>OX421422.1:62500-1310552 GCA_949126915.1 Musotima nitidalis
ACCAACCAACCAACCAACCAACCAACCAACCAACCAACCAACCAACCAACCAACCAACCAACCAACCAACCAACCAACCAACCAACCAACCAACCAACCAACCAACCAACCAACCAACCAACCAACCAACCAACCAACCAACCAACCAACCAACCAACCAACCAACCAACCAACCAACCAACCAACCAACCAACCAACCAACCAACCAACCAACCAACCAACCAACCAACCAACCAACCAACCAACCAACCAACCAACCAACCAACCAACCAACCAACCAACCAACCAACCAACCAACCAACCAACCAACCAACCAACCAACCAACCAACCAACCAACCAACCAACCAACCAACCAACCAACCAACCAACCAACCAACCAACCAACCAACCAACCAACCAACCAACCAACCAACCAACCAACCAACCAACCAACCAACCAACCAACCAACCAACCAACCAACCAACCAACCAACCAACCAACCAACCAACCAACCAACCAACCAACCAACCAACCAACCAACCAACCAACCAACCAACCAACCAACCAACCAACCAACCAACCAACCAACCAACCAACCAACCAACCAACCAACCAACCAACCAACCAACCAACCAACCAACCAACCAACCAACCAACCATTCCGCATTCCACAGCCTAACCGCATGCACAGAAAACGAATACGAAAAGAAAACGGAGTTATGACACGGGTATTTCAGGAGTAAAAGGGTAGAAGGGTAAAATAGGAAGGATTAACAAGAGAATTGTACAGTAAACATAGGATATGAGAGTCTCTGCGCCTTTGAATGGGAAGCCAATTCAGAGCTTTGCGATAACTCGACACGTGATCAAACCATCTCAAGCCATATATAAAACCGGGTGACCGATCTAATGAACAAATAATATTGTATTATAATGAATGTAATAATAGACTTCGATTAACAGATTTACCATTAGAATTAAGATTATGTTGTGACTTTTACTGTAATGACATTTCGCATAAACATATAATTGATAATTTATACAAAAATATTATACAAACTCCTAATGAAGCCTCATTATGTAGCTATCAGAAACATAACAGTAGCATTCGAAGGAAAAGTGGGCAAGTGGCGGGATGGAATAGGTATGTCCGACATGCTCACGTGGAGGCCAGACTTAAGTTTCATAAATGGCAATCAAATGGGAAACCAAGAGCGGGGGTTGTTTTCGATGAGATGAAAGATAGAAAATGTTTTAAGGCTCGGCTAAAATGGTGCCAAGATCATCAAGAACAGATAAAAATGGATATCCTTTCATCTCATCACTCTAAACGTGACTTTCGTGGTTTTTGGAAGAGCACAAACAAGTTAAATACTAGGTCTGGATTGCCCGTGAGTGTGGACGGTGTAAGTGATCCAAAACAAATAGCTGATAGGTTCAAGAATCACTTTTTTGTGAAGTCACTGCTTGAGGCGTCTCAAGTGGTGTTGGATACTGATACCGGTCGTGACAGAGTGAATACCAGATTTACTGCAAATGAAATACACAAATTAATAACTTGTTCATCTCGTGGTAAGTCACCAGGGCACGACGGGCTTAGTATTGAGCATTTACTTAACGCTGGACCTCATTTGCCAAGAGTTTTGGCTCTATTATTTAATCTGTGCATTAGTCATTCGTACATTCCCTCGGATATGATCAGAACTATTGTTGTTCCACTTGTAAAGAACAGAACTGGAGACCTGTCCGACGTAGGAAATTACAGACCAATCTCCTTGGCTACTGTTTTTGCTAAGGTGCTTGATGGGCTGCTTGAGACACAACTAAATAAACACATAAAATTACATGACAACCAATTATCAATGAAGTACGAAAATTTTATACAAAAATATTAATTAAATAATAAAGGTGTGTGTGTGTATGGGCGTAGGTGTGTGGTGTCATTGAATAAGTATATTCCCATACCAAAATATTCTCGGTTTGGTCATAACTAAGACTGAACCCACCCTAATAATTGTTGTTTGCGTTGGATTTTAGTATGTGGGTATATATTTACAAGTTTGTCAGCATAATTATAAAGTCTAGAGCCCCGATAGGAAATGAACTTCTTGGGAAAGGCTGTGCGAAAGCTCTCAGGGATGCAGACCTTTTGGTGACGTCTTGATAAAACAGTGTTTGGCAAATATTCCAAATTTGAGTGTTGTTGAAGTATGCAAAGGATACCAAACAGCTGTCGCACTGTTAATACTTCGGCTTCTTCATATAGTGACACTGTGGGTAAGAGTCTTGGTTTAAATAGACTCACCTTCAAGATCAGTCTCTGAGCTCTTTCTAACTCAATAAGTTTTGTTTTTCTGCACCGCCCTAAGTAGAAATACAATATGAGATGACAGATTGAACTAGCGTTATGTATACAATTTTGAGCGTCTTACAATCTGCAACATATCTAAGCTGCTTAAACACATATTATTGTTAGTTTTTGAACCCTCTGTGATACATTGTGAATATGTGGTCCAAATGTAAAATTTTTATCTATATTAATTCCGAGATATTTGATTTCATTAGTAGCGTGGATTTGGGGGCAATTGCATTTAGATGTGGGTGTATTACAGTTACCTTTATGTACATATAAATTATGTTTTTTGAGATCAGACGATGCAACGTTTCTAAGTGAGAACGAAATGTATTTGGTTTTGTCCGAATTGAGCGTCAAGGAGTTACAAGCTAACCAATGTAAAACGGTGTCTAATCCCTTTTGAGCCAAAAAGAAAGTTTCATCCCATGTATCGCCAAAGAATGTCAAAGTAGTATTATCAGCGTATGAGACAATATAAAATTTTTCAACTTTAACTGGCAAAGGTCATTAATGACCCTAAAAATAGTCTGTTCAGTTATGCTACCCCGCGGTATTCCGTATTTAATTGGTAACTCATCACTTTCCCAATCTCCTTTTTTCACGCGTTGTGTACGATTTGAAAGGTAGTCCCTATAAATTTCAAACGGGTTGCCTCGTATACCCAAACGCTTTAGCTTATTTATTAATAAAGGGATAGAGACAACATCAAACGCTTTTTTTAGGTCCAAAAATATGGTTAAACATTTCTTGTTTTCATCCTGCTTTCTTACCAGGAAATCCACAAACACATGAATAGTGTCAGCCGTAAACTTTCTCGCTCGAAAACCAAATTGAGCGTTAGACAAGAGTTTGCAAGATTCTAAATAACTAGTTTATCTGCTATTAATAATTCCATCAAATACCTTAGATAGAGCGGTCAAAATGGATATCAGAGCTTCGATTTCCTGCTTTGAGAATAGGGTGTAATATCGACTTTTTCAAAGCGTTTGGGAAAATGTATATTTGTAATAGGGCTTTTGCGTTTCTTGGCTATGTCCTCTTATATGTAAGATCTTATTCACAGGTGTGGTTTGACTTTGTTTACTATTTTTGTGCATATTTTGTGGTTTTCGTGGTGAGCCTCTCTTCGTAGGACTACTGACGATCTTATTAAATAGATTGCATTTCTTTTGTAGTTCGTCATTTGTTTTTTTTTTAACTTATTATTTTCTAATGACAGAGTTTCAATTTCTGTATGAGCTATTTCAAGTTGTAATACTAAATTCTCGAGTTTATCTTTATACCTTTTTGTTTGTTCGTCTTCGTCATCCGATTTAGCTGGTATGCTATTTGTCGTACTATTGAGCGTTTCGTCGATAACATTGTAATTATTTAAACTTGACTCAGATTTTGTTGGTTTACGCCGGAACGTAATATTATCGAAGAAACTCATTGTTTGTATAGATGGCGTTGAGCTTTGTTACAAGTTATGCTGTTTAGTATTAACGATGCAAAAGTTAAACCTGTTTGAATTTTCTATTCCACAAATAATCGGTCTAGAGGAAGTTTGACCTGGTACGTAAGTTCACCTGACACTGACGCGCAAGCCTCTGCACTACGGTGAGTATATCTTGAAGTTTGAAAATAAGCATTAGATGTGAGATCCGTTCGTTCCAATAACTAAACGAGTGGGAGGAGACAGTCAAGTACTTTAACCAATCACTAAACGTGAGGCACTATCACTGTACTTCAACCGTTCATTTACTGAGAAAATTTAAAATTTGATATAATAATATTTCATATAATTATGCATAAACTTGTTTGAGCTTGTTTTTACTTAACAGCGCCATCTGGCGGACTTAAATATTAAGTTAAATTAAATATAATATAAATATTAGTAAAGTAAATGTTAGTAAGACGAAAGTTATGGTTTTTGAAAGAGAAGACAAAGTGACAAATTGTGAAATTTTAATCGGAAGTGAGAAAGTAGAACAAGTGAATGAGTTTGTGTATTTGGGATCGAAATTTACGAGAGATGGAAAGTGTGAAAGCGATATCGATAGAAGAGTGAATGCTGGAAACATGTTGAATGGGGCACTTCACGCCTTTGTAAGCAGTCAGAAAGTGTCTGAAAAGGCACGTCTGGCAGTTCATAGGGGTGTGTTGGTACCTACACTAATGTATGGAAGCGAATGTTGGTTATGGCAGAAGAAACATGAGAGTAAGATTAATGCAGTAGAGATGAGAGCACTCAGAAATATTCTTGGTGTGAAATTGAGTGATAGGATAAGGAATGAAGTGATAAGGGTTAAAGCTGGTGTAAAAGAAGATATAGTGACAAGAATTGAGAAAGGTATGCTTAGATGGTTTGGTCATGTTGAGAGGATGAATGAAAGTAGATTAACGAAAGTGATTTATGATGGACAAGTGGATGGAAGTGTTGGGAGGGGAAGACCACGTAAGACCTTCCATGACCAAATACAGAAATTGTTAGAGAAAGGGCAGGTCAAAAGTACCCTAAACCGACGGGCGTGTATGAGGAGGTTAATGAGTGTGAATGAAGCTAAAAGTTTGTGCCAAGATCGTAGCAAGTGGAAGGATGTGATCTCTGCCTACCCCTACGGGAAAGAGGCGTGACATTATGTATGTATGTATGTATGTATGTATGTATATTAGTATAATTATTAATTAATATAATTAAATATGTCGGCGCAAGACAATATTAATAAGATAATTCAGTACTACTTTTAGTTAGTAGTTGTTACAATTCATTATGTGCTTTTATTTACATTGAGATATTCTGTGAACTTAAAGTTTTAAAATCTATTCTTGATTTATAAATTGCAAGGAATAAGTTTTTTAAAATGTTTTGTACGTAATCTAAAATTATTAATCTTAATAATTTATTTGTTTACTAGTCGAAACATATCCCGCCATTGTGAGAGCGTGTACCGGATGTTTCAACTGGTAAATATTATTAAATCTTAAAAATGGGAAATTAACTTAAAAATGTAATGAACTGAGTTTTACAATCAAGGGTTAAATTAATTTCTATCAAAACTTTATTTAATTTGTATGTGATTAAATGGTCACTAATTTGAGGTCGTTTTCAGATTGGAAACATCTTGGCCATTTTTATAAAACGTGGACCGGATGTTTCTACTGAAAATAATATTAGAAATAATTATAGACTGCGATTTACTTTAATTACTAATAATAACTTTATAAAACTATTTGTTCATTCATTGTTCAAAAATCACGTATTAAAATTTGCCCTATTTGTTTTCTGTGTGACGATGCGATACTTCCGCTCAACGCCATTTTAATAGTTATTGCAAAGAGTAGTTGGCGTGGCAAAGCGCGGCATTATCGTTTGCGTTATTCTGGAGACAAGCGGCATAAGTGATAGACTGGGCCGATAATGTGATATTGCTACTGAGATCCTGTGAGTACGAATAATGATTGTTACTTAGATTAATATAAAACTAATGTATTTTCATATTGAGTGTTATTTGCAATGAGTGAGCTTATAAAAGGAAATAGTGACGTCGGCTCGGCTGACGTCACTGTTTCTAAAAATCCTGCTGGACAGAGCTCTTCGTTAAATATAATAAATATTAAATTAAAACATCCCACCAAGATAAGTTTATTCCTATTGTACTTGGGGTAAAAAATCGAAGGAAACATTTTAGGTATATGAATTAAGGTTATTCACCCCGTTCTGGGTGGATAGAAGGACACGCGTTTCCGAGTATCCGCCGTGGTTCTTTTAGGGTGGATAAACGGAATAAGCGAAGATGGCGACGTGGAACTAAATTGTGATAGCTCTTTACTTGGTAAGTTTGTTTGATCTTCCAGTTTGGATACCTTGTGTTACCCTTGTTTAAGCTTCAGCTTAGTTCAGAAGCTTTGTAAATCAGCGTAATGCAAATGGTTGTAAATCAATATAATATGAAGTAAATTTTGTACTGGTGGGAATTTATTTTTGATTAGGAACGCATAGTATTGTTCGAATGATTATATAGATGTTAAGACGGAATTGCTGTGAATGATGTCTTTAATAAGACAAATATATTTGTGGTTTGAAGCACATTTCATCAATATGTTATTTTGTTAAAATTCTTTTATCCTGTAGCTTGAGTATGTCATGCTCACTTAAATGTCTTTGCGGTGGTGGCGTCATGCGTTGGGTCGTTACGTTCCCTGAAATATGGTTGAGCGAAACGATGGCTGGTTCATGCGGAATACTCGTGAACGGGGGCTCCAGTGGGAACTGATCTGCTCATGTCTACTATGTTTATTCGTAATCATGCTCGTATAACTTTAAAAAGTTATTTTCTTCTTTTATTTTAAATCTTATGATGCGGAACACAATTGCTTTACTACTAAGTACCTACATTTTCTTGTAACTGGCGGTCAATGACCTTCTATACACATGGACTAATCACGTCATACAATGACAAAGCAATAATAAGGCACAGGTCTCTAATTTCACCATATTATGCTTTGACTGATCTTTTCATACATTGCGCTAAATGAGCAGCAATAAGCTACATAAGGTGAATTTAGAAGCGGATTCGAACAAAAATAGCAGTGGAGTGGCGTTGGCTGTTAATTTTTGTTTTTTATTTACGTGAGATAGATTTTTATACTTTTGCGAATATCGTAATTTCAGCCCGTAATAGTCCACAGGAAGACTAGGAGTGGCCATACTGTGTTCCGGTACCACACGGTTTCCGAATGTGCCTATTATTATTATAAACTACCGAATTATAGATTTTTTTAAGGCAAACGAGCAAGTGGGTCACTTGAGGGCAAGTGAGCACTGTTGCCCATAGACACCTGCAATACCTTAGGAAGTGCCGATGCGTTACCAACCTAGAGGGTTAAGATAGAATGCCTCTTATGCCAGTTTTTTCCTAAAAATAAATATTATGAAGATAGCTAATGTTTATATTTTAGGGGGATATTTTAAGGGGTATTGGCATCACCCATAAATATGAACAAATTTTTATTACTAGAAAATCGCAAAAATATCAGCTATTAACGTTTTTATCTATACATCCAAAAACTACTGTTCGCTGAATACATATAAGCTTTGTTTATGTAAGAAAAACCAACACTTTAAAAAAAATATGGACTTTAAAGTAGTAATAGTAATCGGTAAAACTGGTATCAAAAATCGAAAATAATTAAACATGTTTTGGAGCTTTAAACATCGATTCGTATTTTATACATATTTTCATATTAATTTATTTTATATGAATTTTATACGCGTAAATCGTTTAGGGGTGTAATATAAATCAGATTCAAGGAAATGATTTGAGTAAATGACGCTTGATTTATGTGGTTTGTAAAATTCTTCGGACCTTTCTCTTGCTACTATCTTGCGCCATATCTCCCTCAAAATCTCGTGTACAGGAAAGCTAAAAAAAGCATCAGCAAGCAACAGGAAGTATGTTAATATGTATTAACAGATAAATACAGGATTTATATGTATTAACAGATGAAAGTAATGTGGCAAAAAATAAAGGTCTATAGCGATTCTATTGCTTTCTTTTCTGACTCTGTTCTTGTGGCGTCTACACTACTACACCTATCTCTTTCTGACGCGCGAGAGTGAAAAGAATGGAAATACTTGTCAATAATTTATGATAATTATTGAAAATTAAATGGTTTTACAACATTATTTACACATTTTCGTGTGTTATCTTTCAGAAATAAAATTAACTTACCGGTGGTAGGTCACACCATCTTTTTTTGAATCGTTAACGTATTATTTGGGCACTTTTTTATGACTTACTTCGGCATCCTTCTGACTTAGCTGTCAAAACACGACTAAAGAAAAAGTGTGCTTATATCGCGTTTAAGCACACTTTTGCCGTGCCGTTTACAGCGCGCTGATGCGATGTCCATGTGCATAGAAGGTCATTGCTGGCGGTAGAAAACAAACTAACCTTGACGATTTTCTTGCCCCATTCTGCTACGACCAAGCTCCCGCCCACAGTGAATGGGCGCGCAACTTTTAAAGTTTTGACCTTCATAAGAGCTCTTTTGAGTCAAACTTGAATAAATGATTTTGACTTTGGCTAAGCTTTGAGCTCGTTCAAAGTAGGAGTGTTCCTGAAAATGGAGGAGCAAGAACAAACAACTGATCGGTGTTTACTCTCATAGAGTTTAGTTCTATATTTATTGTTCTTTGAACAATGTTCATTCTTACTTACGTACATACGGCACATACATTTTCATCACACAGGTAATATTAGAATCAAATACTCTTTACATGACATCAAAATATTCTCTTTATAAATAATTCTCTACTTATTTTAATTACTTAAGTATTAGTCGAGGATCACAAATGATGACACAAAGTCAGTTAAAGCGGTGTGAACCGTGGGCGCGAGTCATCGTGCGCGGCCAATATGCTGGTGCTGATGAGCAGGCGACGTGGATACGATGGTCGGGAGCGCTTCCACTAGCCGCTGTCAATTGCTTTCAAATTCGTTTGCATAGGACATAATGAACAGTACTTGCAATTATGAATATTTTGATTATTTCGTTGAACGCACGGTATTGTGGCCCCAGACTCAGGAACATGATACACACCGCTTAAAGCTTATTATTAAAATAGTTACAATGATATAATTACTTTGAACTAAATTGTACTTCGTTTACCTATTAGTAATGACGCGGGGCAAGATGTGTCGTGACATTCTGGGTACTCGATGATGTAATTTTTGTGCAAAGATCAGGTTCGGTAGGACTAACTATTGCAGAGACACAAAGCATAGCAAACTAACTCATTGAAAATCCATGAGCATGCTCCCGTGGTTATTTTATTTGAACAATCCTTCAAGGTGTGGTTCCCTCATGCCGACAGTCACTTCCCCCACGGATATTTTGGCGACAGTTAATGCTATAAACTAAATAAATTAACTAAGTACTAAAGAAATTTATAGATACCTGTATTTAGGGTCGAGCCCACATTTGCATTGCAACATTTATCCAACTGTTGCAAAAAAAACGTATATCTCTCGTACTTTAATGGGGGAGCGTCGGACCAAATCTGATAAATCACGTTTTGACTTTTTTATGATTATTAATACCAATATACCTAAAATAAACAGTATTAAATATTGCTATTCAAAATCTTAATCAAATACTTTCGCATTCGAAGAATCGGCTTTGGTTCCGCGGAGCTGACGGCGGGCGGGCGGGATAATTACCTAGCGACCGGCACAGAGTAGCGGCCTCTGGTCGTATCCGTAACATTTCGTGTCCTTCCCCCGTGCTGGCGGCGGAGTGCATGGCCATGTACATTTGCACACGTTCCAGCGTATTTTCCCCGAAAACGCCCTTTCATCGTTCATCGGGGTGCACACCGGATCCACGACTGTGCTACCTAACGGGCCGGCGGTTGGACGCTTTCAAAATATAAAGATAAAAATGAAACAAAAAAGGCTTGGAGGGAAGTTTATGTGATATTAAAAAATACTTTGGGGAAATAATTGCTTGTTCACGTTTCATTTTTAGAGAAGAATTAAGGTATTTATTTGTATTAAATTAAGAATGTGTAGGCACTTGGCGACTGTACTCGCGTCGACGCGGAAGACGCTACTGGATATATCATCGGATCGAGTGAAGGCTGAATGTGTCCCGGACAGTCCCACCGGATACCCGGCAAACGGTACATATGAAAAGGGACTTATACCGACACTAACCTCAGCCTCATTTCCAAATGTTATTAAGACCGATATACCCATTTTATTGTATAATTCAACGAATTCAAAATTTTACAGCGTTTCCAACATCAATAAAATTGTTAGATATCGTTTAATTCCTAATTAGAAAACGATTAATTTGGCCATTTATTTACAGTTTTTCAAAAGTGTATAAGGACCCTGTCAAGACCTAAAGAGCCCAACCTAACCCCACCTGCAAGTGGTACGCATGCCGATCAACGGACGAGGCTCTGGCGAACATAGCAGTGCCCGGTAAGCGGCAATAGGCGAAGTGTGGGCGTGTAATATGCTTCTGCCTACCCGAGTGAAACAGGCGTGAATGAATGTATGTTCCACAAAAAACACGACAGTGACTTATCAGTTTGTGTTCCGGCGCTCCTCAATCATTATGTGAGTCTATCACTTAACTTGGCACGTTCAATAACTTCAATCGTGTGAGACGGCCGGGGGCAGCCGGCTCGCGGCTCTTCGGCCTCCAGCCTCCCTCCGCGGGGACAGATCCCACGCGACGTCTTGTTCCGCGATCAGAATATACACATTGAAGATTCGACACGGTTTGGTAGTTTAATAAATGCGACATTTGTGCTGGTGTAGTGTTTCACACATTCATTATTACTAGAGACAGTCATAACGATGAAGTATAGTACATAAGGACGTTCACTTGATGTGTCACTAGGTTCAAACTATTAAATTAAATATCAAGAAGAATCACTAACAGTACGATCACAACATGCCTAGTTGAAGGTCGCAATTGAAATACTTTTGGCAATAATACAATTTTGAACTGTTTGATAGTTCGTTAGAGAAACGCTAATTTCACAATATCATTTTTTAAGTATTAAGTACAATTCGGTGCTATGATCCAATTCAGTTAAATTTGTAGTAAATTTCTATAATATCTAAACAGTTTCTCATTGCATTATTTAAATCTATGAATTTAATTAATTAACAAAATAGTGATTTCATTCGGTTATGAAAATTGACCGGCTGATCAATTTGGAATGACTATAGAACAATGTCCAATAACAATGAGAAATCGTCTAATTAATCGTATATTTATTTCCATGATTTTTTAGTGTCTACTAGATAGTAAATAGTTAATGCATCTTAAATGTAAATATTTGATCAAGATATATAATAAAATAGTTATTACATTTTCATCTCATTAAAGCTATCGAATAATATTAGGTCGGGGAAAAAGTCTTTTCGCATAACGTAGGTATAAACTTATAATAAAATTTTTTTGACTGTACTATTTGTGTCTAGCTGGTTTTGGTAACATTAAAAAGGTTCCATTATAAAGAAAAGAAAAAAATAAAAAAAAGTTGTTTCCCGCTATTTTTCATTTGTTTTTCTCTCCGTAAAAATGAGTGAATCTAATGAAGAAATTCGATACATTTTAAAATTTTATTATAAAAAAGGCAAAAATGCAACTCAAGCAGTGAAAAAAATTTGTGATGTTTATGGACCTGATGCAGTGTCAGTAAGAGTAGCACAAATTTGGTTCAAACGTTTTCAGTCCGGAAATTTTGATGTTAAAGATGCACCTCGCTCTGGTCGCCCTGTTACGAATAAAATGGACGCCATTTTTGAAAGAGTGGAGCAAGATCGGCATATTAGTAGTTACGATGTAGCTGAAGAACTGGGAATGGACCACAAAACAGTTTTGACCCATTTGAAGAAAGCTGGTTATACAAAAAAGCTCGATATTTGGGTGCAACACGAGCTCACTCAAAGAAACTTAATGAACCGTGTACTCATTTGCGATTCATTATTGAGACGTAATGAAACCGAGCCGTTTTTGAAGAGATTGATAACCGGCGATGAAAAGTGGATCACGTACGACAAGAACGTGCGAAAAAGGTCGTGGTCGAAAGTTGGCCAGGCTTCACAGACTGTGGCCAAACCTGGCCTAACACGAAATAAGGTGATGCTGTGTGTATGGTGGGATTGGAAGGGCATTGTTTATTATGAGCTTTTACCGCCCGGCAAAACCATCGATTCTGATATTTACTGCCAGCAACTGATGAGATTAAAGGAAGCAGTCGAGAGAAAACGGCCGGAATTGATCAACAGGAAGGGTGTGGTCTTTCATCACGATAACGCTAGACCACACACATCTTTAGCCACTCAGCAAAAATTAAGAGAGTTCGACTGGGAGGTCCTAGTGCATCCACCATATAGCCCTGACCTTGCGCCTTCAGATTTTCACCTGTTTCGGTCTCTGCAGAATTCTTTAGGTTCTGTAAGGTTGACCTCAAGAGAGGACTGCCAAAACTATTTGTCCCGTTTTTTTGATCAGAAGTCCCAAAGTTTCTACAGTAACGGGATAATGTCTCTGCCCACAAAATGGCAGAAAGTTATTCAACAAAACGGTACATATATATTGTAAATAAATGTAAATAAACTTTGAAAAAAATGTCTTGACTTTTCATACAAAAATACGAAAAGACTTTTTCCCCAACCTATTATAAGGAAACTCGGGGCCGGCCGGCTCTCCGGCTCCAGGTACATCACAAAATAGGAGCGGCCTCCGCTCCGCGCACATAGGTATCTAACAAAATAACAGGAGTTTTACATCGCCGTCACTGAACGCCGATAAATTCGGAGCTCACTCGAAGGAATACTATACTTACAGGCCCACTCGGGCCGGATACGATATCATCACTACATACGCGCTCGGGGAGATACGTTTCCATTCCAAAATATCACACTCATTCGTCGAAACAATCGAACAATAGTCAAAAAATATGATCACTCTGTCTCGGGGATGGCGACGGGGCGCGGTGGACGCGGCGACGGGGCGCGGCGCGGCGCTCAGACGTCGGGCAGCGCGGGCTTGGAGGGGCGGCGCAGGCGCTCGTCGGCGGCCAGCAGGCGGTCGAGCTCGTCGTCCTCGTAGAAGACCACGAAGTGCTCGGGCTTGGCGACCGCCTCGAAGATGGAGCACACGGACGGCTTCACGTTGTAGAAGTAGAGCGGCTGACGGCGCCGGTGGAAGTCCTGCGTCAGCTGCTGGATGCTGGTGGCGGCCGTGTAGTCGGCGCTGTAGATGTGCGTGCACTCCAGGACCACGGGCACCGCGTCGGCGCCGGCCCCGCTGGCGGCGCACTTCGTCACCAGCCGCCGCACGTAGTCCACGGACGGGAACATCAGGCACCGGTCCGGCGTTATCATCAGGTACTCCACGCCCTGCGCGCTCTGCCCGACGACAACAAAAAACATACACGTTACGATGCTACTCCGGATTGTACCTCGGGACCCCTATCTATGCTCCTATGTGTACGTTCCTATCTACGTGAGACATTATACATTCCATTTAATCTATTGATCATATATAATATGTTATTAAAATACAAAATAAGTGTAGATAAGTTATTGTTGGTTCGTTTGGACTGCTCTATTCTCATGAACAGTATTGTCGTAAAAAATTTATCGTCTCGAGTACTTTACATAACGATCTAGCCGTCCTGTATCTAGATCTATAGACTCTGGATCAAGACTTGATCACTCTGTGGATTGAAACATCAAATGCAGGTAGTCGAAGTCATAGCCATGACAGCACGAATAATTAAAACAAAACAGTTAAGTTTTTTGTATCAATAATAATCACCATCGCAAGAAAGCGAGAATTTTTAAATTTTAAATGTGTCCATTGTACAAAAGCCTGAATGTTACTGATGTAAAGTCCACAATGCCGAGACCGATGCGGGCTCCCTAGGACACCATTACATTATCAGATCTATCAAAGTTCACTAAACAATCGACAGTACTGCGCGGGCCGGGTCACTCCACCCCGACACGTACGAGACATTGTAATGTAGCGTAGGTTTGGGCCCCGTCCACAGCCTGACTCACCCGGAGCGTCTCCACGGAGAACTTGGGGCGCGCGGCGTGGTACAGGATGAAGATGATGTTGACCACCACGCCCGTGAGGATGCCCAGCTCCAGCGGCAGCGTCAGGCACAACACGAACGTGCCCAACCCCGGGATCAGGTCGAGCTCTGGAAGGACACAACACCGATGTACTCGACTAGTCACGAGCTGATTCCTACCGCGGCCGAAGACCGCCCGACCTACAGTTTCATTAAACTATTTTTAATAACATGAGTTTTAAATTCGTTGTTTGAGAAATGCTACACCAAGATAGAGCTGCAGCGCGGACCTCTAAGAAGAGTGCAGTGGCTGTCATCGTCATTCTAGTTCGGCGAGTCAGTGAGCGGTGATCGAGGCCAAGGTCACGCGTTAACAACCAGAGCGCACTGATAACTCAAATTCAAGTTAATGCTAGAACCATCAAACGTTCCGTCACTAGTCTCGATATTTTAATGTATGATTTGAATATAAAAAAATTCCGGCATTTTCTACTTTGAGAAGCCAGTGTGAACGTGCATTTATAAGGCACTTTTTATTATGGGAACTCAATGTGTGCAAAAATATTCTTTATCTATTAGTTCGACTTTACACACACAGCTAATTTTGTAGGAGTTTTGCAGAGTTTAAAATTGATACTTCGGATAGAATAAATACGTAATGGTTGTTTAAAATTAGACAAAAGGCCACGGGGCCAGATAAATACAAAATAGACTCACTTTTAGCCCTCCACATCGGCTTTATAACGTTGTACTCGACCATAAATATGATGGCGGATATGATGACCGCCGCGAGGGCCGCCTTCGGAATGTACTCGAAGTACTGCGTGAAGAACTGCAGGGCCACTATCACGATCACACCTGCAAAACAGCGAACAGGGCACGGGTCAGGGCGAGGCGACGGAGCGAAGGGGGCGGAGGGGCGGAGGGGCGGAGGGCGCGGAGGGGGGACCGACCTGTGTAGAAGCCGCTGAAGGTGGTCCGCACGCCGGAGCCGTTGGCGACGACGGAGCGCGCGAGCGAGCCGCCGCCCGGGTAGGCCTGCATGAAGGCGTTGCCGAGGCCGGCCGCGCCGAGCGCGATCATCTCCTGCGTGGCGTCGATGGTGCGGCCGTCCGAGAACGCCTTGCAGATGGCGATGTCCTCCAGCAGCACGATCAGCGGGATCACCAGGATGCCCGAGCCCAGCTCCGACACCATGTCCACGAAGTCCGCCGTCGAGTTGTCGGCGCGCGTGTAGCTCAGCGCCGGCAGCTGCGGCCGCGGCACTCCCGACGGGATCGCGCCTGCGAACACGCCGCACACCGGGGTTACACCGCGGCCCGCGCGAACTGTGATGCTACTCTAGGCTACTCTACGGCTATGCGATGGATGTGTGATCTCTGATTATGTGGTACTAACCATCTGGGGTGCTCTCGGCTAGCACAAAAAAATAACATATCGGTCAGTAAAGTTAGAGTGCATTATAGTTCAGTATATTCAGCGTTCCGGTCCGACGCCGGGAACTAACCCATGAGGCGCACGGGCGAAGACTCCCGCGTGACCACGAGCCAGTAGCCGAGCGCGCCGCTGGCCACCACCACGATGGCGTTGCGGCACGTGCCCAGCAGCCACATGCACTTCGTCAGCACCTTCTGGCGGGTGCTCGGACCGTCCTCACTTTTCTTCCCCAACTGGATCATGCCGATTTTCTGAAACGGACCGAGCGGAAACGGATTACGGAACAGCCCTCGACGCGTCGAAACGAATAGAGAAAATAGCTCGATTCGCCGCTCACCCGCATAATCAGCAGAAGCGCGATGCATATGAATCCGAGCACGGGGTCCCACAGGGAGGCGTCGTGAATATTTCTGAAGATGGAGATCCACTGCTGCAGGAAGGTGGTCCCGCTGACGGCGATGCCGAAGAGGTCCTTGACCTGCGAGGTGGCGATCATGAGCGCGACGGCGGACGTGAAGCCGGACGACACGGGCCCCGACACGAAGTTGACGAGGAAGCCGAGCCCCAGCGCGCCCATCAGCAGCTCCACCAGCCCCGCCAGCAGCCCCAGCAGCACGGCCTTCTCGGGCACGCCGCCCGCCACCTGCCACGTCAGCAGCGACGCGATGGCCGTCGGGCCCACCGGCACCGCGCGGCAGCTGCCCAGCGCGATGTAGATGAAGCAGCCCAGGAACGAGCCGTACAGCCCGTGCTGCGGCGGCAGCCCCGCGATGTTCGAGTACGCGAGCGACTGCGGGATCACCGTCAGCCCCACCGTGATGCCCGCGATCAGGTCGCCCACCGCCTGCTCCGTGTTGTACCTGCAACACACCACACCACACTCGCGTCACTCGCTGGCTCGCTCGCGGCCCGGCCCGGCCCTCCACACACAGTCGCCGTCGCGGCACTCACTGGGGCAGCCACGCGGTGACCGGCAGCCGCTTGTGCAGAGTCTTGCGGTTGAAGCGGCGGCGGAGTGCGGCTCGCCATCCGTCCTTCGTTCCCCCGTTGGATACTGTAACATTCCCAAGAAATCACAATATATAATAACTTAACTAAGGACGGATTAAATGAAGTATGGTGGAGGTCCAACTCACGGATGTAATCGTTGCTGGCGTGCTTGTCGTCGGGCGGCGGCAGCGAGCCGGAGGAGGCGTTGTGCTTGCGGCGCGGGATCATTCTGCAACACGCAACCAGTGTCCTGTGTCACCCACTACTCTTTTGTACCTAGCATACACTACTAACATATATACACCCAGACCTCCCTGTGATACCCATTATATAGAAAGATTACGTAACGTGTTAAAAGGGCTGGAACGCAACATGCCGCATGAGGAATGCCTATTGAGCCTTCAGTTGCCGGCTGCCATTTCCTATTTGGTGAATTCTGGTGGATTACTTGTGTGAACAATCATTAAACTATTCGTAGTAGTAATCTAGCAGTCAATGTTAAATATTGTCGAACACAGTCAAGTTCAATACCGATGTATCACATTATTGCAAAATGTTTAAAGACTGACTGTGTACCAGTCTCTTTATAGTCACTGTTAATGATGTGCGTTTGGATGTTTACACGGTACATTAACTAGTACACTACTTTACGCACCACCAGCAAACTACGAACGATCAAAGAATGATGTACGTCTTTATAAACAAAATAACGAAGGCCTTGTGTGTATATCATTTATTTGACCAATGGGGGACTTAATACGACTAACATTTTAAAGTGTATAATAATTAGGTGCAAATTGGGGCAGATTCATAAAACAGCTGTTTGTTTAAAGGGACAATATAATGCGTTGTATATCTACGTAGTTGTTACGAAATACATTAGTTTGAGGGTTTTAACGAATCAGATTTAATGAATACCGATGTTAATTATCGGAAAATAAAAAAAGAACTGTAACAAGATTAAAATCACAATTTGGTTGTTACACTCGCTGTAATCGGATCGTCTCAGGGTCGGTTTCCAGTGCGGGTGAAGTGGTGGGTGAGCGCAAACACTTCGGGCAGTCGGCGACGTGAGACGTCGTCCACACGCGCCTCGTGTGGCGGCCGCTCCCACCCCGTTCTGCATACTCTACATTCCGCAAATGGATTTTAACTAGGCATAGTGATAACCACATAATATTATTGTGATAAAAGGGACCAACGTCTTAACGTTCCTGCCGAAGTACGGAATCCCGCTATGATAATTTTTTCGGAGCCACGAGTTTGTCATGTAAAATGTTTCGAAAATTATAATTAAATTGTAGTTTGAAATAAATCACAAACGACTGGTGACTGGTACAAAATATTTAAAGAAATGTATAAATATTGTTTTATGGTAGGGCATGATATTTAGTATTGTAAATAGAAACAAATGTGTTTCACACCTTCATTCCCCGCTGTGTGCTTCATACATTTAGCTAAAATAAATAAAAAAAGTGATTTTTCTATATAATGTAATGGGTAATAAGAAAGTTTATTAACGAAATGCTGTGCTATAACGTATTCATGCGAAAGTGTCGCTTCCTCACAAGTAAGCTCCGTTGCTTTAGGTCTGAAAAAGCACCGTGTTAGCACTTGCCTATTATTTAAGTTAACACGTAAACCATCTTATTTACGAGCTCCTCTAACAGTTAACTTCTTAATCTTCTAAAGGTTTCAAACGAAAAATGTGAATGAAATTAGTAAATGACAATTTTATAATTTCTTAATAAGATGCAAGTCTTAAGACTTAGTCCGTGAAGTGGACAGTAAGAGGAGGCAGAGAAAATAAAAAGTAGTTTATCATGTTATTTTAAAATTTGGTTTGGTCACTCACAGCCAAATATTGTTTTATAGTGGTACGTTACGGTTAGATTTTTATATATACAAATAGTTTGATATTAATAATTAATGCAATTTAATCTCGTAATTTGCGTTAATGAAGCTCGCTGTTGGCGAGTGGGGACAACAATAGCAATCCCAGGAGGGTACCTGCAGCCCCCGGCACTGCCCGGCAGGTATGCGGCGCCCGGCCCATTCCCGTCCCATGACGGGAACATTCAAAAAAACCGTACAAACTGGTCACAACTTGTAACTTAGGTACCTACCCTCCGGTTATAAACATCGGCTTATGTGTGGATAATAAACACTTTTTTCAACATTAGTAAGGACCTACTACAGGTTTCGATTCAGAAATGATATCAAAGTAGGTATGTCAAAAAATACCTATGTCCTGAGAATTTATTCTTCTTTTTTAAATTAATGGCACTATGTCATCAAGGGTAGTGACGACAATTCAGCCAAGAAAATTGATTGTCTGAATACAACTACAGAATGACATTGCTAATTTCCGGTAGTATTTCTATTTGTGCAGTTGTAATAATAATATGTTACTTACTTGAAGTATGGTACAATTTAGAGTTCGAGATAACAAAATACGTTCTCATATTCAGCTAAGTTGATAAGCATGTAAATATTGTTGTGAAAATTATAAAAATAAACATTTTAGTCATAAAATTATAGCATGTCGATTCTTCAAAATATAAAAAATAATGTGAATCACAATCAGCCAACTATGATAAAGTAACATACCCAAGTTGTAGAAAAAATAAGAAGGAATGTGTAACGTTAGCATGATTTACAATTAATGACTATAATGACATACAATTTCCATAAATGTATTAATTTAAAACATATTATATTATAACCAATAAAATAAAAACACAGTTTGTTACTGTGACGTGGACCGTGGTGTAGTAACTAAGAGTAAGAACTGGCGGAGACCTCAGGTGATCAGGTCGTGAGCTGGCGACTGTTGGCAACAGACGGCAGACGCGATACTATTGAAACAGAATAATTGTATGGAGATGTGACATTCAAAACTGAGCACTTGTCATAGACACTTAGGAAATATGGGTAACGAAAAAACAAAATTAAATGTAAATTCATGAATAATAACATTATACTGTATGTCGCGCCCAACTGCCGAATAGATCATTTTGTCCAACTGTACATACTTCAATACAATATTGTTATCTTGCATTAGCAGTTATCTGCTATTCACGTTTTAAACTATAATTTAATTTATACACAAAATATGCGACCAATATAACAAAATTCAGAAATTATAAGCCTGTTTTCCCAAAGGGGTAGACATAATATACGCCCACACTTCGCCAGAGATATGTGGCGCCTTCATAATCATACACCAGTAACGTGTGACTAGACCGAATTATTTTAGCTGAACCATTTTTATGAAAGCCTTTTAACCTCACACAATAAATGATATTTATTGCACACACATCAAAAAATCAAATAAGGATAATAAAATATAGAATAGAATCAGGGGCACAGCGTAATTAATACATTACAATTAAGTATCTACCAGCTGGCCCGCTAGAGAGGACAGTCAGTCCTACCCGCGCTGTCTCCTTGTATCGTACTGGGACAAAGTATTCATCTAATTCGTGATCATTATCTGTGTGTCTGCTATCGTTTTGCATAAAAACTTTTCAAGTTTGATATACATACATTAAACTCTGACTTTTTTTAGAGGGCAAAATTGAAATGAGAGCAATTTCAAATTGTATTAATGTATCCAATAAGGAATGAACAAGATAAAGTGCACCGGGTAAAGGTAAAGGGAAGATATCATGTATATTTAAAAAGTGTGTTTATGTTTTAAAATTAAAATAACCGCTTGTTCCTTTTATTTAAAAATAATATTTAGGGATTAATAGATTGAAGAATAATCTTTTATAATTAATCTGATGGTCACGCGAACAAAATCGCGGGCGGCCGCTAGTTCCAAATATACTCAAGCAGATCGACTTATGGAAAACTCCTATTTTTTCGTCTGTTAAAAATCACAGAAACTTGTTTACTAACGTAGCTTACAGTATACTGCGAGTATACCTATCATCAGTAGGTAGGTAGGTAGTCAATAAGTTAATTGTGTTATATAAATCTGTGTAAATCGATCAAGCAAAACATTTTCGTAAGTAGGTAATACTATTATCTGTATATTCTGATAGATGGATTATAATCGGTTCAGTTTACTGCAGCTTGTGCGAGTGCGGGCGGGCTGGTGGTCTGCCTGGCTGGTGGTCTACCTGGTGTCAGCCAGGTGCCAGGTTCGCAAAGGTGTACTACTTTTGTGCGCCCTAAGACTACATTTTAACACAACTCCACAGTGCAACTTCCTCGAACGAGACAGAAGTTGCAGCGGCAGCTAAATGAATGTTAATTTAATATAATAATTATGTACACAACTCTTACTTTGCTATTTCTGTGTGCCCGTGTTAATATATCTTGAAATATTGTTTACAAATTCAAATAAGACGCAAAGGAAAGGGAGAACATATTAGAAATCCTATTGTCAATATTGATCATAAATTATTTTAATAATGGGGCTCCCACCTGCCGCGATGCTCAATATTATTTATTTGGTTTACTAATATGGCCGCGCAGTGGACAAATTGGAAACACTCGACTTTCTCTCCGGTGTGGGCTCTCGACAGATCCGAACGATTTGTTTTGCTTGGATCGTTTTTGATGGACATTTTACTAAAATGAAGTGTCGGGTGACCGGAGCCCCGCGCCAGGAGCTGCCCGCGCGGGCCGGGCGCGCGGCGGCTGCGGGCGCCCAGCCCTGGCTCATCTGCCCGTGGTGTAATGTACCTAGTACGGTTCAATTATTGCTAATGAATGACACAATTTCTAAAACTGCCCCTATTTATTTTTTCTTAGACCACGCCACTTTTAAATAGAAATATAATGTATATAATTATTTATGTAACCCAGGGATGGTCAATAGTCCAGTTATATAATTATGGTTAGGTACTACTTACATTAGTTATGTGAAGATAATTGAGTCAAGTTCGGTCTGCTCGCATTAAGAACTCGGCCCAAGAGTACTCCGCAGCAGAAAAGGCCAGAAGACTTTCCAATTATTAAAAAAAGGCACTGGAGTGACGAAGGTCCCGGCTGGTGAGTGAGTATCGGGCGGACGAGTGCAGCACTCACTTGGTTTGCGGTATGCGAGTGGCGGCGTCAGGCGGTCTGGTGTCAGCTGCTCGCGAGCATGCCGGCTCGGGGGCGCGAGTGTGGCGAGCAGAGCGGGTCGTCGGAGTGGCGGCGCGTGTGGCGTCTAGCGCGGCGCGGGCTGGACTGACGACTGACGAGGCGGCTGAGTGAGACCCGACCGACGCGACCCGAACCGCGCCGACCCACCACGACCCGCCACGACGCCGCGACGACGGCGACCCGACTTTACGCGACGCACGCGCGCTGTGGACCAACGAGGCTGCGTCCCCACTTCCCGGGTCCCCTTTCCGAACCCCGCGACATTGCTCCCCTGTTGCACCGATGAATGTCACCAACTAGCATGTCTAATAGATGAAACAGTCGACAATCATATAGTTTATTAATAATAACAAATTAGGCTATCACCATAAAAAGCCCTCAAGAGTTCCAGAATTACGTTTAAAATACGAGTAACGTAGCAGTTACTTGGATTTGGCCGAATTCAGTACAGGTGATTTTCGAACAGGAAAATAGATATTATGAGAAATATAGATAAACTTGAGTTGAATTTGCAGATATTTCGCAATGAAAACATTTAAGTCTTTTCCCATATCATAAATCAAATTGGTTTACCTGTACGTAGCGAGTGAACGAGTTTCAATTGCAAAACTGATGGAGGTGGTCATTTCGTTATGATGATTAACTCACTTTTGGGGAATGCTTTTATCATAAAATGGTCACAAAAATTAAAACTTTCAAAAAGGTGCTAGGAAGAGTTGAATTAAACCCCATGGTCTCAACGTCGCAAGGACAGCCCACAAATATCGGACCCTTTAATAATGCACCTGTGGTGTTCAGCAAACCAGTACCGATTACTTGACATTTTAAATATTTTTTTTTATTGTTTGTAATTTTATATTAACTATTAGGCATAATTTTATTGTGTTCTGTAGTACTTATTTTTATTGTATTGAATTTGTTACATTGCATTTTTTCATAATTATGTCGAAGTAAACAAAAATTAGACAACTAGGTAGAACCGTTTGTTCTTATTAATGTACCTATGTTTATGAAGGAATAGATGATTATAATTATTAAATCTGTCTCGTCATAAAAACGAATAGCGAATCAGTGGGTACCCACTACTACTACCAGATTAATAAGGCGGGAAATCTGTAGCCTGGGCTTAATTAATAGTTGCGTAAGACTGGTACTATAATGATGGTACTATATTTGACGACCGATATGGCGTGGTGGCGAGTATACCCGCATGCCACTCCTGAGGTCGTGGGTTCGATTCCCACACAGGACAAATATTTGTGAGTATAAATATGAATATTTGTTCTGGTCTGGGTGTTTTTCTATGTATATGAAGTATGTATTTACAAAAAAAAAAAAAAAAAGTATTTATGTATGTTTATCCGTTATTTAGTATCCATAACACAAGTTCTTAATGATACTTATCTTGGAACTAAATAATTGGTGTAAGTGTCAGAAATAATAAAAAAAAAAAAAAAAAAAAAAAAATGATATTTATCTTTCTTTGGATTGAATAACTTAATATTTGTTATCAAAAAGAGTGTTTTCGTTATTTTAAACTGTTTTTTGTAAATATGTAACGTAACACTTTTTCTTAATAAAGTTAAATTTTAAAAGTGGTCAGTTTTGCCCGTCATGACATAGCTTTTCTGATTGTTTGTTGTTTTAAAAAAAAGGGAATAATTTTATACAGCTGTATCACGGCTTTACATTAAGACTAGTAGACTTGAAGGAATTCATAACAACCAGAAGTAAGTGGGCTTGCCCATATTACATATATGTATTTATTATAATTAAATAAGTATGTCATGAAACTAAACTCACAAATCACCGGCCGTAATGGTGGCGGCGGCAAGGAGCACATGGCGCGGGGCGGGAGCTGGGCGCGCGTTGATATCTTTCTCGGAGCACGCGCGCCCGCACCCGCCGACCACATTGCATACTTAACGCTGATGAACTTACTTTTTTAATTTGAAGACTTAAAATAGGACATAGAGACTACCTCATATTAAAATAAATATGTGCGTCTAGTTTGAGTGATCCATTTGAAATTTTTAACAGAATAAAAAACATATTTTAGTCAAAAACTGTCATAATCATAACTGATGACCGAAATTAATGATTGGCACTTGTCAGAGCCGTCAGGGATTACTGAAGATGACCATTATGTAGATGGGTTATATTGAAAATTAAAAAGGATCGCTCAATCCAGATGCATATAAATAAAGTATGATATAATTGGTGACACAATCCAGACAATCGCAGACCAACAGACACGCGGCTGTGAGAAATGTTATATTGAAAACTGCACCAACAGGTGCACGAATGTAATGAAATGAAAAATCAAATGTTTTATGCCCCGGCTCGTGCTGTGATCGCTCGCGCAGTGGGATCTACTCGATAATTTATAATGGGTCCGCAACACTCAACGATGCCTGCTCACTTTGCAATCATTACAATCAATGGGTATGTACAGTGAGGTCACGGAGTTACGTGCTGCTCAACCAAACCCCCATCTGACGTAGACACAACACAGCAGATATCCGGCCAAACACGGTACCGTATCATCTCTATTGCTTTTCTTCTTCTTCTTTTTCATAACGCTCTTGACAGAGCGGTCATTGTGGAGAATAAGTACATTTCATTGCCTCACAACGTCGCGCCACCTTCCTTGGTTTGTGTGCTTCTGGTGCACTCAATGCAAAGGACCGCCCATAGCAGATTTGATCTGATCTGTCCAACGTTGTTGAGACGTGGCTTAATTATTTGAGGATACGAATTACGAGAACTGATAGAGGCTGCTTGATGCCGAGTTCTTGATGCGTTTTTGTACAAAACAGTCTACGATACTCCAAGGATTCTTCTCCACCGACACATTTCCAAACCGTCTATCATCTTTTCCTGCAGCGTCCACGTGTCTGAAGCATAGAGCAATATCGGGAAAACCAGTGAGCGGACGAGGCGAATCTTCGTAGCTTTGGTGAGATCTCTATTCTTCACACTTTCCCTAGTTTGTCCATACCTGTTCTTGCTCATCCTCATACGTCGCTTTATTTTACATACACATCCGCTATTATCCGAGATCAAAGCTCCACGATAAATATAGGATTGGACCGAGTCACAGTTCGCAATTCTAGGGACTTCTGGCGAGTTGTGGTTAGCGCTTCAGTCTACAGTCATCATTTTGGTTTTGCTACGATTATTTTTAACCTGAACTCAAGGCTAATGCGCTCCATCTTGAGAAGCAGATCTTCCATATGGCCCTGAGTTGTTGCAAACAGGGCGGTATCATCGGCATACCGCCGGTTGCTATTGATTTTAGTATGATCTAAACCGAATACATCACAAATTTTGAGAATAACCAAATAGAGACGCAACAAGGTTAGCGGGTCAGATGAGAAATCGATTGTCGCAAGTGTTTACCTTTTAAATTTTCAAAATGGTCAATAAGTATTCTTCTAAAAAATAATGTTGCTTCAATCAATAAAATAAGTAACGATTGTTAACCAAACAAAGTTAAAGTAATTTGTTTTTAGAAGTTAATAGAACAACTAGCACTAGGAGATAAGAATTGCAAAAAGTGCACTAAAGTAACAGCTGGTGGTCGTGCACTATGTACAAGGCGAATGCCATGCGTTTTCGGCAAAACATTGGGGTCAATGTCCGACGGCGACGCAGGCGCACGCGCACGCCTCTGGCGGAGCACGGGGCGGCGTACGCGAGACGGGGCCCGCGCGGGGGAGAGGGGGGGCGCCGGGCGGCACGCGCCCCGACCAGCCTAACCTAGCAGGAAAGCACCACGGGCCGGTTCTCGGCCGGCCTCAGGGGCGAAGGGCCAGGGGGCAGTCATGTGACTCCGGGGCGAGACGCGCGCGGGGCGGGGCGGGGCGCCTGCCTCGCTTCCATTGATGCAGCGTGACGTCACAGTCGCGTCATAGCCTGCGCCGGCACATGCTCAGGGCTCGCTCGGTGCTTGTTTAGAAAGTATTTTGCGGCGACACGTGGTGTCGTCGGGTCGCATGGTGCCGTTTCTCTTCGTTAGATTACGGCCGTCAGTCAGACGGAGCACGGGACTCGCACGGTCACTTTAATAGCATGAATTAGTATTTAATAGCCTTTGGATATAATGATAATGTCATGGATTAAGGGGACATTCTCCCACAGAGAATATAAATTATAGGCTATTTCGAGACCGCAAAAACGACACATTAAACTGAAAGGATCCACGCAGCCTGAAAGGAATTGATGAATGATGAGAAAAAAAAATTACTAGCCAATGTGATTCGGGATGAAAGAGATACTAAACTTGTCGAATACACAATAATTAAACTGTCTAAAAAAATATTATGTTCACATCTACACAAGTGTAAATACCAGTATAAAACACATTTGCGTTTACACTGAAGTCTGTGACAGTCTACAACTTGTCTAGTACATTGATAGCGTTCTTATCTAAAAAATACAGTAGTGTTCTGGACAAGTATTTGCAACAAAATACACAAAACAGAAACAAGTTTTGGAATCTATCCATGCTTGTTGGATAAAGTGTTTGACATGTCGGACGGATAGCGTTTTTTCCTTTGGACATGGTCTCACTTGTCTAGAGATTTTTCCAACAAGTATTTGCAACCAAATATACAAAACAAAAGCGCTCGTAGCTCTGCGATGCTAGGTGGTCGGAAACGATCACCGAAGTAAAGCAGAGTTTACAGAGGTCCTTGGATGGGTGACCGTTTGTGTGGCATTTGATATCGAGCGCTTCCGTGCTTCGGAAGGCACGTTAAGCCGTTGGTCTTGGTTATCACTAAATGTGGTAGTCGTTAAGCCATGTTAGAGGCCTAATGGGCGGCTTGATAAATTCTAACACGCCATACACCTGCCTTCGCCAATCCGCACTGGGTCAGCAGCGTGGAGAAATATGACCCAATACCCTCACACCTTGATATGTGTGAGGAGGCTTGTGCTCAGTAGTGGGACGTTAATGGGCTGTGATGATGATGATGATGATGATGATGATACAAAACAAGAACAAGTTTTTGGAATCTATCCATGCTTGTTGGATAAAGTTTTTGACATGTCGGACGGACAGCGTTTTTTTCCTTTGGACATGATCTCACTTGTCTAGAGTTTTTTCCATTGTCAAGTTTATAATATTTTTGATAAATAAAGTTATTTGCCTTTTCGTTATTTAGTCATACATTAAAATATTTGTATCTTTTTGCATTTACCTTTCGTTCGTAAACATTATTAAAACTATTCGTGCTAGAAAAAAAAATGAAAATGAAATAGTATTTATTTAGTTTTCTTAACAATGATTACATAATATTCTACGTCTACCAAACTGTACAACAGTTTGTTGGCAGATGTTTATAAAAAAAAATATGTTACATAACCTAAGATGATTTTACTTTTTCAATTTTACAACTTATCGATCTAATTAAATAAAAAAAGGATTACTGTTTGTTGTGGAGAAGATATTAAAAAAGGGCGTTTACTAAAAATATCGTTAAAAAGTGGGAATCACAATACGAGTCGGGATGTAGTTAAATGAAGTAGCACCTAAATATACAAAAGCTAAATTGAATTTGCGCAGTGTCAAATTTCACATACATACATTCACGCCTACAGGCATACATCCCCGTAGGGGTAGGCAGAGGCATTTTATACGCCCACACTTCGCCGATTATATAGTTGGTCCCAGGTAATAGGTAGCGAGCCTATTTTGCCGCTTACCGGGCTCAAATTTTATTCGATTTTAATTTTATCGATTTTATTTGACTCTGGGTGCCCTTAGTACTGTCTACCAAGGGGAAACTAAGAGAGACCTATGGAGGGCCCGTCAAACAGCGCCAGGAGGGTCTTAGGGGGCCCCTCTGAGAAGTCGGCCACACACGCTATGGTCGCACAGGGAAGTAGGAGGGGCGCGTTCACTGCGCCTCTCTGAGGAGGTCCTCCCGGTTTTGGTCCGGGGGACGTTGGCCGCAGGCGGGGTGTCAGACGCTGCAACCCAGGTACTGGCCCCTGCCTCTTTCTCAACAAGCGGCGCGCGTCGTCGGAAGATTTTTAGTGGGTATTACTGCTGGCGGTCGTGTCTGCCGGTGGTGAGTCTCACACCCCCTTTCGGTCCCCCTTTTGGCCGGAAGGCAGTGCGTAAATGCATTTTGCTACCAACGTGAAACAAAAAAAAAGAAAGTTTTATAAACTTATGACTAGTTATGACAAATAATATACATGCATAAAAGTTGTATACATGCGACAGGCGGGAAAAAAAGAGGAGACGCAACTTTAAATAATATGTAATATTGAGAAACTAAACGGGTTATTTTAATTTTACTCACACGATCTCATGTGTTATATGATGTAGATTTATGTGAATTTTTTCATATTTTTTCCGTACGAGATGACAAAGGGCAATCAACTTGCTAGATCCAATGTTGCTAAGGATTTATTTTTTTATGATAAGCTTACTTTTCGAAAGCATTACGATTATATCATCACCAAAACCAACCAAATGCTTGGATTTGTATTTAGGTCAACTAAAGGCTTTAAAAGACTTAGCTCCGTACTTTATCATTTTTATACTCATCTAAGAAGTATTTTAGAATACGGCAGCCCTATTTGGTCCCCGAACTATAAAGTACATATAGATGAAATAGAGAAGGTACAAAGAAAGTGTTTGAGAATGTTATGTTGCCGTCAACGTTTAGGTCGTACCAATCTCACCTATGATACTAGACTGACAAAATTCAACGTACAAAGACTGGAAACACGTCGGAAGTATCTCGACTCCATTTACTTATATAAAATAATACACTCGATAATTGATACTTCAGAGTTACTGTCTCAAATAGCTTTTAATACAAAGTATAGTGCCCGAAGATCTCAAATAACAAATCTTATCTCTCTTCAAACTTACAAAAATAATATCTCTTATTATAATCCTATTGTTAGAATGGCTCGTCAGTATAATGATTTGGCAAACAACGATTGAAAACTAGACATTCTTTATCCTAAAATGTCTTTCTATGTTGTCTCTCTAAAAGATATCCTCTACACCAAATCCAGGCAGGCTGTCTCATCCAATCTATCTTTAAGGTCATAATTGTTTGTTTTTTGTGTTACTTTAAATAAGTAGCTACTGAATAGATTATGTATTGACTTACCTTACTATAGTATGTACCCATGTCACTAAATTTAAATAACTAGATGTAATATGTACAAGTACTTTTCTATTCTCTTAGTCTTAAGTGATCTTTATAATAAGTCTTGTATTTAATGTAACACGTCTTTTATCCTGTTTTGCTTATTACACACAAATTTGAATTGCAATCTAGATTCTGTACCTTAGTTTTTAAGATTTTTATTTGTAAAATTGTAATTTGTCATGTGTATTAATAAATAAATAAATTGAAAAAGCCCAATTTTAGCGATCTCACATGCCTAACAACCTTAAAGAAAAAAAACTATTTTCTATGTTCATTAAGTATGTATTTCTGTATGTTTATCCGTTATTTAGTATCCATAACACACGTTCTTAATGAGACTTATCCTGGAACTAAATAATTGGTTTAATTTTCAGAAAACATTTATAGGATATATTTATATTGTCATCATGATCTGAAGCCATTCCCTACACCGCTCTACGTGAATCTGCTCTATTTCGAGCTATTTGGATCCAATTTTAGCCCGCGATATTAACGACATCGTCTTTCCATCGGATCTGCGGCCCTGGCCCATTGCAACCCTATAGTCTCTATGCCAGGGTAGTTTGCACCAGGAATCTGAGTCGCTATCAGCCGACTGTCATTTCATGGCCATGCCTTGTATGTCTTCGGATCTCTTTATTGGTCCATATATCTCTCGCGTTTTCAGCAATGGAGACAGATTTGGAGTACGGTCTTAGTTGTCACCCACTTTTTGGTAGAGCACCGTCAAGATTGGTTAATAGACGCGCTTTAACATGACGTGTGCTTATTTGCATGTCAACGGCGAAGCTAAATTTTGTAAATGCAGCCGAGCCTTCACGTACACCTACGCCTATTCTAATCATTCACCACATATTTTCTGACTATTTCGAAAGCCGTTCCTCCTAGTGTAATTAACGTTGCTCTATTGGTCTCTGTAGTCTTCTGTAGTCATGATAAAAAGTACCATATGGCTGATTTTGGCCAAGTACTGACGTCATATTCATTAAAGGGGGTAATTGATGTTTTTAATCATTCGCTAAATGATAATTAGTGCATATTGGAAAGTGTAAGTCATCGCTGTAAGTACTTTGTGCCGTTTCCCTGACTCATGCCATGAGCTCGCGGTGCCGCTATCCTGCGGCGGTGTCAGTGTGGTCGCCGCGCTCGACTCGCCATCGAGGAGGTTCCTTTCACCACTTCTCACCACAATTGTAAACCCTATAGTCTGTACCCATTGTCAATAATTCACACATGCGCAACATTACGCTTAGCTGCTTTGTTTATACTTCCATACTTAATGTATGGGAAAGCCAGCCCGCTTTTTTCATTCGTTAAAAAATCTGTTCTGTTTACATGTTTCTACTCTTTTAGTCCGCGTCTGTGAGCTGAGGTTTGTGTAGCGTGTCAACTGTTAAGTCAAATAAAACGGTCCTATCTATAGGTACCTACATGTTTTATGTAAAGTGTGTCCACTTGTAGTCATCTATTTTAGTTATGTCTGTTTTAATTTTTAGGTACTTCTCGTACTATTTTATATTACAATGTTTAGAAAACTTCAGTGCCTGCCATGATGCTTTTCAAATATAACTTAATGGAACTTGGTTTCATTAATATAAATAATGGCATTGATAAGTAAAGTATCTAATTACAGTAATATAATATAAGATATTTAAGAGATAATTGTTTTTAATAATATTTTTAAAAAACCAACAGGAAAATAAATACTTTAAAACACATGTTGTTTTATGTTGTATGATTTGTGTTCTTAATATGATCTCTCTCTCTCTCTGACGCTATCTGGGGAAATATAATGAGTATGAAGACTTTATTCAGAATTTAGATTCACTAACATAAAAAGACTGAAGTATGTACCTACATGTGACCGTTGGCCTGTTTCTCCTCCGCTCGATAGCAAGTCGTCTTTGACACAATCAGTGCGACGTGCACCGGGGCACGTGCCCGGGACAGCCGCGCCGGCCAGGCAGGCTGGCAGGCTGGCAGGCTGGCAGGCGGGCAGGCTGCGGTCACCTGACGCAAACCCTTATCGCCCACGTGCGGAGCGCGACTCTCTCAGATTGTGTCCGACTAACACTACTGAACACCTACTGAGCACTTCTGCATAGTTTGGGCCTTGGGATATAATAGTGGTAGGTTTTATTTATTGACTAAATTCAAAACAAAAATTTCCTGTTGCAAAACTTTATCGATGTTTTCACACATATTCACATAAAAAATATGAAAATATTATAATGATATCGTATTGGTTTAAATTAAAAATATAATTTGTACTCGATTGTAATATTGTGTACTCAATGTTCTTAAAGTATAAACGATTTGTTGTGAAACAGTTGTGATCGCCCGGAGTCCGAGAACGGCTCAATATCAATCAATTGATCGGGTATGTGCGGAGATCGATGTTAATTGACGCTCGGCGCTCGGCCGCGGCAAAAACGCGCTTCGCCTAAATATAGCATCTCGCTAACACCGCACAGCACCACGCAGCACAGCACCACGCAGCACAGCACCACGCAGCACAGCACAGCACACAGGTCTCAGCTCCACCAACTAGAATATTATCACTTCACAGGACTACGTGAGTCCTACTGTGTACAGTGTAGGCGTGCTGATATCGATATCTACATAACTAGTGACTCGCCACACTAATCATGTCATTTTTCTGCCGCGCTTCAGTGTAATAAATTCGCCCAAATGGTGACAGCAATTAGAAGTAACTAAGATAGGACGTCTATCTTCAGTCGTCTCTGGGGACATATAACAGACGCAAGCCAACCACCAACGCCACATTGCCGCCTGAGGCGAAATTAGTACGACTTCGAACATAGCAATCAATTCAGCACAATTAACATACCGTTACATTGATTTAGTGACCTTCTCTTCGTCGACAATACGACTTCCCGTGAGATGAGAGGGGTGGCACTATTGTAGGCCGGTAGGTACCACACGGCACATCCTAGGTGCAAACTATATTCATGTTACAAACTCTAACTTTGTTGCGGATAAAATATCAAACTCTCTTTCGTTATTTCCGACAGTTATATTGATAACTAAGTATTTATGATTGCTCCCGCGTGTCCTTTGTTTATTTTCGACAGCACGAATAAAACAGGTCATGAGTTATATAAGGAATATAATAAACTAAACCTCTAAAAAAAGCTTTTTTGATCATCAAAAATACTGAGTGAGCATCTAATAGGTGATTAGGTGCTCAATCAGTATTTTTGATGTACAAAAAGGTTAGGTTAGACACGTTAAATAACACCCGTTATATAAGACCCAAAAATAAATAGCAAAGATTGAGGTGGTTATCCTAGAATTAATTATGTAAAACTGTCGAATATCAACTACAATACGAGAATGTTCCAACAGTCGAGTCGGGGATGTTGCATATTATTATTATTGCAGGCAGGCAGTTTTTAATTTCGACTGTTTTTTAATTTCATCTACTAAGCATTTTGTACCCACTGGCAATAGTTTATTATATTATATAATAATAATTGGTGAAACATACTAGGTGTGAACCGCCAATTGCAGAACTAATTCTTACTTAATCAAAATAGTTACTTATTAGAATACTTGTAAATGTATGTACAGGTCGTTAACTGGAGATTGTTTGGCGGGCTCATTTACCTGGCGGTGAGCTGCAGTTGCGGAGAATAATTAAATTTAGTAAAACTACGATTCATTATTGTTTGTATGGTCAGGCGCACAAGGTTTACTTTGCTTTATTTACATCACAACTTGTTTATCGGCACAATCGGATTGTTCGGCGCCAATGAATGTTTCCAGACGAACGCTTGTCTAAATTGTAATTAATTTATTTCAGTGCGTATTAATAATACGTAATCAGCAATTTTATGTTTTTTTGTAGTTAATGAAAACAAATGTACAAGAGCAGTCGTACCTCTGCAGACTATGTGATCAAAAACGATAACCAAAGTTAAGCAAAATTATTGATTAGAATGTGCCACACCACACTACCCATCAGTCACTTAATGTACCTTTCGAACGTTGCTACAATTTTCTGGGTATCGGCTCGAGTTTGTTTTGGTTCACGATATCGGTTGGCGTTTAGCTTTGGGTTCAGACCCACTAAAACTTAGAAATCTAGAAAAATATTTTTAATTGTTTACTAGCGTCACTGCGCGCTGTGCGGTGCGCTGGGTGGCTGGGTGGCTGGGTGGCTGGGTGTGTTGGTGCGCCGCCGTGCGTTGGTGCGGAGTCCCGCCTGCGTCAGCGCAGTTCCCAATGCGCTCAGCAGTCGTCGGTCCGGGCAGGCGCCACACGTGCTCGGGCTTATCGCACGCAGCCTCCCCCCTCCCCTCCAACTCCCATATCTCTGATTACACAACACTACCTCACTCAGCCTTCATTGCGAGTATCAACCCAATGATGTACTTCATAAATAATTATCTTTTGATAATTTTAATGAAATAACATGTTTTTGTGCCTAAACGGTTGAGGTTGGATTCTGTTAATAAATTCGGAAAGTATTGACATTAGTTTTACGAGACTAACTCTAAGCCCTGCAAAAAAAAGAAGAAGAACACGTCACCCTGTGGTCAGTTGGAGAGTATCTTCCATAAACCGCGATTTACATTCGAATAATTAATGTTATAATAAATAGGTATAGTAATCGCTAGATCAATGAATCAATGATTACAACAAAATACAGAAATAATGATTGAACATGCGAAGCAATCAACGGAACTGATTGATCCGAGAACTGTTTTTGTTGCAGACTTAATGATTTTCAGAATAAACAGAAGCTGACTTGCTGATACCAAGCACGGCACGACTAGCGACTCCGCGATCAACAAAACCAAAACAGCCGAACTTGACTTTCGGAGGACTCAGGCGGACTCGCACAATATGCACGGAGACGTAGTTGAAGGTTGCGAAATGATCTAAAAAGAGATAAAATGAAATTTTGTTAGTGAATACCTACTTAGGTATTTAACATATTGCACTTTCGGTAAAACAAGGGCATAAATGCAGTATTTGCAATTTTACAGGAAAGCCATTTTAAGAATTTTTTAGTGCTCAATGCGATCTCGTTTAGTTAATATTACTCTAAAGTAATTCTCATTTACATGAAGTAAACTATACATTAGTCTTTGTCCCACCAGTTGAAAAGGCATTTTTGAAACACTTTTGCATACCTAACTAATCTTAATTTTTTTTGACAATTATGCCCTTGTCTTACCGAAGGTGCGATATTGGAACGAAGTTTCACCCAAGAGGCTCGGGTTCGATTCCCGGTACAGACGTACCGTAGTAAGGACAGAATAAATTTTGAACCGCAGGGTACACGTGTCCTAGAGTGGACGCCTCGGCTTGGAGAGCGAAGTGCAGGACGCCCTGCAGTGAGGTGGAGCGACCACATACGGAAACGGCTCGCAGTGCTGATCGTGTCGGAGAGGCCGAGGATAGGGTAAACATTATATTGGACAATATAAATGGAAATATTTGCGTAAACATATTATATAAATTGAATTAATCATGCTGAAAAATAAATAATAAATTAGTTATATTTAATTCTCCAAAAAGTGCGCGACTCAGAAGAAATTGTTTGCATGTGTGCAATAAATTTAGATTTTTATTTTATTTATTCATTAATTGCATTCCTTTATAGTGTGATACATGTCGTGTACACATTATAACACTGCGACTATACAGAAATACACAGAATAAATACATACTAGACCTTTTCCTTAAAAGGTATAGTATGTATATATGTATACCTTTTCCATAGCAATGTGAAAGAGAGTTTATTGTAAACATAGGTACTTAAAAACTTCAACATTTTATTGAAATTAATTTAATTAATAATACCTACCATGTATTTTTATAGGAATATTGTATTGTTTTTAAAATAAATATAAACGTTTATTTTAAAATACCTAAAGGTGTTTACTTGCAACTGGGCAGCAGCCCTAGCCCGCCGCCGGCCGACCCGCGGCAGGCCTTTATTAAATTTTCGTGATGTCGATCATTCATAAGTTCATAACATAACATTTTGTCATCATAAAACAGAAGCCGGCATATTGCCTGTGCTATTCTGCATTTACGTAGCACGGCGACGCTGGCACATTTGGTAACAACATTTATTAATATCCTGTTTACACGCAGCTCACATTATTATTTTGTCTAGGACTGGGAGCAGGGCCCTCCCGCTCCAAGAGGTGGCGTCCTTCAGTTAGAATCCTCCAAGCCGCACTTTTCCTGGTAGGGCCTCTAACTTGACTTTACTACTCGTTATGGTCATAACCGGCATTAACACGTTGCCGTGCCTTTCGAACCACAGAAGCACTCGATATGAATGCCACACCCACCACTAAACTTGACGAGTTTCTTGCCCTACAAACTACTCAACCTCCAGCCCGCAGTTAGTATTTACGCGGAGTGGTGTTTATAAAAGTTATTTCTACGCGACGCGGAAATAAAAGTATATATGGAAGAATTTCTACCTTTCCTCGCACATCTTCGATAGAAATGCGTCGATTTGGCGAGGATGAGCGCGACGAAAATGTTAGGTAATGGTTCTTAATTTAATATTTACCCGTATTATTGCGTGCATATAGTGCTGCTTGTCTATTCCAGGGATTACATAATCATTGATGAATGTCTGGCGTTATAGATACTGGAAATAATCAGCAGGCCATCCCTGTCACTTTTTACATATCTATATATTTTGTTCAATTAGCGTATATATAATATAAGAGTGTAATTCAGAGCTTACATTTGGCCTATCACATAATAATAATTGCAGACATCCACATCGGAAGTTGAATGTGAAGGTGAAGTGGTGGGTGATGCAAACGTGGCGCGACAATACGCGCACGCGCCTTTATCAGCGAAGGGACGGCAGCGCGCGATACGGCACGCCCGCCGCCGCCGTGGCATGGCGCACGCTGCCGGCGCGGGTAGGACCGGCCGGTGTGAGTACCTAGTGCAGGCAGATCTAACTCCGCGGGACATCTGCACTGGATATCGACTCTCGCTGCGTTGTCGTGAATTCGTGATGAGCCAAAACACTGTATTATGTTTCTATGAAACGATACATGCAACATAGAATCAAAAACCTTGTAACAAATAGAATAAAGCGCTTTTAAACGAAAACACTGTTCGAGAATGCCGTATTTTGGCTTCACCGTGTCGTTGCCGTTTAAAGATAATAATAAATTGATGCTCACAGACTTCATAAGTGATTTCTTAATTAAATAATAACAATTATTTTCTGACAATTACACCTATTATTTAGTTCCAAGATAAGTTACATTAAAAATATCGGATAAACAAACAGAATAAATAGTACACGCGCAGAGTCGCGGGTGAGAACTAGCTTAAGTGGCCACAAAGCCGCCGAGAAAATAAATAAACATTGATTTATTAATAATCTTTATTCTAAGTTAATAATAATAACATTATCTTTAGGTAAATGCGCAGCAGGTGGAGTGACACCTCCGTATATGACTTTTGAGGTTTCTATTGTATTGTTCATTCTGCCAATATGTACTTCCAATGCTATTATTGAGATAAAAATGAATCACGTTTTCCATCGCAAGACTGTTTACATCGCAGGCTCACCAGATATTATCGCACCGATGACAGAACTGTCTTTCACACGTTCAGTAAAGAGTGTACGTCTAAATACTGAAGAACATAACAACTAAACAAAACATTTCGATTGCCTCTCTTCCAGCACCCATTGGATCAGCTAATTTAATGAAAGTGGTGTTGGTGATCCATGAAGAGGAGTTCTATTGAAAAATTGTATTCAATATATACAATTGAAAAAGAAAATGTTTATTGCCAGATATAGGACCTGCATAAATTCAAAATGCCATCCAAATGAACACGACCAACGTTTACTTGACGGTAAATAACTAACGAGTTACTGAAGAAACTAATAGTTTTCATGATACTCGTTAAGATATCAAAACAAATTCGTCCTTTATCTAAAGGTAGCCTGTCAACTGATCAATACATTGCCAATGGCACGAGTTACTGTCAGAGAGACACTACAGTATAAATATTTCTTGTAGTTAGTGTCCTTTTCCTGTAAATGGTTGTAGCGTGAGTGCACGGACACTGCTTGCTTACCTGTTGACCTTTCGGTACCACCAACGACATCTTTAACAAACTCTATTTCTCAATATGGTTTTACTCCATTTTTTAATTTTAAAAATGTTTCATTAGTGCGGAAACACGAAGCAATGGAAAACTAATTAGTTAAAAGTAATCGATTAAATAAGACGATCCTCGTGTCTCCGCGCTGCCTGTCGGTGCCTGCCCGCTGTAGGTACGTCTTAATTACAGTGTAAAAACAGCACGACTCTCATAGTTCAGCATTCTCATTCTATTAATTAGATTGCATTTTTGTAATGACAAAAAATCTAATCACGAGCATTAGTGCTTTATATTATGAGTTATGACTACCTAATGGTTTACAAATCTATACTAATATTATAAAGAGGAAAGATTTGTTTGTTTGTTTGTTTGTTTATTGTTTGTTTGTTTGTTTGTTTGTAATGAATAGGCTCCGAAACTACTGGACCGATTTCAAAAATTCTTTCACCTTTGGAAAGCTACATTATCCCCGAGTAACATGGGCTATATTATATTTTTTTAAAAATTAGGGATCCTTACTAAAAATCCAATAATGTAACCCAAGGTGTAAAAAAATTACCTGAAAAATTCCTTACATAGCGTGCGCAGCGAAAACTATTGATGATAGAACAAAATTATGTACTACGACTTTGCAGTACTCATCATTATCTACAAAAAGTGTCGCGACAGCATATGTCTAAATATTATAGTTACGTCACAGTAAGCGGTTTTTTATTCTAAAAATTTAATTTATATGCCGCCGCTTGAAAAGGCTCTATATTTGTACCTTGGTATTAATCCTTATCAAAAAAAAAAATACTTTGTATTCAAGACGGCTTCCATACCTTTTTATAACTTTTTGAATTATTTAATTCGGACATTTCATTCGGAAGATATCACGAGTTTAAAAATGCAAGTATTAGAAAAAAGTCGCGTGGTTGCCGCTCACCGCGCTCAGCTAGCCAGCATGCGATGTAGGCTCCATGTAAGCGTCACTGGGGTGGTACGGGGGGGGGGGAGTCAATGTAATCTATACTAATATTATAAAGAGGAAAGATTTGTATTTTTGTATGTAACGAATAAACTTAAAAATTACTGGACCGATATTAATAATTGTTTTTTCAATAGAAAGCTACATTATCACTGAGTAACATAGGCTATATTATAATTTCGAAAAAAATAGGGTTCCGTAAAATATTTGTGTTTTTCGAACACAAAGTGAAAATCAACCAGAACAGTTGCGTACGCTGCCTAAACTATAAAAGATAGAACCACAAAATGTATGAATGAATTAAAGATCTTATACCACCTACTAAAAAGTCCGCGACACACTATACCTATATATGGCGAGTGAGGCACAACAACCCTTTTTTTTATTTAAAAATCTTGATTTTTTTTTGTACTATATTTATACGCATTTATTTTACTTATGCTATTAATCCCTATCAAAATTAATTATTTCATCACTAAGTGCAGTTTATGTAGATAATATTTGGTCTTGGAATGATCAAAATTGGACGTTTGTTTTTGAAGTTATGGCGAACTTAAATTATTACGATTTCTGCTGCACAGCGCCCTATCACGGGTCGGGGCTCCCGACCATCAGTTTATTTTGTCACCTAAAAATAATTTAATGTCAAATGTTGTTTATGGGGAAGATTTACAATAATCGCTTTAGTTATCTATCCCAAAACAACAGGTTGCTCTCCGGGACTGCCGGTAAGAGTAAAAACTAATATTAATTAGATTTAAATATTTTCATCATTAACAACTTCAACATCCACATAAAGACAATCTATGCAGCCTGCGGATAATGACTGCGTCGTCGATGTTAGTGTCCGTGTCTGTGAATTGATCTGGAAATCATTTTGCTGACCGTGTCTTTTCTGGGTAGGCATTTTACAGCGGTAGCCGCCATCCACGCGGGCGGAGCCGCGGGCGACTGCTAGTTATAAATAAAGAAATCGTGTGCGTTTGATTGATTTAGAAAATAATCTCATTATAATCACTATTTCATTAAGGTGATAACTAGCGGACGGTAAACACAAAAAACTCACTTAACAATACATCATAATTTGTTTATCAAAAAACTTATAAGTTAACATAATATGTATGGGGGAACAGATGAACATACAGGCATACTTAGCCGTTTAAGTCCGTTTTTTTTCGCCGAATTCGGTTTAAAATGTCCAAACTAGCTTTGTAAGTAATCATTGCTAGTATTATATAAATACTGAACTGATATTAAATTCACGGCCACTAATATCAAAGCCACTGATATCAAATTAACAAAAACAGCGTTTCATTCATGGATTTCGCCCACAGTTTAAACTTTGATAAAAATGGCGAGCAATCTGCAGATAATGCTTTGGGTGCGTATTTGAACAGGATTCTGTTCATCGTAGACTAGCTTCCAGATGCGCCTTCTCTCGCGTGACCACGTCAGTTCCTGTGCCTCTCTATTTAAAGAACATGGTAATAGCTTCCGGTCAGCAAACAAACTCTTTTGCGTGTTTTATACATAGACAATTTTTATTAATTGAAATAAGTGTATACTAAGTCGGTTATATGTATACGAAGTACAGGCAACCGACTGTGGCGGCGTCCACGCACGAGGGTACAAATTATAGAATCAGGCAAATGGAAGAAAACAGTGGTTATTGTATTATGGCGAATTAATTGGAGAGATGTACAACGGTCGTGCTGTCCGGCCGTCCGACCGTCCGGCGGCGCGCGGGGGGAGGTGCCATGACTGGACAAATCACTTAGATAAGCGCACAATGATCTGTTGTAGAGAGCCGCCATTATCGCGGACGGTCCGTGAGCTCCTTGATTGGTGTAATTGGTGGCCGATGCTTCCTTCACTAGAATCATTTACTTACGTTACGTGATTTAACAATCTGGTATTAATTACATACCTATTTATAAAATTTTTTGTTAAAAAATCTTACTTATAAATAGCCTACTTGTGAGTCTTCTAATTTGAATTTTAAAGTATTATGTATCATAATATTTCATAGGTCCCAAATTAAAACGTTGTAAAATACGAGTTATTTACTCATATTTTACATACATATATCTTCCAGGTGAAAACGTAATAAAATACGTAATAGCAGTACCTAGGTAGGTATCTGACACACGCGTGAATTATTTTAATTTAATGTTTCTCCATAACTCAACACAATGTGAAAGAAATGGGAGTATATTGTACCATCAACTCTGAATGAATAACATAATAATAATGAGCTAATTGATAAAATGTTAAAATCTAAAATTGCTAAAATATATAATGTTTTGCAATTATCTATCTAATATTTGGCCATGGGAAGTCTTACATGGTCTTCCCCTCCCAGAATTTCCATTTACTTTTTAATTCGTCCTCTCAACCACCTAAGCATATCTTTCTTAATTCTGGTCACTCATCTTCTTTTACACCAGCATCGGCCCTTATCTCCTTATTTCCTATCCTATCACTCAATGCCACACCTAACGTACTTCTGAGTGCTCGCATATCTACTGCACTAATCTTACTTTCATGTTGCATCTGCCATTCCTAGAATTAGCTACTATACGTTAATTAAGGTACCCAACAACCTCTATGAACTGCCAGACGTGCTTTTCGGACACTTTCTGCTCACAAAGGTGTGAAGTCACCATTCAATCTTCTATCGAATCAAATATCATAAATTAATAAACATAATAAAAACGAGATATATGTACATAAAGAGTACGTTCTGATGTACTTATAGTGATCAAGGTCCCACAGGAGGTCAATGAACTACAAACACTAATGTAGACATGATCTGATAATCTGAAACAAGACATGATGTCAAATAATGGACAAAACAAAAAAACGCTTATTTTATTTGTTACGAAAATAAACGCATGCATTGGTTTAGGAGTTCCTCAGACAGCTCGGGAGTCGGATGCAGTATTGAGTTATCGAGCCTTAAGGTTTTTTTAACACAAAATAGTTCCAATAAATTTTGACAGTTGCTGGTCTGCAATTGAGTTATAAAGACCCTGGAACTAATACTTAAAACAAAAATTCGTGCCACTCATAAACCAACGCCATTAGCAGTCCCCAGCATGTCAGCCAGCATGGATCCAATACTGCAGAGAAATTCTAGTGAACATAATAATTAATACAAGACCGTCAACTTCAACAGGGCTCGCCACGTGACGGGGCGGACGGCGCACACGCCTCGCTGTCGAAGGTCGTCTCTTATCGCTTATTAATCAAATAAAGGATTACAGAGGCTGCAAGAATCACGATTATACGGCTGTCAGCTGCTGCAGCCGGCCGAAAGCCGCCCGACTGCCGTCCGAGAGCCGCCCGACTGCCGGCCGGTAGACCCCCCCGGCCGCCCCGTGGTCGCGCGGGGCTTATCTCCGGGCGCTAATCTCGGCGTCGCGTCGCGGCAGCACGTTCGCCTTCTTTGTGGACATTTGTTCACTTTTTATGGGTATCATCAAAGATTTTAATGAACACACGTTCATTATGTATTATATTTTCATTCGAAGTAATTTAATTTTACTGTCTGAATAAATTAAACTTAGCTTTGTGTACGACCGGCCCGTAGCTACGTATAATTATCGTCAACTACGTGACTTCTAAATTATGTACATATATTAATAAGATAGCCTTTTTTAATATCTTTCAATCGAATCCGGATCGCTCCAGTAACTTCAGAGACTTGCCTATAGCTGCCTACTTGACACTGGCTGACTTGACTGGCTTCAATATAAATAGTAAGCATTATCCCTCGTTTTCACGAATACATGTATTGAGACTGTCTAAAAAAATATTCCGTTGACGCTGTGTAGCCGACAAGTGTAAATAACAGTATAAAGTATTGTGTATTTCCTTGCAAGTACAATCCGTTGCTTTGTCAGTAAAAATCAAATACTCGTATTATTTTGCAATTTACTTACCTTTCGTTAGTAAACATTATCGAAAGAATTCGTTCTCTATTATTGTGGAAGGTACTTACTGCTACTGAAGAGGTTTTATTATAAAAATGGTGTATTATTAAAAATATTGTTAGAGAGTGGGAATCAAAATACGAGTAGAGATGTAGTTAAAATATTCATTTCCTTGTTTTTTTATGCGTTCCAGAAAACGATCGGCACCTGGGGAGGCTCCGACGCTGCGCGCACTAAGCAGAGTGCTAGGTGGCGTATGTTGGAAGGCGGGAAACGTTAGCTGAAGGGATTTTCATGATTGAAATTATTTTCAATATATATCTATATGGAGCACCTCCATATGGTACAGGCTAGACGTCGACGTTATGTCCGTGCTGAAGACTAAGAGATAGTTCCCACTTGGCCACAGTACTTGCGTCTATCAACGGCTACAGTGTATACTTATTAGGCATCCCTGCTGTTTAGTCAGTAACCCATTACAACAAAGAACGAATCCGTATCTAAACGCTCCTTTCACGGCGTTCGCCAATGCTCCTCGGCCGTTTTCCGATCAGCTGTCAGATAAGGCGCAACAGCCATGTCAGATGACTGATACTGCATTGATAACAATTGCGACATCATAATCAGCAGTATTGATGATGTGAATAGGTACGGCAGAGCGCTATCTAAACTTGTTTGTTTTCTTATCAATGTTCGTATTGGTTTTCATTTTTGATGGATGGAAGTATGGAACTTATAGGTTGTTTACTTATTCCAACTTTAAAAATAACAAGAATATAAACAAATCCAAAGGAAACACCACAATAAAATGGTGTAATTAGAATAATGTATAACGCTATTGGTAATAAACTCAACCAGCGATCAATCATTAGATACATTGTAAGTGTTGTTATGCTGATACTTAAAAAAGATTAGGTATACAAAATAAATAAAAATTCAATTTTTCAATACCTATAAGTATATGCATTTATATAATTACAAGTTAGGGTTCTAACACACGAGCCGACTGTCAGCAACTAACCGTCGACATGCTTTCATTCAGCTGTCGACGGCTGTAGCCAACGCAGCAGATTGGTTCTTAAATCGTACTGAACTTCAATTTTACTTTGAGAATTCAACAACCTTTTCCGAAAAGTTTGATTGTTTTCGGTAAGCAATTCCATAATATTAATAAAACAACACTATAGGTCAGCTTTTTATTCACCGTCTAACCTCTACATTACAGTAGTAGTTCAATGCGCAATGTGACGGCAGACAGTGCCATAGTTCTATTAGTACGAAAGATGCTAGTGTAGCCCTCGCAGAAATTAAGTAGGTGAGTGCAAGTTCGAGAAGTGCTTGTTATGGAAGGTGGAAGATTGCGTGAATGTCGTCGGCCCGAGACGTTATTGGAACATCTCAAAATAAGCACTTTCAAGATAATTAAATTTTGCAAATCATAAATTCGTAATAAAGAAATTAAAGCTGACTTGCCACTGGATTATTGAATTATTTATTTATTATGAATTGACGTTTGACGCCTAGTTTTTGAGATTATAGCTATTTTATGAAATGTTTCACTAATTACCAATAATATCTGAAATAACATACGTTACTGGAATATTTAGAAATGTTTAAATTTGGAGGTATAAACGAAATGCTTTTAAAAGAAATTTTGAAATGGTTCATTCTGATACTTTATCATACCCATAAAGCAAGAAATAAAGTGGCATATTCTCACCTTATTGAGTATACCCAACTTACGGGAGGCAGTTGAAATTACACCCTCGATGTAGCATTTCGGATTTAGGTTCTGGCCGATATCCATGCCAAGAATGCTGAGGTGCACCGAAATGGGCAACGGAGAGTTCTGAAGAGACCGAGTAACCTTGGACGAGAATGTAAAACCTGGATTTGGTGGCAAACTCGTCCAGGTTTTTAGATCCCCTATGAGAGACACGATAGAGAGTCCGGTTTACTTTGGCCAACAGGTCTTGCCTTGCACCAGGATATCGTCTTGCTTTGCCGCAGGATGTCCGCAGTACCGCTCATGTACCGAACTATCGTCTGTATAACAATGAATATTGCCTAAGGACATGTCATTAATATGCAGAACCAATAGGGTAGGAAAGAGCACCGAGCCCTTTTTTTTTTTTGTTTTACGTCGGTAACAAAATGCGTTTACGCACTATCTTCTGGCCAAAGGGGGACCGAAAGGGGGTGTGGGACTCACCACCGACAGACGCGACTGCCAGCAGTAATACCCACTAAAAATCTTCCGACGACGCCCGCCGCTTGTTGAGAAAGAGGCGGGGGCCAGTACCTGGGTTGCAGCTTCTGACACCCCGCCTGCGGCCAACGTCCCCCGGACCAAAACCGGGAGGACCTCCTCAGAGAGGCGCAGTGGACGCGCCCCTCCTACCTCCCCCTGCGACCATAGCGTGTGTGGCCGACTTCCCGGAGGGTCCATGGTTAGACAGCAGGGGCCCCCTGCCCCCGCTGCCTAGACCCTCCTGGCGCTGCTGAGCGGGCCCTCCTGGCCTACCCGCAGCGCCCTCCATAGGTCCCTCTTAGTTTCCCCCCCGGTAGTCAGTACTAAGGGCACCCAGAGTCGTCGGTCTCTGGGTGTTACCTTTTCCCTAGCGCCTCCTGCGCCCTACCGGGAGGTACTCAGCCCCCCCACCACGACAAGGTGGAGACCAGTCGGGGGGGACCGAAACTCTATAACCTGCTTGGCGACTCGTCAACAGTAAGTCCAACAAGGAAGGCTCCTGACCTGTGATGTCTGGTATCCTGGTGGGCTGGGCTACCAGTTGCGCTAGGTTTTGCGTCACAGCAAAGACATGAGCGGCTCTATCAGCATGGTGGTGTTGGTGGAAGGCGTTGAGGTAAGAATGGAGACAACGTATGTTCGTGAACTCCACCTCAAACAGCGAATCGGAGGTGAGAAGGAGCCCCGGAACATGACCTGCGACGAGCACAGATCACTTGGCGGGCGTACACAACCTTACGGTCGTCGGTGACCGGGCGAGCAGGTCTCTACCACCAAATGCTCATTTAGCACCACCTAGGGGTCACATCTAGGGCTTAAAGGGTACACATCTACGGATGCGAGCGATTAGAACGAATGGAATACAACTTAATTCAAGTCAGTAGTTTCAAGGAATTATTGGACCGAAATGTCCCTGGTGAAACCCTTGATTTCAGGGTTACTTTGGAACATTTCAAAATAACCTAATACTTAACAAAAAAGAATTTATCAGAGCTATAACTGTTTATGTCTATTAGCTTAGTACTGAATTCGTATTGTAATATTCCGATAATTACAAATTGTTTGTCGTGTCATCATTTGGTATAAGTAACCCAAAAACCAAAAAAAATTAGATGTTTTAATAATATTACGCGTAATGCATTACTCGCAGTATTTACACATCTCTAGTCCTACTATGTCATTGGATGAAAGAGAAACACGTCTGTAGTACCCCTCGTTTACACTACGAAACAAGTATAATACAAATCCTATACAAAATTGTCAAATACACAATTATTGGATTCATACATATATGGACATATATTACATACACACTGTGTAGCCGACAAGTATAAATACCAGTATAAAACACATTTGCGTTTACACCGAAGTCTGTGACAGTCTGCAACTTGTCTAATACATTGATAGCGTTCTTATCTACAAAATACAGTTGTGTTTTGAAAAGTATTGTGGATTTTATTGCAAACACTTGTCTAAACCATGCTTGTTGGATAAAGTTTTTGACATGACGACAGCGTTTTTGTAACGTGTGTTAGTAACATTGAGTTCTTACCCTATAGTGGTGAATATATATAGTTCAGGCAGTATTAGACTCAGTAATACGCCGAAGAGGGTCCTAACCTCCTAACACTCTCTCAGCCGCTGTTAACACTTTAGTAGCAGCCGGCTCGTCAGTCAAGCCAGGTTAACTTTCGCCTTTAGCCTCGTCAGCCGTGTGGTTTCCGGCTTAAGAATAGAACCAACCCAAAGCTAGGGTGTCGTAAGAGGCGACTAATGGCTAGCAATAAGTCAAGGCTTCCCGCCTTCCAAAATCCGCCAGCCAGCATTCCGCTTAGTGCGCGCCGCGTCGGTGCCTCCCCAGGTGCCGATCAACAAGTTTCAAACACGGAGGAAATTGTGAGTTCCATCCGTGCAAGTAGCTTGCTACGTCGGCTCTTTAAGTTGCAGTTGGAAGATAGGGAGTCAGCTGAACAGACTTATTTAGTTCTTCACACGGACGCCAGGTGGTTGAGTCGCGGAAAATTCCTGGAAAGGTTTCAAGAATTATTGCCCGAAACAACAGCTTTTAAAGGCGAAAGAGGTCGGTCGGAGGTTGAAAAATGGCTGACTGATTTGGCATTTTTGACTGACATCACAGTGCACTTAAACACCATTAACTTGGAGCTTCACGGTAAGGAAAAAGTATTATGGAGATGATTAGCGCAGTAGACGCATTCAAAAGTAAATTGCAACTTATGATAGATCAACTGAATAAAAAGGATCTGAAACATTTTTCGTCTTTAAAAGCAAGGATTCCTCAGTTGAATTATGATACATATGAAACTGAATTATTTAGCTAAATTAGGCGCGTTAGTTTATAAGTAAGTATGACATTCATAAGAGGTCTATTGAGACAAACTTGAATAAATGAATTTTGATTTAGATTTTTTGACTTTGAATTATCAAATATTTCGGGACAACTCGAAATGCGTTTTTTATGATTGCAGTAAATTTGCAAATGTAGCATAATTTATGAGTTATCCTTTTTCATGTAAAATCATTGAGCAATTAGCTACTGAAATAGCAAGTCAGTTTAATATGAACTCATGTCTGTTGCAGATTATATCAGATATACATCTCAAAGCTACATCAACTGATACAAGTTTCTGGTGTTTTATATCTGAAGATAAATATCCGAATCTAAGGCAAAATAATGCCCTTCAACTGACGGAAACGTTTGGGTCACCTTACTTGTGCGAGTCTGCATTTTCTGAAATGAAGATAATTAAGTCAAAATATCGTAATCGACTAACTGACGATCATATGTCATCATGCTTGCGATTAGCACTCAGTGGTTACGTACCATCTTATGAAAAGTATGCTAAGGACCTGCAGAGCCACGCTTCGACATCCAAGTCACTCCTTAGTTAAGTTGAACACCATTACAATGTAACTCTTTTGTTTTGTAACAACCAATAAACTCGCAATTTTGAATAACTATGAGTTTATTCATTGATATTGTGGAGAAGAACCTAACTAAACCTAACCTAAACCTTAAACTAAAATAGTGTATATTGTGCAGTAAGCTAATATCTATATATTCTACGGTACACCCTACCTAGGTAGGTACGTCGTATGTACGTCCACTCTGCATCACTGAGTGAATAAAATGTATAAATGTTTTATCACTGAATGAATTAAATTTATGAATGTCATTCATTTTCAACATGCTTATAATTAACAAATTTTAAATGTTGTGTATGTAAGAACAGTACCCTTAGCCTAATAAGTCTCAATAATGTATGTGCATGTCATGCTGCTGGTGTACCTTATTAAATAAATAAAATAAAATCACACACATGTATAGGGTGTATAGAGATCCTCCCAAGACCTAAGGAGCCTAAGCCAACCTCACCTGCAAGTGGTGCACCTGCCGATCAACGGACGAGGCTCTCGCGAACATAATAATGCCCGGTAAGCGGCAATAGGCTCGCTACCTATTACGTGGGACCAACTATATAATTGGCGAAGTGTGGGCGTGTAATATGCCTCTGCCTACACCCCTTCAAACAGGTGTGAGTTAAAAACCACACGTACTTGCAGCCTTTTAGAGTCGATCGTAAGTAGTTTAAAAATATTGAGGTAGATCACCAGCAGTTCAAGTTTGAGCACCCCTGCTCTAAAACATCTTTAGAAATATGGACTTTGGGAGTGCGGAGTGAGATTCACTTATAGCCACAATGCTCTGGAGCCAGGTTGCCATTGGAGCCGCCCGAGAAAGAGGATCGAATCCCTGAAGTGGCGGGCGCGCCGCGTCAGCGATGCGAATTCTGGCATGCATTACGGCATGAAAATTGTCCACTCGCACTTCCGCAAACGTTCCTGAGGCACTGCAGCAGCGTGGCAGCCGCACCAGCATGAACTCGTTATTATATTGTAGTCGCAGAGCGTTGTAGGCTTTATGTGTTCAGTTTTACGAGTACATCTATCGAGCTCCGTGCAAACATGTTATATTTTCCAGTGTGAAGTAATTTGATAAATCTAGTTCTTTGTGTTTTTGACATTTAGTCACAAAGTCAAGTAAAGTTCGTTGCTTTGGCAGTAAACGTGACATACTCGTATTATTTTGCAAATTTATCTTTCTTTAGTAAACATTATCACAGGAATTCGTGTTCTATTACTGTGAAGGAATATAAAATGGCGTATTACTAAAAATATCGTATATAGAGTGCGAATAACAATACGAGTAGGGAAGTAGTAATCTGCAATAGCTTAAATGGATTTGCACAATATTCAATTTAAATTGATTGTTAACTATGTCTTAATTATATTTTGTTTTATCATTTTTTTTACATGTCGAAATTGCTAAGATTGGCATCATTTTTGTGACAGTTCTAGTATCCATTGACACTCGAAACTAAACTTAGTTGATTAAATATTTATAAGGTGGCAACACTGAAGACTTTTTGTGATAAAACTACTGTTTGAATTTGACTTAAAGTTTACGAGTTTGGGTACAACAAGAAATCATATACATCTGGGCAACTAAAAGTTTTTGGCAAGTTTCATGGAAGTTTTGTTTACAATAGTATTTTACAAACAGATGATTTCATACAAGTTGCGTGTGCGACATGTCACATGTTAATGAGAAACGAAAACATTGCTTATGTTTTGTATAATGTATGTCATATACTTTGGTGAATTTTTAATTCTTAAATTTTTTATGATCGGTAAAAAAAATGCTGATTTCTGATTCTATCACGTAGGGAGACTCCGAGCATAGCTCTCTCTATTGCACGCTGAGCGTCTTTGAGTTTTCTAATGAGGCCCATAGTCAGGCACCATGTATTAGTTCCGTACGTCATCACTGGCAACACACACTGAGGTATTTTTGACGAGAAGATGACCTACCCATTTGGACTTTTTGTCCCTGGTATACGTTCTCGTCGACAACTTCGAGAGCCTAGCCTCCAATTATTATTGGGGTAGGCATAACATGGACATTCGACATAATTTTTGTCTTGTCCATGTTAATTTTGTGACCTGCCCTTTGGGAAGCACTGTCGAGGTCTTCGAGCATTGTGCCCAGATCCACAAGCGACTCCGCTATGACCACTTTATCGTTGGCAAATCGAAGGTAAGACATATACTTGCCATTTATGTTGATGCCTTAGTGTTCCTAGTCCAGCATCTTGAAAATATCCTCAAGGGCAGCAGTGAACAGTTTCGGAGATATGACATTTCCCTGTCACTGACCTGATTCGTGCACTGTTTATGTACTCGTACAGACATGGTGGCGTTTCTGTATAAACTTTTCAATACTTCAATATACCGATAGTCACAGAATTATGAGACTTGGGCAGTGTTTCAGTCCCTACTGAAACACTGCCCAAGTCTCATAATTCATTTATTCATTGTTTCATGTGGTTATTAAGATGTTTACATAAAATTATTCGACACATGAACCCAGGAGGGGCACTACAATAATAGCAAAAACACATAATAGCATACATCTATATATATAAAAGAAAGTCGTGTTAGTTACAGCACTTATAACTCAAGAACGGCAGAACAGATTTGGATGAAAATTGGTAGGGAGGTAGCTTAGAGCCAGGAGACGGACATAGGATACTTTTTATCCCGTTCGACAGCGTTCCCGTGTGACTTGACATAAAACGTCAGTCACTATAAAACGTGATATAACAAAAAAGAATCAGACTTGGAATAACAAAAACCAAATGACAGCTAAGTATGTAATGACGTATGGATGACAATTTGATATTTGTAAGAAATTAATATTCAAACTATTTCTGACTTCTTGGCGGGAATGTGAATATGAGTTTTGAAATAATTTTTTAGGTGAATTGAATTGAAGTGAAGTTTAATTAATAATGCCGCGAACAAGACTATCGAATCTTTACCGACAAAGCCGTAATGCAAGAAGAATACGAAATACTGGAAATGAAAGGACTGAAGAAGAACAAGAAATTGCACGTGAACATCGCCGCAATAGTATGGCTCGACTTCGTGCTTCTCAATAAATAATAATAAAAAAGAAATGTCGTGTATCACAAAGTACTTAAGTGGAGAGCAACTTTGTACTAAAATACAGAAATAATAATGAATGATTAATGTAGGTATTTAATTTTTTTGTAATTTTTCCAATAAAATAAAAACACAATCTGCTTATTTATTGCCATTAAGGCGAAACAAAGTTCGCCGGGTCAGCTCGTATTTATATAATTGTCAACATTAAATTCCATAAGTCGGCCGAACACAAAAGATGCCAATTAGTTATTACGTTAATCATAACTATGTTAATAGTTTTCCAAAATTATGTCAACCCCGAAATACATATATAAAATAAAAAATCGTTACAAAAAGTCAAGACAAGTTCTATATTAAAATCAATATTGATCAGGTTATTCATTAAAAATATAATATAAGTTATACTCCTCGGTCTTCTGTATAACCTGCCGCAGCGTATGTATGTAATCTATGGTTGAAAAGCCTTTTCGAAAACCGGCCTGTTCGGGGGCTGGAAGTCGTCAAACCTATGACCGATTCGTGATTTAACCCGTGAAAACAATTTATAGACATGGCTCAGTAGCGTGAATGACCTATAATTCTTCAAAAGAAATTTGTCATCTTTTTAAGAAAAGTACAACCACGCCACTGCCCACCCTGTGGCGTACGTCCCTCGAGGATGACGGTTTTAAAGAGCTTCTGGACTGGAGTACCTTTAATACCGATGTACCAACCGTTCTCAGAAGCTCTGCTGTCATCCAGTCTTCATCCGTTTTTACCAAAAAAGAGGTAAATATTTTAAGAAAAAATAACAAAAAGTATGTAATTGATTTAGCCAAAAAAAATTCATTGCGAAGTAGTAACTTTTTATTTTATATAAATTTTGTAATGGGAATCTTTCCTTAATCACGTCAATAGGTACCTACTGTTATTTTAAAAAATAATAAAGATGTAAACAACCACAATAATGAAAAAGATAAGAAGCGATCGGTTTTCATAATAATATAGTCGCATAATGTTACATTTTAGGAATCAGATAGGTACCTAGTTGTTTTTTGCAAAGCCAGCACCCAGCACTGGGTCACGTGCGGGCGCGGCGCGGGCGCCATTCTGCAGCCATTTATTAACCACAATAACAATATTTACCAACACACAATGCACCATATACATTACAACGCGAATGCCACAATTGACACGCGCCAGCTACAATCGACGGTTTTCCGGAACACAGAGCCTGTCAGATGAAAGTCTCACACAAAACTAACAGCAGTGAGTGATGAGCGGTAAAATGGTCGAAATTCACAAAATTCATTCCGTGTCCGTACCGCGGTCAGGGAAGACAACCAAATGTTGACTTATTTGAACTTAAAGTCCATTGCTGAAGCTGCCCCCAAGCTCCCGCTCAGTAAATGGGCGCGTTAGTTTTAAAGTGGACCTTTACATTGAGCCAAACTTGGATAAGAGTTTTGACATTGACCTTGTAGACGTTCTCTACAAGCGACTTACTGATAAAAATATAAAAATGGAATAACTTCAAGTTGTTAAATTTCTTTCTTATAATGCATCAAACAATTTTGTTTTTATTTTGGTATACGCGAAGACAACGTGAGGTGAAAAGCGCTATGACGCAGTTGAAGACAGGCCGGGCGTCACGCGCCGCGGTCTTATCGGGGCCCGCGAGTACGTCCGACATGAAATGCTGACATTGATTTGCGCTCCCAGAAATGACAACGCTTGTATATGTAAACAATCGATGCCATGTCACGTGTCTACCGCCGCCGAACTGGACGTTATTCTGAGATTGGAATAGATGAATAAGGTTTCCGAGACACTTTTGATGTAAATTAATAAAATATCCGCTGGCATCTGACACAACCCTGATTCCGTAACAAGTAGAGTTAGAGAAGAGAGACCAGTACAGATGGTGTCCGTGTCTTGGCCACTTCCATCCGGACCAGGAAGTCAGATAGAGCTCCCAGAAGGTCCAGAAGGTTGTATTTGTTAGGCTAAGGACTACCCACACTTCTCCAGCTCTATTCAGCGTATGTCCATAAAAAACCACGACGCATCATCTATGCCATACCTGACATACAATACAATTAGCGTCAAAAAGAAAGAAGAGGGGCCATCAGCAGTATCTAATGTCTAGCGCACGGGGATTTTCAAGGGATAGACCCAGTTTGTGGAAATTCACCCAATCCTCTTCGCCCAGGTACCTAACGCTGCGTACATACTAGCTGACACTCAAATTTGGGGAATCTTCAAAGATCGGATCTGGCCGTAGGTAAATGGCGTCCAATGTAATCTGGAAAGCCGCCTAACCAATTTTGTAAATCTGCAGAGATCGCGACATCCGAGCTGTATATATATTTACTTTTATTAATCCATTGTAATTATTTGAAGCATGTTTTAAGGCAGGTACCAACTTATATAATCGTTTTAGTATATAGTTTATCGCAGTGCTGAAGTCATGTGAGCAAACAATGGTACTACACTAGTATGACGCATTGTTTTCTTTATTCTATTTATCGAATTTAAGCCTTAATAAAGTATTTATTTAAAACAGGATAAGCGTATTTGGAAAAGTTTTATATTATCGTCTTAGTACAGTCGACGTCAAATAACTGAACATTTAGGTAAGTATATTTACCAGCTTTGATCTATATAGGTATATGTATTGTAATAAAACGATTGAATTCTTCATAAACTTATAAATAGGAATGATGCAGGCAACTCCTTAAAGTTGTAAAGGTATCGCAGCATCGAGCCGCCGCGCGCCGACGCGCGGTGCCGCATGCCGGGACCACCACTGACTCACATTGTTGGACTTTGTACGCCAACAATTAATCGATATGAGAACATTTAATTGATGCATACATTGGGCTCGGGCAGTCTCGCGTGATTTTGCGATACACTTGTTTACTGCGTATTTGTCAACCGCTACGTGTGATAAAGCTTCGAATAATTCAATATTTGTTATTCGTTAGTGGTGATAATAGCGAGCTCAAGTGTTCCATAAAAGCAGTAATCCTGCGGTAATCCAGCGTCATGTGACACGCCGCGATGCGAGGCTCAACTCGGCTCAAGTGTCGAGCCGATTGTTACTTTATTTTGTAATTTTTATAGCGACTGTGATAGCGACCCGAGTTGACTGACTGCCTCCTGCGGCCTGCTGCCTGCCGCTGCTGCCGAGGATGTTTCGCAGCCTGGCCGTTGGACACCGTACTTAATTCAGGAGGACTACACACAATATCTTCTTAGCTGCAGTTTTACTTAAATTTATTTATTTGTTCAACTCTCATCAAACAATCTTTTTTGATAATATTATCAAAAAATTAAAAGACCTGTGGTCACGTGGCGACATTGAACGCAATCGGGATGTTAACATTTGAGTAACTGCAGCAACGCGAACCTTCTACTAAAGATCTACGATTACTAAAGAATTATTCCTTCGTAGACGTTCCTGGCGGTTCAACGTGTTGTCTTATATAGAACTCCAATAATTGCCACATGATTTGTAAAGATAGAAAGAATGTCGTAAAAATCGTCATAATCATCGAGTTTTGCGTTTGATGTTTAGTCCAAAGACACCAACATACTACAAATGTCGACAAACACGTTACCTCGTCCCTTTTGCGCCGCGCTGTCACTCTGGGTAAATATCTACCTACTGAGTTCTTACTTCACCTGTAAATGAGCGTAGATTTAGTTTTTCTATGTGTTAATAGAAGATTGTCTAATAATAGATACTTACATTTATGTATTATTTAGCCCTGCACTAATTAATTAGTGTACATGTGGACCTTGTGGATGAGCTTTTAGAAAGAAATCAGCCGCTGCTTCCCCTCAAAGAGATTCCCATATCTCGTAGGAACGTTGTATCAATTTATTCTTTATTTAATTTTACACTAACTTTTCCATCCTATGTAGTTGATGAGGTAACATTTTTAATAATCCTTTTCAAGCAGATATCTGTCTTAACACCTACCTGTGAGTTGAATACAGCAGTAAGTTAAGTGTGTATATGTGTTGCTTCATGCTGATGTATGTGCCTACCTACTCTACATATTTAATTGTTTTGTTGCTGTGTAACTATTCAGTAATTAGTACATTGATGAAGATAATAACCATTCTTTTTGTCATGTTTTCTGAATTAATGCACAATTTTGCTATCCAGGGCACCGTTATTTCGTGTATCATAAAGATTATTCAATTATTAATTTATTCGGGACCAAGTTTTTACAGGAACACGTTCTTTAATCAAAAAGTAAATACTTTAAAAAAACAGACATTTACTCCCTTAACAGTAGAATTCAATAAACCGGATCACTTGATATATTTTTATAGATACCTACTTGATAAAAAGTTTATCCTATTGCCAAAGAAGCGAAGCGCTTATAGCTTCGAGGTGCTCGGTGCTCGGTGATGGAAATGTTCACCGAAGTAAAGCAGAGTTCACAGAGGTAATAAGATGGTCATATAATTCGGTTCTGTAAACATTTATAGGACAAGATTTAATGATAAAAATATTATACTACAAATCGTTTAATGAAAATTTTAGTAACAACCAAATAACCTCACATTATTGGACAATTTTGTTGTTACTCACATTATTATACAAGTTAGTTTTTGGATGGTTGAATGTACCTTTGTGGTATTTAATATCGAGCGCTTCTGTGCTTCGGAAGGTATGCCATGTCAGAGGTCTAATTGGGTGGCTTAAAAATTCTACCAGCAGGACGCCACACACCTGGCTCTGGCAATTGTCACAGTATTGTATAATGTATTTCACATTATTAAGTACATCTCTGTGGCTTATAAACCTAATTATTTTTCAAAACCCCTTAGCAGTAAATTCTTATATGTCATAATTGTTGTATTTGTTGTTAAGAGTCACAATATTTGGTATTCATCCAAAAAGCTATTTACCTAGATAATTATACAGCGGCACCGGTAGATACCGTGGTCGCCGCTACAGGGGGCATCCGAGAGGTGGAAGTGAACCACATTGAGTTATAGGACTTCCCGGTCATTAAGCACTTTCCCTGTACCTAGTGAGTACTTCGAGGCTGTTTGCATTAAATGAGAGGTAATCACAGTAATCAATTAAGATGTCTCAAGACACGCTATGGGTCGCATAATGACTTCTTTACGTTACGCCACTTCCATCATTAGGGCGAGCTCCGGTCTCCGTGCGAGGAGCTCCTGCATGAGGTGCCCCCGGGGTCCATCACATGGACACGCGTGCTTCAATACATGACCCTCTCCTCTGATATCATATTAATAAAAAAAGAATATTCTGAGACATTTTACTTAATCTCTGTACTATAAGTAGGAACCTATTGACTAATAGGCATGCATTGTTTAAAATGCCGCGCAATGCCAGGGTCTGCCAGCAACAAGGTCCCTGCATCTGAGATATTTACTTTTAGATAATAGTTTATTATTTTTCATACATTATTCGCTCATTTCAAATGTAAATGCATGCGACAATAGCCCCTCACATGACCAGTAAGCGGCGACATTTTCCTCGACATGTGCTCGGTATAATATTAAATTTTCTGAGAACATTACATACATACATACACATTACATACAGACATACACATGTCGTAAACAATGGTGTAAAACTGGTATATAATATTGACGGCATGCTGTGGTTAGCTCCCCGAACGCCACCAGCACCATCCACCTCAGGGGGCCTACCGCCGAGTTCGCCGAGCTCGGAACCCCACCAGAGCTGCGTTAATAACCGCCGCAAGGTATTTTTTATTGTTTAGTTCGCCGAAATGCAATCAACTGGCAGAAAAACAATCATTAAGGCTGCGATTTTGCTCCGTTTGAGTTCTTTTGAGTTTTGTCTAATTCTTTGACTGACTTCACTGTCCGTAGGCGAGCACTTTGATATTAAGTTTACTTGTTAAATAACAGTGTCCTCGAATATGGACTAATGGCGGCAAATGCTCGTCAAAGTCCTGGAAAAAGAGGGGCTATTCTAAATAAACTCTTTCTTTAAGAAACAGCCTCAACGAAAGTGGAAGCGGCAAAGCCCCGACGCTATGACTAAACATTAGATTGACTTCAAAATGACGGACAAGAAGCGTATATTTAGGGATGCCCGGATGCCCCGGATACCCCTGACAGAGGCACACTCGCTATCGATAACAGGCTGGAATGGCATATAGATAGAGGCTGATTGAGAACTGTTTTTACAATTTATCAGAATATTTTCATAACTGACATTTAATATTGTGACTTGAAACCGCTTGCAGCAAATAGTTATTTAAAATTGAATAATTGCATTTTTTTCTTTATGATTTATTTCCATTTTTTTATGTGATTTCATTTAATTTTGGTTTTCGACCTTTTACGCTCATTTAGTTTTATATTTAGTTACTTATAAACTTGATTGTTTTATTTTATTTTCTACTTATTTCTAGGGTGTTGCTTTTAGGGTGTTATTTAACACTTGTGGTCTTCACCTATAATTGTAATAACATTTAGCAACATAATTTAATAGCGTGTAATATACTTGTACTGTGTTGGTGTTTATTATGTTGGTGTTCAATAAATAAATGATGAAAGTTTCCAAAAAACGGACCTGAATAATTTATTTTGTTGCTGTTATCGATTCTTGTGTTTTTATATTAAATATCACATTTACACGCGCAGAATACAGTTACCTTGGAAGGAGCGACCGTTTGCGCAGGAGCTGGTGCCAACACCCGCTGACGCTGGATTAGGATTGAGATGTGAATTGCAATACTTTTCGCTAGAATTATTCCGTTGGAGTGTGATGCAATATCGGAATTAAATCATTAATTCTACATTTTTTATCGTGTCAACTTCCTGCTGAGACAGAGATTAGAAATTGGTTTAAAAATGTCTTCAGACATGGCTCGCTACAGGAAGTCCTTTACTTTCCGCTTTCCTCGACAACGGTTTGCACGACTGTCATTGTATTGTATGTAAATTATGTAATGTATATATAGTTCATGCTATTTTTCGCAATTCCACTTTCTGTAAATAGGTATGCGACGTGAGCAGGAAAGTAACCAGCGATTATCTCGTATCTATAACTACAAATAAAACAACTTCTGAAACCGGTAGAACCTAGTTTAACATCGTGATGCCTAACGCCTTATCACTTTTATACATTTACATTATAGTTTTATGAACAAACATAGGTACAGTCAGCAAAATGTCCATTGTGCCGAATTATTTTATTATTATATCTCTGCACAGTGAGAGAAATAGATTAAGTTAGACAAATTTGGAAACATACAGGAGTACAAATGTAAAGCACGTACTAGAAATATGTCGGCTATTAAATGGTTCTTAAAACAAAACTACACACATCGTTCAGTTATTTTCTTTATCAGTCGCTGCACCACCGGAATACTCTTGATCTGTTCACAATACATTAAGCGTGTCATGTCACCATTTACGAAATGTTAAGATTATCAGTGCTCGACTACTCTATATCAGCCAAGGATAAGTGGAAGCTGTTTAGAATAATACGGTGATATACATCTAGATTAAACTGAGACAAGCCATCATATCATATTTACTTATCTTATTTATTAATCTTTTGTGTGATAAGACACATTACAGCGCTGAAACCTAAACAAAATAATGAAGTGTAAGCGCCATGACGAGAGAGCCTAGATGGTACGTGTTCCAACTTCCCAGGACCGAAAACTTCAGTCAAATATCTTTAAGGTTTAGGTGGGTGAGTTAGGTTATTAACAAAAGCATTGCGAACGGCGATGCAGAAATTTAGTTATCCGTCAATAATTGTAGCCCATGGTTATTGCGCCTCGTTTCTTCATCATTGTTGAGGCCCTCCGCTGACGCCATAGAATGGCGGGTCGAGAGGATGTTGTGGCACCTAGCGAGCGGTCAAGGATCACGGAGGAGCAACTATTTACAAAACAGGGATGTCGGGTATAAAGCTATTTTAGATGATAGCCTCATAAACAACAGCTTTTAATAAGTAAACTAAAGGGATTCCTTTACCTTTTGTTATAAATTATTTTCTTCTTCAGACTTCCAGTAATATGTTCTGCACTCGGATATATTAGGTCGGGGAAAAAGTCTTTTCGCATAACGTAGGTATAAACTTATTATAAAATTTTTTGACGTGACAACGTCTTAAATTAGGTTGCGGCTGGGAGTCACTTATGAAAAAGTGTAACGCTCGGTAACGTTACGATGAGTCACCGAACGAGAGAGAGGCCCGGCGAATGCCTTGCGTCTCTCTCCCACTCAACTATGATCGGTCTGCCGCGCGCGCAGCACTAGAGAATTAGGCGCATTGAATCGTAAGTTTACATGTACAATGTTTTAGTAAACAAAATATATTTCTATAGTTAAAATTTGTGCAATTCTTATTTTCATTCAATTCCTTGTTCCTATTGTGCAATTTAATTATATTCATATCAATAAATATTCTACCGAGAAAAAGACGTTGTCACGTAAAATCTTCGCCCGTAAAAACGACTTTACAGGCAACCATTTTTTTTGACTGTACTATTTGTGTCTGGCTGGTTTTGGTAACATTAAAAAGGTTCCATTATAAAGAAAAGAAAAAAATAAAAAAAAGTTGTTTCCCGCTATTTTTCATTTGTTTTTCTCTCCGTTAAAATGAGTGAATCTAATGAAGAAATTCGATACATTTTAAAATTTTATTATAAAAAAAGCAAAAACGCAACTCAAGCAGTGAAAAAAATTTGTGATGTTTATGGACCCGATGCAGTGTCAGTAAGAGTAGCACAAATTTGGTTCAAACGTTTTCAGTCCGGAAATTTTGATGTTAAAGATGCACCTCGCTCTGGTCGCCCTGTTACGAATAAAATGGACGCCATTTTTGAAAGAGTGGAGCAAGATCGGCATATTAGTAGTTACGATGTAGCTGAAGAACTGGGAATTGACCACAAAACAGTTTTGACCCATTTGAAGAAAGCTGGTTATACAAAAAAGCTCGATATTTGGGTGCCACACGAGCTCACTCAAAGAAACTTAATGAACCGTGTACTCATTTGCGATTCATTATTGAGACGTAATGAAACCGAGCCGTTTTTGAAGAGATTGATAACTGGCGATGAAAAGTGGATCACGTACGACAAGAACGTGCGAAAAAGGTCGTGGTCGAAAGTTGGCCAGACTTCACAGACTGTGGCCAAACCTGGCCTAACACGAAATAAGGTGATGCTGTGTGTATGGTGGGATTGGAAGGGCATTGTTTATTATGAGCTTTTACCGCCCGGCAAAAACCATCGATTCTGATCTTTACTGCCAGCAACTGATGAGATTAAAGGAAGCAGTCGAGAGAAAACGGCCGGAATTGATCAACAGGAAGGGTGTGGTCTTTCATCACGATAACGCTAGACCACACACATCTTTAGCCACTCAGCAAAAATTAAGAGAGTTCGACTGGGAGGTCCTAGTGCATCCACCATATAGCCCTGACCTTGCGCCTTCAGATTTTCACCTGTTTCGGTCTCTGCAGAATTCTTTAGGTTCTGTAAGGTTGACCTCAAGAGAGGACTGCCAAAACTATTTGTCCCGTTTTTTTGATCAGAAGTCCCAAAGTTTCTACAGTAACGGGATAATGTCTCTGCCCACAAAATGGCAGAAAGTTATTCAACAAAACGGTACATATATATTGTAAATAAATGTAAATAAACTTTGAAAAAAATGTCTTGACTTTTCATACAAAAATACGAAAAGACTTTTTCCCCAACCAATTATATGCGGTCGCGATGACGTCCGGGTTTAATTTGATATTGTCCTAAATGTAGTCATAACATTATATTTCCAATTATAAGAGTAAAAGTGTTTTCCGGAAGCCTGACAGGTGGCTGGATGTTGACGCAGTTATTGGGCGCGGGTGACAATCAACTACTTGAATAGCGTTATATAGCCTGCTACTGGAAAAACCCATTAAACTCTAGCTTATTTTTAATTATTGAAGGCCTATCAATAACCCTTAAAAGACATAATATTATTTTATATAAATTTAGGTTTCTGTTTTTTTATTCGTAAATAGGGACCTATATAACGCTAAAAAGGTCAAATATCAATTTTCCTTTCACAGTTTACTTCAGTAAGTGTAGAAAAAGGTTACCGACAGATACTAGGAAATAATTTTGTTATTTGAGTCTATTGTGAATTGGTTTGGTATGAATCTCGTAAACCACAACTCAAGTCAGTATATTCGATGTTAAATTGTCAAATCACAACAAGAGAACGTTTAATTTCTATAGTGACTTACCTAGTCTGTTTTTTTTCTGTTTGTTAAAGACTTTTTATTTATTGCTTTCGAATGTTGGTAGGTATTACCTTAGTGTACGAATATTGAGCTACTCGTATACATGTAGTGAGCCTAGACTCAGAGAGGTTCGTGCCTGGTACGCCGGCAGGGGTGCAGCTGCCGCCAGTACCCGCCTGGCACGACACTCGCGACACTCACGACACAAGAACCTCAACAGAGACAAAGCTTCTTAAGTAAATATATATTTTAGTAGCACACAAGAAGAAAATTTCAAAAAAACAAACGGTTCTTTTTACCTACCTATAACAATATCCTCGTACATTTTGCACAGCACCATCCATCCCCTATCAACCCGCCGACAATCTTCTGTGCGCAACTTGGTAATATGTATGAAGGTACACAATAAATAATGTGCTTATTAAACTACTCAATATTGGATATGGATTGTGAAATCCGCTACGATCCGATGGCATACGTCTTATGAAAATTGCAAACATAAACTTTTAACGGAATGAATAACTCATCCCCGTCTTAGAGTTCTTGTCTTGAACATCTCTGTTGGAGCTATGACTACAACTAAGATAATTTGCATAACATGGTGTAGTGGCGTGAGGCCCCGTCACGGGGTCCCGTTTGGGCGGTAGTCTTCCTTCACACGATGTGGTACGAGGTGACTAAGAGAGAAACTATTTCCATTGACTACTGGACCGAGCGGGACTCCCCGGAGGCCGGTGATTGCCTGCCCATTACCGTCACTGCAATTAGAGAAGTGAATGTCAAGGACGGCATAGCCCCGCCCGCACTCACACTATCGCGTTTACCTCAACTCATTAAAAAGACGTCGTTTTAATGTAGGTAAGTGGGTATGACGTACCCACCTCAAAACGAAGGAACTTACACTTCAATTGCTGTTTGTTTCGATTTCAACTACATAGTAGGTACGTAAGGTAGGCAGACTGTCAGCCTTTGAACCCTCGTGGCGTGTTTTTGAAGGAGCGATGCCGCCGGTGGCCGTGACATCCATTTCTTGGTGACGTCACGCTTCCGCGTTCTACCACACCAACCAATGATCACGTCTGTTTGCCATCAAACTAATTTACGGAACGATACTTATTGATAACATATTTATGTCCTCACATATATTATGAAAATATCTGGAGCGACACATTCGTAATGAGTAAGTATCTACCTATCATACATTATCAAAGCAATTGTTAAAAAAAATATTGGTGCATCATAAAGTTTTTTAACAATTTTACAATGATGATGCAATACAATGATGCACAATAATGATTCATTTTAGCATTTGCTAGTACAATTTTCAAGCGCTGGTTTTCATTTGGGTCAATTTCATTTGCATTTTTTCAGTGCAGTGCGGGACATAAAGTACTACCTTTAGTACTATAAATATGTACAAATTTTTTTTAAAACTTAGTAAAAAACAATTCAGAGTATATAAAAACAAAAAGAAAAAAGAATAATAAACATCATAATTAGTAAAAATGTGTTAAGAGTACAAATCGCAGCTTTCCTACTCTAGGGGCACATCTCTGAAAAAAAAAAATTTGCTTTGATTTTTGATCGACTTTGTAAAAATAGAGAGGCTCAAAAATCTTTAAAAGCGTTTTCTCTAAAAATCATGTTTTTTTTAATTGGGCCCCTATATTATGAAAGATGCGTAATGGATTTATACCTTCGTATTATAATATAATACCTAATAACCTAATAATATTATAAGTAAATTAAATATTAAAACATAATCTGAAACTAAAAGAACAATCCAACTTTAAAAAAATCTCTTTTTAGATCTAAGTTTACGACCGTGTAGCTGCCTGCATCTGCCAGCTGCTTCATGGTAGGCGCAGACGCAGGCTTGTTCTTATGAGGCTTGTTCTCCTCTCTAATCCTCTCCTAGCATTATCTCCCTGGGTCTACGTACTAGCCTAACCAGATTTTGGCTGAATTTCATTTATTACTCACATGGAGCAACTACCGTCTGCAACACAAAAGCAAAAAGTTATACCAGCTGTCAGGATATTAGACGGCACTGATTTCCTAACAGTTAATGCCCTAGATGTTCAGGACAGCCGGGCCACCGGCTTCACGTGCACATAACTTCGAATGATTATAGGTGCGGACAAGGGTTTGAGATCGAGACTCACTGGTTTTGAAGTCAATGTCCCGTCACTGAGCTATCGTCGCGCGTGCGCCTAATGGAGTTTTGTTATCTTGTTCTGCCCAAGTAAGGGTTAATACACTCTTAAATCATTTATCATTGAATATCATCTATTCTATTTATAACAAAATTTCTTTACATATAAATTTATTATGCAAATCATATTTTTATTTGTTCCTTTTTTAATGTATAGTTGTATTGGAATGCTTTTATCACGCATAAACCCTTGTAGTTCGTTTGGTGAGAAATATCTGTTAATCCTGTGATTTTGATAATGAATTAAAAATATATACATATTGTATCATAAAGTACTATTGCAAAAAAACAGATCAACAAGACCCGCAGCCAGCGCGGGCGCAGCGAGCCTCGTTACGGCCATTACGGCTGTGTGCGGCTAATTTTCCTTTCGTGACCGCTTGCCGCTCGACCGACACTCACTCGCGCCGCGCCGTTTTCCTCGTTACGAAATGTTTTTCCACCACTTACCTACATACTTGTTAAATATAGCTCTCTTACGTATCTTTATGATCCGTCAATTAGGGCTCTGCATTTTGTTGTTCATGCAGACACGAAACCTATTAACATTTGCATGAGGGTAATAAGGGAAATACCTATGTGACCACAACCTTTGGTTTAGTAAGGAAAACAGACAAACACTTAACACTAAGTACTGCAGTAACGGGCAGCTTGCCGAACGAGGAAAACACTAAATTAAACTGTGATTCTGAGTGGAAACCACAAGAATGAACCCCGGCTGCGGCATACGGCTCCAGTTGATTCGGCTTTGAAATGAGGATAATAAAAATTAATATATAAATTTTATTTAAAAAAATAAGTAACATACAATTTCGAGTTTCAACCTCTCAATCCCTAAAACGGTGCTTAACGTCACTGAAGTTCATCGATAGGTATAAGCATATACCATCTATTTATATCGGGATAAATATATTATATGCTATGCAAGCCAATTTCCCATCAAAGCATATAAGAAGAGTCAGGCTAAAAACTCGGCAAGTTGTAAGTTCGTAATATAAATTGCTTACTTAACACAGTTGTCAATTTAGCATTTGATATTATCTCAAGTTGCTTACGGAAACTTGTAAGATTATACGCTCACAGTAATATACGAGTACTAGGGATCTATACCAAATTACAAAAATAAAAAAATCGTGTTGGAAAAAGATTTCCTTATATTCTACATGTTGTAGCACGCTGTTATCGATGTTTAAATTAAAATAGGTATGAAATGTGAATATGTTTAAACCTATCACTTTCATGAACTTGCATGAAGCCCTTGGAGATTCGCGATACTTGGTTGTCGGACATGATCGCCGAAGTAGTGTCCACATGGCTCAGGACGCTCATTCATCAGAGGGCCATGGTTAATCGTGTCGTTAGGGGGTATCGCACCATCTCTCAGGAGGAGGCAGGCATGCGCGTTCGCCGAGTCTCTTCCTTGGGACCTCGACGCCGTGTATACCTCGGCGGTTTTCTGGCGTGGCGCGCAATCCCGGAGCCAGGGTCTACGCCCTGCACCGGACACTGTGGTGCAGTGGCGTAGAGACGCTCAGACGCAGGCACTGGGCACATGGCGGTGGCAACTATTGAGGAGTGCCGAGTGTGCCAAAGGTTCGAGACGCCGTATCCTCGAGGCGGTCGAGCTCATCTTGGAGCGATGGGTCGGCCGTCGGTGGGGGACGATGACCATCCGGCTCACGCAGGTGCTATCAGGGCATGGGTGCTTCGGGAAGTATCTGTGTGACGTTGCCGGAGGGGAATCGACCCGGTGTTGCCACCATTTTGACTGCGCGGTGGAAACTGCGCAGCAAACATTGGTGGCGTGCTCTGCGCGGGCAGGGCCGCGGTCGACGCGGCCCTGGGTGGAGTAGCTCTCTCGCAGCCGACCATCATACAAAAGATGGTCGACAACGAGACGGCGTGGGAGTCATAGTCTCCCCTTCCGTCTAGCCATAAACCCCCCCAGAAGTCGGCCAGTTGCCATGGCCGCGAAGGGAGGTTGGGGGGGCGCATCACATCGCGTCTCCTGAGGAGTTCCTCCCGGTTCTGATCCGGGGGATGTTGGCCGCAGGCGGGGTGCCAGAAGCTATAAACCCAGGCACTGGTGCCTCGCCCCTTTTCAACAAAGGTCGGCGTTGTCGGAAGTTTTTTAGTGGGTAGGACTGCGATGGTCGCGTCTGCCGCAGTGAACCCCACACTCCCCTCTCGGTCCCCCCATTGGCCAGGAGGCAGCACTGCCTCCCTTACGCACGTAAACAGTTATTTTTAACGACGATAATAAAAAAAAACAAAATGGACGTTCATTTATAGGAGGCTTCCGTGCTTTGAAAGGCACGTTAAGCTGTAGATAGTCCATTTAACATATAGAATGATGTTTCTCTCTGGCTTGCGAAGGTCAGACGGCAGTCGCTCCATGTAATAATTGAACTACAGCCATGTTAAACCAGTGATCAGACCCTGGGCCCTAAGCTTAAGACTAGGGCAACCGGGACAATGCTAAATTATTATTATGTGGTAGTCATAAAACCTAGTTATTGAAGCCTTTCGTTGGAAAATTCTAACAGTCTCCGCCACTCTGCATTTGCATGGTTAATCATCAATTAATGAGATCCTCCCGCTGTGTTTGGAGCGGAAGGGTTGTCAGACTGATTGTAATTATAGGTACTTTATATTATCAATTCCACAAACGGCCAACCTTCGTCTAAAAAGTAACCTTTGTAATAATTTTGGTGTATCTACACTGTACAGTGTGTCTAGTATGGACCAATCGCATCTATTATTTACAGAGATTACAGAGACACCGGATCAGTGCCAGTGTTGGATTATTTATAGCTATTACTCTACACTACACGATAATTGTTGGTGATTGTCGCGCGTTCTCCGCGGCTCTGCAGGAAAACTTAAGTTGCGGCCATTTCAGCAAAAGGCTTAATTAACAATAATTAAATCTCCAATTACAAGAGCACGTCACGGTGGTGCGGTGCTGCAGGGCGCCGGCCGCGTGCTCCGCACTTGCTGCCACAATGTGCTGCCAATATGTTTCTAAGACATTAACCATAATATGAGCACCAACCATTGTTACCCACTTATTGTCCGGTGTATCACTCTTCCTTTCCATTATAATTGTGATGTGAGTTTAAGATTAGTTAAATCCTCTGAAAGTTATAAGTAATATACCTTTTTTTTTACGTCAGAAAAATGCATTTGCGCATACCCAGCCGGTCGGGGGTTCGGACAGCAGCGGTGATGTGCTTTCCGGACAAAAAAAACTGACGACGCCCGTGGCCCATGGCCTCGCCAACGGCAACGACCGCTCCTGTGAAGGGAAGGTAGCGGACCTCCTCAGAGGGGTGCAGTAATTACACCCACTCCTACCTCTCAGGTGTAACACTAATGAAGTGCATCGACCTCCTTGGAGAATTTGATATTAGGTGGTTGGATATAATGTACCTACCTACATAAATAATGAGCAGACCTTATGGGGCGGGCCTTTGTTACATACGCTTGAAGCACTTGAGGCACTTGAGGCACTTCAGATTGACATTTCCAAGTTTCATTTCTTGAAATGTTTTTTTTATAAGAATTAATGCACACGCCCTACAACAAAGGAAAACCCAATCTCATAAAGTGGAATATTCACAGATAAAGTAGGTAAGTACTTTACCATTATCAAAAGTGGCTGGTTGATAGCTTTCTGCGGTTTCAGTAAGCAGGTAGCAGGTAGACCTGGACATTCCTGATATAAATACATTTTACCTTCCTTAAGTGATTTCTTTATACGTCTTGGTGGGTCAAGATTACAAAACACAAGTGATCAAAAACAACTAGAGTATGTAAAGAAAAAACACCGGGTTTATCCTCAAACTAAAAATAATCGAAATTTACCAAAACGACTCAAGAATTTTATTTTGTTAAGCTTGTGTCTCGAAAGTAAAATAGTAAACTGGATTCAAAATTATGAGTTTATGTGATTAAAAAAGACAACAATTTCTTTGTTACGGGTCACGGGGATACAAACATTACCCCGTCACCTTCCTCATTAACTTAATATCTGCCTGTAACGTAATTGAGAGCTGGAATTTATCCAAAAGTAAATAATGTGTTATAAATCAAAAACATTTTTTTCAAATACTTACACAAAATTATTTATGCAACTATGCAATGTTATGGATACGCAATCAATATAGAAATTGCCAAATATATTTGGTCAAACAAGGATTTTGTAAATCATTCATTATAAATCACTAATGTATCTACGAATTACGTTTTGGGGCCCATGAAGGCCGGCCGTAACTCAAATATTTGACAAGTCAGGGAATGCGCTTCTTACGTAAATGGACTGATCCTACCTTAGCGATGTCGTCGCTTCGTCGTCGTCTTCGTGGGAGGATAACTTTGAGAATATTGCCGTAAGTTTTGTATGAAACACACCAAAAAAACTTACGTACGTAGTGACGTTGCATGGTCACACGCGAACATCTCGGAACATTACGAAGGTAGCAATAGTTGACAAATTCAAATTCAAATTCATATTCATTTATTCAAGTTTGGCTCAAAAGAGCTCTTATGAACGTCAAAACTTAAAAACTAGCGCGCCCATTCACTGCGGGCGGGAGCTTGATCGTAAAAGAACGGGCAAGAAAATCGTCAAGTTTAGTTTTTTCTCCCGCCAGTTACAAGAATATGTACTTAGTAGTAAAACAATTTGACAAATCTACAAAAACATGTGTTCTGCAGTCACATGATTTAAAATAAAAGAAGAAAATAACTTTTTATTTTAAGTTATACGAGTATGAGTACGAATAAACATAGTAGACATGAGCAGACCAGTCCTCACTGGTGGCACCCGTTCACGAGTATGACGCATGAACCAGCCATCGTTTCGCTCAACCATATTTTAGGGAACGCAACGACCCGACGCATGACGCCACCACCGCAAAGACATTTGAGTGAGCATGACATACTCAAGCTACAGGATAAACAAATTTTAACAAAAATAACATTATATTAATTAAATGTGCTGCAAACCACAAATATTTTTGGTCTTATGAAAGATATCATTTACAGCAATTCAGTCTTAATATCTATATAATCATTTGAACAATACTATGCGTTCCTAATCAAAAACATCATTTAGGAGAATGATAGGACAACAAAAATTGTGTGTGCAGCTATCAGATTAAAAATAATATTAACTTTTCTCAGTTAGCTAAATCTTTAATTACAAAAAAAATAGTAGACAAGAGCAGACCAGTCCCCACAAGCAGCACTCGTTCACGAGTATGACGAATGAACCAGCCATCGTTTCACTCAACCATATTTTAGGGAATGTAACGACCCGACGCATAACGCCGCCACCCCAGAGACATTTAAGTGTGCATGACATACTCAAGCCACAAAATAAAAAGATTTGTACACATTTGTACTATTAAAGTAGCAGAAATAACAATAATATTATAAAAATCAAACAGCCGCAGACCACAAAATTGTTTGTTCTATGATAGATACAATTTACAGCCATGCCGTCTTATCATTTATATAATCTTGCGTACAATAGTATGCTTTCTTAATCAATGTTTCTTTAATAGCTACTTTAAATTTGTTTAAGGGCAAATCCAATATATCATGCGGAATTTTGTTGTAGTATTTCATACCTTGCCCCATAAAAGACTTCCGAATTTTTTGGAGTCTTAGAAAAGGATTTAACAGTTTATTTTTATTTCGTGTGTTAAAGCTGTGACGTTCACAGCGCTTAGAATAATTATTTATATTTTTCCGCACAAACAAAATACAGTTAAAGATAAACTGCGAGGCAGTAGTTAAAATACCAATTTCCCGAAACAACTCTCTAAGGGATGATCTAGACCGTAGTTTATAAATAAAACGTATAGCTCGTTTCTGTAAAATGAAAATAGTCTCAATTTCAGCGGCAGATCCCCACAATAAAATACCGTAGGACATCAAACTGTGAAAATAGCTAAAATAAACAATTCTAGCAGTTTCGACATCCGTTATCTCACGAATTTTTCGAATCGCATATGCGGCAGAACTCAGTTTACCAGAAAAGCTTTCGATATGTGGGCCCCATTGAAGGTGTTTATCTAGTGTTACACCTAGAAATAAGGTTGAATCGACCATTTCCAACCTCTGACCATTCAATTCTATATTGGTTTCAACATCTCTTACATTGGGTAGTGAAAAATTAACACATTTAGTTTTTTTAGCATTCAACTGAAGATTATTAACAGTAAACCAGTGAAGCAACTCTGAAAGTGCACTATTTACATCGTCATAATTATTTTTATTTCTGTTAGTTTTAAATATTATTGACGTGTCATCTGCAAATAACACCATTTCACACTTTCTACTAATAAAGAAAGGAAGATCATTTATATACACCAGAAACAAAAATGGGCCTAAGATTGAGCCTTGAGGAACGCCCATCTGTATACACGAACCAGATGATTTAGCGCCATTAATATCTACTTTTTGAAATCTAGATGTAAGATATGAAACTATCAACTTCTGAGCCAAATCACACACGCCATAGAAATTAAGCTTAAGAATAAGGGTACCGTGGTCAACGCAGTCAAAAGCCTTCGATAAGTCACAAAACACTCCTATGGCGTTTTGCGACCTCTCCCAGGCATCATAAATATGCTGTAGTAACGCAGCACCAGCATCAGCTGTAGAACGACCCTTCATGAAACCATATTGTTGACTGTGCAAAAGTTCATTTACATAAAAGTATGCAGATAACTGATCTAAGATAATTTTTTCAAAAACTTTACTTAAAGTTGGTAAAATTGAAATTGGTCTATAGTTACTTTTATCCTCCTTTGAGCCAGTCTTAAACAGAGGTATGACTTTACTAAGTTTCATAAGATCGGGGAAAGTCCCTTCATCGACGCACTTGTTAAATAATTCTGCTAGATAAGGAGCAATAGAATCCAAGATAGTCTTAATAACTTTAACAGACATATCCCACAGATCGCCACAATTCTTTAACTTAATAGATCCAAAAGTTTTAATTATGTCTAATTGATGAATATGATGGAACTTAAATGTGGAACTATAATTAGGCAAGGATTTCTCAAGCACAGCTAAGGCAGTGGACGGTGAAGATTTCAGCTCAAAAGTGGTCAGTGCAGGAATCTTAGCAAAGTATTCATCAAATATGTTTGCAATTGCTGTATTATCATTAACGACTCCCTGATCCTCCTTAAGAGCGTAGTTATTATCACGTGGTTTACACTTTCCTGATTCGCGACTTATAGCGTTCCAAGTTGCTTTAATTTTGTTACTGGATGTCAATATTTTATTTTTTGTGAACAAGGATTTGGCCATTACACACACCCTTTTAAATACTTTTGAATAATTTTTGACATGTTCTAAGAAACTTGGGAATTGATTATATTTTTTTAAATTATATAATTCGTAAAGTCTATTTCTACTCTTATATATTCCCTGAGTTGCCCACTCACAAAACTGAAGTTTATTTGTAGGTTTAATAGATTTAGGTGTAAATATTTTGTTAAAATCTGTTTGAATTACATTAAATAAATTTTCATACATTATATTAGGATTCTTATGCACAATTTTACGCGTAGCAAGATTTTTACTAACATTATCTTTGAAGCATTCTAACCGTTTACCTGTCACAGGTCTGTATTGAAAAGATTTTGGTTCATGTACCTCATCAATGTAATTTACTTGTAATCCACAATGGTCAGAAGTCAGACAACTAAATACTGATTTATCTACCGGTATGCACTCCGAAAAAATATTGTCCAAACATGTAGCTGAGTGTGTGGTAATTCTAGTTGGTTCAGAAAATTGGTTAACCAAATTAAAGCATTTAAACAAAGAAACCAGCCGAGTGTTTAATGATGAACTTTCAAGAATGTTCACATTGAAATCCCCACATACAATAATATGTTTGTTTTTTAATTTTAATTTCTTTAATACCTCTTCCATAACCGTTTCAAAAGTTGCACTATTTCCTAAAGGAGGTCGGTATACGCATACAACAACAAATTTGTCTAATTCCACACAGGAGAGCTCTATTACACGTTCTACGGAAAGGCTAACAATATCTTTTCGATCTTTACATCTAAGGCTGTCTTTTACAAAAATTAAAGAACCACCGTGAATTGCTGATACTCTAACATAAGAACTTATCAAATCATAATTACTTAGAACCAATGATGTATCATTTTTCTTTAGCCAGTGCTCAGTTATACAAATAATATCAATATTCCTGCTTTTAATAAATAATTCTAATTCTAGAACCTTGCCAGCCAAGCCCTGAATATTTTGATGCACAATCTTAAGTTCAAAGGGCTTGGCCTTTGTCTTGTGTCTCAGTTTAAACTGGGTGATGTCAAGGCATTATTTGTAAAGGAAATATTAGTAGGACTACTAACTTGTACAAAATTAATTTTGGATTGTGTTATAGATTTTATAACAGAATCCTGAATATTAAATGCTAACAAAGAAGCAATTCGTACCTTAAATCTATAATTTAGATACATTGTATCAGAAGTCAACTTAAAAAACTTTATAAATTTATTTATATCAAAAAATAATACATCACTATGACGACATGTCAAGTTATATAATAATAAATTCAAATCAGCAATTCGCTGATTTTGCTCCCGCGTCAAATTTGTTGCATAGGGGAATGCACTAATAATAAATTTACATTTTGTGTCCGCTTGTAGCTGAGTCAAGATATCAATACTATTTACAATGTCCCTTTTTTTCACCGAGAGACTGTCACCAAATAACAATACTATTTCTGAACATTCACATACGTCCTTCTTTTTTATATTACAGACGATATTATACATATTCTGTCCAGGAGAACAATAATTAATGACATTTTTATTAAACCTATTTATTAGTATAGAACCTATACTAATAAATAGGTATATAGTACAAGACCTATAAACCTTTTCCTAGAGCCCCATGCTCCTCATAACCAGGTCCGAAGGGGGGTTGTAAGCAGGCGCAGGCGGGGGGGGGATCATGTGTCATGTGACACCCCAAAAGTGCAAGTCAATTAATAAATCTTTCACAAATTAACAAACTAGAATTGTGTATTGGTCAATAAAGACTAATTTACTAAATATAATTATCAGTGTAAATATGAATCATGTCTAATCTGGTCCAAGACTCAATGAGTATTACTAGTTTTAAGTTATTCTTAATATTTTAGGTAAGTATTTTTCGTTATATAAACCCATTAAATACTCGATGTTACCGTGCATCAATTTTTTTACCAGAACCTACACAATGGCCTAACCTTTTAACACTGATTTTCACACGAATTGTTTTCTTTAGGTACCTCATGTGGCATTAAGAGTAATTTCATTAAAGTTATGACCGCTTGTTTTGATATCGAATTTACGTATATTAATTTTGCATTACAGGTAATAATGACCTATTTAGGCTATCGGCACAAACAAGTTTAACAATGTGCAAATTCATGATTAACTTAATCATGAATATTCTCAAACTTCTTTCTTTTTATTCTTAAAACCCTTAAATCTCTTATTACAGGTTTCCTAATCCGACAGTGTGTGTAGGCAAACAATAATTAAAAACAAAACATTAAAATTATATTAATTATGAAGGTATTAGATTAATTAACAAAAAAGAAGAACCTAATTTAATTAAGCATAATAGTGATGAAGCGCTCATAGCTCTGCGGAACTCGGTGGTCGGAAACGATCACCGAAGTACAGCAGAGTTCACAAATGTCAGTCCTTGAATGGGTGACCGTTTGTTTGGCATTTGATATCGAGCGTTTCCGTGCTTCGGAAGGCACGTTAAGCCGTTGGTCCCGGTTATCACTAAATGTGGTAGTCGTTAAGCCATGTTAGAGGCCTAATGGGCGGCTCGAAAAATTCTAACAGCAGGACGCCATACACCTGCCTCCGCCAATCCGCACTGGGTCAGCGTGGTGGAGTATGACCCATTACCCTCACACCTTGATATGTGAGAGGAGGCTCGTGCTCAGTAGTGAGACGTTAATAGGCTGTGATGATGAATAGTGATTTAAGTTCATATGAGACAAACTATGTGTATAATGTTCCATTTGCCCTAACCATGCCCAAAGTTACAACGAGATGAAACATTGATATCAAAACAAAGGCCCAGCAGAAGACAAATGTATTTTAATTTTTTATGCCACAACTAGCTGTTACGTGCTAGTTGTGGTCGGGCGTTCACTTCGTGCGCGTAGCAACTAACTTGCTCGAAGAAGTAAGATGACTGATTGGTTTCGCTACTGTGTGGCCACAAAGGAAAAACTGCATCGCCATCATTCGGTTTAGCCCGGGGGCAAGGTAATGAAATATTTCGTTACGAACGCAAAGCTGCACTTTTAATAGGTAATCCATACATAGTAAACTAAGCACTTTACTAAGCTGCGCGCAGCGTGTTGGCGGAAATAGTTAATTAATCCATTATGCAAAAAGCCCGTCCCATTTGGCCTGATATTAACCTTGACCCACATAGTATTTCATTCCGCTTTCGATACAACAAACAAGCAGTGCGTCCAATAAGGACATTTGCATACTTTATGCTAATACGCCTCTCCATCGTGGCCAAGTGAGCCATCGCCGGCGACACCACTAACTGCGAGGGACTCGAAAGGTATGGGGCTATCAACAAGGCATTACGTCATTTTATCGTTATTCATTTATTAGGTTCTCTAAAATGGTCATTATAACCAAACACATGAGTGGTACATTAATATTGTGGCCACAATCGGAGCTAATCGCCAACGTTTGTACGAAGTGTGAGTGTGGCAATTTGGAACTGACTGGCGGGACACCTTTCAGGACTCACTAAGCCGTTTGAGCGAGATGATTCAATACCAAAATTACCCACACTTGCCTCTAGTTTTAATTAAGTTGTAGTTTTTTTTTTATTTAAGTTAAAAAAACTTACTCTTGGGTTGTGGAATGAATGGGACCTCTTTAGGGAAGTTTTCATAACGATTATAGCATGTGATTCTTCGAATAATTGTTAATTGTTGTTAGTTAGCATAGTGAAGATAAACATTTATTGTTTTTAATAACGATTTAATAATTCACATTATATATCGTCCAAAACATCCAAATTTTACAGATCAGTCAATTTGTATAATTTAATAACACATTACCTCATATTAGCTGATCACAACGCGAGTCTACATCACCCTCCAAATTGTGTTATAATTTATGCATGCAATTATTTCTGATTGCGAAATTGCGGAATCTTATAGGGATATAATTATTGATGGTCATGGGAACTGGCATTCGTAGCTCTAGTATTCGGAGCTACGAGAAATTGAAAAATTTGATTGTATACCGCCAAGACATTTTAATAAATGGATTAGAAAGTACTTTCGCGAGGACATCTTCCATTTAAATCAGAAGCGAGCTAATGGTCCAATACGGGGGATTATCACAATAATAACCTAAGGGGGCATCCATTAATTACGTGAGTCTAAAATTGGGGAGGGGGGCTACGGTCACCAAAACTCACCAAGGGGGAGGGGGGGTCAATAAAAATCTCACGTCAACTTTTTAATTCAGAGAATATCATTTTTATACCACAGTAAAATTTTGTATTACAATATCAATACCGGTCATCATCATCATTATCAGCCTAGAAACACAAGTAGGCGCTGCATGCAACCCCGCGAACACCTGTGGTCAGGGTTCGACCAACGCGTGTCACCCGTCGGGCTGAGGAGCTGCTGTGCGCCCAGGACAATAGACTGGAGTGGCTGCACGAGGAGGATGTAGATTCGACTAATTACTGTTTTCCTATACTACCAAAAGACATGGACGTCATGTGTCCAATCATTACAATAGAGAAAGCACATGAATGCTCATGGATGGAGTGAATGAAGAATTAGGGATTAGGTGGTTCGCAGCCTATTTTTTACTTTTACGTATAATATAATTAAATTTGTTATAGTGCACCTTAAACGTGGTATAATTTTTCTCCTCTTAATTCACAGAAAAAATGTTATACCTACATAGAAGACAAATCAAATAAATTTAATAATTAAAAAAATATTGGGTAAATCTCACGTGAGGAGGGGGGGGTCTGACCACATCTCACCAAATCTCACCAAGGAGGGGAGGTTAAATTTTTTTTAAAATAACCTCACGTAATTAATGGACGTCCCCTAATAGTATAGGTACCCCTCTAAGTTTCCTGCGATACATATTATTATGAAATCTAAGCATGTTCGTCTGACAAGTAGGTAATCATTAATAGCATGAAACCCCTTTTAAAATAATTACCTAATTCTTTAGTTTTCTGTACCTCCCTAATAATTTAGATTACTAGATACCTACCCAAAAACTATATGCAGCTGACAATTCAGCATTAGAGGTTATTTTTATTTATTGTACTTACTTATTCTTATTTCTTTATTCAAATTATTAAATTTTAATCAAGATTAAGGTCGCAGGATATATGCAGGCCGCCTACAATTGGTCATGGTCACGCTGGCAATTGATGGGGGAGGCCTGTGTCAGCAGGACATCCTTGACATGATAATGATGATGATTACGAATTTTTTATCAAAGTTTTTAATGTGTGGAGCAATCGTTGATTTCTTTAAACCTCCCTCTGAGAGTATCACGATATTTAAGATGATATGATCTACCCAAGCAGTAGAACCCCACAATAATAACACATGATGCTTTGAAAAGAACTGAAATAAAGTAATCTGGCTGGTTCCTCTCGCATACGAGTAGGTATATCTTTTTTTTAAATATAATGTGACATACTTCATAATAACTACATCCTGCCTGATGGTAAGCAGTCGATGCAGTCCAAAAAAGATAAAGGTGCTTCATACCGTAAAATAAGCACGGTACAAAGCGCACCCACTCATGAGGGCTTGCTTAAAAGATCCGGAATTATTAGGAACCCGCAGCGAATTCCAGAGCTTAATGACATACAAAGTTCTTGGCGAACCAAAGGCAGCGGCTTTGGCATTCGAAAGTGCTAATAGTCTGCACAGTATGTGGATGGTTCCGAAGACCTGCACGTGTTGTTCGGAAAAGGAAAGGACAGGGCGGGATGAAATCAAACACCTCCTAAGAACACTCGCTATAGTAGTTCCGGCTGGGTAAGGCAATGTCCCTACATAGCTGTAGATCCTCGAGAGAGGCTGTAACCTTAGCGTCGCTCGCCGTTGCAGTCTCTTAAGTGCGTCGCGGAGGTACATAGCAGAACCGTTCCAAAGATGAGAACAATACTCCACACTCGATCGCACTTGAGTCTTGTACAACAAATAGCGCTGCTCAGATGTGTGAAACCGCCACACCTTATTGAATACCCAACTTACAGGAGGCAGTTGAAATAGCACTCTCGATGTAGTATTTTTAAGTTCTGACTGATGTCCATGCCAAGAATACTGAGGTCAGCCGACACATGCCACCGCCGTTTGTTGGAAGACCTACAAGTATACACACTTAGTATGCAAATAAAATGATTTGATTGATTCAATGACAAAGCTCCATAACGTGGAACAATCCCTCACTCATTGCGGCCCGCATTATTGCTGTTCAAAACTGTATGTTCTTAGTGTAAATAATAGTGCTTATGTTTGCCCAAAAGATGGCAGTGTACATAGTTAGATCGCGCAAGCGTTTATTGTTTTCCGGACCCATATAGGTCCGCCTGTTGTTATTATTAAATGCTTTCAATTCAATACAGGTTAAATCCTTCCTGGCCTTTTTAGTTAATACCAAAGTTTGTTCGATTGCCGTTCCACACCCAGCTCGAAATACCCGCTTTTAATTTTCCAGTAGACGCCAATATGACTTGACGAATCAACCTTGCAGATGCAGCCGTGAACAGCATTACGTATGGTACAACAGGTATCTTGACATTGGAACTTAGATATTAAGACTATGTGGGTGGGCAAGACGCAATATATATTTAAGATAAAATGTCCAATTGCAATTTTCTCGTACAGTAAGTATTCTATTAAAGATCTTTCTTTCTATTTTATTTCGTTAATTACTAACATAAAGCATAGTCAAGAAGCTCCGAACGCCTTTAAAAAAATAGACATTTTATTTTTTTAAGGTGTCTGGTTTTTATAATGGCACCGAATATTCAATGCGAATTAAAAATATTGCCAATAAATCTAAAAATATGATATAGCTATTGTCAAAAAGTCTAAGAGATAAAAATAAATTACAAATTGTAAATAAAAAAATATTTTATTTAATGTTATAAGTCTAGTTTCGTAATTGAGTTATTCAGAACAGTGTCCTGAATGATTATCTCCAAAGCGAAGCATAGTGTCGTATCAGAGAGCCGGTGTAGGATTTGCGCGATAGTATTCGAGGGCGCTTCGAGGAGGCTTTCCATCTTGCGGCCACCGTGATGTGTTGTTTGCAGACTTCATTAAACTTGGTGTGTCGCACTGGGCAGGCTGTGGGCAGGTAGTGGGCAGCCCGCAGGTACCCAGGAGCCACGCAATTGGGGCGGCGCTAGTCCCGCTTCTGCTTGAGCATCCTGTAGGCGGCGACGGCGTCGTCCCGGGCGCGCTGGCGCCGCTCGCGCTCCGCCGGCAGCAGATCCCGCAGCAGCAGCGCCCGAGCCCCCGGCTACACACGAACCATACTATACATCATATTGTGCAGGGGACCGAGGTGGCAGAGCATTAGATCAGGGTTTTATGGTTTCGTAAAAAACGTTAGAGTAACAGACGATTAAACTCCTGAGAGCGACTGCGCAACGACAGATCGAGTCGGGAGATAATGAATCGGTAATTAGTCACTCGAAAAGAATAACATTTGCATTGGGAACTCGCTCACTAGAAACTTTTCTCGGATACACTTAAAATGTCAGCGCTTAGAGCGTCACATCGAAAAGAAGTAGTAATTTAAAAGATTCAAACAAAAAGCACGGTGCTACTCTTTGGTCCGAATTAAACGATTTTTTTATTTATTTTTTTATTTTAGGTGAAAGAAAATCATCAGCATGTATAAATACCTTGTCGCCGCGCGCCGCCAGCTTGCGCTTGATGCCGGGCGGGGCGCGCAGCGCGGGCGGCGCGTGCGCCACGTCCCCGAACCGCACGCGCTCGTGCTGCACCTCGCGGGCACTCACCGCGCGCTGCTGCACGCACAAGCACGCACACACACGCACACGCAAGAACACACACGCAAGAATAATGAGAACTAAATTCGAAATACAAATCTTAGAACGGCTTGCCCAACAGTTCTGAATTTGATTTGAACTAAATTTGATTTAAAATGTCTTTGCAATTCAGTCATTTGTTCGAAGTTGAGACAGAACGATGTTTGAAATAGATTTAGCTCTAATCAAACTTAGTGACCGTTGTGCAAGACATCCTCGGGGGTCTACATGCAAAAAGAACATATTATTCAGACTGAAATGAAATAAGAGTAGGCACGACGACGGTAGATTGAAAAGTTCTCGGCCTGACATATTATAAATATTGAAGGTTTTCATATGATACTAACCTTCTTCAATTCATTTCAGTCTTGTATTTGATGTAACACTTCTTTTATCCTGTTTTGCTTATTACACACAAATTTGCAATCTAGATTCTATACCTTAGTTCTTAAGATTTTTATTTGTAAAATTGTAATTTGTCGTGTATAAATAAATAAATAAATTTGTTCTTTGGCAGTGTTGAATATAATATCTGTAGCCATCGTAGTTTTTGAGTAAAAGAGCGTTTTAAGTGAAACGATAGAAAAATGGACAAAATTGAACATAGCACAATTATAAAATATTTGTGTAAAAAAAATAACATGACAACAACATTAGGGAAATCAGCTGCGCCGCATGGCATGTAAAAAGTGGATTGCCGAATTTAAACGTGGTCGAGACAGCATCTAAGGTTAACCCGGCCGGCTGTCCGCGTCTGATAAAACATCGGGAAAGCGTGTGATCTCATATTGCAAAACTGCAGATTGACTAACAGGGACAGGGACATCTCATATGAACGAACACAAAACAACATTGTGCACCAACTTGGCTTTTCTAAGGTATTTGCAAGGTAGGTCTAATGAATCGGCCCCAAAGAGGCAAACACAACTTTAGTCGGCTGGAAAGGTGATGGCATCAGTTTTCTTGGATGCGAAGAATGTCATTATGGTCCACTACCTCCCAAAAGGTGTTCAGCGTACTACTGCACCATTGACGTGAAAAAATGAAACAAAAACGTCCAGGATTAATGACAAAAAAAAATGCTGTTTCATCAGGACAATGCTCGCGTTCACACTTCTGTTAAAACCATGGTTCAATTCGCGATTGCAGTTTTGAATTGCTGCCCCCCTCGGCTTCACCTGGTTTGGCCCCCTCGGACATTCACCTGTTTTCAAACCTAAAAAACACCTCGGTAGCCAGAAACTTTCATCAAATGAAAAGGTCGAAGCTGCAGTAACCCAATATTTTGAGGATTATTTTTTTCAAACCGGTATAGCATCTTAGGATAACATAATATGGAAGAAGTGCAATGAGTTAGATGGAGATTATGTCGAAATAAATAATAATTTTGCATACATTGTACATTACTTCTTATTAGGTCTACTTACTAGGCCGAGAACTGTTTAATCCACCCTCGTACATGCAATACATATCAACAAGTTTTGAAATTAAGATTAGTACTGCAACATAATTTAAGTAATACCTAAACTAAGTAAATGAATTTCCTTTCAATTGCACATTTACTTCACTACGCACTGCACACTGTCTCTCCACCATGCCTTCACTACCTTCAGAGGACGCTTACAGAAACACATAAAACACAGGAAAAAGAAAGCAACCCTGCCAGCTCAAAGAAATTTAAATTTCCTAATATCATCATCACCATATCCCAGCACTATCCCGGTTGCCCTAGACTTAAGCTTAGGGCCAGGGTCTGCTCACTGGTTTAACCACAGATTGACTGAATTTCAGTTATTACATGGAGCGACTGCCGTCGGACATCCGCAACCCAGAGGAAAACATTATTTTATTGTTAAACCAGCTGTCAGGATGTAAGAAGGCACTGACTTCCTAATAACGACTGCCATAGATGTTCATGACAGCCGGGGCCAACGGCTTAACGTGCTTTCCGAGGCACGGAGCAAGCGATAATTACGCACATAACTACGAAAAGTCATAGGTGTGCCAACTTACTACTTTACTATCGCTTAACTCAAAAAACTAGCCCTGAACATTAATTATATTGATCTGCAGGATAGAAGGCCGCACTAAAACACACGCAGGACTTTACCGGCTCCTCTACTACTAGTAGAGTTACGCCTCGAGTCTTAAGCGTTAGCGGTCTCAAGTGTATTACTCACGTGTCTCAAGTGTATTTGACTGCTAATGTCAAATAAAAAATTGATAAATAATTTGTCGATAAGACCAGTCAGGAGACTACTGGGCGGCTTGGTGTATGCAGTTATGTTTTATTTTCTAAAACTTGTGATTTTTAGAACAATATGGTGTAATAACGGTGGGTTATTAACCATTAAGTGTTTGTGAACGTACATGAGTGTTGGTAAATGAAACTAAACAGTGCAACATCACTTTTTAAATTATCTTAAGAAGTTTATGTGAGTCAATATAGTCCTACATCTTTACTGAGGATTCAAGGGATTTAGGGGAAGGGCGTATCATCTTTATCACCACTTATTCTAATTTACTATGATTTATATATTACTAATATATCTCTTACTTGAAACTGACTAAATGTGCTAAACGCACGAAGCCATTATATAAAAGAAAATAAAAGGTGGACCAGTCCGCTTCAAAGGTGTACATCCTCTACCAGTTACAGAAAAAAGTTAAAGCTTACTTTTTCTTGCTCTTGTCTCTTGGCTTGCTTTTTAAGTGAGAGTCGTTGCACGCGCGACACCGCCTTGTCCCCACTGGCCCCGCCAGTACCGTTGGCCCCGCTAGTCCCGCTGGTCCCGCCGCCTGCTTTCTGCTGCCTTCGCTTCTGCCGCTTTCGCCGCCGCTCCTCCATATACTCGCCCTTTAAGTCTTCTGCCTCCATTTCATGCTGACATAAATTTATTTATTCATGTATTAGTTCTACAGTTACAGATTTGGTCCAAGTACAATAACGTAGGTACTCAGTAAGTAATTTTAGTTAAAAATAAAATATATTTACAGAGAAAATATTTATGTTTGCAAAAAGACGACAACGTTATTTGGATTGATTCCCAGTTATATACGGATACGTCACAGACAGGGTGCTGACACAGGAAAGCATTAAGATTGGTGCATTAGGGCGATCAGGGGGTGATGGTGCGCAGCAGAAGTGCACGTGGGCGGCGTGTCCTTTTGCCAAACGTAATTGTCGGGCATGGTAAAGCGAGATATTTGTTCCAGGAGTTCTGGGCTCTGGATTCGGTTACACCGACTTCCTCATCATCTATCCCGGTTGCCCCAGACTTAAGCCCAGGGCCCAAATCTGCTCTCTGGTCTAACCAGATTTGGCTGAACTTCAGTTATTACATGGAGCGACTGCCATCTGACCTCCACAACCCAAAGGTCTTTCTATGGTTAAGCCAGTAGTCAGAATATTAGAAGGCACTGACTAATAACGACTGCCATAGATGTTCATTACAGCCGGGTCCAAGCGATAATTACGCACTGAACTTCGCAAAGTTATAGGTGCGCCACCAGGGTTTGAACCCTAGCCCCTCCAAAAGTAGTATATGGATGGATGGAAGTATATGGGTCTCTCGCCACTGGGCTATTGTCGCTCCGCTCCGTATCTATTACTTCCGACTTGAGCCATATTAAAAGACTGAGACTATATGAATACAAAAAGCCTAATGTTTTTGTTAAGTACTAAAAACATTATGCTGTAGGTTTGTCTAGTAATCTATGTTTTATAATGTTTTTTTTTTGCGACACGTCATAATGACTACATCCTGGTTGATGGTAAGCAGCTGATGCAGTCCGAATAAATGAAGGCGCTATAACGTGAAATAAGCACGGTACCATATAATAACATTTTATTTCTTTATAATATCTGGCCTAATTATATTATTTTACGAATATAAATTGGGTTAGTAATGCAGTTCATTAAACTTAATTACTAATGTCTTAGGTAGGATCTATTCATAATAAATATGCGTTAGTGCTTACTTAACAAAATTCGTTACAAATAACAATGGAGTGTGCTTACGCAATGAAATAAATTTATTTGTGATATTTAGCTTAATATAGCATTTATTTCTATATACTTAAGACTAGACCACTACTTAGCAATTAATAATAAGTACTCCCTTTCTTCGTAGTTTTATAAAAATAATTAATATGTAATCAGTTATATTTTAAGCCAAAGCTTGATTAAATCCTACATGCCCTACCAAGATAAATGTGGACAGGCCCGAGAAGACAGGACATCGAGCTAGTTAAAGCGAATCGAAGAGAGCAGATAATATTTTCAGAAAATTCACCTACTGTTGGATATTCCATTTGCTCCGCGGGCTCGTTCAGGGACCGCAGCGCGCTGTTGATCCGGAGCGAGAAGCTGCGGCCCGACTCGCCCGCCAGCCGCTGCATGCGACACAACGGGTTGGCTCCACCCTTGCCTTCTCGACCATCTGCAACACATGCGAATTTCAAACAGAACCATTTTTTCCTATGTTCTATTTAAGATACCTCCAGCACTGGTCACTAAACTAACACTTTCGCACTAAAAGTATGTTAAACAGCCTATGTGCAATGCGCCACCATTCACGGAGGATATGATCACACATATGTTCACAAATCACTGAACCTTGATTACTTTCCAAGCTCTTGGATGGCCAAGTTTTATGACAAAAGTTTTAAGGAGAATGGGAGATTTGTCGAAAGAGATAGGTTAGTTGGAATAATGTTGGATCGCCTTATAGCTTACATAAATTGGGTCACTGTAGCGACTTCATGTGGAAGCCAACACCAACTAACAAATATTATATAACAAAATAACATTATATAACTGAAATGTGCTGTAAACTACAAATATTTTTGGTCTTATGAAAGATACAGTTTACAGCAATTCCGTTGTAACATCTTCATAACCATTCATACAATACTACGCATTCCTAATCAAAACAAATTCCTACCAGTACAAAATTTACTTTGTATTACATACAGTAATGATTTAGGATAATGATAGGACTACAAAAGCTGTGTTATGTTGTGCAGTTATTAGATTTGAAAAACATCTAACCTTTTTTCATTAACCTGAATTTTTAATAACATATAGTAGACAACAGCAGACCATTCTAGGCCCTGTTTTATAAACGTTACAAATTGTAAATTGTAATTGTATTTTACAGGCCACAAATCTACAAGTATCTGTTGCATAAAAAATCAAATTTTACAAAGGTGGTTAAGGATCATGGGCAATTTTTATAGATACATCAGTTTATATCATCCAATGACTCCTCTCTATATAATTCAATTAAATAAACACCATCGCGAAAATGTTCTAGGCAGAGGCATTTGTATGCCCACATTTCGCCAATTATATTGTTGGTCCCACGTAATAGGTGGCGCTTGTCTTAGCCTATTCCGCTTATCGGGAACTTTTGTGTTTGCCAGAGCCTCGTCCGTTGTTTGGCAGGTGCACCACTTGCAGGTAATGCTGGCTTGGGATCCTCAGATCTTGGTAGGATCCATATACACCCATTGTGTTATTTATTATTTTGATATTAATGTTTGTTATAGCTTTTTAAACCATCGACTAGCCATACGAGCTAGTCGATGGTTTACAAAACTTGGGTTTCAACCATCATTTTGTAAAGCATTTAAAAGGCTAGCTATATATTATATATATTAAAAGGCCATTTTTGAAATCTCCAAACATATAGAGAAGAGCGCTTTTAATGTATGTTTGTCGTTGTTGTTTGGGTAGTGGAAGCCATGAATACATGGCTTCCACTACCCGCTATTGAAAGTACCATCGCAAATAACTATTGTTATGCTGTTTTCACTGTAACCAAATATGTGTTTTGGTATTAATGGATTTCTCTCTAAGATATTATTCTTTGTGATATGGTGGTTGTTTTGGATTCTATAACAAATAAATTAGTTATATTACCGGCAATTGGCTTGATTATTGTCATATAGAATTAAGTAATGGTTATTAGCTTTCACACAAAATATATATTTTATTTAAACAACATAGTGGTACCATATGGAAATACAGCCAAATACCTAGGATTGACATTAGTCACAAAGCTTCACTGGAAAATGCTTCAATGTTAAGAAGAAACACAAAGAGCAAGAACTATTAAAAAAAGCACTGTCGGTACAGAACAAACTACTATTAGTTAAACAAGTCCTTATGCCAGTATGGACTTATGGTATTGAGCTCAGAATAAAGTATTGAGAGGAATTGTTAACGCACCTTGGTACGTCAGAACCAAAGATCTACATTGGGACCTTAAAGTGGATCTGGTTGTTAGCATAATTAAGAATGTGCAGAAGCTCATGAAAGAAGACTTCATCACCATGTAAATGTTGAGACTATTCAGCTTTTTGACAACACAGACCTAGTAAGAAGACTGAGAATGATAAAACCTTTTGAGTTAGTTTAGTGTAGTGTCAGTGAAGTGTAATACTGTGACTAAGAACACATTACTAAAGTGTATTCGCCTTAATAGAATAGTGTTATTGGACAAATTCTTACTTTTAAAATATGTAGTAGTTTATTATTCCTTAGATAGGCTAGATTGTAGTGGATACTTCCTTTCAATAAGGAAAGTATTTTGTATAGATAAAACCAAAAAAAAAATATATATATATAATATGTATTTTTAATTGTAATATTTGTATTAATTTTTTTTTGTTTTATGCCCATTTTGATTGAATTTAAATTTGAATACACTTTACTAAACTGTACCTACAATTTTGTATTCAATAAACATTTTCTCTTTATTTTGTAAATTATAGTACCATTCCGATGACTCGTCATGTGTCAGAACTTTTTAATTTAGAGCCTAATAAGTATTTAATACATAGATTTATTCTAAACCAAATTAAAAACAAAATGGTTGGTTCTTATAACTAGTAGTGGAAGTAGTGACGATGAATATTGTTGTGTATGGAAATATTAAAATGAACAGCAACAGTGAGTTTTCATAAAATGGTAAGATTGTTACTGTGCCCATAACTGTCATTTTTGAATCAAACAAATAGAAAACTAATTCAATATATACTCGTTGATTAAAACAAAAACTTAATATTAATTATATTTCATCAAAATTTACAGGTGTTTTTTACACATGTAAACATTTGTAGATTTCTATATGTAAAACTCTTACAAAATTGACAAATTTTTAATGTTTATTAAGCTAGGCTTTCTGGGTTGGTATTCCATTTTTTTACTTACTTCAGCTGTAGAGAATAGACAAATGACTTAGGTGCATTAAAGGGACCTTTCCCATAAATTGCTGCACCAATCAGTGGCCGGTAAGCCGCCAGCCAGTTTTCTAGAATCAATTAACAGCAAGGAACAGAGTAGGTTGAACTCACTGTTGGTCTGAGACTGTTGCGGTTTGTGTTTAGTCTTCTGCTCCTTACTTTTGTTGTTCTTATCTTGTAAGTTAAATAACCTAATTAGTGATTTTGGGACTGGTTGGTCGTCTGGATCTGTAGGTGGAGCATTTATTTTTCCTTTTAAGCTGCAAACAAAAATTTATTATCTTGTAAGAGGTGGGATGATTGAAAAGGGTTAGTGTGTGGCAAAGGGGGTGCCAATCCTTTTCTTTAACTATAATTTCGAGAAAAAAATACCACATTTCCACAAACAGATTTTATATTTAGAAACGGATTTTGTCTTCTGTGCCGTTAACCAAAGTTTTCAAATTAATAAATACTTTGTTAATAACTACATATTCAAATGTGGTGTAGAAGATTTCACTACAAGAAGTTCAAACAGAGAAAAGTGCAATATATAATAATATATAAATTTTTTATTGTCAATTAAATATCTTAAACCATTAAAATACCTTCGCAATCGCCTAGCCTGCTGAACTAAGGGATCCTTCACACCATGATGCTTCTTTGCAGGTATTTTTCGTCCCATTTTATTAATCTATTAACACCAAAATATGTTTACAAATTCTGAAATAACATTTAGAATACTACTTGCATTGTTTTAAACTATATTAGTAGAACAGTGAAGCAAATCCTTTACTTTATAAATTGCTTTATTTTTCGTTCATTAATTTTACCTAAGGGTAATCAGATATTATCATCTATTCACAACGGGTCTTTTATAGGAAAACAAATAACACGAAAGTCCATTTCGCGTTTTCGTCTCGTGAGTTTTTACAGGTTATATTAACTGTCAGTGTCAAACTGTCAAGTCAACCATTTCAAGTTTTCCAGTGTCAACATCAGCTGATGTTGCAATGTTTGGATACACATTTGAAGCCAAAAATATTCCGAACGTTTTATATTCTTATAAAAATTGCATTATTTTTAAAATAAGTACTTAGTCCAATTATTTTTGGTTAAAATGAGACACAAAATAAAGTGAACATCGTATGCTGTGCTGTGTTTAGTACGATGCATCCGAATAGACATATTACCCAATGCAATTTAGAACTGAAAATGTTGTGCACAATATTATAAACTTGACATTGGCTAAATGCACAAGTCGTGCCAGCCACAAAAGAAAAAAGAAGAAGAAGAAGAAGAAGAACTGAAAATGTCAATTCGCAATAACCAATGGGATTGCAGTGTAGTTCAGTTTTTAAAAACGCAATTAAAGAGCCACTTACAGCTGATATAAAGGACATTACAAAGACAAATACTTTTTATTTCAAATGAAATATGGTACATAACTGATCTTAAAATTATATAAAGTCAGCATATTTCACCAGTAACTGGCACGCAAAAATATAACCAAAGTAAGTATACTAATAAAAAAATAACAAATTTCTTTAAATTTATTCAATGGCATCAGCTAAAAGTTTTTGCCGAGCCTATACCTTCTTGTACCTCTACGCTCTTTTTGATACAATTCGAGATGTGACCGAACAAAAACACATATTTCGGCCTACAGGAAGTCATGATGTTAATATTACAGATTGCTATAATACAGGATCTTGTCAATGCGCGTTTCATGTGATAAGAATTACAGCTTTCCAATTTATTGTAATCTTCCTTTAAAACCTACAATGAGTCTGAAACATTTTCCAAGCAGTCTGAGTCGAATGAAAATATTGAATCAAGAAAAAACAAAACTACCAGAGTCCAAGATCAGTTTCATATATTTTACTTGACTCTAACAAAAATGCATTTTACCTATAATTGAAAATTTAAAGTAAGATTGGGCTCCGATTAGGAAAATTAACCACCGATTATTTACTCCAGTAAATTAAAAAAAATGTTTTTAAATTAGTATCTCGCCGTCAAATAATATTATTTTAGGCAAGGAACAGTGAAATAAAAAAAACAAAGCTACAATTGTATATTAACAAGATTCTTTTTTACTAGACTGAACCAAATTTGTGACTACGTGAAATATCACATGATATAGAAAATATTAGTAACAAAAATGTTAATTTAGCTTTTTTGTTTCATGAGTTATTCACCTTTTCATACTTCTATTGCCATTATTTCACCTCTTGCCATAATATGACTTAGAAAGACTTCCTTTTTTACAAACATTAACTTTATTATTAACAACTTGCAAATACGAAAAAGAAACTCAGTAAATATTAAGTCAAAGTGTTCACGAGGAACAGAACCTAGAAACGTTTCTTATTCTAATGTCTTTTGGCTCAGTAGTCTACGCACTTTGCACAAGGCGAAGGCGAGCGAAGTGTGTTGTTTGTGTGCGCTTTGTGTTGTGCGGGAGGGGGCTTGTTTTTAGTAGCAAGGTCGTTCTTTGTGTCAAAAAATCTACTTGTGTGACTAACATTTTATTAGGGTTTTTAAAATATTAACTCAAATACAAAGTGATTGAATATTTTGTGTTCAAAAATTTACTTTCAGTGCGCTTATGTCGAGTGTAGTTTGTAGCTTTTAGAACAATCTGTTTTTGTGGAACGCTCCAATGAGTTTAGGAGGTCAAAACACTGAGGGATCAAATGCAGGAGGAATATTCGTTCAATTTAATCAAGATTGCACGTAAGTAAACAGAATTACCAGATTATTATCATACTCTTAACTGGAATATGCGCAGTTTCAACAATATAAAACACCACGGCCAATGGTAAAAGGGACATCTGGATCCCAAGGATTTTAGTAATAAGCTGCGTAAGTGAAGATTAATTGAATGATGGCAAGTCCAGCAGCTGCTGTGGGATGATGCAACCCGCGCTGGTGGCTGCGACGGTGTCGTAATCGCCGCGACGGGCCTTCCTTCGACGCCACCTTCAACAGCAACAGCTGTCGTAAACAAACATGGCGTCTATGTTCTCTAAACATATGATTTTTGCAATATGTATTGTTTACTTTAGGTTTTTTGTTGTACATTAAATCACCCTTTTTTTAATTTTATTACTTTGTATTTCGTACATTTGCTGTGCTTAACTATGTGTAGCTGGTATGGGCACCATTTTATCTAGCTATTATGTATTAGTGCAATTTGGTATCTTTAGTAAAGTGACTTTAAATTGTTTCACAATTTCGAATTATATGTGGTAACAATTGAGTCAGTATTGCTCAAAGCACCTTTAATCAATAAAATATTATTTATTGCACCTATAGGGAAAAGAAATGATACATACATACATAATATTTTATACATATTATACGCCCAAATTTCGCCAGCTATTTTGGGATCCCACATAATAGGTCGCAAGCCTATTGCCGCTTACCGGGAATTTTGATATTCACTAGAGCCTCATCTGTTGATCGGCAGGTGCATATACCACTGCATATATTACTTGTGTAAAATAATAAATCATTTTGATACACTTTCGGATTGTGTAGTTAATTTAATTTTAACTTTACAGTTTAATTTTGCACTCATTTACGTACTCTTCATAATGTCAAATCAACTTAGTCATGAGGTATTGTCCCATTAATCTGTTTTGTACAGTAAATATTGTATTTTTATTGTAAATTATTTTGAAATGAATGAAAAAATAAAATCTGGACATGTGACTTTATTATGTCTTTATAACAGTCAATGTAATGCAGGTGTTTAATGCATTGAAAAATTATGAGATTTAAATAAAATCATGGACTGCCATCTATTTAATCTGAGATTGAAAATTTGTTGTGCAATGTCATGGTATTCAAAGACTTAAAGTAAAGTTTGTTTTATTTAATAAATAATATGTGAATATTTAGTTTTGGTGTTTTGTGGCAGATCCTTAGTGGCTGGAAGCAGTAGCGGCTACCACCTGTTTGCTCTCACCCCCGATGATGGCATCGAGGAAATCTACGCCAGTCGGTCGGGACAGGACACCTGCCTTGTGGACCGCCTCTTCAGCAGCTCTCTGGTGGCCATTGTTACAGTTGCAGCTCCCAGGTCAGCAAACTTACACACATGTATGCTAATCTAAATGTAAAAAGTAGAACTTAAACTACTACTATTGATAAGAAGTCTCTGATTCTGCTTTTAAGCTACGGGAAGAAAGCAGTATTTGTTTCAGTGTGGCAGCTTAGGCAGCGTGACAAATTATGTTATTTTATATGATTACAATGGTTAATTATGTCAAGTGTGTAATGAAACTGTACAGTATACACTACCCAGTTAATTAATCACACTATTACATGACATTATGACAGAAGTAACTAAGGTTGATTGACGCTTGACACATGGCAATATAAACATTAGATACACATCTCTTCAGCTGCTGTTGTTGTCATGGCTGCAAACAGTACAATCAATTGCAATTTCATTTGAGGGCTAGTATACATATATCAAAAGCATTATATTAAGCAATAGTGACAATAGGCTCGCAACCTATTACATGGGATCAACTATATAACTGGCGAAGTGTGGGTGTTTAATATGCCTCTGCCTACCCCTTCGGAGATGCAGGGGTTTTAATATAAGAAACAACTGATAACCTATTTTATTTAAAGCAACTTTTCTCAAGAAACCATTTTATTATTCAACAAATAATATCTTTTAATTTGTTTTTTTTTTGGATGGAAAATCAAAACCATCCATGTTCCATCTTGAGCACCAAGGCCACGGTGATAACTCTGATAACTGATGAACAAAGTTCTTACTTGACCCATACAAAATACAGACAGTGGTGATTTTCCCTTGTAACCTTACAAATACAAATTATTTATTGCTAAACCATAATGTGTACATAGGTGTTATACAATTTTGGAACCAATGTTATGGAATCTGTCGGGTACGCAACTTTAAGAGTGAAGAGAGGGGAGTTGCAATCAAAAATACTTAAAACAAATAAAAAATTTACATTAATAAGACCTTATATTGCTTGTATGACGAGCAGGTTCACATACATACCAAATTGGCAAAGTTAGATCTTGGTGTTAACTGCCATTAAAGAGAATGCTCAACCTATAGACCAGAATATCTCTGATATTTTGTCAAATACAATAATCCTTTGCTAAGTAATTTAATTTAAAATTAATCGTAATCATAATCATAAATCTTTATTGCATCAAGTAAACAAGTAGGTACCTAAGTAATACAATGAATACTGATACCCCGTAGGGGCCCTGCAAATTGAGAGGGAACTTAAACATACTACAAAACTACGTACTTAATTATTCTAATAAGTACAGACTTTTAATTATGTATTTAAAAAATATATATTTACAGTTTTAAATAATATAAATTAGTATGGCTGGTAAACAGACTTCAGTTTGAGATAAAAAGGGTATTCACCTCATGGTAGATAAAGAAATTAGAGTGAGTGTAAATAATTATTTATTTATTGCATGAAATGGATATTGTTGGTACGTATCACACTGAACAAAGCTTGCCTCTACCTGCCAGCACAGCATCACCAGCCATTATCGGTCGGTGGGTGTCTTACGCCAGTTGTTAATGTTATGCAATACGCTATTATGCTACAGCTGCGTATATTGCCAATGTTTTGAGGTTCTGAGGTCAAATGAAAAACTAACTCTTGAACCATCCATGTCTACCTTTAGGATATTACTAATAGGCCTCTACTGAGAATAGGCCTTACTCCACCACGTGGACTTGTATGACCAATTGTTCAAGGGGATGAGAATAATTTTTTTATTATTTTTTTTATTTATTATCGGGTGAATAAAGATCTATATCAATATTTGTAGCTTTAATCGACTTTAAAATCCGATCAGTAAGTTTTTGGTCATACATAGTGACTAACTAATGTCTGGATGTGTAATGTGTATCAAGATATATAATAAAATACCACAACAACTAAAAGAAACCTCCAGCTTCAATATATTCAAGAATAAATTGAAAAAATACTTGACCCAAAAATGTTATTACAATATAAAAGAGATTTTCGAGGACAGAACTAAACTGTAACACAGTGTAAAATATAAATAAATAAATAATAATTCAATTATTAAATGTTAAAGTAAATAGTATAAATATATGGAAAAATTATAATAGAGGTATATATGAGTATAATAATATATAAATAGATAAATAATATAATATAAGATTAATTAAATAGTATGTAAGTAATTTTATATTAAAATTGTGTTGCTGCGCCCTAACAGGGTATCATGTATGTACCTTTACTTTTTATAACATCCTATGTCTACTCATGATCGCAATAAATATTTAAAGTTTGAAGTTTGAAAAGTTTGGATCCCGAATAGTATGTGGCCCTTTTTCTCTAGTTTTTATCTAGCAAATGATTTGTGTTGACGTAATTGCATAGGCCAATAACAGAACACGCTGTTAGTTATTTTGTGACAAAAATGACTATTGACGTGTTTGGATGACGCGGGCCGCAGCTGCGGATGGCGCGGCCGCGGCCCGCGCGTGTACCCCGTGTGCCGCGTCGTGTGTGGACCGATTACTGATGAGCACGCGCCTCGCCGCCGCCCCGCCTCCCCGCGCCCCGCTACCGATAGACGTCTACAGATTGTATGCATCCGCATTACAAATCGCGTACTATCGGTAAACATAACATAGGTATAGGTAGTCGTTATAATGTATTTAATAATCGAGGACAGTAGGTTTAACGGAGACACATTTCGAGAATCTATAGTGCATTGCGCGTTAAGAACTAAATCATAAAATTGCCCTTATTCAGCATTATTCCAGTTGTTTCTTAGATTATTCATAATAAAAAGATCTTCACACGTGTAGACTGTAGATAAACATTAATGAGCTCAGCGAAGGCGCAATTCAAATATTATGTTAATACTATTACAACTACATTATTGTCATAATTACTTTGATGAGTGTCTCATTCACTATACCGTTGAGTGTGTCACCAATGACATTAATTACTGGTTATTTTACCTCTCCGGACCATCTTATCCTCGCTCTGATTAGGACATCGAGTTATCAGAACCCCTATTGCTTTGTGATAGGGGCTATCGTAATATTACGATTACTGCCATATCGGCCCACTTATTTGTGCATCTGCCTAACCGGAGGCAATGATAGCCGGGGGAACCTAGTAAGTGAGGAGTCGGTCTGATGCATCGGGGAATCCCGGAGGCGTGTCGAGACGGCGCGACGGTGCAGGGCGGGAGTGCGACGGGTGCAGGCGAGGTGGCGGCGAGGTGGCGGCGAGGTGGCGGCGAGGTGGCGGCGAGGTGGCGGCGAGGTGGCGGCGAGGTGGCGGCGAGGTGGTGGCTATAATTAGGGAAGGTCGGCGCGACCCGGCGGCGGCCCGCGGCCACGGCCACTCGGCGCGTCACGCTGCAACTCCGGAACTAGCTGGCTGCTGTTGCTACACATCTGTCTCCGATACGGTCCTCACCAGGATCGTAAAGCATACTACTTTTTCTGCTTACGACACAAATTTAAGCATGTTTACTAAAGCTAATATATCTACTCTATATTCTAGTGAATTTCAGAATTTCAGCATAACTGACATGCGCTTAAAGACATATCATCCAAATAATAAACAAATATGTGTAATGTCTAAATACTTACGTCTGGTAAATAAAGGAACAATTAATTTAAATGCATTATATGCGAAGTGATCTTCTGTTGTTTGTATATTAGGTAGACGTCCTTACCTACTATACAGAGGAATTCTTTGCCTTTATTTTCCCATGTACTTACCTAAAATCCTTTTTTAATCTTCCACGGGCATCAAGAGGTAAAGTTCTTGTCGATCTGCCTAGTAAATCAAATCTTGGACAGAACGCACCCATAAATCGAATTGTAAGAGAGTTTAATTGCATCGATAGAACCAAGAACCTTGATTTGTTCATGGGTGACATTCGCGGGCTCAAGAGGTCTCTCCTCTCCTCAGTTGACTGCAATTTGTGCAATTTGTGCGATTGACATTTGTAGGAATTTCAATTTATATATTTTTTTTGTTTATAATATTTTAATTGCATGCTGTTTTCGCCTATAATTATAATAACATTGAGGTAAATACTGCTGTGGTTAAATCTTTTATTTGTATTGATAATGTTTATTATGTTGGTGATCATTAAAATAAATAAATAAGTCACAACCACAAGAATACATTTAAAAATATCCAGTTTCATCGCAGATGTTACGAAAGAAACACTTTTCTGTTTAAAAATTACATAATTTTACCAAGAAAACCATGACTGCAACAGAGAAATATTTGTTGGAACCTGTTCAAATTGTTTTGTGATACCTTGAAAACTTATAGACTATAGAGTTAAAGTGCACCGAATCGCTATGAAATTCCGATCGTTAAACTATTCGTGTCGCGTGGTGGAGACGCACCCAACTACAGCGACATCTTATGCCCGTCCTATTTATGTTGCAGGAAGCTGATAGTTTGCCACTACAAGAAGGGCACGGAAATATGTAACTACAGCTACAGCAACACCATTCTGGCTGTCAAACTAAATCGATCGGTGAGTTAGCGCAATCAGCTGGCACCTTACTTTGTTAGAGTTTACATTAATTACATATATACATACTGTAAATACAAATAGAGTAGTCGTAGGAGCAGAGGTAAACGTATAGGTCGCGATTGAAACGGCCATCGCACAGCCGAGCCTCTGGAGGTCGCTTGCGAAACAATCCGCCGTTCATGTAGCCGAACCAACACTTTAATGGTACTCGAGGGCGACGCGCCGAGGCGCTCGCGACCATTAAGTGCGAAAAAATTATTAACATTGACAATAGGTGACGAACGAGCTGCATGTACAAACATTCAGGAATTTAACAGCAGGCTCTTTATTCAATTTCTCAAAAAACTTTTGATGTATAGGATATTTTATTAAAAGATCATTCCTAAAGTCAAATAAAGTAATATGTTCTCTATTTCATAAACTATTAAATAGCACTTGAAGACGTCAAAATAATATATAAAATTAAAAAAATCTAAATATAACTATACTGAAATCACGTATCTTAGATTCACTTACATGCAAAAAAATAAAAATGAAGTGTAAGTGAATCTAAGTGCCAGTTTCGAGCCACCGCTCTGTGAGAAGAACTGACAAGAAACTCACAGGCTATGCTCTTTTAAATTATCAATCAAATATAACAATACAAAACACACACAGTGAGTATTTGAAGATATTGAAAGGGTCCCAAAAGCCGTAACCAATAAAGTTGCACTAAGGCAACCTTCCATCACAGTCAAGTAAGTATGTAATGTGAAACTGACCTGAGCCTGGACAATAGGGGATGGTCACGACAATGATCTGGTTGACTTTTTATTCTAATTTACGCACATACAAGTTCAAAATGTTAAACCCAAGCTTGTTTATCTGACAAGTAATAATTTACAGCATTATACCTTTTTTAAGAATACTAAATTAACTAAAAAAATACAGTCGTATATATATTTATTTGTAAGTAATTAAAATGTAATAAACCATAAAGATTCGAAGTCATCAAAGTGATGTTTCAATAAGGATAAGTACTGCGTTTGATAACGCCAATAGAAGATAAGGGATAGCTTCACACACACACACACGCACAGTTTAAATATTCTAATACGCTACTCTGATGATGGAGGGCGTAAGATCGACCATGAATTTCAATTCAAGTGCGAGTTGCAACGACTTCTCGGTACTTCGAAGTGTGGAGTTTTTCATGACGTTACTCTTTAATTAGTTGCAAACTTTGTTCTTTTCATTACTATTAGAAGCTTTTTTTAATGTTACTTTGGTGTTTTCGATCTAAAACAAAAAATTGTTTACTCACTTAGGTTACTTTGGAGTTTACTTATTTAATGTGAGTGTTCTGTGTTTTATTTCGTCCCGCCAATAATATAATAATATTAATCGGTCCGATGCGTCCGTCCGCGTCGACAGCGGCTGATCGTGTGTCTGGAGGAGTCGCTGCACATCCACAACATCCGCGACATGAAGATCCTGCACACCATCCGCGACACGCCGCCCAACGCGCGCGGGCTGTGCGCGCTGGCGCCCTGCGTCGACCACTGCTACGTGGCCTACCCCGGCTCCAGCGCCGTCGGCGAGGTGCAGATCTTCGACGCCGTGCATCTGGTGGGTACTAGCCTCGTCTCGTCTCCCCCCCTCCCCGCCCCGCCCCGGCCCGCCCGCGTTCACGGCGCGCGTCTCTGTTGCAGAACGCCAAGTGCGTGATCAGCGCGCACGACGCGCCGCTGGCCGCGCTGGCCTGGTCGGCGTGCGGCCGGCGCCTGGCCACGGCGTCGGAGCGCGGCACCGTCATCCGCGTGTTCAGCGTGCCCGAGCGCGCGCGCCTGCACGAGTTCCGGCGCGGCGTCAAGCGCTGCGTGGCCATCTCGTCGCTCGCCTTCAGCGCCGGCGGCGGCCTGCTCGCGGCCGCGTCCAACACGGAGACCGTGCACGTGTTCCGGCTGGAGGAGGCCGGCGGCGGCGCGCCCGAGGCGGGCGGCGCGGCGGCGGACGGCGGCGCGGCGGAGGGCGGCGCGGCGGGGGCGGCGGCGGCGGCGGGGGGCGCGCCGGAGCCCGAGGGCTGGGCGGCGTGGCTGGCGGCGGCCGTGGCGGCGGGCGCGGGGCTGCTGCCGACGCCGGTGGCGGACGTGCTGCAGCAGGGCCGCGCGCTGGCCACGGCGCGCCTGCCCGCGCTCGGCCCGCGCGCCGTCGTCGCCTTGGCCGAGTGAGTCTGCGTATATTATTCATCTGTGGTATCTCGACGCCGAATCTTATACTATTATGAATGTATTGATAGGCAACAGTGAAGATACCTACCCTGGACGGCAAATAAACCGGGCCACCCGCTCCCTCGGAACTCTGATTCGATTTTCTCAAAAAGTATAATCCTCCCAACTATCAAACTTACACCTCCAAACAGAGCGTATGCGTACTCTCTGACGTTGATCACTTCCTTGTAGACTCACCCGGGTCTCATCAGAAAAGAGTACATTGCCCCCCTGCTCTAACGTCCGATCCCTTTGCTGTCGAGCAAATTCGAGTCGTGCTCTACGGTGGGCTCCCGTTAATTTTGGGCCTGAAGCAACTCTCTTGGAGTCAGATTTCGTTCAGCGAGTCTGAACTTATGATCACTTGGCGTTCGTCCCGCAGACTTCGTTGGACTTGAACTGCGTTGAGGCGGCGATTCCGCAAAACAGTGAGTTGGATATAACGATCGTCTGCTGCTGATGTAGCCCTAGGTCTGCCCGTACCCGGTCGGCGATCGAATGCTCCAGTCTCTAAGTATCGTCTGTAAGACCGTTGTACCGAAGATCTGCTGATTCGAAGTCTCCGAGCGACTTCACGTTGCGAAACGCCTGCTCGAAGTAGTGCTCCAGCTTGAGCTGCTTCTTGAGGTGTCGTATCCATTATTGACCGAAGGAAATAGAAAAAATACACGCGTCTGGAGCAAATAATGGATGACAACTAAAAAAATTATAAGAAAAATCCGACTACCCTCATTAAGAAAAAAGAACGCTAATCGCAAACTCTAGTCAAAACAGAGCAAATCGTTGGTATTGTGTTTGTTGCTTGATTGCAATGTGAATTTGGATAAATTTGTGGTAATTTCTCAAACAACATGAAACGCACTTTTTGGAGGTGTGAGTTTAATAGTTGTGAGGTTTATACTTTTTGAAAAAATCGAATCAAGAGTTCCAAGAAAGCGGGTGGCCCGGTTTTTTTGCTGTTTAGTGTATTTCTTTAAACTTTTCTCTATGAGTTGTTCGTGAGCTTAGTCCGTAAATAGATCTTACAGTCCGTTTCTGTAAAATAAAAATTGGATATATATCTGCTGCTAGTCCCCACTTAAGAGTACCGGAAGACATTAGGCTATGAATATAACTAAAGTGTACCATTCTTGCCGTATCAACATCTGTAATTTGACGAAAATATATAAAATAATACCATCTCACAACGTCTACTCATAAAAATGGCAAATCATTTGTATAAACTAAAAAGAGAAAATAACCCTAAAATTGAACCCCGAGGGACCCCCATACGCACAGACGACACGGGTGACCTAGGTCCGTTAATATCTACCGTCTGAGTTCACGAACAAAGATATGATGACAATAACTTTTGGGCTAAGTCTCCTACACCATAGTATTTTAATTTAACAATTAGAGTCTGGTGGTCAACTCGGTCGAAAGCCTTAGACAGTACACAAAAAACTCCTAGAGAACTTCCGAGCTTCAAAGATATTCTGCATTAAAGCTGCACCAGCATCTGCCGGAGAACAGCTCTTTCTAAAACCTTTTTTAAGTTTTTTTAAAAAGACAGAGCAGCAATTTGTTTATTGGCAAATTGTTGGAACCCGCTCTGGGCGTGTGTGCGTGTGCGTGCGTGTGTGTGCAGGGTGTGCGTGTGTGTGCAGGGTGTCCCGCGCGGTGCGGCTGCTGGTGGCCACGTCGGCGGGCGTGCTGTACGTGTTCGGGGTGGACGCGGCCGACGGCGGGGACTGCCCGCTGCTGCACGAGCACCGCTTCCTGGCGCCTGCCCCCCCCGCCGCCGCCGCCGCCGCCGCTACCCCCGCGGCCCCGGCCCCCGCGTCCGACGGTGAGTGTCCCCCGTCCCACCGAGCGACGTAGGCCCGCTCCTCCGATTCAGATATTTTTCTCTCGGTTCGACCTTTCCGATCCGATCTGAAACATCCCGCTCGTCCGCTTCGAGCGGACGGAGGACGGCGCAGAGTGCTCGATTTATGTATCCGAATTGTAAATCGAGCATTTGTTGCAGTAGTATCGTCGATACGGAGCGCTGCCCTATCGTTTATGTGACAAAGAGTATCTTTCCAGACGTACGTTTTAACGAAATTTTCCTTAATTATTTTTGTAACAATTACCACTCTGTTGCATGCTGCAGTGAAAAATAACTGAATCGGTCTAGGTACCATTTTATTTTCTTTTGATATGCGTAATATTTAATCTTATGCAACGTTTCGAAGACATGAAATCGTTATTAGATTCATAAAAATTTGCATCAATAACCCAAAAGATTGTAAAACTTTGAAATTATAAAAGAACTTTTTTTATGTATACTACCTGTAATATTGACAAAAAGTGTCCCTATGGAACTATACTGAGACCTATATATCCCTCATTTTCAACAATGCTTTTTTAGAAAATTAAATAAATGATGAAAAAAATTCAACATGATTTTCTGTCTATGAAACATTGCTGTTTTTAATATACTCAAATTTATTATGAAAGTGATTTAGACCGGTTTAAATTTAAATATTATTGCAAATAAAGGACATAGTATTTAGTTGTAAAATACAGATAACACAATCGGATATCTTTCTGTAATGCAATTGTATACGTAGTTTTATGCACAAACATTTCACAACGATAAACCCGCGGATTTATTTCAATTCCGTTATCAGACCTGAATATCACCCTGAAAGATATTCGCTCGCGTGCTGACGACACTACGCTCATCGATTACGTGCAAAAAGACATTACGATTGACTTGAGATATAGTAGATATCATTTAGAAGTATAAGTGGAGTCCTTCCGGACCGTCGCCTACAGTAGCCGGCCGGCCGCGCCGGGCGCTGGTCGCCCCGCCGCGGCCATGGCCGAACATGCTTTTTAACCCTTCCCTCTTCTACACCTAAATCCCCTCCCTCGCGAAAAACGCAACACTCACCCGCGCCCGATCACTCGAACATCACCACCGTTTTAATCTGTAACAAAATACTTCAACTTCCGACACGACCGCGCGATTCGACGTTTTCATAGCTTCGTCTGTCATGATGTCCGTTATCCTCTGCTCTCTCGCGATCCTTTCACTGGAAATAGTCATTCGTCCGAGGGAGTTCGACGTCGGTGCCGATGCGAAAACATCTCACCGCTTCGTCTCTCCCGATCTATCACCTCATCCCGGACCGAATAGTACTGTCGACGCACCAGTCAGACCGATCGGCGTCGTCCGAAAACATCAGTCACCGCTTCGTCTGTCCACCCGGCACGATTGTTTTAATCCTCCATCCTGTTGAGCTATGTTTTGCTGCACCCGGAGCGCCCCGAGGGGAGCGATCGGGGTCCGCGCCGTTCGGGCTCGTACTAACGTGTTGTTCCCGACATCGACAGCGCCGAGCGGCCACAGTTATGCGGGAGCGCTGCGAGGACGGGACCCCAGCAGGATGACAGGTACCTGCCGCCCTCTCACACACACTGCTGCTCGCGCTACAGATACACACACACACACATACAAACAGGCGCGCGCGTACATCCAGAAATCCGCTTCGATTGTTGCATTATTGTCTAATATGAACCACAATATCCTAGTCGTCGAAATCCTCATATCCTTTGAATTCTTTAGCTAGCGCTTATCCCTGCAAATGGCGATGCTGACTCAACGAGATCGATAAAACATGTCGATTCTCGTGAGAGTCGAAGTTAGGGCCTAATCGAGGACAGCGAGGCCGCGGTCGGTGGGCCGGCGGCAAGTCGTTAGGGCATCCAGTAAGCGGCCGTGTGCACTCTGCAGGCTCGGGCGCAGCTGCGGCCACCCGCAGTGACTCGCAGTAGCTCGCCGGGACTCGCAGTGCCCGCGGGACTCGCGGTAACCGCCGGGACTCGCAGTGCCCGCGGGACTCGCGGTAACCGCCGGGACTCGCAGTGAGCCGCGGGACCCGCGACTACGTTCGTTACTAAGCAAACCATACTCCGCCTTCGTCCGCTTCTGTGTCACGTCTGTCTTCTCCGTGCGGCTCTGTCGCTATTTACCGATTCATTCCTATACCTGTACAAATCTTTCCTAAGAAAGGTACTGATTTTGTATTAGGCCGACTTGTTTCATAACAATACACAACTATTTAAAGGCATGCTTAGAATTGAAAAAGACCTCGAGCTAATGTACATCGGGTGGCTTTCAGAGTTATGGATATAATCGGTAAAATAATAAATTGGAATCTTTCTAGAGTGAGGGATTTGATGAATCATGTTGTTAGACAAGTTATAAATTCACACGGGATCCCATAAAGTTATTGTATAATGTTATCGGTGTAATTAGTGTCACTAGAAGTCTTAGTACAAAATGATAATGTAGATAACATAGGTGCTGCGGCCGCACGGCCAGCCCCGAAGAGTGCGGCCCGTTGTAGCTCTTTACAAAAAAACCTTGAGCAGGCAGTGTAGATTCTTACCAAAGCATATTGAATGAAAACACTTAAGGCTTGTAACAGAATGTAAGTACTTGTAAATATTTTTACTATGCATTTAATGACAGGTTTTAAAATTAATAATTGTCAATCAGTCAGTGAATGTATCCTCTGACGATTCCAAAACAATGGTGATAAACTTCACTTTAACGATGTCGTGTGGCAGGTTTAACAGTAATCTAGTCTTTATAATTGATTTTGTAACAAACAAAGTGAAATACATCGAGTTGATGCACGGTGTTGTTTTTTTAATAATTAACCTAACATCATGCCAATTAATATGTAATGATTTCATTCATTTGAGTAATAAGTAATTATTACCAATAACATTATGGTCTAGATAACAACATATGGTGCTAAGTTCTGTTCTCCATGTGTATATATTATTGGTAATCCTCAAAGGTGTATTTCTTAACAGATGCAATGTCACCCGTGAATGTCACTTTAGTATTCCCCTAATAACGCCTCTGCTTGGTTCATGTCGGTCACAGGAGCACCAATCGGCTCGGCATGGATGTTGAAATATGCAGACTTTTGCAACTTCAGTTTTATATTTTGCATAATGTATGTGCTATAAAGTAATACCCAAACGTCGGCTAGCACACTATCAAAATTCGAACTACAGAGTTGCTAATTTCGATCTCAGTAAATGACATAGATTTTTAGATAAAGTATTTCAAATACCACATTTGCAATTGTAGAATTCTTTGAAAAAAAACCGGTTTCCGCACCCAATTCACGCAGTACATCGAGCTTTACTCGATCACCTCTAGTTGTCAACAAGTGAAAGAAGAAATTTCACAATCCGTAAGACTTTCTCTGACCACAGTAAGGCGTTTGATTGTCAGTAGAGGGTGAGTACTTCGCGTTATCTGCGGTGTTTGGAGCAAGATCTCGAGTCTCGACAGGATTATGTTAATCAGGTTACTTAGTACTTTTGAAGCGGTACGTCTAAGCCTGGAGTTTGGTGTGGTTAGTCTAGGCAGCGTTATGGCTCCTAAATTTGTTTTCAAAATTATTTCTAGCTTTATTTTTCACACAACCATTAGTGACAATCTGAAGGAAAGCTATAGCACACCAAGTAAGATGAAACGTTTATTTACATCTTTCTCTTTAAGTTAGACTTTATAGCTTTTAAAGAAAAATCGCAAAAGCCGTTCTCAGTACATAAATAAAAAATGTAACAAATGAGTACAATATCTCGAAAACTATGCCATTTATAATTATGTCATATTTAGAGGTGAGAAGTTCAGGATCCATGCCGGCAGGTATAACACTCAGACCACACGCGTACAGTGTATTGTTGCCGGGTTTGGGTGGTGTTTCGGCTCGCACCACGGCGGCCGCCGCTCCTCGTCGATATCAGTTCCTTCAATCGCATTTTGTTACTAAATAACTTTTTAGTCGTTGCGGAATGAAAATAAATTTCCTATTTTTATCTTTTCCGCTTTATAAAGTGAATTAACGAGTTTGTTCGCTAGTGCTGCATCGATATATGCGGCGACAAGATGACCACGAATGAGCGAGTCACATCAGATCACGATCGAGCGGCATCTCACTCCCGTGTGGTCATCACGGGGTCTTTTCAAAGTTTAAATAGAGAAGTGAAGTAAGATGGTAAAATCTTTTGATTAAGAGTATCAAAAGATATTCGTGTCGCGCTCTCATCGACGATAGCTTAAAACGTGCAAAAAGTATCGTAACAAAATGCGGTCGACTGAATTTCGAATCGGGAGTCAACCTCGCCTCGACTCGGAGCGGCGGCCGGCGGCCGGCGGGCGAGGCCCCCCGTGGCAGTCGGTGAGAGCGGCTGGTTGGTGTGCAGAGTCGGAGCGGGCGCGCGAGCTGGCCGCGGCGCTGGAGCGCTCCCCGCCGCGCGGCCTCTACGACCTGCGCGACGTGCGCCACTTCCCGCCCATGGCGCCGCGCCCCGCCCCCGCACCCGCACCCGCACCCGCCCCCGCCCCGCAGGAGTAGCGGCGCCGAGGCGGACCCCCCCCCGTGTAAATCTACCTGAAGTGAATCTATGCACCCCTCCGGTGACATCGAGAGAACGTTTCCGGCGTCGAGTCGAAGCCTCCGATGGACGACTTCAATTCTTTCAACTTCATTGAAAAATCGTAGATCATTAGATGCGCTTCTTTTTAGATTTATACAATTATCTCGACTCTCGCTTTCAAAAAAAAAATTACGAGTTGGAAAAATCTGCCCGAGGATGTTGCGATATTATCATTTCTATGTTTGGGGCGATCCATTATATAGAACTGTTATAATTCGAATACCCATACACATCGCGGGGGATAATATATATATTGTAAAGAATTACCCCTAAAATTAATAAATAGTAGTCAATCGTGTCCTGTAAATAAATAAATAGCTTCTCTCGTCAGTATCTCTCCGACGCAGTTCTGACACCGAAAGGCCGGACCACGATCCTGTATCTGATTTGATCGTTCTCAATGCAGCTGTTCGGATATTTGTCTAAATTCAAAACCGTTTATTCAAAAAGCGGTGTACAGATCCTCGAGCACCATAAAAAACTGTAAACTTAGTTAAAAATTGTTGTAAAGATAATTCCGTCACGAGTCACCCCAGTGGTTTCCTAGCGCCGCGCCTGGCAAAAATATTTTATTTCTTTTCGTCATTTTATGTATTGACATGATTGTAATATAATAATTATATTTTTTTAAGAATTTGACGATAAACAAAACCTGAAATGGTGTAGTTTGAAGGTTTATAGCTCGCTTACTATATTCATTGACTTATTAACAAATTAATGATATTCTAAAGTTATTTACAATAATTATAATTATTTAAATAAAGAATATCATGACAGAAGAAGCTGTAGGGGCAGCCACGTCTCGGGAGCCACTGGGGCGGCTGCGGCCCGCTTGTACATATCTTGTAAACTAGGTTAGTTCAATGTATTATAACGTTATGTTGGAGGTCGCGCGCTGCACCCGAAGGACCATCTATGCCGAACGAATACACTATTTTCATTTTAAAACGAAAACACGTCAAGTGATCATAAGCTTCCAAAGTATCCTACCGATAACGACCACTGAACCGGATCTTTCTTAAAGGCTTGTGGTGGGTCATTCTTCAATTATATTTGAGCAGCTAATACAAATATCTATTGTAACAAATGATAACAATTTTGGAGGGATGGGGGGATGCAGCGCGCGACTGGCGGACCTCGGAGCTTGCGCGGGTTCTGTTCAAGTATAGTTTCTAAGTAGGAAACTATTATCATATACCTTAATTATACAAACTCCGGCGATCCTTTGCGCGTGTGCACCAGGAGCGCAGGAGCAGATGGCAGACACCGAGCCTCGAGCGACGACCACGCGCGCGGTCCAGAGCGGACACGAAGCTGACTATATTCAACATTGTACATTTAATCCTGAAGTGGTGCCATTTATTTATAAATAAATTATCTAATTGTATTAGGACACTCTTCCAACCAGATTTGTATTAATGGATATTAATTTCCCACGCCCTCCCTCACCTCCTGCGTGAGTTTCCGAGAGTCGCCTCGGCCGAGCACGTCTCTATATCATTTCATTTAAGTATATAAACCATTCTATTTTTGAATCAATTAATATAAAATGCAATATTATCTTTTCGACATATTGAGGGAGCTCGGCCGAGGGTGCGATGTGATAGTCGGTTAAGGTCGATAGCGTGCATCTCAACGTGTGCGAGTATTGTTTATGTAATTAAATACTAGAGTGTACCTAAAAGTCGTCGATCGCCACAAGATTCTATTGTAAAATTTAGTCAATTTGTTTTCGATTCGAATTTGTCTACAGGCGAAATATGACATGACAAGTTATTGTAAGTACCCTCTATAGCAGTGGGCGGCTACAGTGGACGGACGCGCGAACTAACTTATTGACGTTCTTAGAATTGATAATCCGGTAAATTATTATGTTAAAATTGTTGACAACACTTCTCGTCTCTTTTATATTTGATTCTATAAAATAGTTCAGACACTTTAGTTGCTCATTGTCTTTTGTTGTTAAGAGTATTATATAGACGATCGAGGGTCGACCAGAGCGGACCCGAGCGGCGCGACTAGCGCGTGTTCATTTCTCATTATAGATATAGACTCATTATAGACTCGAACATGTGCAAAAATTGAGTCCAAAAATTGTTAAAAAATGTTTCGAACTCGCAATAGAGCAGCTCATGCGTTGGTTTAATGCAAGTTTAGTTTAGTAATGTTCTGGTTTTAGGTTGGGAATTATATTACAGTTTGAATACTCAGTAAGCATCTCTTTAGACGAGTCCATCACATTCCCTAGAAACCGACCTCGTCCTTGCACCCCCGCAGCGGTCCCACGAGCGGTCCCACAGCGGCCCGGGCACGCGTCACGCTACTCGTGTGCTCTTAGGTACTAAATTGTATATACTAAAGAAATAAATATTTGTACAAAACCACCTGTGGCGTATTCATTTATTGTGTACTATAATTATAAGTCTCCCAGTACAAAGTAACACTGGCGCCGCACTTAATAAATAACATTTACAATAGTATATTAAACTCTGCCAATATCACAACTGCAGGGTATCACGATATTAAAATAAAACAATTACTGAACGTAACGCAAAAATCGCCCAGCGGGGGCGTTCGCGCGGGGCTCCACTGGGCCCACTGGGACCTGCACTGGGCTCACTGGGTGGCAGCATGTGAGCTCGTTCAGTGGGCACACAGCAGCAACCAGCGGTAGACGCATAATAACGATGAACTATTATAAATATCCAGTAATTCCTGTTCTCTTGCTAGCAGTCTGCGTAGGAAATTAGGAACTCTCGCTCTCCTCAAAGACATGCTTAGCACATTTTGTCAGATGCTAGTCCAATGAAAAAAATATTAATGGTTACATTAGACTAACGTTTTATTAATAACTGCTGTACAAACTTACAATATTAATTGAATTAATAGAAAACAATACCAATCTGAGAAAGAATACCTACGGTATAATTTGTATAAAATAAACAATATAAATGTAGCGTTCTAATTTCTTATTCAAAATCTAATTATTTGGACTGAAAACACTCGGGAGTTGAACTTCAATAATTGGCAGTGAGTAAAGGTCCCTCGCACCGCAATTAATTTATTTAGCTAACAATTTATTACGACTCCTTGTTCTGCAATTAAGCGAACAAAGGTTAGTTTACTCAAGCCGGCGCGTTCACAACAACACATCGAGCCAGCGCAGTGTCGAAAAGCGCAAGTCGCGTTCAAATAGCTCTCACTATATTGGACAAATCGATAATACAATACATAACATCTATGTCATATTGGTGACATGGGTAGTTCGTCAAATCGCTATTGGCCAAATCATGTAAACATTGAAAGCCACTATTTCTTAATTATCACACGTTAAACAATGCTCATGTAGTTGGGACTCTCGTGGCGAGACTAGGTTTGCGGATACGATCAACTATCTATAATAGTGTTCCCGGATTATTTTGTAGACATTTAGTATCCTGCGCTTGCGAAGTTAAGTTACGTCAATTGGTCCCGCACATGTACGTAGTAGGCGACGCCCTCATTCGCTTGTGGTTTTGATAGCATTGACATCGGTGTGCCTGTTGTAGGGCTGAGCAAAGTGGTTGCAGCTACAGCGGGGTGAGACAGTGGTAAGGTTCATTAAACCTGCCAATTAAAAAAGACGGTTCTTTGAACTACCGATTTCATCAATACGTTTGTCAAATATTAGATTTGTCATAGTTTATATAAATCTTTTGTTGAATAAACCTATCACATAAATATAAAAGTACTTAAATTTAAAATAAAACATGTTGCATATTTAAACTGCATCGGTAATAAGAAAATGCCGGTTTCCGAGGACGACCAGTCGTAGGCCGTCTCGCGTCATTTTAAATATATAACGATTTACACGTACATTGCGTCCACTCTAGGAGGTCGACCGCGCAAACTGAAGGCACACTACTGTCCGAGTGAAGGTGACCGTGACATATTTGAATGGCATGAGCGATAAGAGATATGAAATAAACACAATCAGTCTATTGGCTTTGAATTATTGTACTTATTTCATAACATATCGCCCTTTCGGAAACAAGACAGGTATATACCACCTAAAAAAAATTGTAGCACAGGGAGTTCGTTACATCAAAGTAATTATATGTTTCGGACATAGATTCAGCGCCATCATCCCCCAAGTGTAGGTGTTCGACAAGGCAGTCCCGCGGGGCTCCGGCCGCCGTCACCGCTTGATGTTACCGCTCGCAGCTCACCGCTCAGTGTTACCGCTCGCTGCGCTCGACCAGTCCAAGCGGTAATGAGCCGCCTTTCCGCACTCACTTCACTCAAATATACAAAAATAAGATAGAGCAACATCCACTATTCACAAGTCGCCGAGAGTTTGCCTCTGTATAAAAAAGTTAACTTCAGTCAGACTCCCTGTACATTTATTTACATAGCATTATTCCTGAAACAATTAATTTAAATAAGTATTATGTACACAATAGGTAATTAAATCACAATGATTGTTTTACAAACGATCAAAAATTAATCAAAACAGTAAATTAATCGTCGTTCCCTGCTAAACATGTTTTCGTAATGCCTAATGAAGTCCTTTAAGTAACTTTGACCGACTCGCGCCCATGTTCAGAACCCTGAGAGCTTTCAACTCAAGTTACCAAATCGCTTCGATCGCTGGAGTGCTGTTTTTCGGAAACGATTTTAATGATAAGGTAGCTTATATTAGAAACTATTTATAGAGTTGGACCAAATGGCGAAACCACGATCTCTATAATGGCAGACAGTGTTTTTTTATAATGGCTTCGGGCGTTTAGCACAATTAGCCAGTGTCAAGTAAAAGATATATTAAAAATATTTAATTATAGTAAATTAGCCTTCTTTTAAACCTCTTGGAGATCTCACATGATTTTTTTGCGAGAGTTTGAAAAGTGATGTGCATCGTTTTGTTTTATTACTCATGGACGTTCACAAACATTTATCGGTTAATAATTCACCGTTCCTACACATTATTGTTTGAAATATCATAAATTTTAGAGAATAAACCAAAACTGCCCCTCCTGACGCTTCATTTTTCTGTCAAGAAGTCGAAAAACAGGAATTGTACAATAATTTTATGTCGCAGCATAGGCCGCCGGCGATCGCTCACAATGGAAACTTCTGGGGAAGGTTTATGTCGAGACGATTCGTATGGACCTAGTTGCGGGCACGGTGTGTGTGTGTGTGTGTGTGCGGCGTGTGTGTCGATGCGTGTACCTGGGCATGGCGCACATGTCGCAGGCGTCGTGGTGCGCCGTGTTGTGGAAGGTGCAGAGCGGGCAGGTCCACACGGGCAGCGGCGCGCCCGCGCCCCCGCCCCCCGCCGCGCCCGGCTCGGCGCCCGCCGCCGCCAGCTGCAGCAGCGTCGCCGGCTCGGGCAGCGCCGCCCAGGCCGCCGCGCCCGCCGCCGCAGCCGCCGCGTCCGCCTCCCGCAGCGCAAGCAGCAGCGGCGCCAGCGTCGCCACGTCCAGCGGCAGCGCCGCGTTCGTGCACAGGAACAGCAGCACGTGCAGGTCGCGCATGGCGCGCAGCAGCACCTCCCCGCCGGGCGCGCCCGCCCCGCTCGCCGCGCCCGCCCCGCTCGCCCCGCCCGCGGCCGCCTCGAGGTGCGCGTGCAGCGCCGCCAGCGACTGCGTGTGCTCGTCGCCGAGGTGCCGGTTGGCCGGGGGGAAGTGCGAGGCGGGCTCGAAGGTGGGCCGCTCGGCGGGCTGCGCGACGCCGCACGGCACGTCCACCAGCAGGTAGGCGACGGGCAGGCGCCGCGCGGCCACGCCCACGTCGTTCCCGTACGCGTCGCGCTCCTGCCCACCGTCAACGACATACAATACATACGGCCGAACATTACATACAACTAAATTAAACACGGTCTGCGCAATCCACAGATGTTTGTCTTCGCTGCGACGACGTTCACCCAGCGGAACTTTTTTATTCCATAAACAAAATTTGAATGTGACGTGATACAATTGTGTTTGTACGAATGAAATTAGTGTGATATTAAACTGCGAAGGTATTCGAGTTTCCAATGTGGCAACGTTTAACCATTTGCTACATTTCATATGAAACGCTTATGTAGAGTGCTGTACATTGGTATATTGTTTTTTTGAATTTGTTTATAATGAATGATTGTAAGAACAAAAACTTTTGAAAAAAAACTTGCGTTCGGAAATGTAAACAAACATTAAGGTTATTAGGTTCTAGTACTTAAATTATGCACTTTAGGGTCTAGTTTTTAACTTTTATATATTGCTTGTAAATGTCTGCAACGTCTTGCCACATATCATATATATTGATGTACTCTTAGCAATTAATGAGCTATAGGATAGTTTACCTCGACAAGACCACTGTTTTACAAGCAGTCAAATTTGCACAATATTCCAAAGGAAATTCATAATAAAAAGTATAAAACTAATTGTTGTATTAATTCAACTACTCAGATGTAAAACTTCCTTCTTCGATTTTATAAAAAAGAAAGTTTATGACAGTTGTGCAGCAGGTGTGTGCAATCTACGGTTCTTTGGCTTTTCATCAAGGTGTAACAAGCTAGGGTAGTTAGAATACATAGACTGAAACCGTGGTGAAACGATATTAGGCAGTATTAAGAATAATCGTACTAGAGCGTCCAATTTATAACTTTAACAAAAACAATCAACGTTTCCTCTCGTCTGATTAGGACCAGCGGTAGGTAAGGGGGCCGTGGCGCGTCTCTAGCCACTCTTCTGAAAGAGGACTTACCGCCACTATCGTGGCGAGCCCTGGCCCTACAGGGTTGTCGCAACCCGCTTGCACTTTCCATGACGCCATGACGTTGCGCCGGATAAGCCAGTAAATTTAAAACAAACAAAAAATTATAGAAAAAGAGGAGATATATAAAAATGAGGGTGTTGTGCAGGATTACCTATAGAGGAATAGAGCTAATTTCGCACAGTATGCAATTATGGAAAAATAGATAGATCTTATACTGGTATGTTTGTTTTGCTTTCATAAAAAGGTGCAGTAATTTATTATTTTTGCAAAGTGCAACCGTCTCTTAATTTTTTGCACAACGCGAACTCGAACCTTTAGTCTGGTCGTCGCATAGTCGAAAGCCAGACTCATTTTGGGAAGCTGCTTCAATTATAAGAAGCAGTAGGATGCTGGGGGAGCAGGGAGGGTGTGGTGGGTGTGGGTGTGGTACCTTGTAGTAGACGTCTGGCACGTAGCGCTGGTTGTCGGAGTCGCGCACGTAGGCCAGGTCGGGCGCGTCGCGGGTGGGCAGCAGCACGCCGTCGCGCACCAGCGCCTGGCACTGCCCCGACACCTGGTAGCCCTCCAGGTGCACCTGGTTCTCGCTGTCCCCTGCACCGAGACACACGCGTCAAGTTCCCGAACTTGGGATCGTTCAGTTCCCGCTCCTGTGTTTCATTGACACTTATCTACAGGTCGCGTCATGTAAAAAGAACGCTGAAAGAAAGTGGAGGGCGTGTGTTTGCGCATGGGTCGACTGACGAACCAATCGCGCGCCGTCTAGCATGCGGCGCGTGACCCGCCCGCCCCGCGCCGCACCTCATACCACCAAATAGACCGATAAATCGCCTACTTGACCGCCAGCGTTCTTTTTACATGACGCAACCTATAGCTAGGCGTATAAACACAGGGTTTAGACTATTATTACTTAGGTCCCGAATTAAAAGAAACTTGGATAACTTTTTTGTACAAGCGAATCTATAATATATAGAAAAATATTCAGACTAGTCAATATTTGCATATGAATAATACGTTCAAAGTGAAGTGGAAACCGTGACTTCTGGAGCCAGGTGGGTTTACCTGCACTCGGCTAATTGACGACGAAACGATGGCTCAACCGACCGATCCGCGTCGAGGTCTATCAATCTCGACATCAGTCGTTTAAGAACTCCCTCGGACCCGGTAGGTACAGCTAACAAATATTCCAAAAACCTAGAAGTGTGGGGGGAATCGGCGGCACTGACCGGTGACGCAGACGGTGACGAACTTGGAGCCGAAGAGTTTGCGCGTGGCGTGACGACTCACGTTGGGGTGCTGATTCTGGTAGTGGCCCGCCATTATGCACTCCTGGGCCGACAGGAAATGGGTGTCCACGCCTCTGCAGACCAAACAACCATCGTTGTATTTATTGCAACATTCGCTTCAACCTAATAGTAACTCAAGCATAGTAGACGGGGCAGCGGCATTCTGTCTTGCAAACTTTACAAGAAGTTACTGAAATACGCGACTTAGGGGTTCTTATGCAGTCAACTGACTTTTAAGCCTCACATTGGCTCCGTTGTAAATAAAGCAGCAAAACCACTTTGTTTCATTAGGCGTAACGCATAAAGTTTCAGGTCGTACTGCTCAAAAATCGTGCTTTATAATGCATTTGTACGTAGCTGCTTGGAGTTCTGTTGTGTAGCTTGAAATCCTTTCTACACTCGGCACTCTCAGCGTATTGAGAACACCCAACGTGCTTTCACAAGATCACTTACACTTACAGCTTACGCATACTCGGGAATATCTCACAGGACTCCTTATGACGTCCGATTAAGCTATTTCAGCATGCAGAACTTGCACCAACGAAGAAAGATTCGCGATCTAACATTCCTATTGAAATTAGTTCGGAGCTTTATCGATTGCCCCGTAATTTTGGAACAAATATCACTCAACATGCCTCATAAATACCCACACCACACTATTTCAATGATTTTGACTGTACCTCTCGCTAGGACTAATTTAGGTTTTAACTTACCTTTGAACAGAATATGTCGTTCTTATAATAGACAGAGTGCTTTATGGAATAAACTCGATATTTTTATTGTTTGATTCACTCTGTAAAGTTATCTTGGCTGTATCATAACCTTTAAAGTAAAGTAAATTTATTGAAGCTCTCTTTATGTTATAATAATCTGTTTTGTTTTGAATGCTGTAGATACCTATAATTGGTGTACATACCAGAACCGGATCCATTATATTGTAATTTCTTAATTTTAATCTGTAGTATGACCACTGTAGGTATCTCTTTTAAATAAATAACTCCCGACATCATTACGTCTAGTGTTTGAACTGTCACTTGAACCATTCAGCCACGATATCTGATAACTTTGATGCTAAATGCTTACTTATTCAACAACAGTAGAATCCTTTATTTTAGAATAGTTGTATATGTGCAAGTAGTAACTACTAATAATTACTCATTGACGTTACGCAAACATGTTTGTATGGTAGTGTGGCATGTAAACCGAACTCTTTGGCCGTGTGTACGTACTAAAAAAGTAAGTACAAAAAAAGTTTCAAGTACTAGTTTATGAAATAAATGGTTTTTGATTAATTGATTGATGTACTTACCATCAGGCAAGATGTGGATGTATTACGACGAGTCACATTTAAAAAACTCTTTAAAAACCTCGCCAAGTTTATTCCACAACGCACATGTTAAACAAGCTAGGTTTCCTGCCGAAGCATAATTTAGAGCATCACTTCACTAGAGTTACTACGAAAACATATCGGTTGCAAAGTTCTTTTAAAAATTATAACAAATAAAGTATCAAGCGGCCCCCCACGCGATGGACCGATGACCTGGTCAGGGCGGCGGGGAGCCGGTGGATGCAGGCGGCAAAGGATCGATCTACGTGGAAAGCAATTGGGGAGGCCTATGTTCAGCAGTGGACTTCAGATGGCTGATATGATGATGATGAAAGTATCAGGGAACCTTTCTATTAAAGTAAAGCAAGTTACACGAAACTGCAGTATCAGTCGATAGGGGGTTTGTCATAACAATAACCTTAATAGTCGTTTCTATACTTTAAAGAGACAAAAAGGAAGAGTTGAGTGAGCAAGATTATCACATATGTAATGAATTTTCGTATAATGAAATGTGACAAAGTGCAACTCGTATTTAGATTTAGAAGGAGCGTGTGGAGCGTGCGTGAGGTATGTACTGACCGCAGATGCTTGACTTGTCCGGGCGTGTCGTGCGGCAGCAGGTCGGTGAAGATCCAGCCGACGGGGCGCAGGCCCAGCGCGGCCGCCAGCGCGTCCAGCGTCGGCCGCTGCGGGTCCGGCAGCAGCGCCACGTGGTCCCGCGAGCCCTGCTGCGGCGGCTCGTACACGGCCGCTACGCGCGCGCGGATACCCAGCGGCACCAGCGGGTGCGGCTCGTAGCGGCCCAGCAGCAGGCCCAGCCGCTGGTGGCCCGAGGCGCGCCAGTAGCGCAGGAAGCGCTCCACCACGGCGGCGTGCTCCACCAGCACGTTGTCGACGTGCCGGTACCCCTGCCGCGTCAGCGTCACGGCGCCCGGCCGGCACCACGAGCACACGCCGCGCGGCCACGGGGGGTGCTCCGTGCAACCTGCGCCCAGCCACAAGCACGCTACAGAGCCCTGCCTTCAGTTTCACTCGATCGTTTCGAACAAAGACGCTAATAGGGCACAGCTAATTAATTAAATACATGTTAAATAACAGGGTAATTAGAATATTAAAAAAGTATTACATGAATGTCAAAGAGAAATAAAAATATCAGTAATTCCACATTTTATTAACAATATAAACTATAAACAAATGATTAATTATTTATTTAACTGAATCTCTTGCAATGTAAATTAATTTAGGTGAGAAAACGTAGCACCTAAACAAATTAAATGATTTTTGTGTGAATTAGATATCCCCTTAGCATTTTCCTAAAACTTATAATATTATCTTCATGTTTCATAATTTTGGTAAATAATTATATAATAAATATAAATTTTAAAAGACATTGCATGAGGTCCTGATTTTCCTAACTATAATTTGGATTCTTTTACTCTGTTTTCTTAAATTTTGTGGTCTATTACAAATCGGAATCGAATTCATATTCAAGTTGCTGTCTTAGATAATAAACATAGACGCAAGAGTATATATTTTCCTTAACGAAGAACGGTCGACAGCTGGTCATTTGGTCTATATTAACAAAAATACGAACATCCTTTTTGTAATTTAAATAATTGTGTTGTGTCACAACCGTTACACCTGTAACTTAAATACTCTAATTACAGTCATAGTGGAGTACAAAAAGCGATAGGATATAATAGCAACAATAGGCTCATCATCTACTACGTAGGCCAACCTCATACATCATCTACTATGTATGTATATATTTATGTGCAGAGCTGTTAGCTGTACAAGACTTAAGTACGATCTAGTGTGGAGTATTGTTTCCACCTTTTGGATGGTTCCGCTACATACATCCTAAACCCATTGGTTAGACTGCAAAGGCGAGGTTCGGAGTTAATGGGGATTCTGAGATTAGAGTCCCTCTTGAGGACCTCTACGTTTGTAGAGACATTGCCTCTTTTAATGTCTTTAATCGGAACTACTATGGTGAGTGTTCTAAAGAGTTTTCGATCTAATCCCACTCTCTCTCTTTTACTATATCTCTTAAACAGCATCAACGTATGCTGTGATAAATGGGTGCGTTTGTTGCCTACTTATAAACCCCCTTTTTTTGATGGACTGCATTCCAACAGACACATCAAAAAACAACACACTTTTCACATTTTAGCACCCAAGTAGTTGCCTGGCCCCATGATACACTGCCAATGTTAAAATGCGATTCCATCGGCATGAACTGTGGGGCACTGCAATTGCACAGTGTACAACACAAAAGTTAACTTTGTTCAATTCACTCAAGCAAAGCAATCCTGATCGATCATTCTAACCAAATATTTCTGTACACAAATGTGCTGCACACTATTGTGGCTTAATCATATCTTTAGCCACAACCAGTGTGCAAAAATAATAAAAAAGAAATTTGCAGAATCTGATTATTATATAAATTATGAATAATCACGGTATCAGTTTTTATAATAGAATACCAATGGATTTAATTGATCTACCATTGCCATCTTTTAAAACTGGGTATAAAGCAATTTCTTCAAAAGGGGTATTATGATGTAAATGATAACTTGTCAGATAAACAAGCTTGGGTTTAACATTTACAACTTGTATTTGTATTCATTGGAATAAAAAGTCAACCAGATTATTGTTGAGACCATCCCTTATCAAACAAATTCAGCTCAGTTTCACATACTTACTTGACTCTAATAGAACCTTAGTGCTTTTATTGGATATGGCTTCTGAGAGAACTTTTCATTATCTTCAAATATTTACTGTTTGTTTCTTTATTTTTATTATTGATTGATAATTTAAAAGAGCATAGTCTGTGAGTTTTTGGCCACGTTTACTCACAGAGCAGTTGTTTGGATCTGGCACTTGGATTCACACTTTTTTTTTTTTTTGCTTGTAAGTGAATCTTATCTTCGTATTTCAGTGTAGTTAAATCTTGTTTTGTAAAATTTATTTCAAGTTTTCAATTGCTATGTAATAGTAAATGAAATAAAAATCTTTTCACTTTACCTCCATATTTAAATATTTTTGATTATTACTGCCCATAAAAATATACTTAATTAAATATGAGATAACAAATATCACAAAAGTTTTACCTGGTTTTATCTTGAAAGAGGGTTCTTCAAGTGAAACAAATGCCCCAGAAGTGATCTTACGAAGATATGAATGAAACGACATGTGTTTGATATTATGTTCCTTCAGATAATTCTCGTCCCATGGCTCCAGCGGTGAGCAGTGCACACAGCAACCTTTGGAATTGTGTCTGCATCTGGAATATAAAATTGTTGTGATTTATTTATTTATTAGCTCTATATATATGATTTTATCAAACTGGATACTTTGATCTCAGAAATGAGTTTGGCTAGGAATTACAAATTTATTTTAGTCTAAAGCGTTTATTTATTCGATTTCTGTATGTGATAATTCTGTTTTGATTTATTATTAGATTTTGTTAACTCTCGCTCCTGCGGTTTTTTCAGCAAACAATTTAATAAACCCTGTAAAAAAAAAAATGATTTCCTTTTTCCATATAAAACATTAATTTCATATGAAAGGAACTCATATGTAGGACAACAAGATAAACACTGGTATGAAAGAAAAAGTAAAATTACACATACAACTTAAATCTAAGTCACCTTAATTATAGGTTGCCACAGTATTGTACATAGGAAAATATGTTTCATAAAAAAATATTGTTCTTTAATATTTCTGTGGCTTATCTGCAAACATGTTGATGTAACATTTTTCATTAAGCACATTATATTTATGTTGTGATATGAACGTCGGCTTGTCGTGAACAATGCTTGTTCGCACTACCCACATGTCGCACCATCACTCCCCAATCAACCAAATGCCATATGGCCTTAATGTTGATTCCTGTGTCCACTTAATGTCTACTTTAATTATATTTTTAACTTTATATGCTTGTACAATAACTTGCCCCTTTAAGTTAGTTATTGTAATTGGGCCAGACCAGTATAACTGATACATGAATAAAATATTTGTATTGATTGCCCCTGCAATCCCACATTGGTCCTGCTGCCATTAACAAAAAAAAGCACATATTGTCATGTAATGAGTTTATATCATTTCAAAACCACTATGACATTACTATAATATAGTATTTACTGCAAAATAACTGAAAAACTTAATCTAAATTAAATTTATAAAAAAGTATGAAGACAATGAAAAATAATTGAATATTCTAGTAGAGCAAGAAAGCTCAAGAAGAACCGAATGAGCTACTAACAATTTCTCATCTCGTGGTCGTTGGATGGAGCCAGGCATCTTGTAGAGCTCCAGATCCACTTCATCCTCCTCAAGAACGATAGACTGGGATCCCGATGTCGGTGTACTCACTGACGGACCAGGTTGGGCTGGTTCTCCGAAGGATTTGTTATTTGCCTGCGACTGAATCGAACAATAATAGGAGAATGTAATAAATAAATGTAACTTGTGAGTCAATAATACTACTTGTCATTTTACTTTGAAATTGTGCACTTTGCAAATTAAACTCTTTAGAAGTTCAAATTCTTCGTACAGAGAATAATTGGGAGCACGTGACTCACGTTATCGGTGGCGGCGTCCGGGGGCGGGTCGAAGAGCACGGCGCCGGCCACGGGGCTGAGGTACAGCATGTCGCCGTGCGCCAGGCCGGCGTCGCGCAGCCGCCGCGAGCTGCTGGCGGCCAGCTCCAGGCGCCGCGCGCGGTCGCGGTGCAGCACGAAGCAGCCCGCGCGCAGCCCCAGCGCCGCCGCCGCGCGCGCGTACAGCGCCGCCGTCGCCTCCTCCTCCGCCAGCTCCACGCGCGCCGTGCCCTCCGCCGACTGCACCCGCAGCGTCTGCACCGCGACACAACACACATCAATCTCCATCCTGCATTATCACCGCAGAAGTTTTGCGACACCCAGGATTTCCCGGCTCGAGGCCTCAGGTCGGGCTCGAGCGGCCGATCGCGGACACGTAAGGACCAAAACAAACAAAAATTCCACTCCGTTTCGAAGTCTTCGAGCCCGCACGGAGGGAAGCTCCGTTTTCAGGGAAAAAGTAGACTTTCCGGAAGCCTCCAGTCCGAAACTGGTGACCCCCGTCGCCTGTGAGTCGTAATGTACCCGATGATTCCAGGATATATTTACCATTTTCTTGGGAACAGACATTTTTTAAACAAAAACCAAAATAACTGCACAAGAATGACAATACAAGTGCACTGACAATGACATAACAAAATTTTGAATGACATATAAATGTCAACTTTGAGTAGTCACGTTTAGAAACGATTAAAATGTGTAAACTTCACTTAGCGTTAATATTTTGTAAAATAATTTTAAATAAACTAATATCTACAAAAGTAATAGTACTTAAGCAAGTGAAAAAGACACAGGAAATGTTTGAACGTTCTAATTACTATGATTTATATATATTTGAAAGTAAGCGATTTTGCTTTTAATTCTTTGGAAAAACAAACAAACAAACAACTAGTGAAATTACACTATCTTTACATTAGTTTTTTATTTATTTTTTGATCGATCACCCTTAATTGTTTATTTTAATTATTAAATAGAGTAAGAAATTCATACAGTCACTAACATGACTGTCAGTTTTAATTTTGACAATTTTGGTCAAAGTTCAGTCAGCTGGTAAACTGTCATTTCACTTCAGTATATAGGTACTATTTATAATTAAGTCGGAATCTATTTTTACAAACGCAAATTTATTTTCGGCTCTTTTTCTCTGTTCTTTAACATTAAGTCCTCAAAGCATAACACTACATAATCATATGCGTTTATTTCAGGCAGCGTTCTCCGAAATTATTTTAAGTTTTAAAATGTTATAAAAAGTTTAACAAAATTGGTATTCGATTTTATTAAATGAACAATAGCCCTTAGTATAAGGGAGGTGCATGTTGCTATGGCTTAGCATATAAATAGTCAGTGTGAGTGGTGCGCTACGAAACACAGTGCGCGGCTCGCGTCGGCCGGCCCAGTGCATGTTGACCGCAGGCCCCGGCAGCTCCCTAGCGCGCCGCAGTCCGATTCGTCGCGTACTATTAAATTTTATGTCGTTTTAGGAATATATCACCTCAAGTTCAAATAATTACCTTGGTAAAGGTACTTATTAGTGAATAACATTAATTGTAAAGATCTCGCTCGGTGCTCAATTGCATAAAAAACCTATTTATTAGGTTTTCGGATATCTGTGTAAAGGTTCTTATTTATTTATATCATTAATAATTTAAATCTGTACATTGTTATGTAATTTAAAATTATTAACTTTTGCAGCAATTCAAGTTTGTTTCAATTCAATTAGTTGTTTTGTGTGTTTTAGAAATTTTAAATTGTGAGTTAATGTTGCAGTGTGGTGAATCAGGAATAATCAGAATGGACTCAGAGACTGGATTCCCGGTGGACCTGTACATCTACGACCTGACCAATGGGCTGGCTTCAGTGTTTGCTCCCTCCATTATAGGTAAAGTACTTGATATTATTAAAATTTTAGTAAAACACTAATCTATACAGAATGTTCAAAAATATACAAATATGTTCACTTTGGTATCTATTTAATTTAGTTGATCTAAATCTTTAAAATTAAATGAACAATTTTAAACAATGAATTTGTACATATAGTAGCCTAAGCCTAATATACATGTAGTGCTCTTAGAATACGGCAGGAGTTTGCTTATAGGGTGCTGTTGGAATTACACATTAATCACAGTATGGTAGCCTACTTAAAAATAAAAGTTATTATAGTGTATCTCATAAAATCATAATATTCAGTGGTCACTGTCAGAACTAATTATGGGTAATGGAGACACTAACATAGAACATGTACCCCAGGAAACATAATACTATTTTTGTGACAAATCTTTATACTTGTTTGTTGTACCTGTATTTTTTTAATATCGTATTGATAGCAGAGTCAGTCATGTGTGTAATAAAATAATCATAGAGCAGTGCATTCCCAAGTGCTATTTTGGCTGCATGATAAATTGATTGGTGTTTAGAGAACTTGTCACAAGTCAATCCTATAGCAGTCATTAATTGTTTGTTTGCTGAACTTTTACAACAAAACTGCATAACCCATCTTTGATTCTGATTCGCATTTTATTAAGCATTGCATTGGTATTAAGACTAATAAATTACTTAATTTATTTATTTATTTAAATGATCACCAACATAATAAACATTAACAATACAAATTAAAGACTAAAGGCAGTATTTAGCTTAATGTCATTATAATTATAGGCAAAAACAGCATGCAATTTAAAGATTATAAACGAAAAAAAATTATAAATTTAAATTCCTAAAGTTATAGTTTAAATACACAATACAAAAATACCATACAAGAACAAATTGAATAACATCATTAAAAAGCAAAATTAAAATGTCATTATAGAAATAAGATAAAAATAAAATGAAATGACTAATAAATGAGTACTTCTAAGTGTTGCACTGACCCCATAGTTCACAAAGGCAAATAGCGCGGCCGGCCGATAGTATTTGATAAAAAAGCATGTACCTAGTGTGGAGAAGAGGCGCATGGATGTTCGCGCCCACCTGCCGGTGTTCCGAGCGAGTTCCGCGGCGAGCGACGGTCTCATTAGACTCACGGAATATGTTTCAAGGACTGTTTTGTTGTCCTACTTATTGTTCTAATTATACTTAATTTTAATTACTCCTAGTAAATTTTTCTTGTCAAGTTTTATTTGAAAATCGTCAACGATATTATTTATTTATTTTGTTATTCTATTCGTCTGTAGTCCTATCTAAATAGAACTTTAGTTGCTGATTAATTATTTAATTTGAAGTCTGAAAACGCTATAGTAATATCAGTATATACTGACATTATGTGGCTGTATCAATTTTAACTTTTACTTACTATTTTAACAGAAACAGGGTTTTATGTGCAATATCGCTCAATTGAATCATCAGCAAACAAGATCGCGTGATTTAGATCTTATAGAGACGATTAGTATATTATTGATAGTGTGTTACAATGTTGCCGCTTGGTGTTGGCTGTTGTCTGTTGGACGTTGTAAGTGATGCGAGTGGCGGTCCGCTTCCCGCAGGTCGCGAGGTGGAGGGCGTGTGGCACACGTCCGTGGTGGTGTATGACCGCGAGTACTTCTACGGCGGCGGCGGCGTCACCAGCTGCGCGCCGGTCAGTACTTCATCACCACGAACTTACACAGACACATGCACAAACACACACTACTTATTACATACATTACATGACATATTATTATAATCACGCCTGTTTTCCGAAGATGAAGGCAGAGACCCACATTTCGCCAATTATGTTTTTGGTCCACCTAATAAGTGGCGAGCCTATTGCCGCTTACCGGAAATTTGAATGTTTGCCAGAAGTCTCGTTTGTTGTTCGGCAGATGCGCACCAATGCAGGTGCGGTGGACTTGGTTTTCTAAGGTAAGTTCCCCACACACTACTTGCTACCACACACAAACACGCAATACCCGCTCCGTCACGACGACATACTAAAGGTTTCAACTATCTGACGACTTATTTTCGAATAGTAGCACATGACTGGTGTAATATACGGCCATATTGCACCAATCCTCAAGGAGAGGCGCGTCCAGACCTGAGTGACATTTATCTGAGTTTATATTTAACTGACTACTGCCGTGACTTCGTTTAAAGTGATGAACCAACTAGGCATACGTCTACAAGCATACTCGCCTAATTTAAACAAGACACGCGGGACAAATCTAGATCCAGTAGTCTGTTTGAATATAGGGATAATTTATGGAAATAGAAGTACCAAAACGAATTTAATACTTTTTTCAAGCTTATCGCAGCTAGTAAACTTTTTTAACACCAGGGGCCCCAGTAGCGCTTTGCCGACCCTTCAAAACCAGTTTAACGCCCTTTTCGATATTAATAAGCTTTTGGGAAAACCTTTTACCAAATTCCACAAAGAACCAAAGATGCACCTGACAGCAAAGATAATCTGATGCAAAAGGGGATTCCAATTAATTGTTTTTATAACAATGAATACTAACTTACTTCTTCGGGGAAACAGGCGTGATATTATGTAGGTAGGTATGTACGTAAAACAATGAATGATACTGAAACAAGCACCATTAAATTTTCTGCTGATTGGGAACGCACACTAGAAATGGAAAATGGCTAGTAAATGGATCTAGGACAAATGGCAAAATTTTACTGACACAGTGTACACGCTTGCTCGTAAAAAAAGTTACACTATTCCAGATTTATATAGGTTATAGTTACTGGCAACCAGTTTTTATATACATATAAAATAACATCAGCTACAGGTCGCCATAACAAATAACTCTAGTAGTTCGCTATTTCTAACATCTTATAACTCAATTGTAATGACGATTGAAACCACAGACAACAGCATAAGAAGAAAATAGGATTGATACGATCTGACTGACGGTGTCGTATAAATAGGATCTTAAAATAAGCATCGCTAATATATCTCATTTTACTCAGCATCATTATATTGTAATAGAACAGGGAAATGACGACGCAGTTGATTCAGTAATTCAATGTGAAGGGTTCACGTGAAGTTGACGCAAGCCCGCCCTAACAGCTGTGGTCGCGGGAGTTGGCATTGCCATATTTGCTCCACGCCAACGTCTTGATGCTATATAGCACTACTGCGCGTCTGCCCAATTTACCATATTACGTGTAGAGTTTCCAAAATTATTTTCCTAATAGGTGATTTATTGAAAAGATAATATGGCTATTAATTCTTTAGTAGATACTTACTTGAAAATCATCATCTCAGCGAAGTCCCCGCTACTGATAATCTTTTATAACTTGAGAGGTATTCAGGTTATACTCTATGGACCCCGTGCGGATTGGCGGAGACAGGTTCGTGGGGTCCCGTTGTTAGTTTTTTTTAAGTGACACTTCATTATGACTTTGCCTAATGATATGCAGACGATGCAGTCATACCTTGAAATAAGCACAAAGCGCACCCACTCATGACGGCCTGCTAAGATGCCGTTTCACGCCCCGCTTAAAAGACCCGGGATTATGGGAACTAGGAAACACGTGAGCCGGCAGCGAATTTCAGAGCTTAATGGTCTTATTTAGAAATGATACTTACTAATGAGACTTACCATATTTATTAGTTCGAGTGCTGATAGTCTGCACAGTATGTGGATGGTTTCTAAGATTAGCACGTGTTGTTCGGGAGAGGAAAGGAGAGGGCGGGATAAGAAAGAAAAGCTCCTCAGAACACTTGCTATAGTAGTTCCAGTAGAAGACTAGCAGCTGTAGATATAGATTCTCGAGAGAGGCTATTCTCAGCGTACTCTATAATGCGAACCGTTCGCCGTTGCAGTCTGTCAAGTGCGTCGAGGAGGTACTTGGCAGAACCGTCCCAAAGATGGGAACAATACTCCACACTTGATCGCACTTAAGTCTTGTACAACAAACAGCGCTGCTCTGGAGTGAAAAACCGCCTCACCTTATTGAGTATACCCAACTTACGGGAGGCAGTTAAAATAACACCCTCGATGTAGCATTGCGGATTTAGGTCCTGGCCTATGTCCATGCCAAGAATTCTGAGATCCGCTGAAATGGGCAACGGAGAGTTCTGAAAAGAGGGAGGAGTAAGAAAACCTTGGAGTAGAGTGCACAAACCTGGGTTTTGGTGGCATTAAACTCGACCAGGTTTTCAGATCCCCACGGAGAGACACGATCGAGAGTCCGGGTCACTTTGGCAAACCAGGTTTAGTCTTTGCACCAGGATATTGGCTTGCATTGCCGCAGGATGTCTCAAGTACCGCTCATGTATCGTACTGTCTGCATAACAATGAATATTGCCCAAAGACAACATGTCATTAACATGCAGAAGAAATAGGGTAGGCGAGAGTACCGATCCTTGCGGCACTCTGTCACATTGACTTTATAGAACTCGGAGGAACTGCCTTCTCACAAGACACGACACCTCCGACCTTTTAGAATGTACCTAGGCGCCCAATAGAGCGTCTTATCTCGTTTGAATAATTATCGCACCTTCGAAGCAAGGAATCCCTCAATGTCAAATGCCCCACAAACAGTCACTAATGCAAGGACAGACAGCTGTGAAATGTGCGGTGCAACTATGATAATCGTTTCCGACCACATAGTCTCACGGAGCTACGTCCTTTTTTTCACTCATATTAAATAGTATGACTTTGAAGTGTCAGAGATTTAGCTGTAATTTAAAAAAATCACAAACAGTTGTAATGACGTTTTAATGGTCACACATGATACGGGAAGAATGTGTTATTGCGTCGTAAATGACGCCGCGGCGATGTTACTCTGGTGTGTATTAATAAATCCCATAACTCGGCGTAGTCGTAATAATCGCGATATTTTTGAGCTTTTTCGTCCACTTTGCGTTGACTTCCTGAGCTTCGGCGTTGGAGTGACTCAGGGCTCTTGATAAACTGGCTTTTTTATACGTCGTCAGATTGTAAACATTATCTATTTCTGATTAGCGAGGCGCCGCGCCAACGAAGCCCTCGACAGGTATGGCCACAGGTCGCATTGTCATATTTTTCAAACACTTTATTGCTTTCAGCGCTCGCAGTAGAGCGCTCGTAACACGTAACTCTTCACCGTGACATCAACACAGTTTGTGTATTTGTTGACAAAAGACACGATTTTATAAAAATACAAACTGCCAATAAATATCAGAAGACCTCGCTAAAAAAGCAACAAGTAAAAAGGTTGAGTGTGGATCAACTAATTAAGTAGGTATATTTTAGGACAAACAAAATAAATAAGAGAAATTATGTGTTGTTTGAAAACAAAGACATGTTTATATACCTTAATCAGGGCAACATTCTGTCTAATTGAAAAGAGGCCGATGCACGCAAAACTATACAGAATAATCTTCTTATAAATTTAAGCAGAATAAAAATCGATGATTACCGGCAGGAATAAATAAAATTAAATAATATTGCATAGGTATATAAATAAATATCCGTAACTTTTGTTCTCTGTGCCGTTGCAATGCTTCTTAGAACTATGAGAAATGTGCCGGAGTGTATCTGCGGAGATATTTCGGTCAGCGGGTTGTTGCACGATGCAGCGGAACATTCGACGCCCGATTCATATTCTCTAGAAATACGCGGCCGTTTCTCGCATGTCCTGCCGTCCCTCTCTTTTCTGTAGCAGTAGACAGGGATAGCAGACGATATATGAGCCGGATGCCCATTTAGCACACGCACGAATAATTCTCTAAAATTCAAAGGTGACATTACCTCCGTCTGTTGGAGCCCCCGATCTCCACAAACGATACAAACTTACGTAATGATTTGCGTTACGTAATATGTCTGGCTGCTGGACATTTTTCTTTCTTGTTGACTTTCGACTATTTTTGCTCCTTGCCATAAACAATTAAACAAGACTTTTTGACATTCTTCTAAAATTTTGCAAATACCTATAATGATATTTATATTAGTGCGATTATTACTTAATTCTGTAAATTATGACCTAAAAAAATTAAGCATTAAGAGAAGGAATATGCAATTAATGATAATTCTTATTTTATATACTTGTAAAGTGTTGAGAATGTTGAGCAAAATATGAAACGCCGTACAAATTTCAATATTGATTTGATTATTTGTTAGACATATTACGTACCTAATGATGCCAAAAGGACCTTGCATTGCAGCAAGTGGTCCGCGAGCTGTAACATTCTTTATGAGCATTCCTGGGGAACATAGTAGTTGCCAGAGAGCGTTAAATTCTCTGACATTTAAGTAGCGGCACATTCCTATAGGCGAAGAATGTTTACACGGTTGGTTATGAACTTGTTGTGATGGTAGAAAATGTAAAAATAGCGTTCTGAAAGGCTGAAGACTAAGTCAGCTCTAAAGATTGAAAAAATGGAAAATAATATTTAAAAAAATAATTAGGAAACTTTAATTTCATTTACATATTTACATAGTCAGGCCTCATAGCAATAGGATCTTCTCGTCACTTTTAGGTGTGGATTTATACTTATTTTTCTCCAAAAAGTAGTAGAGAAGTATTTTATGAAATTATGGAATCAAAACGGAAAATCGCAATTCACTGTAATATTTCAATTTCTTACACTTATGTCGTTGCCAATAACGTTATGGCCAAAAATCTACAAATTTTAACTCGAAATCACGATTTTTCACCAGTATTAGAAAATTATGCCTTGTTGTATTTTTTCCGCGATGGCGCTAAAACACCCAAAAAACACCTATTTAGATTGTGTTAATTATTGATATGCCAGATGGAACCTTGGAAAGGATAGTTAGCCTATTTCTTATAATTTTCGCACTTATCCTTCAAATTAGTCATAAAGTGGTTGAGTAAATGTTGCGTGCGTACAGGGCAGCAGCCAGCTGGGAGCGCCGCGCGCGGAGCGGCTCGGGACCACGTTCGTGCCGTTCGCCGTGTTCCTCGACTACATCCAGGGCCTCGCCGCCTCCGCCTACACGTCAGTATACGAACGATGCCGTTCTCTTATCTTTATATTACATTTTATTCTTATTTATCGATTTGCCTCCGTCAATTAGTACCCGTTCGAAAAAACAAGTTTTAAAATTGTATATATAAAGTGTTGCAAAATTTGTGTTAATCTATAATATCGGTTTCTGTTGCAGTGGAGCGGCGTACAATCTGCTGGAGCACAACTGCAACCACTTCAGCGAGGAGGTGGTGCAGTTCCTGTGTGGCGCGCACGTGCCCAAACACATCGTGCAGCAGCCGCAGCAACTGCTCACCGCGGGGCAGCGGCGGGCCCTGCAGGACGCCCTCACCGGGCTGCTGCCCCGCGCCCCGCAGGTACCTCCTGCAGGACGCCCTCACCGGGCTGCTGCCCCGCGCCCCGCAGGTACCTCCTGCAGGACGCCCTCACCGGGCTGCTGCCCCGCGCCCCGCAGGTACCTCCTGCAGGACGCCCTCACCGGGCTGCTGCCCCGCGCCCCGCAGGTACCTCCTGCAGGACGCCCTCACCGGGCTGCTGCCCCGCGCCCCGCAGGTACCTCCTGCAGGACGCCCTCACCGGGCTGCTGCCCCGCGCCCCGCAGGTACCTCCTGCAGGACGCCCTCACCGGGCTGCTGCCCCGCGCCCCGCAGGTACCTCCTGCAGGACGCCCTCACCGGGCTGCTGCCCCGCGCCCCGCAGGTACCTCCTGCAGGACGCCCTCACCGGGCTGCTGCCCCGCGCCCCGCAGGTACCTCCTGCAGGACGCCCTCACCGGGCTGCTGCCCCGCGCCCCGCAGGTACCTCCTGCAGGACGCCCTCACCGGGCTGCTGCCCCGCGCCCCGCAGGTACCTCCTGCAGGACGCCCTCACCGGGCTGCTGCCCCGCGCCCCGCAGGTACCTCCTGCAGGACGCCCTCACCGGGCTGCTGCCCCGCGCCCCGCAGGTACCTCCTGCAGGACGCCCTCACCGGGCTGCTGCCCCGCGCCCCGCAGGTACCTCCTGCAGGACGCCCTCACCGGGCTGCTGCCCCGCGCCCCGCAGGTACCTCCTGCAGGACGCCCTCACCGGGCTGCTGCCCCGCGCCCCGCAGGTACCTCCTGCAGGACGCCCTCACCGGGCTGCTGCCCCGCGCCCCGCAGGTACCTCCTGCAGGACGCCCTCACCGGGCTGCTGCCCCGCGCCCCGCAAGTACCTCCTGCAGGACGCCCTCACCGGGCTGCTGCCCCGCGCCCCGCAGGTACCTCCTGCAGGACGCCCTCACCGGGCTGCTGCCCCGCGCCCCGCAGGTACCTCCTGCAGGACGCCCTCACCGGGCTGCTGCCCCGCGCCCCGCAGGTACCTCCTGCAGGACGCCCTCACCGGGCTGCTGCCCCGCGCCCCGCAGGTACCTCCTGCAGGACGCCCTCACCGGGCTGCTGCCCCGCGCCCCGCAGGTACCTCCTGCAGGACGCCCTCACCGGGCTGCTGCCCCGCGCCCCGCAGGTACCTCCTGCAGGACGCCCTCACCGGGCTGCTGCCCCGCGCCCCGCAGGTACCTCCTGCAGGACGCCCTCACCGGGCTGCTGCCCCGCGCCCCGCAGGTACCTCCTGCAGGACGCCCTCACCGGGCTGCTGCCCCGCGCCCCGCAGGTACCTCCTGCAGGACGCCCTCACCGGGCTGCTGCCCCGCGCCCCGCAGGTACCTCCTGCAGGACGCCCTCACCGGGCTGCTGCCCCGCGCCCCGCAGGTACCTCCTGCAGGACGCCCTCACCGGGCTGCTGCCCCGCGCCCCGCAGGTACCTCCTGCAGGACGCCCTCACCGGGCTGCTGCCCCGCGCCCCGCAAGTACCTCCTGCAGGACGCCCTCACCGGGCTGCTGCCCCGCGCCCCGCAGGTACCTCCTGCAGGACGCCCTCACCGGGCTGCTGCCCCGCGCCCCGCAGGTACCTCCTGCAGGACGCCCTCACCGGGCTGCTGCCCCGCGCCCCGCAAGTACCTCCTGCAGGACGCCCTCACCGGGCTGCTGCCCCGCGCCCCGCAGGTACCACCTCCTGCAGGACGCCCTCACCGGGCTGCTGCCCCGCGCCCCGCAGGTACCTCCTGCAGGACGCCCTCACCGGGCTGCTGCCCCGCGCCCCGCAGGTACCTCCTGCAGGACGCCCTCACCGGGCTGCTGCCCCGCGCCCCGCAGGTACCTCCTGCAGGACGCCCTCACCGGGCTGCTGCCCCGCGCCCCGCAGGTACCTCCTGCAGGACGCCCTCACCGGGCTGCTGCCCCGCGCCCCGCAAGTACCTCCTGCAGGACGCCCTCACCGGGCTGCTGCCCCGCGCCCCGCAGGTACCTCCTGCAGGACGCCCTCACCGGGCTGCTGCCCCGCGCCCCGCAGGTACCTCCTGCAGGACGCCCTCACCGGGCCAATTCAGCCAAGAGGCGTGACATTATGTATGTATGTATGTTTGCCATCGAGAGTAATACCAAGGTACTTGACTTCGTTACAAAGCTGTATAATAGAGCAAAGATTGCCTAGTTTTCGTGTGTTACCAAGGTGGAAAGGCGAAATTTCCAAAACTTACCATGACAGCCATGTCAATCTTTACTTTCCAAAAGGTAAAGATTGACATGGTTGAAGTGGAAGCCTGAAAGTAGTCCTTAATTGAAAAGAAACAGCCCTATATCAAACAATTATGTAGTTTTCGTTTAAATATAGGTCCAGTTAACGTCCGAAATAATTAGTACTTACTCAATCAATAATGATTAGTACTTACCTCCTTCATCTGCTGTACCTATTCATTAACACAATTCCAGAACGATTCAAAGGCGCGTTCTTCCAGTGAGGACGGGCCCAGCGGGTCGAGCTAGTGTCGGACTTCGAGCCTCGTGAGTGTCTACACCACAGATACGTATAGGTATACCACAGATAACGCAAATGCAAGTGATTCACGTGTCCGGACCCCGACCGATCGTAATACTGTAACATGAACGATTTCACATTATGAAATATTTAACTTCAGCGGCTTCAGTGTCGATGAATCAGTTTTGATTACTCGTCCCTAAATATCGGCAGTGACGTCACATTAGGTGTTTATCAGTCGGCACGCTTGATTTCAATACAAATCGTGGTACTTGCTTTATCTATTGTATATCTATATCTGTGGTCTGCACTGTAGTCCAATTCATGTTGTCTCAATGTCGTTAACGACGTAGAGCGGCGCTAGTGTCGCGGACTAGAGCTTCGTATCATTGAACAATATAGTCGGTTTCATTTTGTTTTAGTGTCGTTGTTAATAGTGACCGTGCGGGCGCTAGTGTCACAAAACAAAGCCTTGTCACGTGTGGTGCCAATGAAGCTACTCTTTGAAACTGTTGTGCCTTTTCTTTTGCTCCATTATCATTATCATCCTAGCTTAGAAAAATCCCACTGCAGGACACGGGCCACCTCTCACAAACGAAAGTAAGAAAGATTTAGGCCTTACGTGTGTAGCTTTTTATGCCGCCCAATAGGGTCTCTAATTTGGCTAAATTATCATCATATAGTTATTGACCGAGCCTTCACGTGCACCAAAGCGCTTAATATAAAATACCACTTTCTCAAACAGAAACTTATTTTTCTTTTATTTGTACCTCGGTAACAAAATGCATTTACGCACTTCCTCCCAGCTAAAGGAGGACAGAGAGGGGTGTGTGGGACCCACCACCGGCAGATACGACCGCCAGAAGTTCTACCCACTAAAAATCTTCTGACGACGCTTTCCGCATGTTGACAGCGACTGTAGCGTGTGTGGCCGACTTCTCGGAGGGTCTATGTTAGACAGTAGCGGCCCCCTGCCCACGCCGCCTAATATCCGGCTAATTAGCGTAGCCGGAGAGATTGCCGATCCCGCTCCCTCTTCCGCTCCGCGGCCTCCTTCTACAACATCACCACTTCGGAGAAGAGGCCATCGCCTCCCACGCCGTCCCGGGCAGCGGCCCCGCCCACGCCGTGTGTGTCGATCGATCAGGTGCTGCCACCACATTGTCAACTGCGCAGTCACAGTGGTGGCAGCACCGGATCGATTCCCCCCCGGCGACGTCACACAGATACTTCCCAAAGCACCCGGGGCCCGACCTCCTCGAGGATACGGCACCTCGTACCGACAGCAACTTCGGCACTCCTGAAGAGCTGCTGCCGCCATGCGCCCAGAGCCTGCGTTTGGGCTTTTCGACGCCACCGCACCACAGTGTCCAGTACGGGGTGGAAACCCTGGCTCCGGGATTGTGCGCTACGTCAGAATACCGCGGAGAGAACCCCGGCGTCATGGTACCACGGCTGAGACCCGGCGAGCGCGAAAGTCACCTCATAAGGTGCGATACCCCCTGCATACCCACACGAGTCACCATGACCGTTTGCGACTGCTGCAGGATCCGTCGATGGCGACTCGCAATGGTGCTCGCCCATATTAGGCCCCATACAAGGCCTTGGACCGCACCACCCCCATATAAAGGCGACGACAGCTGCCGCCACTTCCCCCGAGATTGAAAAGCTGGCGCGATAGAGCTCCCGCCGTGCTCAACACAGAAACTCCCCAGACGCGACTGCCAGCAGTAATACCCACTAAAAATCTTGCGATGACGCCTGCCGCTTGTTGAGAAAAAGGCGGGGGCCGCTGCGCCCTCCACTGGTCCCTCTTAGTTTCCCCCCGGTAGTCAGTACTAAGGGCACCCAGAGTCACCAATCTCTGGGTGTTACCTTTTCCCGTCCTCCGGGAGGTACTCAGCCCCCCCACCACGCCAAGGTGGAGACCTGTCCGGGGGGGGACAGAAACTACCCTGTGTGAATTCTACATTGCGAACGTTGCTCACTTGGCATTCGGGATCAGTGTTATATTATATTTATTGTAGTCTGATCTTGGGTTCAGTAGTATACTGTTATATTATTTAGAATTCCTTTCTCGCGGCAATAAATCTAAACATTGTCAAAGAAAAACGTACAAAATTAGTTATTGTACTTAATTTCTTAAGTGTATTTTGACCGTGATATTGAAGCTAAAACAAACATTAAAAAAGATTCTATTATTCAAACCTCTAACTCTATTCTATGTATGTACTTATTTAATTATTGCCGATCTTCTATGTTCTACTCGTATATAAAGTTACTGTGGTGTCTGCTGCCTGTTTTTCCACGATTCCTTTGCTTATTGTAGCTCTACAGATGTATGAGGGACTTCTATCAGTATATTCCTGCATCTAGGTATACCCCTGTCCCCGGACATTGGACAGTTGTTTACAATATGTGTAGTATGTATGTATGCATGTTTGTTTGTTTGTTTGTTTGTTGCAGTCGGCGATGCTGGGAGTGCGCGGGGCGCGGGCCGAGAGTCCCGAGTATCACACGCTTAACTCGCAGATCGAGGAGGCCCGGTCAGTGCCACATCGTCATCCAAGTATTTATACTCTAAGACCCGAAGAGACCTCGTTCTTCACCCATTTGATAACCAAATCAAACATTTTTTAAAATCTTATATGTAGACTCGTGATGACTACCAACATATGTCTGAACATAAGCCTGAAGCTATATAAAATTAAATTTGTTTTATCGAATTCGTTTTTTTTAAAATATTGGTTTTGAGTTTTGTTAATAGTAATAACCAAATTAATTTTATTAGAATCGAATGTTTGAACCGTAAGGACTGTACCTAAGTAGTCTTGATCATTCGTTTATGTTCAAGACTGTCAGGCAGCTACAAATATGTAAAATATTATAAGTGACTGCACCTTAAGACTAGACTTAAGCTTAGGGCCCAGGGTCTCCTTACAGGTTCAACCAGATTTGGCTCAATTTCAGTTATTACGTATAGCGACTGCCGTCTGACCTCCGCAACCCAGATGGAAACATTATACTATGGTTAAACCAGCTGTCAGTCTGTTAGAAGGCACTGACTTCCTAATAACGACAGCCATAGATGTTCATGACAGCCGGGACCAACGGCTTAACGTGCTTTCCGAAGCACGGAGCAAGCGATAATTACGCACATAACTACGAAAAGTCATAGGTGTGCCAACTTACTACTTTACTATCGCTTAACTCAAAAAACTAGCCCTGAACATAATTATATTGATCTGCAGGATAGAAGGACGCACTAAAACACACACAGGACTTTACCGGCTCCTCTACTACTAGTAGAGTTACGCCTCGAGTCTTAAGCGTTAGCGGTCTCAAGTGTATTACTCACGTTGGGTACTCAATCATACTCGTTGTTCACAAAACGCGGTGTGAATAAATGTTTTTTGGCTCATATCGCCTTATAGAATTTTGTTATAGTGTTGACAAAAACGACAATTGCCGTTGACGTTTTATAGGAGTAAGCTACTGTGATTTACAAGGAGTTATGTTTTATTATAATCAGAATTTAAGTCAACCAAATGTTTTATTCAGCTTTATTTTGTTAAAAGAAGACTTTAAAAGACTTTTAAAAGAAGACTATATGTAGAACACAATAAAGAAGATAATAATAACAATAATAAATAATTTCTAACTATTACACCAATTATTTAGTTCCAAGATAAGTGCCATTGAGAACTTGTGTTATGGATACTAAATAACGGATAAACAAACGTAAATACTTTTTTGTTTTGTAAATACATACTTAATATATATAGAAAACAACCACCTTAAAAATAAACAAGCTGTAAGTAAGTAAGCATAATATGTAACTAGAATGGTTTCCACTAGGCTTGCTGTCTTGTCATGGTTTCTTAAGGCCATGATGCTAGTTTTCTGTGGGAACCAATAGCTAGGTAATTCCTCGGGCTCTAACTGTGATGATGTCTCCGCAGAGTGCAGTCTGCATCGCTAGATCAACGTCGGTCCACGCTGACGGAAAAGCTGGCGCGCAAGGAGCGGCGCCGAGAGAAGAAGAGGAAGAAGCTGCAGCAGGCCGGAGACCATCACGACCATGACGACCACGAAGGTGAGGGCTGCTTATGGGATAACACAAGCGCGGATTCAGTCCTGAAAAAAATTTGTGGTCAGAGTTACCCGAAAATCATTGACATTAGATATCATAATTATGTCGTATCGGATTCAATAGGCCATAGAAGTGTGACATCACAAGTCTAGTAGGGTCGTGACCACAACCATGGAGTCGCGCTTGGGTTAACACAATACGTATTAGCATTACCATGCTTTGATGATTTTGGGAAAATACCCCGAATGTAATGTAAAATATTAGAGAGACACTTATATGGCTGAAAATTATTTAAAAAAAACTACTCAATTCATTTTTACATGACTATTAGTAATCCAATCGTGTCGGCCATAGAATTATGTCATTTCACAAAATAATTTTGTTAGTTTTAGCTGTAAGAACAATATTGTTCTGAATCTGCTAAAGATTTGATGCACTTTTTAGCCAAACGGTCACCTGTTTAGTTTTTAATTTAAAGTCCAACATTTTATAGCAAGGAACCAGTTTGATAAACGCAACTTGAAATAAAGCTTTAGAACTAAGTTCCCACGCACCCCATACACAATAGCAGAATGTGGCGTCACAACATGGAAGCTGTTTGAATGAAGCGTTTTAGGGAATGACTAAAAATCTCATTTTAAAACAGTCAGATCACGTCTTTAATATTTAATTTTAAACGTGGACAACGTAATCTTGACGACGTAAATAATGCGCTCTCTAGGGTAGTCCACTGGTTAAGTGCTAATAATTTATTATTAAATTAAAATAAAACTACATATTTCAGGTTCACCATACCTAATGTAAGGCTTGCTCAACGATGAAATAGAATTAGTCAATGATACGGTATTTTCGGGTATAACACTAAACTGCAATGGGAGTCTCACAACGGAAAAGTTTCGGGCAGACTGAGTTCTGCAGCCTATGCCGTAAAGAATATCCGATAACTAACGCACAATAAAACTGCTCGTCTAGCGACATATGGCATACTGCTGTGGGGTTATGCTGCAGATATTGAATGTATCTTTGTGCTGCAGAAAAGGGCTGTTCGTACTATCTATGGATCTCGCGACTCATTAAGACATGAGTTTAAGAAAATAGGCATAATGACTATTCACAGTACATTTTTACATAACAAATTCTTTTGCGGGGAATAGTATTCGCCAGATGATATGACAATTTTTTCTATAAATAAATTTTAAAACTATATAAAGTGTAAATTATGCCAGAAGGCTTATTATAATGTGAAAGGTTTTATGAACGACAAGGCTGCCTGGAGGTGACATGAATTACCTACCCCTTGCATGAATATTAGATGTTGGTAGTGTTAAGAACAACTGATCGGTATCTTAACAAGATTTTATTTTTAGATTGTTTTAGATTTTATACATAGATTTAAAAAAACCGAGATAAGTTAATTGAGGCATTCTTCTCAATATCGTTGCTTTTTAGAAGCCTCGTTTGATTCACCTGACAGACTGACTGACTGACAGACAATCCCCTCCCTCTTTAGAATCACTAAAGGCTGACTGACAGATCCCCCCCGATAAGAGTCACCGACAGACTGACAAATCTTGAGAAAAAACCACACCAAAAAGACAAACTGACAAACATTGACAAATTTTGACATTTTGCTTTTATTTCTTGATTATGGTACAGCTCATATCTCTTACATTGTTGTTAATAAAGTTATAGAATTTCTATTTTATTTGTAAAAAATTGACGAATCTAAAGGATCCGGTTGATTTTAAAAACAATAAACATTTTTTTTCTAGAGAAGTTGTCAATCTAAAGTTATAATTATTTTACGAATGTGCCTATAATTTTATTGCTCTTTGATAATATGTATAAAATATCAGTCTATTACGCTCTGAGAGCGAAATACTGGCTAAATAAGTCCCGCCCAATTTGATGACGTCAGGGCACATATGACAACCACAGTGCACTATTGCTTAGGTCATCTCCTCTTTGTATTTGCTTCGTGTCTTTACAATAAGAACCATAAAAGACAATTTACATAGCAAATTATCCGTTACCTGATTAAGCAAATTATCATTAAGGAAGGTTATGATTTCAACCGACATATATTTAAGTTTATCTTTTTTTACATACATACTTCTTTAAACAAGAGTTTAAGTAGAGAAGAACAGTTGGACAAAAACGTATCTAGCCACAAAGTAGAAATTTCATGAAGTGAATTACAATAAGGAAGCCTGTCATCTAACATCAATCAACATAAATACTCTCTTCATCTTCGCATAGTAGTAGAAAAATGACTGAATTCTACTTGCTATTTTTGTGCCCCATTTATTTTATAGACAATTAACGGCACTGAACTCTTTCATGAGAGTGCGTTCGTTACCCCCCATTTAAATAGACTATTGAAATAGGTGTTTGACCTCTTCGACACACGACGACACGGCGTACATGTGGCACTCTAATCAAATCGCTTCAGGATTTATATCTATCCTTAGTTTTTGTAACCTTGTCCCAGTTGAGGCACGGGCAACAGGTCGTTTGTGTCAATACAGGTCAGTGTAGACGGTTGAAAGTTTACGAAGCTTTAAGCTTCGACACCCTGAAACGATAGGACGCGGAAAGCATGAGTGGTGGAGGCGTTGTATTGGGATAGGAATTATAAATATATCGGCGTCGGCTGGCGGGCCGCCAGGCGGGCTGGCTCAGTCCCTGCGCGAAGCCCGAGCCATACGCTCCTGTCGCTCTACCAGGTCGCACCGGCCCGGTATCCAAGTAACCGTTTCAACTTTCAACCTTCCAGGTGCGTATTTAGGATGCTTCAATCCCAGCATTTCCTCTAATATGATTCCTATTAATAGCTCTCCTGTTTCGCCGCGTGAGTGAGTACCACTGTGCCCCCACTAATACCCTCGTGTCTAAAGTGCGGAACCCGACACCGCGTGCGCCGGCGCAGCTGTTGACCGACTTACAGATACAAACAACTATCCCGATTATTTAGGTTAGTCTTTTTATTTAATTTGGTTAACAGAATGTCTATCGGCTCTGTTATATGTTGCATCCACAGGGTTTTTTAGTAATTTCTGTTGGTATCGTTGAAATAAAAACAATATAGGTATGCAGCCATCTTTCAGGGTTCTGAAACATCCTAATGTTTATTTCACGATCACACACTTACGGACACTGACTCATCGTGGATGTGATCTTTAGATTTGAATGTTTGCTTCAGTGTTTTTCATACATCGCGTGGTATGATCTTTATAAATAGAGCTTGCCGATAGCTTAATTCTTAACATTACACTGAGAGTGAATTGAACCGAACAATCTCTGAGCGGGCGGAAGTTGTTATTGTAATGTTGTTGTTTTTGTTATAATTATTAGTAACTGTCTATAATTTGAGCTCGCACTTCGAATACTAGAAGGTCGGAAACGATCACCGAGGGTTTAATAGTCAATTTCGGGACCCAATAGGGCGGAAACATACCTGCAGCCTTAGCTCGTGGGAGGGGGTCCGTTCCATCCATTGCACATTTTGCTAGGACCTAGTAGTGTAATGAGATGTTCATGGGCCGTCATAACATGCGTGATACCCTGGCGCGGTACTTTAATGACAGCTCTGAGCACCTGCGTGAACCTTCATTAACAAAAAGTTCCTGATTTTGGTAAGTCGCTCCTATGTAAAACATACCCCAACTGCTATAATCCCGGGTCTTTCAAGCGGGGCGTGAAACGGCATTATAGCAGGCCATCATAAGTCGGTGCGCTTGTTACCGTGCTTTTCCCACGGTATGGAGCGTTTTCACTTTTATGAATTGCATCGAACGCTTTTCATCAGAGAGGATGTGGCCATTCTGTTTGATGTGTTATTTTAAAAAAATGTATAAATCGCTATGTAACAAAAGTAGGCAAGTAAAGATTTTATTATGATTTTAAACATATTTCTTAAAACAATGCATAACTTCTTAGTTACCTCCTTGCTTATTCCGTTTAATTATCATTAAGTCGGTAGATGTTTTTTATTAATATGACGGTTTTATTGTGTTTTAAAATAATTGCTTCGCTTTAAGCGTCAAGGTCTTGCTCACCCCTCTATAGCCCTCAGAGTTTATTGTTTACTGAGGGTAATAAGAATTTATCTATCCAACAATTTGTTATGAATTATTTATTTATTTATTTATTTATTTATTTATTTATTTATTTATTTATTTATTTATTTATTTATTTATTTATTTATTTATTTATTTATTTATTTATTTATTTATTTATTGGATCACCAACATAAGTTACAGTGTATAACACAAAGAATAAATTAGTATAAAAAATTATCAGTTCTCACTGCACTCATAATTAGAGGCGACCACATCATGCATTAAATACAAAACTATAACAAAAAAAATCCTTATATAAAACCAAAATAGATAGTTCACCAAAATAACAATTAAAAAATATAATAGTGTATATAATAGTGTAATAATAATGTATCAAATGTTAAAATACTTAATGTCCGTACGTGAGGGTGCGTTTCAGTATTTGTGACATATCAGTCTCAAGAGCTTAAAATTTGTGGTCAACGTTTAAACTTTGTTTTTCTTTCTGCTGCTTAATAGGAGTGAAATGGGAATGGTCTTGACCTTCGCTGTTGTCATACTTTTTGACATGTGTACTAGCTCCATGTGAGAATATGCTGGTCTTCCCTCATTATATGTTAATTAAATAGTAATCTATGATGATGCTAAATTGAACATAAAAAAGTTATAATAATATGACAATCAAAAGGAAACTTTCGCCTGCAAAGACTCAACACCACGTGCTGCTCCCGAGGGGCTGGCTGTCACTTGTGCTACTAGTTTTGTAATGGTGCCTGTGTTCGGTCCCCGCAGAGGAGATGTCGGAGGCAGTAGAGACGCTGCCGGGCGCGGCGCCGGGCCCGTCGCGGGCCTCGCGCTCCCCCTCCCCGCGCTCCCCCTCCCCGCGCCCCGACACGCCCAAGGACCCGCCCATCATCTACACAGACATCGATGTGAGTATACCACGCAACGCACGGAACTCGAACTTACGAGAACTGTGTGCAAGTAGACGAAGAAGCCGAAAGTTGTTAGGTAAACACATGCGTGCGAGCGTGTCGTCGCGTCGCCGCGGTGCTATTGTTCCGCGCCCTTCATGCCGCATTTCTTTTGAGACTGGATAATGTGTTACTGCTCATCCAAGGTCATTGGTATGTGGATGTGTATTATATGCAGCCTATTAACAATCACATGTTTACGTAAAATGCAAATTGGCGCATATTTCCAGACCATAACGATGGTGATTCACGTCCCTGGAAGCCGACGCTAGTGCCAGACGTCGGCCATTATTATTTATTGGTCGCGAGCCGGGCGTTATTACAGCTGCAGCCGTGATTCAGTGTCGATGCGTCGCCCTTCCCGTTGCCAATTGAGGTTTCCCTTCAATGGCAATGTATTGATTGCAGATAGGCACTTATGCAAACTGTTTGTTTCTTATTTATAAAGGAACCCTAAATCGTTTATCTAATATCTTATTTAGTGTTTCACTGAGCCTTGTGACTTCAGTCTTTTCCTTTTGACTTTTCTGTATACAAAGAACATTGAATAAATAAAGTTCTTTGTCCTTACTATGAACTAAACTTGTTACAAAAGAAAAATTAACAAATGCTGGTTGTGAATAAAAATAACATTGAACAAAGGCAATTAAGGTTACTAAATAAAATACAATAGAAATGCTAAATTGGCTGTGTCACAAGCTAAAACTCAACATAGCCGAATTACTTATTTTATCTTTCCTATCTATCTGGGTGGATTAAACAATTGGTCCGAAGTCTTATCATGTATTAAGTCTTTGAACGCCAAATGACCGACGAACAAAAGGCTGTCTATTGTGTTTAGGACTGACGGTCAACGTGATAAGTTTGTTTTGCGTCAAAACGCCGAATAGGCAACGACGGCGGGAGATACGGCGGAGGAAGCTTCCGTTCTAGTCCAGTGATGCTACTAGGTTTAAGGAACGTTTAGAAATGTTTAGCAAGAGCCGAAATAAATCTCCGCGTAATGACTGAAATTCAGCCAAGTTTGATAAGATCAGTGAGCAGATTCGGGGTCCCGAGCGGAAGTATTCCACCGACGGAGATGATATCGGTTTTAGAGGTTTTATTAAAGGGGTCGTTCTGGGTGTGCGCAGGGCGTGCAGGAGTTCGAGCGGCTGGCTCGCGCGCTCGAGGGGGTGCCGCTGACGGACGAGGAGCGGCAGAGTCTGGACGAGCTGCAGCAGTACCTCGTGCAGCGCGAGGGCAGCTGGGTGCTGGGGGACGACTTCCTCGCGTTCATCGGTACTCCCGACGAGCCACGCCCCCTCCCCGGCGAGGTCTGCGAGGGGTCCACTCATGACACTGCTCGTTGGTCCGGCAGGGCGGCTGCTGAACGACCTGAGCCTGGCCGACGAGGTGCGGGTGGGCGCGCTGCGGGCGCTGGCGGCGTGCGCGCTGCGCGACGACGTGGCGCTGCTGCTGCACCAGGACCGGCGCCACCACGCGCTGCTGCACTACGCGGCGCGCCTCGACGCGCGCCCCGCCCACGAGCAGCGGGCCCTCGCCACCGCGGTGAGGACCTCCCAGCCTCCCACCCTATCACGCCGGATTCCGCGAGCACATTTCGCTACTTATACTGTTGGTGTTGCTAACCTCCTGCCGCTCGCCGGGCAGGTGAAGTTGGCTCGGATTCCTTAGAGGTGGATCGGCGACGGCAGGTGTCATTTGTTTCGAAGAAGATTTTTTTTATATTTCATGATATCTCCCTCGCCTCCCTGCCTCGTTGGACCTAACGCCCAGTTTGTTGTCCAGATGTGCAACCTGTTCGCGCACACGTCTTCGTCCGAGTGGCTGCTCTACATCAGCGAGTGGGACGCCGCGGGAGTCCCCATGTCCAACATTCGCGCCACCACTAAGGTACACTCCACTAACCGAATACCCCCAGCTCAAATTACAATAAAATCCCCATTATTGGCTGTCATCTATCTGTCTGTAACAGCAGTAGAAATCTGGTTTAATAATAATAAATCATTTATTTCAGACTTAGTCCATAATAACACATTAATAAACACATTAAAAAGAAATTAATTACATTAAATTAAATTACAAATTACACAAAATAATACAAATTAATAATAAAAAGTGAAAGAAAATAATCAAATAAATAAAATTAAAATCCAAATTTATTTAAAATTTAATACTACTTTATAAAAGGTAGAGTACTACTTTGTAAAAGGATGAGCTAGAATGTAGGCTCATCCACCTCTGCAATATAGCGGAGTTGATTGAGTTGCAATGATGTTCTCGATTTATTTCACAATCTGTCAAACCTGACTTCCAATTGGTCAAGCGTATGCTACACGAAATTTTTTATTTTAACTCTTTAAGCATATGGTAATTATGCTGTTATGAGACGAAATTTGTACTAAAAATAATTAACTCTTTTTTTATTCTTCTCCTTACTTTTAACCCATCTGCGGTCGCCCGAGTAGTAAATTTTTATATCAAAAATTTCGTCTCTTAACTGTTTATATCGCATTGTAAATGGCAAAATAAAACAAATTAAAAATTATGCAGCTGTGAAGTACTTAGTTAGCTGTAAAAGATGACAGTGAAATTCTTCATCATAACGACACACACTGTATCAATAAGATAATTATCCTATCGTTTTGAGTAGGCAGACCATTCACCACCTACCAGAATAGACATGTAAATGTTATACAAACAAGTGTGTCGCACAACGTAAGGGCGAGGGTGGCGTCATTCCTGCTTCAACACTTTGCGTCAGATTGTTTTTCGTGGTAATAACTGGCTGATGACTCAAGTCACAGTGAGCAATTTCTCCGTGTTTTGGTAGACGATTGTTAGTACACATGGGGATAGAGTGAGACGAACAGACATATAAGTATGTCTGTTCGATTCGATTATGAGCAAAAATGTATAAAGATTTTAGTTATTCGTGGGGATGTGGATAATCAAAGTGACGGTAATGATAGTATAAAATACTTAGAGGAATCTATTTTTTATTTTTTTATTAATGATAGTATAGTGACATACATGCATACATTCACGCCTGTTTCAACGAAGGGATAGGCAGAGGCATATTATACGCCCACACTTCGCAAATTATATATAGTTAGTCCCACGTAATAGGTGGCGAGCCTATTGCCGCTTTTCGGGCAATGTTATGTTCACCAGAGCCTCCTCTGTGATAATTAAAGTTGTTTGCTTGTTGCGTTGCCATTTTGCCCACACGTGACGTTTGATCTGATTTGATGTGTGAGGGAGCGCTTGAGTCAAGCCCAGCACCCTTAGTTGTTAAATGACAAACTCGGATACTTAGAGACATAAACAAACAAACATTTGACTAACGATAATGAAGAAGTTCTCTGTCGGCGGCGTTTTATGTGAAGTATCATTTTCAACTTATCGAACTTCGTATTCGTTTGTCATGTTACTATGTCTTAGGCCTCAGCAGCAGTTGGTGGGTGGACTTCTTGACGGTAAAGTGAAGCGTCATGTCTGCAGTTTTGTTTTATTTTCTAAAATTTGTGATATTTCGAACATTAATGTGTAATAACGGTGGATTATTAACCGTTAAGTGTTTGTGAACGTACATAAGTGTTGGTAAATGAAACTAAACAGTGCAACATCACTTTTCAAATTCTCTCAAGGAGTCCATGTGAGATCTCAGTATAGTTCCACATCTTTACTGAGGACTCAAGGGGCTTAGGCGAGGGCATCTCATTTACCATTTATCATCACTCATTCTCATGTATTATAAATTATCTCTTTTACTATTGATATATCACTTACTTGACACTGGCTAAATGTGGTAGACGCACGAAGCCATTATTTAAAAGAAGAAGAAGAAGATGACGTGTCCGTGTGCCGGCAGGTGTGCGTGCACTGCTGCCTGGCCGAGGAGCCGGAGCTGCGGGAACTGGGCACGGCGCTCATGTACAACATCGCCACCAAGGAGGTAAAGACCGTGGTCAGTATCGCTTCCGTCGCCTTCCCACTACCTACTACCTCTACATCTCGTAATGGTGTCCGGCACGTAACTTGAACAAATATGGCATACACCTGCGCAGCTACAAACACGTGACTGAAACGCATGCAAACTCATGTCCCTCGTATGACAGGCCTTAGCTCCTGCCCTTCATTGGCATCTAAGACGGGCGAACATTCACGAGAACAACTGTCTAATCTTCTCTATCTGTCGATACGTCACGTTACGCACGATTCATCGCTTGCGGTCTGTGCCCTGTCTGACATTCAAATATACATCAATTTGTTTCAGTTTGGAATGACTGTTATTAATTCTGTGCATTAAAATATTCCATTCTTTAAAATAATACTAGTAATCGCGTATGTTTACCCATTTACGACCGATATGGCGTGGAGGTCAGTATACCTGCACTTCACTCCAGAGGTCGTGGGTTCGATTCCCACACAGGACAAATACTTGTGTGCATGAACATGAATATTTGTTCTGGTCTGGGTGTTCTCCTATATATCTGAAGTATTTATTTACAAAAAAAAAGTATTATATAAGTATATATAGTAATATATAAGTATACACAAGTCCTTAATGATACTTATCTTGGAACTAAATAATTGGTGTGATTGTAATAGAATATTTATTTATTTATCGCTTAAATATACACGAAAATTAAAAGCTTAAACAGAACTTCTGTTTCCTTCAACTTTCCACTTATGCAGCAACAGTTATTTTTCCGACGTATGTTATTGCTTAACGCTAATCAGATTCTTTCGGTTCGTCGGTGACTATTAACGAAATTACGAGGCATATAATAAGATCTGAAACGTGTGTTTCAAGATAATGAGCGCAAGATTTCTCTTTGAATCTTGACTTTTCAGCTGTTTTATATCGCGATTAATCATTTTTGTAATAATGAAAGTACTGCAGAACCGACATGAATTACTACATAATCAATTACTTACTCATCACACGCCGAATAATGACTTATATTTAAAAATTAGCTTACCTTAGGTAATAGTTCTCATTTTTTGAGAATAAAAGCAACCTTATCCTTTTCAAACATAATATTTACTCATTGTTATATTAGTAGACATGTCAATAGGGATGAGTTTATTTTGAACTATTTAATAGATTATGGCAGTTTCCCAAAACTACTCACCGTGCCTATTAGCAATATTTGCTGTCTGTACATAAAGCTGCTACAAATCCACGCTTATTTTCCTCACCATCGCCTTCTGGTAAATAATAAAATATTAGGTCGTTACATAAGGAATTGGCGTTTTGTCGTACTAGCCGTTATAACAAACATTTAGAGTTTGTATTTTTATAAAGTTGAAACATTATGATTGTATTTTATTTTAAACTATAATTGTTTTTGTGTCTGAAACGTTCTTTACAATAGCGTAAGCCAAGAGAACCAGCGAAAGGGCAGCATTCCGAGCGAGCATAGCGAGTGTAATGCTTTCTAAGATCTCGACAACTTCGGCTGGACTGTATGGCTATATTGATAATAATTTGGTCGAGCTAACTATTTCTTCGGGATATCGCTAGATCACACACTGTATAAATAACAGATGGTCGTTAATTTATAGAAGCCGCAATTGTAATGATTTTAACTACTTTTTCCGAAATTCGGTCCATAATTGCAACATTCCAGCTACATTTCCTGCAGCCCAAAGTGCCTATCAAAGAAACACAATGAAATTATTTTTTCAAAACTCTATAAAATAGCGAAAGTGCTATTATTTGATAAAATAATATTATTTATTATGGATTGCATAAACAGATGGTATGTTATAAATAAAGCACTACAAATGTTCGCCTTATACACATCTAACTCTAATAAAATGAAGGTCAGGACATTTAATATTTAAATAGGAGAAACAAATAAACTTTTACATTATCAGTACGAAGGCACACAAGGCATTTTCAAATTCTCGCAAAAAATAAAAACATGAATTAATGAGCTATTCGCGTAGCTTCGTTTGGAAACGATTTAGTGGCATCTCTCTTATTACTTGGGACTTATTTTTATTGGCATATTTTTATTATATTTTTATTGAGCACTTTTTATGCACTCTACCTCTACTTGGCTCTGCCTTTAATTTGGTTGGTTCTCTTTGTGTAAATTTACTATTGTCACTAGTTTTTTCAAATAAGTAGGGATGTTTTAAAAAATATATTACCTGAAAATTAAATAGGTAATAACATATTTAATGTATTTTTACCACATCTTTATGACACGCTAATTCAATATGCAACTCAACTTCGAAGTTTATCACTAAAATGTTTACAATTTCTTGTCACGCCTGTAACGTATCCACTAATTATAGTGAATATTACTTGCCTCGTCGCATTTATTATGTTGTTAACAAGCTTTTCTTTATTCACATGTAGTCGTTATTTTTAATAGCTTATTATTATATATTATACTAAAGTCTAAATTTTATTGCCGGTAAATATGAAGCTAGAAAGCTGTCCATACTAAAATCAACTGTACTTCTTTAGTTAATATGCGATTTGTCCTTGGCACAAATATTAGCCAAACATTATGATAACATTCAATCATAAAAAAAATCTTTTTTAATTTACTATAAGTACGCACTTATTCGGAATGTTATGAGTAAAGAAGAAACTCGTCATGTCATTGATGAAGAAGTGAAGTCACGAGTGGCTGGAATAAAATAAAAGAAAAACATTACTAAATTATTAATATAATGAAGTATCAAGTAATTCAATAGTAAGTACATTAATCAGCCGGTTCAATTGTCTTGATCTACCAATGTCTACTCTTTCAAAGTACAGGTTGTCAGTTTATGTCGACTTTTTATGTATTATTTGTATGGACAGCTCTATATTTTATGATTTACTTATCTTTTTTTCGTTGAAATTATACGCCGTTAAGTTTATTTGACACACAACGTTCGACCCATTTTTCGATTTTTATTTGCAAAATATTCATGTATTTATATCAAAATATATAAACTATACATGTACCTACTTATATGTATATCAAAATATATAAACAAAATTACATTTAACATCATTAATATATTGCGTAATACAGTAGATATATGAATTTAAAAGTAAAAGGCTGTTCTTCCCAGATAGTATCAAGGTGGAACATTGAGATTAAATGGTGGAAAATCCGTGTGTGGCATTTTAGTAATTTTATTTTTCAATAGAATAGCTCGCTCTGTGATAAAACCATAAATTGAGAAATCATATTATTTAGGGATCGAAGTATACAGGCAGAACAATATATTATGGTGATGTCACGGTGAGGTAGGCGGAGGTGAAGAGGGTCGAATTAGTGTGTGTTGTGTGTGTGAGGGCGTGTACGCAGCGCTGCGTGCGTGTGTGTGTGTTGCAGCGGCTGTCGGCGGGCCGCGCGCTGCGGGCGCTGCTGCCCGCGCAGGCCAAGTCCAAGGTGAGGCACCGCTTCTGGCATACATTCTGACCTATCTCAACCACTAACTCTTCCCCTAGCTCTAGAACCCTTGATCTCTTCCTGAGTGGCCGTGGTCAAGGATCGATACAGTTTAATTGATCGGCTTATGCGACACTTTTTTTTAATATGCGTGGCTCTGCGTCCACGTTCAGTAAAGATATACTCGTTTGATGAAGTTTGACCATCTTGTGATTCTTAAAAACGGGAACCTTCAAGTTTCATATGTTTACAAACTTAAGTGTTTCTTATCTCGATTGAAATACAATTTTATGATGGTTGCACGACAAATTGGTCGGGAGATTCGGTCCAGCAATCTCACAGCACAGAAAACACGTCAATCCAGACTCATAAATGAGGCGTCTAGTTTCAAAACCCGCTAAAACGTAATTCGAAAAAAGTTTTTTGGCGGACTTTGAAAGAAACTGGCATTGTTATGGCGGTGTTTGCAACGAATTTGGATTTTTGTCAGCTAATATGAAGAGTTATTGTGGTTTTTGTTTTGAATTAAATACAGCAAATTAAAGTAGCATCGAATGAGGTTTATATTCAAAAGTAAATTTTTTTTTTTTCGTATTACGTTTTAGCGGGTTTTGAAACTAGACGCCTCAAATGTGGTAGTCATGAAACCAAATCGAAGCTATATTAGGCGATTACACCCTTGCTGCCACATTTCAGTCACACGGCGCCCACTTCTAAACATTTGCCTTCCCTATTTTTTCTACTACAAACGACTTTGCGATACTGTGGTCCTTCGGCTTTCTGCAACTTTTATCAAATCATTGGGCCACCGTAATACCTATTCTATAAAGAATAGAATGATAATTAAATTAGAACAGTCACATTATTAGTTACAGTAATGTTTAACTTAATGCTTCCAGTAATTTAATAACCTGCAAATGTATCTTAATTTAAATAGATTTTGTGTCTTAATGAACTACCGAACAATGTGGAAGTCTCTTAGTGAGATATTGTGTACCAGCTTTGTATAGTATATAGACTGTCCAGGGTAACCGATAACACGATTATGGCTATATGGAAATGATAATGTATACTAAGGTATAGTATATTTTTCTGGTGCATCTTGGCTAAAGGGTTTCTTTTTCATTTGGCAACGGAACGTTAAAACAGACATACCTACATGGAAAAGTGACTTATTGTATCTAAATAATAATAATATTAATGTAATTGACAACAGCCTCCGCTTTAATGTTAGTTAAAAAGGCCATGTCGCTCATATTTGACACTAATATAATATTTTTTTAACTTATCACTTGTTGAGAAAACTAGCGAAATATGGCTGTCTTACGAGCTGTCGGTGATGTTTGCTGACGGCCTACACACGTTACTGAATTATTACAATGTCAATGTACACAAGAAACCAAATAAATTGCATATGACTACTGCTTACTAACATAGTATTTATGACCAATGAGGTATATTGAGCTATAAAATGTTCCTTATTGTCAAACCACGGACAAAACCTTGCTCCGTGGTTAAACGAAACAAAAATAAAATTTGCTTGGCAAACTCAGTAATATTGTAAAACAAAAATTAAATTTATTTTGGTGGCAAAGTTATTTTGACTAAATACATTACCAGTTCGCAATCCTATCATTGTAGTTTTATGTGTCGTATTTTAGAGTTTATATTGATTGTAACACATATCCCAGATCGTACAGAAATCCCAACCTTCCACTTGCTATGATGCAGGCACACACTTTTAGCTTCAGGGTACTTTTGACCTGCCTTATATCCAAAACCTATTGATATGTTTATAAAAATCTTACGCATTTCACTTGTCTATCATAAATCTGGGACAAACCGCGTAAGATCATAAAATTTTCGTGTTTTAAATCTCGTTTGCATCGCGATTACACCCATAATTAACAATTATAAAGTTACAGCCTGTATAGTGGCTTCCGAATTTGTAGGCCAAGAGGTTTAAGAGTGCTCATGTCAAACATATGACATGAGCACTCTTGAACCATGCAAGGCGGCGTCAGTCCGAGTGGCAGTGTTTGCTCCTCATTTGACATCCGTAATCCTTCCGCTGATACACGGGCCGACACGCGACGTTGATGTCTTGATCTGGGCCATCACTGCTGTGGCATTTTGTACGTTTTTCGAGAAATATAACAGACTGATACGGCAGTGTGGGATTCATGTTAACGGTTTCGAAAGCGTTAAGTTTGTAGTTGTGTTTACAAGCCTGCGTCTTGTACAATGATCGCGACGACAGCAACAAGCAGCGTCGAGACCACACTCCGACGTTGCGCATCATCATACATTAAATATTTGCATGTGTGCGTCACTTCGCATGCCATGTGTAGGCATTAAGATTATACTTAATATTTAACAGCAGCAAATACATTTCAGCCGTCCGTGTTAGTTCCTTATTCACTACTATGTTCAGCTGGTGGCCTATCCTTCACGCTTGTGGACATTGTAATAAAATATGAAGCTTATCTGGTGACGACTTCTAGTTCAAAGTAAAAGATGCAGGCTTGTCGGTTTTCATTATCAATCTCGAAGGACTAATAATTATGATTATAAATAAACTTTATGAACTTAAAGAATATGTCTATAAAGAGTTCACGTTCTTCCTCCAACTTCCTGTATTTTTGCCCTAATTATTTAGTCGTTCTAGTCAGAAAACGTAACCTCTCCATTTCCTTTCACCTTTCAATTAAAGAAGTGATCAACAATGATAATTGCTTTTACTTTGATGACTGCTCCCCTGTTGAAGATCAAGCAGGGAGCACTTCACATCCGCTTCTGTCTTACATAAATGTTTCACTGTCCGCGTACAAATCGCACAAGATAAGTTAGAAATAAAGCTGGAAGAGGTCTGAAAGGAACGATTTATCGACTCTTTAGGTACTCATAATGCGCATCAAAGGTGGCCTGCTAGAAGCTAGAAACAAATGTTTGTTTCTTGCTGAGAAACAGTACGTTTTCTTCGGAACAATTACTATGTGACAGCCTTCAACTTGAGCTACTGCTCTGTGGTTCACTAAGCTCTACCTTAGAGCACGGAGAAACTCCCACTCTAAATGGATTACAGCGCGACAATAGTAAGAGTGTTATCAACTGCGTCGTCGAGCTATAAATCATTTCTCTACGCCTTCTTGCACTTACAGCCGCTTAGTGAAGGGCAAAACAATAGAAGGAAAACAGAGACGTAACGTCACGTGGTCGCCTCGTTGCGATGCGTGGTTAGGTTGCAGCCTTCGTCTGTCCGGAGCTTACCTTTCTTCTCCGTCAACCAGCTGTCGCCTAGTCAAGTGCTCGGTCGGCAGGGAGAATGAAGATTCGCTGAATATTCCTGTCTCTATAGGCATTTATACACCGTTGACGGCGAGTCCGGCGAGTGTCCGTGTCTCGCCGGAGTCCTTTGGCTGAGCGCTGGTTGCAGGTGTTCGACGAGGTGAGCGTGGAGCTGGCCATGGCGCTGCTGCAGCTGCTGCAGTGCGCGCCCAGCGAGGAGCACCTGTACCGCGCCTGCGCCGCGCTGGCCCGCCTCAGCGCGCACTGCTCCGACGTGCCCACGCTCGTCTGTATGGTGGGGCCCGAGCCGGCGGTCTACAGGTACACCTCACACACTACACGCCACGCACTACACATACCGCACACGAAGGGAGCACGTAAAATAAATAATATATACTTTATTGTATGTAAGATAAACAGGATCGTTTAGATTCATCAAATTTTTACGAATAAAAAGGAAATACTAAATACATTAAGAAATAGAAGCAAAATGGATTCTTTGTCAGATTTTGTCATCAGTTAAACTTATCATCAGCTGTGCACTTTCAATGGCTTAGATGATGATCAGGTAAAATCCATAACACTTGTCGAGTACTTCTCATATTTTAGAAAGATTGATTATTCACTGCCCAAAAATGCAAGATTAAGTAGACTGCATTAATCTTCAATTAATGCAGTTTTAGCGAGTTTTTAATGGTTGCTACGTAATTTGGCGCCTCGTTAACGCTGATGATGTCGGCAGGGGGACAAGCCCACGCGTCGACGAGCAGATCGACCTCATCATGAAGACCATCAAGTGACCGCCCCCGCCGCATCACACCAGCCCACAGCCATCCCGCGTCCTCTGACACCTTTCAAACGGCAGGAGGGGATGTCAATAGAAGGGTGGGGTAATGCGCTTGCGCAGCGTTTTCCTGATCTTTAACGTTTATTTACCCTCAAAAAGAATTGTTACAATGATTTTACTGTAATCAGTATTAAAATGTTATATTTTTTCTGTTACTGTTATTTAAATAACTTTTTATATTTTAATGAAAACACGGCGCTTTTCGCAAGGTGCAGTGCAGTTATCATGCGTTGCTATTGCCACCTGGCTGTCAGATAACGCACTCGACATCATTATAATCCCCTTGTGCTTTATTGTATTGACGATCTGTATTCACTTTTCCATATTTATTTATAAATTGTTGACAATATCTTCTTGTTTTACTGGCACATTATTATTGAAGGTCGCAAACGCGTTTATATGTTAATGTTAACATGTATATAGAGATATATGTAATACTGAGTAGATTAGACTTCTAGAGTTGTAAGTTGTGGATTTTAGTGTAAGTACCTGAGCTTAGCTAGAGCCCGAGTGGAGGCGAATAGTGGTGCACTGACTTATATATTTATTTGTTACCATTCGTATAATGTTGTTATGTTATTGCCGACGCGGGGACGCTGGGACGTTGGCCGCCGGGCGCCGACCCTCGGCGACTGAGGAGCATTTACACGGTTTTATATTATAATTTTATTATGTTTTCAAGTATTACAAAGTGGACGAGTGTCCTTCAATAAAGTTTTCTTATACAGTTGTTGTTTTATTCTCTTTTGTTAAAATGGGTGTTATGTTTCTTTGAATATATGTAGAGGAGGATAAATGATTACAAGAATTGGTCTCTATAATAATCAATAAATGTAATTCATGAAGATTGAGTTTTTTAAATCGGGTTATGAATTACGGATTAAATAACAAACAAATATTAACATTGAGAACTTCTTCTTTTATTTTAAGTCTGATACAAATACTGATGACTCAAGTTGAAGACAGATGATATTTTAACGAACGAAAATAATATGTTAATTTTTGAGAGAATCGCTGGACTTTAAACAATAGAATATATTATATATGTCCGCAGCAGATCCCTACAATAACGTACCATATAAAATAATTCTATGAAAATAGCTAAAATAGACTAATCTAGCTCTAGCTGTTTCTTCGTCTGTTAGGAGACTTAGGAGTCTTATCTTTTTGATGGCATAGCATGCTGAGCTAAGCCTTGACAAATCCATTGTGTGGGGGTGCAATTTAAAATCGATCTTGATGTTTAAGAACTTTGTGTCTTTTAATAACTCCATATTCTTGCCATTCATTTTCAGGTTAGTCGAAACTTGTGTAACATTTGACATTTAAAACTTAACACGTTAAGTTTCACTTGTATTACGAGATAGATTGTTTACCGTAAACCAATTTAAAATCTTCGCAAGAGTATTATTTATTACGCCAGCAAACAAAACTGTTTCCCACATATCATCAATATAAATGAGAAACAATAATGGGCCTAAAATCTAACCCCGTGAAACTCCCATACTTTTTGTTTTCTATCACTCAAGTAAGATTTTTAAAACAAATCTATGGCACAATAGTCGTGTAAAAGGATTACACATTATCGGCTTGCATTCACTGTAATTTTTGTTTTGAGTATTAGCAAAACATTGACCTTCCTTAATAACCTGTACACATCAACCCGGGCTCATTATGCGACAATCGTGCATTAGCCTATTTAGGACTTAATATTTGTAATAATTTGGCGTAATACTTTTATCTTAAATAAACGATATTAGCTAATTTCAGTTACAGGTAAGTCCACTTCTCAAATTTATAAAATGTGAGGGTTACTTAGTTTTGTTAAATTTGGCACTCCATTTTTTTTTTGTAATTTCAAAAGAAGAACGTAGTTCGACCTTACTTTTTCTTTTTTCACTTTAATTTATTTGTAATTTAGACGACCGATATGGCGTGGTGGCGAGTATACCCGCATTCCACTCCTGAGGTCGTGGGTTCGATTCCCACACAGGACAAATATTTGTGTCTATAAATATGAATATTTGTTTTGGTCTGGGTGTTTTTCTATGTATATTAAGTATGTATTTACAATAAATAAATAGTATTTATGTATGTTTATCCGTTGTTTAGTATCCATAACACAAGTTCTTAATGATACTTATCTTGGAACTAAATAATTGGTGTAAGTGTCAGAAATATGTATTTATTTATTTGTAAATAAGTTAGTTCTTGACGTAATTTGTATATATAGTAATAATTTAGATTATTATTGTATATATTAGATTAATTAACTAATTAGAACTGAAAGGTGATACGAATGACATTATGTATGTATGTGATACGAATGTTGAGAACATCATTTTCAAAAAATTTGGGAAATGTCCTTCGATCAGATCTACGATTTTCAGTTAAACTACAACATTCATATTAACACCAACTTTGTCGTCAATGAAATACGCCGAACCCTGATTATCACAGAAGCACATCAATAAATAGACGCACTTAAAATGTTATTGTGCTTTAAAATTGATTTATAAAGATATGTTAATAGGATTTATAGGGTGATATTTTTAGGATGTATATGTTCATATTATGTAGAGAATACAATGAGATCTTTTGTGGAATTATGATAATTCACACTCGGTTCGGTCGGTACAGGGCGTTAAAGGCTAACATGACGGCGGCAGTCAGTGGCTTCACTGTCCTTATCAGTAGACCTACAATATTATTTGAAAGTATTAGTTTCGGAGAAGCATTAAGTGGAGATGCGCGTGCGCATTCGATACTAGCATCTCAGCCACGGTCGGTCCATCGATCGCACTCGATAAGACGTCATTATCCAAATTTATTAAAAACGATTTCGTGATACGTTATGGTATTTATGTAGAAAAATATTTTGAATTAGTTCTGTTACAGTTATAAAGTCAAGCAGAAATTGTTTAAGTTGCATCTAATTTCAAGTACGACGCTTTCACATAAATTAGATATCTGATTTTTTAAAATTTTATATCTAGTAAAATTACTAAAATAAATAGTTTAGATAGATAGGCAACAGTTCATGAAGAAACTTTAAAACAGTGCTATGAACGAAGTTCTTTAAATTCAACATGACAATGATAAGTGAAGAGGAGCTGAGCACGCCGGTGGTGTTCGGGGCGGCGCCTGGTGGTTGCGGCGCGCGGGCGGCGCGGGCGCTGCGGCGGCGCGTGCCCGCGCTGCGCTGGCTGCGGCGCTACGGGCCCGAGGCGGCGGCGGCGGACGCGGTGGCGGGCGTGACGCTGGGCCTGACGCTGGTGCCGCAAGGGCTGGCCTACGCCGCGCTCGCCGACCTGCCGGTGCAGCACGGCCTCTACACGTCCTTCGTCGGTTTGTTGCTTCATCTTAACTACGTCGCAGTAGCCAGGTAGTTTAGGTAGGTAGGTACCTACGGGCATTCGTGATGAATCTAAGGGATACATTCTACGTGAAGTTATATTTGCTGTGGCCTCATTGTTCTTGCCTTTCTTATCAATCACGTTGTTTGTGGCTTTGTAATCATAGGCTGAGTTTACAACGGTTAACCAGTGGATGTGTGACAGGTTATGTGCCAACTTAAAAAAATACAGGAAGTTTACTGTACTATTTTTTACCGTCGTACAGTTCCGGATAAGCTTGCAAAAACTAACATCACTACTCCCTATCATTCTCAGTTTTATAAGATTTTAGGCATTTTACTTTTTGAATAATGAAAAAAAATTAGTAAGCAACAAAAAAACCAGGTGAATTCCGATGGAGTTCTACTTTTTATAGAACAGTAAATAATGAATTAACTAAGCAACACAGTACCTACACGTAAGTTTATATTTTTTATGACACTCGTTGTTGTTATCGATTTAAGTCAGATTCGACGACCGAAACGGTGTAGTGGCTAGTATTCCTGCACTCCACTCCTGAGGCCGTGGGTTCGATTCCCACACCGGACAAATCTTTGTATGATATGCTGATGGATGCGGGATAAATATGACTCATGATATGTGAGGTTACTCAGGTATATATATGCAAGTTAATTACAAAAATCTATTATTTTAATAGATAATTTAATCCGTCATCTTTATAACTGGGCTTAGGCCTTCTTTTAAAAACCAACGTGAAAGAGAATGTCAGAATATTTTTTATTATTATATATATATACCTACGCCTCCTCCAGTACCACTAGGTCCGCGTGTAGGTTTGATAACCATCCTTTACACCTTGCTTTACTGTGAGAGAATGAACAGTCGAAATACTCTTTATAAATAGGTACTTTATATTTATCACAAAAATGGCGAACCCAATAAAAATCGCTAAATATTTCGCTGAATGTCATTCGTCAACTGAATGTTGTCTAAATACCTTCAATCCTATAATTCAATGTTACTATAGATCATAGTACAATTATGAGAGGTAAGACATGTATTTTATTATTCAGTCCTTGGTTCATGACAATATTCAGTCCAGCCAAGGTCATCTAAAGTTTGAACTCGGGTGCACGGTGATTTACTGGATTGATCCGTGAAGAAACCGGACCAAACTCTTTGTTTTGTTCGCATATCTGCGATTTTATTAGGTATACCTGAGTTAGGTTGTTATATAAACTATGTACCTAGTGTAAATAAAGAAGGTACCTCACTCTGTATATCTTATTAAATTTATTACGAAGAAATCCTAAATCTTACGGAAAATATTGGTAACTTTTTATCCTGAAAAATAATAACAAGTTACCTCATGAAAGATTTAAAAAAATGAAACCTATTTAAGTGTTTATTAGTGGCGCGATATTCAATTATATATATTATTATCAACATTTATACATATTTTATAATAAGTATGTATTCCACCCATTACGTAGGACCAACTATGTTACTGGCCAAATGTCAGCGTATAATATGCCTCTTTCTCTTCGGGGAAACAGGCGTGATATTATGAATGTATATTCAATTTGTAAGTATGTTTAGTGTGACTTTTATTCACAAAAAGTTTCCTGGCCAGGTGTTCCATCTGGGGGGGTTAGTCTATACGAGATTCGGTTCCTTTTGTCGCTTTCTAAGACACCCTCAGCTTGGACCGAGGTGGCAGAACTCTCTGGAGGAGGGATTGCTAGTTACTCAAAACTGTGTAGGTATTATTTAGGTTTATCCGGAGCAATATCCGATGCTATAATTTGGTCCTCCTTTGGGCATTACCCCCTAAAAAAATGTGTCATCATCAGTATTATCTTAGTCATCAGTGTGTTCTTACAGGCACCATATTGTACGTGTTCCTGGGCACCGTGAAAGAGGTGTCGATCGGTCCGACGAGCCTCATGGCGCTGCTGACGCTGCAGGCGTGCCGCGGGCTGCCGGCCGCCTGCGTGCCGCTGCTGACGCTCCTCAGCGGCGCGGCCGTGCTGCTGATGGGCCTCATGCGCCTCGGTCAGTGGTATTCACCAGTATTCAGCGGTATTCAGGCCAGCGGTCAGCCATTTCACCTAGTTTCAATGTCAAAACCTTCGTTTGACAGTCAGGCGCAGATTGACTAATGACAGCGGAAATTGCTACCGGTGACTGTGTGAGCAGTCGATGGTAAATCCCATGGAACCTAACCACCTACTCTCTATAGGTTTAAGAAATTTTCTGTTGTCAATTTGGCCAGGGTTCCTGATGGAGTTCATCTCTCCGGAGGTGACGAGCGGATTTACGTCTGCGACGGCGCTGGTGATCGTGGCGTCGCAGCTGAAGGGCGCGCTGGGGCTGAGCTACCAGGCCGGGTCCGCCTGGGCCGACGTGCGGCAGGCGGCGGGCCGCTGGCGGCTCGTGCGGCCCGCCGACTGCGCGCTGGCGGCCGCCTGCTGCGTCGTGCTGCTCACGCTGCGGGTGAGTCTGTGGCACAACTTACGACAGCAGATTGTTATGCTGCTTTTGCGAGGATGCATTGCAAAAAATGTGTTCGTTTAGAACTAATAGAACCACTGAACTAATCGAGGCATCCTCGCACATCTAACTAATATCACACTAATAGAAACGCAGCTAAATCAGATAAGCTACATAACACATTTTTAACAGCAGAGCATAATATACAAAATCTAGAGACATTTGTCGTTTGTTTGTGGCATCGTCTGCTTCCTACACATAAGTAAGTATACCTACTTACTCTTAATACTCAAGCTGTTTATTTATTTACTTAATTTCTTATACCACAATAAAACGAAATAATAGAAGCCAGTAAACAGATAAGAGACATTTATAATAATTTTATGATACTGAATTTATATTTAAGGATATTTACTTCACTGTCTAAAGCTTTTAAAGGCGTAGGTACTGGGAACAGTTCTACACAACTCTTGGACGTAATTCACAGAGGTGTTGGCTTGGTGGGTGACCATTTGCATAGTATTTATATCTGACCCAGTCGTGCTGCGAAAGAAACGTTACCCTGTTGGTCCCGTTTTTAACCACAGGTGGTGGTCGTGAAGCCACAATGAGTCATCCTCGAGCGCCTTAAGAAATATTTTGTTTTATCTAAATTAATTTCTAATTTGTTTTCTTCAAATGATGTTATTCTTTTATTAATGTGTCACTTTACAATAGCTAAATCCTGCCCGATGCAGTCGATGCAGTCCAAAAAGACTAAGACGCTTCATACCGTGGAATAAGCACGATACAATAGCACGGATATAGGAACTAGGAAACACTTGAGCCGGCAGAGAATTCCAGAGCTTAATTTTCTTTCACAAAAACTACGAAATTTCTTAGGTCAAGTGCTGATAGTCGTCTGATGGTAGTTCCTAAGACTAGCACGCTGTAAAGTTTAAATCTTTTTATTCTATAAACTATTAAATATTACTTACTTGAAAAAGTAAAAATATAATGTAAATATAAAAATAATCTAATATGATTACACTGAAATCGCTTAGATTCACTGACATGCAAAAAACAATAAAAAAACAAAAAATATTTAAGTGTAAGTGAATCTAAGTACCAGTTCCGAACCACCGCTCCGTCAGAAGAACTGGCAAAAAAAACTCACAGGCTATGCTCTTTTAAATTTAAATTATCAATTAGTTAGTTACAATCATCATTTGTCTGTGAAGCTATACAATGCAATTTAATATAACATTAACAATATTCATGCTCTAAGTCATTCATATTAGAATAGCCTGTATGAAATGGCACTTTCTTTGGTAAATACGCCATTGCAAGGTTGTTTGCCATTGTTACTATTTATATTATCTTCCGCAAAGAGAACCATTTGATAATTCCTAGACGAGGCGTCAGTAATGTAGATAAGGAACAACAAAGGTCCTAGCATGCTCCCTTGGCGTACTGGTAAATACTTGGGTCTTGGTTACTTTATAATAAGACATACAGACCAATATGTTGGTGTAATGCCTGAATTTGATCCATGACTCGTTTCTACTTAGTTATTCTTAAGTATTTGTCAAGTGGATGGGCCAAACTAGTTATTTTTTAATTTATACAGTATTATATTTCACTGGGGGTATCATATGTCCTCTAAGCGTCATCGGGGGGCGAACAAACTTTATTGCAAATTCACAACCAGTTCCTAAAGCCGGCGCTACATAACCGCCAAGCCAAAGCAAGCGTATACATTAACTTCTTCATTTATAATTGATTGCCGTTTTAATGTAATCTATTCGGGCAGTCACCAGACGGTTGCAAGCCGCCGCTTGCCACTCGCACTAGATGAGGAAAGCATAGAGTGCAGGGGGTGCCCTGGCCACCAGCAGGAGGTGTAGGGAGGGGAATAAGACCCAACAAGGACTGTTTTAATCTGTTTATTGTAGTTATTGGTTAGAGAACAGATCTACACATCCAAACTTGCAAATTTTGTAAGTGAACGAGCTTACTTGCAAAATTAACACTCAATTATGGCAACCTAGGTAGGATTACCTAATGGTAAGTATACTGGAATATTTATTCGCGAAAGTGACAAAATAATTAAATAGTCTAGTGTTTTAAGACTTGATCACAAATGTTGTGAGTTCGATTCTCACCTGCACCACCGCGGAGATTGATGTTTTTTGACCTAGATAGTCCGAGAGTTCTAATGTCCTATATCAAAGAAATTTTGCAGAGGCTTGTTTCGATCGTGTGTCTCTTGCTTTATTTCAATTGTGAATATCCTTAATCATAAAGTAAAATGTATATCTGTGTGTAACCTGTGGTGCCACGTTTGCGTTTGTAAGACGTTCGAGCTGTAGCTTGATCCCAAATCCACGAATAAATTATTCGTACACCTTTTGCAAAATAGGTAATTTGATATAATGGCTTGGAATATATTATTTTTTTAAAAATGTTATTTAATATTTATAAATGAATAATAGGCAATCTTAATAATAATCTTTTTTATTTATTTCGGTAACAAAATGCCTTTACGCACTGCCTCCCGGCCAAAGAGGGACCGAGAGAGGACTGTAGGGCTCACTGCGGCAGACGCGACCGCCAGCAGTCCTACCCACTAAAAATCTTCCGACGACGCCCACCGCTGTTAAAAAAGGGGCGGGGGCCAGTGCCAAGGTTGAAAGCTTCTGACACCCTGCCAAAGAATGAAGATTTTCAATCCGAAAAAAAAATAAAAAAAGAGATGTGCATGCACTTTTAACGCATGGTTGCGTAAAAACAATCCACGCGACATTCGGCAAACATCCCCGATGCGCTGCAGAATCGAGGCAGTCGCAATAGCATCCTAAATGCAATATTGAATTGGACACGCAAGGCACTATACTGTAAAATTTAATAAAATATACTGTATTGTCTTTAAGATCAACAGGATCATTAAAATTCGTCAAATGTTCACAAACAAAATAGTAATTCGATACTTTTTAACAAAAAAGAATGAGATATGAGGGGTACCGTAATTAAGAAATAACAGCAAATAGATTCTTTGTCAAAATTTGTCAAGGTTTGTCAGTTTATCTGTCTATTGTAGTTTTTCCTCAAGATTAATCAGTCTGTCGGTGACTCTTATCGGGGGAATCTGTCAGTCAGCCTGTCGTGATTCTAAAGGGGGGAGGGGGTGGTCCATCAGCCAGCCAGTCTCTCGGTGACTCTCACGAGGCTTCCAAAAGGCAAGGATTAAGTAGAATGCCTCAAGAAACTCATTTCGGCTTTTTTCAAGTTATTCTTAATCTCATACAATAAAAAATTAAATCCTATTAATATTACCGCTCAGTTGTTCCTAAAACTACCAACATCTAATTCTATCTATCATAATTATAAGGTGATCATACATTTGAAATTGACGTTTTACATGGAAAAAGGAAATTCAAATGTGTTTTACAATTTAGTCATCATCATCATTTCAGCCATTCGAAGTCCACTGCTGAACATAGGCCTCCCCAATTGCTTTCCACGTAGATCGATTCTTTGCCGCCTGCATCCACCGGCTCCCCCCCGCCCTGACCAGATCGTCGGTCCATCGCGTTGGGGGCCGCCGTTACAATTTAGTAATGTCATCAATCAAAGTACATATTAGGTCGGGGAAAAAGTCTTTTCGCATAACGTAGGTATAAACTTATTATAAAATTTTTTTGACTGTACTATTTGTGTCTGGCTGGTTTTGGTAACATTAAAAAGGTTCCATTATAAAGAAAAGAAAAAAATAAAAAAAAGTTGTTTCCCGCTATTTTTCATTTGTTTTCTCTCCGTAAAAATGAGTGAATCTAATGAAGAAATTCGATACATTTTAAAATTTTATTATAAAAAAGGCAAAAATGCAACTCAAGCAGTGAAAAAAATTTGTGATGTTTATGGACCTGATGCAGTGTCAGTAAGAGTAGCACAAATTTGGTTTAAACGTTTTCAGTCCGGAAATTTTGATGTTAAAGATGCACCTCGCTCTGGTCGCCCTGTTACGAATAAAATGGACGCCATTTTTGAAAGAGTGGAGCAAGATCGGCATATTAGTAGTTACGATGTAGCTGAAGAACTGGGAATTGACCACAAAACAGTTTTGACCCATTTGAAGAAAGCTGGTCATACAAAAAAGCTCGATATTTGGGTGCCACACGAGCTCACTCAAAGAAACTTAATGAACCGTGTACTCATTTGCGATTCATTATTGAGACGTAATGAAACCGAGCCGTTTTTGAAGAGATTGATAACTGGCGATGAAAAGTGGATCACGTACGACAAGAACGTGCGAAAAAGGTCGTGGTCGAAAGTTGGCCAGGCTTCACAGACTGTGGCCAAACCTGGCCTAACACGAAATAAGGTGATGCTGTGTGTATGGTGGGATTGGAAGGGCATTGTTTATTATGAGCTTTTACCGCCCGGCAAAACCATCGATTATGATCTTTACTGCCAGCAACTGATGAGATTAAAGGAAGCAGTCGAGAGAAAACGGCCGGAATTGATCAACAGGAAGGGTGTGGTCTTTCATCACGATAACGCTAGACCACACACATCTTTAGCCACTCAGCAAAAATTAAGAGAGTTCGACTGGGAGGTCCTAGTGCATCCACCATATAGCCCTGACCTTGCGCCTTCAGATTTTCACCTGTTTCGGTCTCTGCAGAATTCTTTAGGTTCTGTAAGGTTGACCTCAAGAGAGGACTGCCAAAACTATTTGTCCCGTTTTTTTGATCAGAAGTCCCAAAGTTTCTACAGTAACGGGATAATGTCTCTGCCCACAAAATGGCAGAAAGTTATTCAACAAAACGGTACATATATATTGTAAATAAATGTAAATAAACTTTGAAAAAAATGTCTTGACTTTTCATACAAAAATACGAAAAGACTTTTTCCCCAACCTATTATTATGTACTGTTGCCATTTAATAGGGAGTTCATTGATAACTTTGCTAAAAAAAACTGCGGGATGCGAGAATTAACTAAATCTTTGAACGCGTTGGTCGGGGAAAGGTCGGGCAAGAATGGTGGGTGACGGAGACATTCCAAACCAAGCTCCACTATTTTCGCCACCGTCTGTTGAGCAATGTGTGATCTAGCGTTGTCCTGAAGCAGCAGTGAGCTAAAACAGTTGACCAATCTTGGTTGTTCAACGGATAGCTGTTCCAGTTGTTGGCAATACAGATATGCAGTAATCGTCTGACCAGATCTTAGGAAGCTGAAGTGGATGACACCAACACCATCACTATACACTAACCAGTACCTTTTTTTGAGTCAAATTTCGCTTGGGTTCAACCAATGTGATGAGCGTTTCCGATTATCTCCATTTTTCATTACAAGTCATGATTCTAAATCCCTTCTTTATTGTGACGGTTGAGTAACGTGACGAAGAAGTCGATGCGTGTCTGTTGGTTTGCTTCACTTCATACAGATGGGTATATGTCAAGATTCTTCATTTTTGCAATTTGTTTTTAATGATCCAAGTTGGTTTCATCATTCACACCGCTTCTACGATCACTCTCATGTCCAGGGACCTTCTAGAGATGCTACACATTTTGTATGGCAACCTGATCTTGGTGGTGATTCCAGAAGTTGGGGTCCGTGCGCGTGCGCAACGCGCGTGTGGCGCGCGCGCTGTGGCTGGTGTCGATCGCGCGCAACGCGCTGGTCGTGCTGGCGGCCGCCTCGCTCGCCTACTGGCTGCACGATCCCAGCCAGCCGCCCGTCTTCAAACTCTCCGGTGAGTTTCAAAATCTTTGGAAATCAACACCGGTCTGCAGATATAAACTGTGCAACTTATTTAGGAACTAGCGGTCGCCCGCGGCTCCGCCCGTGTGGATGTCGGTTACCGCTGCAAAATGCGTACCCAGGAAAGTCACGGTCAGCAAAATGATTCCCAAGTCAATTCACAGACACCGACACTAACATCGACGACGCAGTCATGATCCGCAGGCTGCATAGATTGTCTTTATGTGGTTGTTAAAGTTGTTAATGATGAAAATATTTAAATGTAATTAATACTAAGTTTTCACTCCTACCGGCAGTCCCGGAGTGAAACCCGTTGTTTTGGGATAGATAACTAAAGCGATTATTGTAGAGCTTCTCTATAAACAACATTTGACGTTAAATTATTTTCAGGTAACAAAATAAATATGGTCGGGAGCCCAGACCCGTGATAGGGCGCCGTGCAGCAGAAATCTAAATAATTTAATTTCGCCATAACTTCAAAACCAAACGTCCAATTTTGATCATTTTAAGACCAAATATTATCTATATAAACTGCATTTAGTGATGAACTAATTTATTTTGATAAGGATTAATAGAATAAGTAAAATGATTGCGTTTAAATGTAGTCCAAAAAAAGTTCAAGATTTTAAATAAAAAATTGGTTGTTGTGCCTCACTCGACATAGATAGGTATAGTTTGTCGCGGACTTTTTAGTAGATATTTATAAGATCTACATTTAATTTGTACATTTTGTGGTTCTATCTTTTATAGTTTAGGCAGCGTACGCAAAATAAGTAACTGTTCTGGGCTTCTGGCTGATTTTTTACACTTTGTGTCCGAAAAACCCAAATATCTTACGGAACCCTATTTTTTTCCAAATTAAAATTTAGCCTATGGTACTCAGTGATAACATTATATTGTACCTTTCTAATAAAAAAAGAATTATTAAAATTGGTCCAGTACTTTTTGAGTTTATTCGTTACATATAAAAATACAAATCTTTCCTCTTTATAAATAATATTAGTGTAGATGAAAATAAATCAGCATTTCTCGTGGACTGAACATGTTAACTTTTTATGCAGTAAACTAAGAATATTACCTGGTAATACCACTTAAGTTATCGTGTTCCTAGAGGTACATTGAAATTATTGTGTACAAGTTTAGTGGAGTCTATTTTAGACTACGGTCACGACTGCTATGGCCTCACATATTGAAAAGCTGGAAAATATGCAAATTATTTTTAAAAAGGTATACTAAGCTGTTTAAAATCTATAAAAAAATACCTATTAGTTTAAAACACAAATATATTTTTTTAGTAATAACCGTGGTAAGTAGTCAAGAGCATAAGTCCCTGCTGACAAATGTAAATAATATTTATAACACAAAAGCGATGACGGCGGGTAAGTTTGTTGTTTGTTCCCATAGTTACCAATGTCCCCCATGCCCGTAGGATAGGACTCTCAAAAAACGTATCCTCTAAATACTCAACAGTTTACCTGCAGACATTAGAGATGAATAAAACATAATAAAATTTATACGTTTATCAAGAAAGTACTCATAAATATGCCACCATAGATAGTCTTCGAAATTATAATTCACATATTTTAAGTATAAATAAAATATTTTTTAATTTTAATGTATAATTATGGTTTATAGTAATTGATCCTTCAGTTAAACTGTTTGCACAGTTATCTTGGACATCTATTTTAACTTATATGTAATACAATATACTTTGTAAATATATAATAATAAGGCATACATACATTCACGCCTGTTGTCCCGAAGGGATAGGCAGAGGCATAACATACCTACGCCCACACTTCACCAATTATATAGTTGGTCCCACGTAATAGGTGGCGAGCTTATTGCCGCTTACGGGGCACTGTTATGTTCGCCAGAGCCTCGTCCGTTGATGGGCAGGTGCACCACTTGCAGGTGAGGTTGGCTAGAGCTCTTTAGGTCGTAGTGGAATCTCTATACACCCAATATATAAGGCAATAGGGTGTTTTGCTTGCAAATGTCAATGTGGAAACAAGGTGCTTGCAAATAATCAGGGGACACGAACACTGTCCTATCTACCTTACTTTCGACTACACTTTCAAGAAAAATCAGGGCATGAAGCGGTCGGCGTGCCCGTGCCCGAAGTGTTTGGGAACTAGGGACGTCAAATTCAACGCCAAGTTTATTAGACTTCTCATTGGAGAACATTCTCCGGCACTGGTAATGAAGTTCACATACACGAAAATACATGTAGACGAACGTATAAAACATCCTCGTTTTGAATAAGGTATAAATGGTTGTATTGAGCCCATTAACAGTAGTTTACAGAGAGTGAATGAAGTTGGTTATAGTGTAACGGTGGTCTGGTGATGGTGTCGCGCAGGCCGCGTGGAGGCGGGGCTGCCGCGGCTGTGGCTGCCGCTGCAGCTGGGCGGCGCCAACGCGACGCTGGGCGCGCCGGGCGGGCCGGGCGGGCCGGGCGTGCTGGACGCCGCGCGGGCCATGGGCGGCTCGCTGCTGCTGGTGCCTGTCGTCATGGTGCTCGCCAACATCGCCATCGCCAAGGCTTTCAGTCAGTACCCACACAATCTGTCGTTAAGTTCATTGTTGGGGACAAGGAGTGCCCGTAAATAACTAGAGGCTGCGGATCATTCGATCATATTAACCGGAAGAAGTTAGAAGGTCATGAGAATCTATCAGATTGTCTTTTGCCACCAGGCAGGGTCGGTTAAGATTGCCATCTTCCTCACGCCCGACTCGTTGGAGTCAACTGTGACTTCCCAAAGCAAAATAAGACACTCACCGTACCAGTCCGAGCGAACATTCAGTAATTTAAAAAACATATTTAACTTCTATATAAAATCATCTCAACTTATCTCCTGCTGCTGAGAACAGACATTCTCTCACGAGTCAGGTAAGAAAGTATCAGGTCATGTTCCACCACTCGCAGGTAGGATGGCACTTCTGCCCAGAAACGGACAAGATAACCAACTCTGCTTAGGACTTCTATAATAGTTTACATACATACATTCACGCCTTTTCCCCGAAGGGGTAAGCAGAGACATATTACACGCCCACACTTCGCCAATTATATAGTTGGTCTCACGTAATAGGTGGCGAGCCTATTGGCGCTTTCCGGTCACTGTTATGTTCGCCAGAGCCTCGTCCGTCGATCGGCAGGTGCACCGCTTGCAGGTGAGGTTGGCTCGGGCTCCCCAGGTCTTGGGAGGTATCCCTGTACACCCTATAATAGTTGAGTGCTGTAATAGTTCGGATATCGTTCGGGCAGGTCGCGACGGACGCGTGGACGCGACGCAGGAGATGCTCGCGCTGGGGCTGTGCAACGTGTGCGGCGCGCTGGCCGGCGCCATGCCCGCGTGCGGCGCCTTCACGCGCTCCGCCCTCGCGCACTGCTCCGGCGTGCGCACCTGCGGCGCCGGACTCTACGCCGGTCCGTCCACACACATACACATATACACGTACACTCCCACATATACACACACATACACTTCTACTTCAATGACGCATCTACGTACACACACACACACACACACACACGCTCGCTGTCAAAGACCAGGGTCGCACACATTTCTAAAGTCAATACTCAATACTTTATTGAAAGAAAGAAAGGAAGAAAATAATTTATTCTGTGACACATGATACATTGGTTTACAAAAATACAAAAATAAAAATTAATAAACACATGTGGCACCGAAAAGGCTTATACTCAGCATATGCCGAGGGGTCACTATGGCCCCGCGGCGCTGGTTTTCCGTACAAGCCTATAAATACTACGTAAGTAGGACAATTGTATTGCGTTCCACAATGGTTTTATAAGGTGGTGAATATTACAGTTTGGTACATTTGTGGACCCTGTCGGGCACAGCATAGTGTAGGAGAGAGGAGGAAGGGCGCCGTATAGATCAATGAAAAAGAAAATTTATCTTTAAGTAGTATTCTCTTGATAAAGTGTCAAGCGTGTACTTACATGTATGTGTTTAATAAAGTCATTACATATTATTCTAATTTATTTGCAGGTATCATAACTCTGCTAGCCATGATCTTCTTGACAGAGTACTTCTACTTCATCCCGAAGGCTTGCCTTTCATCTGTGCTTATATGTGCTGTCATATTCATGGTAAATAAATTAAAGCATATATTTTTTGATCGATATATTTAAAATAATTTAGAAAACCCTGCAAGTCTTATGTACATTTTCAATATCTAACAAAATACCTATTACAATATTGTTTATGCCTACCTGCTTATTTAAGTAAGGAATTTTGGTCATCCAGTGTCGAATGTCAGAGAGAAATTAAATGACGTTCAGTTTAAAAAAAAGAATCATCCAGTCATTAAAGTCTCTAATGAGTAAATTGAATAAGCGGCAACCGATATCCACTGCTTCACATATTTTCTAATGTTTTGAAGGACGATAGTGCTTCTAAACTAACAAATGAAAACAATTCATTTCCTTATCATCAGCAAAGACGTCCACTGCTGATGATAGGCCTCCCTTAGAAGCTTCCGATATGGCCGACTGCAGCTGGCTTCATTCCAACGAGGTTATGCGACCTCAAATCGTTCGGCCATCTATTTTATTTATGTTACGAATTGTACAGTATTAATTATGTAAGGTGTATAAGGACCAACAACTTAGAAGTCCGAGCCACCCTGCAACTCCTGCAAGTGATGTACCTGCCGTGAAGGCTCTCGCGAACACGAAAGTTCCCAGGACACTGCAATAGACTCGCCACCTATTACGCGGCATCAACAATCAAATTGGCGGAAGCGGGCGTTTAATATGCCTCTGTCCGGGGTGACCCTTCGGTGAAACAATAGTAGTAGCAAAGTGCTGATGCGGGAGCCGCGCAACCTTATAGTTACGCATGTAGGTATAGGTCGCGTCATGTAAAAAGAACGCTGGCGGTCAAGCTGCGCATTAGGCGATTTATCGGTCTATTTGGTGGTATGAGGTGCGGCGCGGGGCGGGCGGGTCACGCGCCGCATGCTAGACGGCGCGCGATTGGTTCGTCAGTCGACCCATGCGCAAACACACCCCCTCCACTTTCTTCCAGCGTTCTTTTTACATGACGCGACCTGTATATGTACACCGTACATCAAGTACAGACAAACGAGTGCGTAGGTGGACCTGGAGACGCCGCGGCGGCTGTGGCGCACGAGCCGCGGCTCGGCGCTGGTGCTGCTGCTGACGCTGGGCGTGGGGCTGGGCGCCCGCGTGGAGCTGGGCGTGCCGGCCGGCGCGCTGGCCAGCCTCGCGCTGCTGCTGCTGCGGCTGGCCCGGCCTGACGCGCCGGTCAGCGTCGTCAAGGTGATCGCACGAGCGGATCGATAAGCTATTGCATAGCTTCTATCGCGGGCCTTTAGCGTGGAGACGGAATCCAGAAAATCCGTAACGAAAAAAAACCTAACATCCCCCACTCCGACCGGCACAGCGGTGATACTTTTTAGTTTTTCCATCTATCGATAAATAGCAGATCTTTTAATGACTTTTTGAATTATCACACTTGTCTTTTTAGGTCAGAAACCCACCTTTAGGTGACATTGGATGATCGGGTGACTATTTGTTATCGGTCACCACGCTCAAAGTGTAACTTGAATTAATATCAAAGTAAAAAAACCTCTGACGAACCGAGATGAGAGGGTATTGGGTCATATTTCCCTCCGCGATCCCAGTGCGTTTTGACCGAGAATCAGTATTAAACCTATGCAAGGAAGCGGGAAAATTTCGCGATTAAAAAAATGTTGAAAAATATGTTGCATGATCATTTTTGTCGATGGATCGTCGCGTCATAATTACGTAAGCCGGCTGCGTCCTCTCATACGGAGCGGTGTTATTAACGTGGTGTAAGTTCCAGACAGAGTCCGGCACGGTGATCCGGCTGGAGGCGCCGGCCGTGCTGGTGTACTTCAACGTGGAGCGCGCGACGCGGCGCGCCGTGCGGGCCGTGCTGGGCGGCGGTCTCGAGGGGGCCGCGGCCGGGGGGGGCGAGGACCCCAGTGAAGTGGATGCAGTCACTCGTAAGCCGCTGCTCATGGACGCGGGGAAAATATGGCTCATGGGATCGGGGGTTACTCAGGTATGTCCAAGTTTATTACTAAAGACTATTATATTAATAGGTGTATTAATATATCTAGGTGTGAAATTGAGTGATAGGATTAGGTTTTTCAAATAAGGTCTAAGCCAAGTTGTGAAGATGACGGATTAAATTATACATACATAGATAATGTCACGCCTCTTTCCCGTAGGGGCAGGCAGAGATCACATCCTTCCACTTGCTACGATCTTGGCACACACTTTTAGCTTCATTCACACTCATTAACCTCCTTATACACGCCCGTCGGGTTAGGGGACCTGCCCTTTCTCTAACATTTTTTGTATTTGGTCATGGAAGGTCTTACGTGGTCTTCCCCTCCCAACACTTCCATCCACTTGTCCATCATAAATCACTTTCGTTAATCTACTTTCATTCATCCTCTCAACATGACCAAACCATCTAAGCATACCTTTCTCAATTCTTGTCACTATATCTTCTTTTACACCAGCTTTAACCCTTATCACTTCATTCCTAATTCTATCACTCAATTTCACACCAAGAATATTTCTGAGTGCTCTCATCTCTACTGCATTAATCTTACTCTCATGTTTCTTCTGCCATAACCAACATTCGCTTCCATACATTAGTGTAGGTACCAACACACCTCTATGAACTGCCAGACGTGCCTTTTTAGACACTTTCTGACTGCTTACAAAGGCGTGAAGTGCCCCATTCAACATGTTTCCAGCATTCACTCTTCTATCGATATCGCTTTGACACTTTCCATCTCTCGTAAATTTCGATCCCAAATACACAAACTCATTCACTTGTTGTACTTTCTCACTTCCGATTAAAATTACAAAATAAATGATTATCCGTTATTTAGTATCCATAACACAAATGTTCTTAAGGATACTTATCTCTTATTATCGCCCTAGTTTTTAAGTTTTGACCTTCATAAGAGCTCTTTTGAGCCAAACTTGAATAAATTATTTAGAATTTTTATTTTGGAACTATATAATGATGTAAATGTCAGAAATATTGATTTATTATTAATTACATTGATTGGCAGAGGCAAGTGTGTGAGACGAAGTGTTCTGCTATTAAAATCTCTCAAACTGTTTTATGAAGGTCTGACTGAACGACTATCGCGTATAGTGATTCTGAAGCGGACCAGCGGTACCGGACGACTAATTTTTTTCTTTACCAATCACCAATGGCAAGCTTGACAGGTTAATCATTTGCCTTCAACAATCAGCTTTAGGTTCTCTTGGTGAACTTCTCTTATCTTGGTTTGAGAGTGTAAAAGAGGGCCTACGCTCAAAAGTGGTAAGATTGATGACTGTTTCAGGTTCTAGAGCGAATCTCGAAGAAGTTGAAAGAAGAAGGCAGCGTGCTGGTGGTATATAACGCGAGTGCCTCGTGCGAGCAGCCCCTGCGGCACGCCAGCCTCGAACAGGCTGCGCTGACCGCCCGCGGGGTCTCGGCCGCCCTGGCCGCCCTGCGTGAGGCCGCCGCCCACAACGCCGCCAGGGGAGACGCCGCGCCGCTACTCAACAAGGAGCTAGCCTGACACTACAGATGACTATTGAAATAGCATTTGTGTTCATCTACATTGTAGTGCACATGCATTTCAAACTACGAGACTTTCTTAAATTCAACTTACAATGCCGGAATATTCCCAATATAGCCTCAACGCTCTAACTTTGTGGGTTCGATTCCAACTTAAGACGAAAATTTGTGTGCATGTACATATTTTTTTTATTTTCTAACAATTACACCAATTATTTAGTTCCAAGATAAGTATCAATAAGAACTTGTGTTATGGTTACTAAACAACGTATAAACATACTTACATACTTTTTTTTTGTAAATACATACTTAACACACATAGGAAAACACCCAGACCGGAACAAATATTCATGTTTATGCACACAAAGATTTGTCCTGTGTGGGAATCGAACCTACGACCTCTGGAGTTATGTGTAGGTATACTGACCTCCACGCCATATCGGTCGTCGGTTATTTGTTATGTCTGGGTTTTTCCTATGTGTATTAAGGACGAATTTACAAATAAATAGTATTTAAATATTAAGTATCCATAACACAAGTTTTTATTGATGTATTATCTAGGATTTGAATGATTGGTGTGATTATTTAAATGTGATTGTATAAGAATTATTTTCATAATAAAAAAATTTAGAAATCAAAATACCCTGCACGCTTTTAAGTTAGTGGAATAAATTCCCACACAGAACAAATATTGCTGACAAAAAAGTTACAGGAGTAGTTGAGTTAAATACGTGATATACTTGGCGGCAACACTAACTGCGTATTTTAAGTACCTACATATTCACCAAAAAACATTTATTATGTGCTATCTTAATCGGAGCCCGTGCCCAGTAGTGGGACATTAATAGGCTAAGCATAAGATAATTAAGTAGAGACGGTTAAAACAACAATCGGATAGCGAATTAAATGCGATAAGGCAGCCTCCATTGTTGACACTGCATGTTTAACCGTTTCTTGTTTAAATGATGATAGCTAGTTTTATATTTACGTAAGATTTGAAATGTTATGTTGAGTCCCTTTTAATATTATAGCGGACTAGCTGTCGCCCGCAGTTTCGCTCACGGCATCAAAGTAAGTATTATTAATGTGGGGAGGTTTTGAAGCTTTTGAAATGGTTATTGTTGCTGTATAGAGCTAAATATTATAAATGTGTAGTAATATGCGAAACGATTTCATTAAGTAGTCATGTCTTTATACCTCCCTGATTGGTCAAGTCACATCGTGTAAATATTATCACAAAACAGTATAATATTTCTTCATAATTATAGTGTTTATTCGTATTAAATTAAATAAGGTCTTACTTAGTGAAAGATCAAACTTCAAAACTAAAAATAAAACGATGATTGCTTTGATTTTCCTTGATTTAATTCCGTAACTATCTATTTTACTAAACACCTCCGCTCCGAATGACAGCTCTATATCAAGTGACGAGTATCAAGTATGTCTGTGTCATAACAACATTACTGCCAATAGACTTATAAATCACAGGTATGATACTAGTGCCAGAATATAACAATTACCAGATACTCGTCACTGGTAGTTAAATAGTAATCATAATAATATATTAAAATATTGTATGATAAATGAGGCCATGAGAACCTTAGTGGCCTAATTCAATGGACAAGCTTTTTGAGTACCATAGAAAATAGAAACAGCATTTTTTTAATCAACTAGCACTCTTAAGAATATATATTTTTTATTACTTTTATGTTTTATTTAGATAAACTTTTTTTTTTTTATTTGACCTATTAATGTTCCAATTTATGATTTTAATAGTGAGAAAATAGCTTTTTTGCTATTTTTCTACATTTTATACACAGATAGGCCACTTTGGCAGTAGGTTTTTGGCAAAAGGTTAGAAAAAAAATGGTTGTTAGGCCAATTGTTTATTAAAAAACACTTAATAAAAAAAGCAACATCAACAGCAATAACAATTCTTAGTCACTATCAATGTCATCCTCAACATCTATGACATTTCTTACCGACACATTATCTTTGATACTGGTATAAAAGCTGTGATGCACTGGAGGTATAAAAGGCAAAAGATCTAATAAATCCTTTTTTTTCTCACAACTTATGGGTTTTCCATCAGGGTATAAAGGATCCAGCTTAATACCAGTCAAATCTGTAGAGCCCCTTTTCTTTAAATCTACATTTTCAAATAAAACATCTTCATTATTAGAATATTTAAAAAATAATTTAAATGGATGCATTTTATGAAACAAGAGCCACTGCATGCTGAGCCACTGTACCTTTGATTTTTCAGCAGTTATCTTCCTGTTGGTAATGTTTTTCTCTAGCTTTTTTGTTGAAATAAAGTCATCTTTTGTCATTTTTATGACATCAAATGGGTTCCTGTCCCTAGCTGCCTTAATAACAGTAGTCCAGTCATCCGGTAAGTAAATATTTTTGAAAAACTTTTTCTTTTTCACCACTAATCCAAAATCTTGGTCACATGCTAAGTATGAGTGCCCACTGACATAGAACTTATGGTCTATGTTATCTAATGTGTAATCTGGATGGGCAACAATATACTGGCAAAGAGTAGCCATTTTAATATTTCTGTTTTGACCACCGCACTGGTCTGAGTACATAATTAACTTTTTAGTCTTGACTTTCTCTTTGATAAAACGCAATAAGCAGGAACCAATCTCCTGAGGACCCCTGGAAGCTATAGTTTCATCCCACACATACATAGTTACTTCATCATTATTAGCATTATGAATTCCCAGGCAGTAAGTCCAAAGCTGTCTTTTATAATAGCAAATTCCTGTAGAAATAACAGGAGTAGGTAAAGTTTTCATGAGATCAAATACTATAACTGTTAAATCAGAATCATCTCCAGCTCTATTCTTATCTATCTTAAAATTATTTTTTGCAGATTCAGCCTTTAAGAGATGTAGTTTCCTTTGAGAATCAAGTTCATCCTTTTTGACAGATGATTCTTCAGCTTCTATTTTTTATTTAAAATTATCACATTTTTTACAGGAATCGGTAATTGGTGCATGAAAAGATAGGTTGAATTGCTCATTAAAAACTTTTCTAAACATAAAATTTGACACTTGTTCAGAAGGTGGTGTTTCTTCTTTATATAAAGAAATCAGTTTAGGCAAGCCCAAGTCAGGTGCTAAATACATTCGGTTTGTGCTCTTGTGTAGGGTATAATGTGACTCCTATTTGGGAAATTTGTTGATAAAGTTTTTAACAATTTGTATTTTGTTCTCTGGAGTTTTATTTGAAGGCACATGGTTTCCTCTTAGATCTGTGGGAGGTGTGGGAATAACTAGTTTATCTTTTAAAACTCTAGACAATCTGCCATCACTGACACCAAAAAGCTTTTTAAAAAATGTTTTGCATACAGTAACATACAAGCCATCACCATTAAGAACTTGATACACCCTTGAATTTGAACGCCTTGATTCAGCAGAAGCAGTGCATGTCTTTGTTGGCATCACCTTAATTAAAGAAAAAAGGTAAGATGTCTGCAAGTTATAATTTCCCAAAGCATAAAAGCTGTTGAACAGAATTATTTGCTGAGCAGGCAGAATCTTTTCATGACACTTATGTTGGCAATTACACTCACAAGCAGTATCAATTTGTTTTGGTGGCACTAGAACACCTTTAACATTAATATATTCCTCACCTCTTGAACGCTTTTCCTTTCTCACATTCTTCTTCCATTTGCTAGGTTGTCTCACTCTTTTTCTAGGTTTACATTGAACTGGAGTAATTTCAGAAGTTACATTATTTGGGGATTGGTTTTCGTCACCTAAAATCTCAATTAAATCAGTAGTAGATGCTGTCGAATTACGTCCAGATGGCTGGTATTCTAAACCAGAGTCTTGAAATGGATCTTCTTCTGCTTCAGACCCAAAGATTTCTGTAAACAATGAAAACTCTTAGAAAACTATTAACAAATAACACTTCATGTTTATTGCAATACAATACAATGGAATATTGTAATACATACCTCGAAGTTCGTTATCCACATTGTTTTCTTGTCGGTCGTTTTCCATATTGTCAAATAGCCACTATAACAATTAAAAATAATTCACTGAACGATAAAGCAAGCAAGCACGTTTGAGCGCGAAAATAATGACGTTTGTCATCCACAGACTGTCAAAAAGTAGCCTAACTAATGTCATCATGACAGTGAAGTTAAAGACTGCTTAAACCATAATGGAAGATGGCTAGGATGGCACCTCAAATTTAGATCACAGACTAAAAACCATAACAATGATTATGCTGCCATCTAGTGAAAATTCGTTGTATCATTTTTAGGCCACTCTGGTTCTATCAAAATGATCAATTTGAAGTGGAAAAAATCATAAACTCAATATTGTAAAAAAATGAGTTAGGCCACTATGGTTCTCATGGCCTCAAATTATAACACAACCTTACATTAGAAAGTAATTAATTGATGTCTAGGCTTTGTTATTATGTCCATAAAGTGTTAAGGTGTTACATCAATGTGTTTTATTTACAAATACCTACCCGTAATAATAACTGAAATTCAGTCAAATTTGGTTGAAACAGTGAGCAGACCCTGGGCCCTACGCTTATGTGTAGGGAAACCGAAACAAGAATAATAATGTCACTCAACGCATCGACTTGCTACTTACTGATTTTTGATTTGATTTGATTTGATAAGGTCGCTGGAATTCGGATTCAGGTTCTACCCCACCACGCGAACCCTGTTAGATTTCTTTCCTCAAATTTGGGGGCGCTTTTTCTTACATAACTTTTTAACTCCTAACATCGAAAGTCCGAAAATATGTTTCATACAATTTTATTTCATAATGATCACTCTTCATAATTTTTATTTCAATAAATATTAAAACGCCAAATGAATCGACTTCATAATTTTATTATTCATACATTTATTTGTACTCATTTTTGCTTTCATATATGTCTTAATCAGAAGTGCTATTTTTCCTATACATCAAAAATCATACTGTTAATAAAATGCTCCCAGAAGGTGGGTTAGGTTAGGTTAGAACTGCGACCTTCACAGAACCAAAATGCTCCCAGAAGGTGGGTTAGGTTAGGTTAGAACTGCGACCTTCACTCTCTTATGAAGAAAACTATTCTGAATAAAAAAAATATTAATTAAACACCTTATAATGAAAACATTATGAAATAAAAAATATGATGACGGGGTGTTATGAGTTCCGATTATGTGAATATTAATGTATGAACATAAAGTTTATGAAGTAAAAAATTATGAAGAGTGATTATTATGAACTCCAATTCGTAGTAAAATCGTAAATATGAATACAAATTTTATGAGAGCCGATATGGACCCCTCAAATTTAGCTTAACGACTACCATATGAGGGACCAAAGACTTCTGAAACACGGAAGCGTTCGATAATAAATACCGAAAAATGGTCACACATCCAAAGACTGACCTTTTTTTTTTTTTATTATCGTCTGTAAAAAAATGCTGCTTACGCACTGTCTCCCGGCCAAAAGGGGGAGACCGGGAGGGGGTGTGGGGCTCACTGCGGCCGACACGACCACCGCAGTCCTACCCACTAAAAAACTTCAGACGACGCCCACCGCTGTTGAAAAGGGGCGAGGCACCAGTGCCCGGGTTTGTAGCTTCTGGAACCCCGCCCGCGGCCAACGTCCCCCGGATCAGAACCGGCGAGACCTCCTCAGGAAGGCGCAATTTGCAGCGCCCCCCCTACCTCCTTGTGCGGCCATGGCGTAACTGGCCGACTTCGGGGGGGGTCTATGGCGAGACGGAAGGGGCCCCCTGCCCCCGCCGCCTAAGACCCCCCGGGCGCTGCCTGACGGGCCCTCCTGGCCCGCCCGCTGCGCCAACGGCGTAGCCGGAGAGAGAGCGGATCCCGCTCCCTCTCCCGCTCCGCGGCCTCCTTCTGCGACATCACCACTTCGCAGAAGGAGGCCATCGCCTCCCACGCCGTCTCGCTGTCGACCATCTTTTGCATGATGGTCGGCAGCGAGAGAGCCACTCCACCCAGGGCCGCGGCTAACGTCGACCGCGGCCCAGCCCACGCAGGGCACGCCACCAAAGTGTGCTGCGCATCATCCATCGCGCAGTCACAGTAGTGGCAACACCGGGTCGACTCCCCCCCGGCGACGTCGCACAGATACTTCCCAAAGCACCCGTGCCCGGAAAGTACCTGTGCGAGCCGGAAAGTCATCGACCCCCACCGACGGCCGACCCATCGCTCCAAGATGGGCCCGACCGCCTCGAGGATACGGCGCCTCGATCCTTCGGCACGTAGTTCGGCGCTCCTGTGTAGCTGCCGCCGCCATGCGCCCAGAGCCTGTGTCTGAGCGTCTCGACGCCACCGCACCACAGTGTCCGGTGTGGGGCGGAGACCCTGGCTCCGGGATTGCGCGCCACGCCAGTAGACCGCCGAGAGAACCTCGGCGTCGAGGTCCCATGGCAGGGACCCGGCGAGCGCGCATGCCACCTCATGGGAGATGGTGCGATACCCCCTAACGACACGGGTCGCCATGACCCTCTGCGACTGCTGCAGGATCTGTCGATGGCGACCCGATATGGAGCTCGCCCAAATTGGGGCTCCATACAGGGCTATGGACCGCACCACTCCCGTGTAAAGGCGGCGGCAACTGCCGCCACTCCCTCCGAGATTGGGGAGCAGGCGAGATAGAGCTCCCGCCGTGCTCACCAACCTCGGGCCTAGGTGCCGAAGGTGCGCTTCGAAGTCCCATCTGCTGTCGAGAAGGACGCCGAGATACTTCAGCGTGTTCTCGACAGGGATGGGAGTTCCTCCTACCACGATACTGGGGCCTGGAGGCGGCCGCCTCCGGGGACCATGGAAAATAATGGCCCCGGATTTATGCAGAGCCACCTCGAGCCCCAGCCGCCGTATCCTCTCGACCACCGCCGCGACGCCGACAGTGGATCCAAAGACTGACCTACGTGTACTCTGCTTTACTTGATCATTCCGAGCAGCTAAGACCGCTTCAGCGCGCTGAAGCGCTCGTTGCGCTTCAACATCACGCTTGACATGATTTAGTAAGCGCATGCATACAGACTGTAATGGTACAGAATAATGCAGGGAAGGGTAAACTTCACAAGAAAGTGTACCACCCTTGACACAAAGAACGAGCTACAAAGCTCCTAGTCTCAAATCATACTCGTATTTTTTTTAGATGTTTAGACAATATATAAATTCAATTGGTTTTTTTTTTGTTTACCTACACTAACAAAATATTTAAACAAGTATTAAACATATTTAATTAGCTAAGGTAGAACTGTGATTATGAAATAAAATATGAATGAAAAAAGAAATAAGAATGTTGGGACGAGTGAGAGATAGGAGATCACCAAGCTGTGCAATGCTATGTGATGGAACCCGCTTAGGCGCAGTAACATTACTAGCGCCAATCGGCGTTATTTTAGGCATATGCTTCAACGCCCCTGCAAACATACACAAAACATATATTACATTTGTATATGTTTGCAGGGGCGTAGGGACATTTATGTCCTAAAATGTGCCTAATTTTGTGACCGCAATAATCGTTCTTTTAACACATATTAAACTACTTTATATATTATCTTCTCATTGACTGCCAACAGTAGGTTACAATGTACCTTCACAATGATAACGACTTATTAAGAGGTGTAGTGTCTACAGAATACAGGTACAAAGGCAATGCGAAAAACGTTAGAGACAGCTAGCTGCGAGCTTTTGAAACAGCGTTTCAATTTGAGATGGTAAGCTCTCAGTTAGTCGTACATATATTAATGATGTATAAGGTGGCATGGCTTGCACAAATTTTCCTGGGTTCAGACTATATCAAAAAATACTTTATCGTATATTAGATTATCTGAGCAAATCGTACCAATAGAGGAAACATAGCGCGCCCTCTACACAATTCCTCTAGAACTTTTCATTGTATCGTTCGTTCTTTTCTTAAAATGTTGCCACTTGAAGAACATATTTCTAAAATAAAAGTTATTGCAAACTCTAACACAGTTTTAATAGTTCTGAAACATATTTGTAATTATTACAACTTTTACATTTCCAATAATTAACCATATCGTTACTTGGAAATTTACATCAAAACAAATTCACGAGTATTTGTTTATATGTCGGAGCCATTATACATTATAAAAAAGGACGTTTGCAAAATTACACTTGTTACACCTGTTATAACCAATAATTAAACTGCATTTTGGTTTCGAGGTACATTTAAAAGTAAGGATTTCAAACTCTCAATATTATTTGAACTTAAAGACACTGACTGTTTGCCGATTATTATTCCTGCCTCATAAGATCCTACTGTTTGGCTCGCAAACCAAAGACTGGATCCATCTGCGTTATAATTTTATGATAAATCAATTAACTCTTCCTCCTTTTTTCAATTATAAGGAGTCATAGAGCGATTAGTAGACACTTCATAATACTTTTTAATAAATTAAGCAATCACTATCTAAGTAACATATATTGCAATAAATTATAAGTTTCCAGGGAAGGGTCTAGGCTTTCTCAATTCGGTAGGTACAAGTGTAGACTGATAGAGGAAAACTTGTGGCGCCCTACTTATTTATATATTATTTATTTATTTATAATATATAGATTTGTACAACTATCATTACAGGTAAGTTCCCAATGCGATAATGTATGTAAAATGAAAAATTACACAGAAGTTTTAGTGTCACTATTTCGTATTCACTCAAAGAACATGTAAGCAAATTAACTATTTCATGGACCTTATTCAATAAAATAGTGATACGCGTTAAAGGTGTTTGCCGCTATAAATTAGATCTGGCTATAGGTGTTGCCAGGAGGCCCGATCGCCTCCGCTTCCACACATATCTATCTGGTACACTCAGCTCCATGCTCTGTAGCACGACTGGGTTATGAGCACATCCTCGCAACAATCTTACTATATGAATCGCGGTGCCAAATCTTCCACTTCCAACGTGTAATAGCCGACCATCCCCAAAACAAATAGTGTTGGGTACATAAGTAGATAAAATGGATACACCCCATTAAACTTCATATACTAGAACCTTGTGAATTTATTTTGTATTCGTTCTATCATAGCCACATACTTTCCTTCGTGATGTGCCCAAACTACTGCATTGAAATCCAGTTGGCTTCTCACCAATCCGTCATATTATAAAAGGTTTAATGTAACCGTGTTTGTGAAGCCATGTTCTTGCCTTAGAACCAGTCCCAGGTTCCGATATGCTTTTTTACAGACTTTAGTGATATATTCACGAAACTGCAAATCTGATGTCATTGTCACCCCAAAGTCACACACTTCTTCTTTTTCGTGTTAAAGCTGTATTGCTCATGCTATACTCGTATAGCAGCGGCAAATTCATTCTAGTAAAATAAACCACATTACATTTTCTTACTCGATACAACCACACTATTCGGATCTTCTTGCATGAGCTTACAATCTGATACTTCTTTGACCTTGTACAACATTTTAAGGGCATCTGCATACAGAAGGCTCAAACCATGTTTGACTACTTCCGGGAAGTCATTTATCATTATGATAAATTCAATAGGTCCTAGATTACTACCTTGAATGACCCCAGATCTTGTATACTATGGCTCCGATTTAAAGCCTTTGTAATCTACGTACGTCAGCAGGCTTATTAAGCAACACGTCATTTAGAACTGTGTCAAAAGCATTCTTGAATTCGAGGTACACCACATCCATCTGCATACCTGCATCTACTGACGGCACCACCTTTGTTATGAAACTAAGCAAGTTGGAGGCAGTGTTCCTTGCAGGCCTAAAGCCATTCTGCGCGTCCGATAGCTGCGCACTGACCCGCTGATATACGCATCTCTGGATAGTTGATTCAAAAATCTTGGCCGCCGTTAACAGCATCGCCACTGGCCTACGCCCACTAACGTCCGGCCCAGCCTTACCCTTTGGGACTGGAATGACTCTGGTCAACTTCTGAAGCGATGGAAAGACCCCTTGTTTGAGACATACGTTGTATATGTGCCTCAGAGGGTTTTCCAAAAGTTACCGGCAATCTTTGAACAAGAATGCTGATATACTGTCTGGGCCGGCAGACCGCTTGGGCTTGAGATGTGAAAGAACTTGGTTAACGTCTTTTAGGGTTAGCGATTGTATGTGCACGCGGGCGCTTGACGCGCAGCTTGATTTCGACGCCTGTTGTGCGTTTAGGGTGGGCAAGTCACGACAGTAAACAGACTCGAAGTAACTAGCAATCTCAGTCACACATTCACTATCACCTAGGTATTTACCATCTTTTATAATAGAATATTGGTTGAGCGTTGTTCTTTTAGACCAAAAACGATGTCGGGTCTGGAGAAAACTGTATTTAAATTTTCTTTTTGTGCTGTTCGTGAGCTAGTCCTGTGAGTTTCTTTATACTGCGGACTGCGGCACTAACGAAGGTGACTGCAAGTGGAGGGTGATGTAGATTAATAGGCACCAAACTGTCATTTGCAGCAGTCACTGTAATCTATCCATCTAGACCCGATGTTAGTACTAGGTCGAGTTGAGGACCTAAAACATTTTGAATTTTGTTTCTTTGAGTGAGTTCGCAATAAGACATAGATAATTTATAATATTTACTAATATTTTGTGGACATGAATATATGTTAAAATCTCCAATAACTACAATTTTATTATATCGAGTACATTATTGTTCTATTAATCAAAATAATGTAATATATTCGCCAGCGTCTGGCGAAATGTTAACCACACAACTACTGTACTGTCGCACAAATAAGTTCAAATGCGCAAGAGTCCAGCGATATATTACCGGGCGCAGATACTCGTCGAAGCTCCAAGCGATGAGTGGCTACGAGGAACACGCCGCCCTGCTTTCGCCCATCCGTCCGGTCACATCTTATGATATTGTATACCAAGGGAATAATTTCAGCACCTTGAATAGATTGATTGCAACCGGACTCAGTGGCCGCAAACAAATCCGAACTGAATAAATTAATATTGTTTCTAAATTGATCTAATTTTATCCGCAGTCCCTTACGCTTACATTCTGATAGTAAAGCTCCATACTTATATAAAATCCTGGACGCACTTGATAGAATGCCTAGGCCAGCGGTATGCATTTTTACAGCTGTGTAGTAGGCTTCACTCAGTGACTTTAAAAAAATATTCCAAATCTTCGGAAACATTCCGAAATGTTCACCTTTAATTTTAAAGCAAATTGAGAAAATTTAAAATTCTTTAAGAACTTATTTTATTTGTAAGTAAAAATATCTCACACGTCACAAATTATAACGAACATTTTTTACTCAACAAAAAACATACAAGTATCAAATTTATACAAGTTCTCTTATTCATACGTTTTCCAAAACAAATGCAAAATTTAAAAAAATAAAAATGATTTATGACCGTCAATTGAAGCTCTTTATTAATTACTGCCTGAAGCATCTTCATTTTAAAGAGACTTCTAAAAGTCAGTGCAGTTTAAAATTTACATTTTAATAAAATAACATTGATTTCAGCGAGCGAGACAATTTGCATATGAACCACTGTACTTCGTAAGTAACACATACTTATAACACTAATGTAAAGTAAACAAAATAATTTTTTCAAATAAATATCGTGTAAAAAAGCAGAAAATGATGTGACAAGTGAAATAATAAATAGTCTATGGCGTTTTAGATTAGATGAGTTTGAAAGATGTGCCAACATTTTAGAGCGAATGATAAAATGGTGTACAGATAAGCTGTCAAAGTTTTTATCATTCATACATTCTTTTATTCATTCACTCACTGTCTGCCTGTTTGCGGTGCGGGCGGGCCGTTTTCGGTTAGTCTCAGATTTACTTCAATTCCGTAACAAAGAATTCCCAAAAAAATTAAAATTCTGACTGAAATCTCAGTATAGATAACTAGAATAAGTGATAATCTAGTCAGAGAAGTAAATTTTGAAGACCTATCACCCAACTTGTAATTTTTTATCGAGCGAGTCGCTATCGACCTAAATCGCAAGTGTTTATGTTTGGTAAACGGGTATCTCGAAGTTTGTTTTGCAAACAAATGATTTATGCTATTTGTAATTAAAAGTGCAGTATATACAGCTAAAGCGCCAGTGAATGTGTAACTTAGTGTTTGGAGTGGAGTGAGTGATGTGGGCTTGAGATCGGGAAAAGCGGCGAGTCTTCCCTCGGCGAAGATGTGGGGGAAGTTGGTGTTTGTGTTGATGGTGTCTCGCGGCGGCGGGGCGGAGTCGTTCCTGGGCGACATCAGCCGGAACCTGCACTCGGACATGGCGGACGTGATGCTGATGGCCACGGTGAACTACTCGTCCGCCAACATCAACACCACGTACCAGTCCAGCGTGGAGTTCGACATGCGCGCCATGGGTTCGCTCTACAACTCCACGCCGCTGGTCATCGACTTCATCGCCAACAAGCAGGCATATCCTGAAGGTAAGTTAGCTTTCTTGCTCTAAGCTTGTTAAGTGATAAGAAACAGTATTCTGACAAACAATACAAGTTTTCTTTTTCATAATTCATTTGTATTTTGATCCACCATACAGTGGCACCAACATCTGCTGCAACATATGTTATATAAAATAAAAAAATATAATAGAACAGTCCCATACGAAGTCCTGTTAAGAATGGCAATCTGGGTTGCATATAATGCATATATATGCATAATTGTGACATCATTTCTAACAATTATATGCCTGTGTAATAAATATATGGCGTTATTATAAATCCAAGTAATTTTAATAATACACACATCCTCATTAAAATAGCAAACTTAAGCAATGTGCAATTTTCCTCATTAAAATGCAGATCCAAATGGTGTGTCACTATTAACACATTAACCGCCATGGGGGGCACCGGTGACCGGCATGCTACCCTTCTTAATTAGCTTGGCAGTTAATGTGTTAAGCTCGAAATTTATTTTAAAACAGGAAACTTAATTAGTATTACAATAAAGGAATGGAATTTGAAGATTAATATTTGCTACTTTTAAATGTAACATCAGAAACCATGAATCATCTTCTGCATCATGATTGATAACATAACACCTCGGTGATCAAGACCATTGTCAAAAATTTTGACTTTGTATCCAACAATTTAAATTATTATTTATAAAAAAAAATATAACACAAGGCGGCACTCAAATATGCTCCCCATGAAAGCGGTAACCACAGCCTAAGGATGCTTGCCTTTGGAGCAGGAGCATTCCCAACCTATGAAACTTCATGCCCTATTTCAACATAATTATGACATAGTTGAAACAAGAAAAAAATCTCATAGCTCAGGAATTATTTTTATGTTGTCTATGATAAGTGTAGTTTGTCTTTTTTTTATGTTAGTTTATGTATGTTTATTAACTACAGCACCGCCTTTAAAGTTTTCTGCTAACCCTAAGGTTAACTGGCAAAGAATGCCTTATGGCATTAAGTTCGCCTTTTGTAACACTTTTAAGTGTGCAATAAAGATTAAATAATAATAATTCTCTGTACTCACTCAGCTGTAGTCTTAATTTCATATGCTGAGGATCCGCAGGCTCAGCAGAGGGTTTAACACCAGCTTATTCAAAATAATGATACAAGCTTTTATTTGGTTGTAAAAATATTACGTCCAGGGTAAATTTACACATAGACCAAAACTAAATAGTTTTTAATATTGGTAATATTTGATAGTTTTTAGTAGAAATTAGAATGAGTATGGTAACATATGGGTAACAATCCAACATTTTATAACATATGACGACTCCATACCACACTATTGGATGCTATAATCATCAATATCACCTTGGGTGACATCACTCTAAGTGATCACATTCACTATTCTACTGTAAGTTGAAATCCTATAGAGGAAATATAGGTGGAATAAATTTATTAACAGTAAATACAGACAAATCGCAAGATTCAAAGGATCACATTAGATGATGTAACTGTATTTCTATATTTTGCCATACCATTATGGAAAATATACAAATAAATGTCTAAATGTAACACATTTAGTATTATTCATACTGGTTATTATGGAACTCCATAAATTATTAACTCCTCATCCTTAAATTTTGGACAAATTTCGTTAGATCAGTGAGCAGACCCTGGGCCCTTGACTTAAGTACCTATGCTAAGATGGTGATGAGACTCCATAAGCTACAGAGGTGGAAGTCAACTCGCTAGCATTGCAAAAGATGTGGAACTGAGAGTGCTCAGGACACATCGACTTGTGGAATAGAACAATATAAAATGAATCTTTTGTAATAGAAGTGATTGTGCAAAGATACTCTATTAGACTACCCAATGTATTACTGATAGAAAATTTTATGTTTAAAAGATGACAATAAAAATATAAAATGAATTAATAAATTCCTAATATGTTATGAAGTGACTATTGAACTACTAAAGTAAATATACATTTATCATCATATATTATGATGATGATAAATGTATGCATTTATGTATTATATTGTTTGCCATGTGACTCTAAAATAGCAGAAATTATAGTTCAAATTTAAATAAATGGGTAAATAATAGTTTAAAAATCTAGGTGATTCCTTACAAGCATAAGTTTCAAGTAGAAAACATAATTTATGCTGTTTTTATAGGATGTCATAAAGATTTATAGTGAAACTAATTTTTTTCAAAAGTATTATGACAAAGATATTTAGAAATACATTACCTATGTTGTTAAAGGCAATGTGGGTTGCTCTAGTTATAAGATAAATATCCTACTTTTATTTGCCAGCTTTTGTTTTTGACATAATTTGCAATAACTTTGAAATTGTCAAGAATTATTTTCTCGAAATTGTGTGGTTTATTATCTTTATATATTTATTCTATTTTATCTTAAGTTTTAGTATTGAGGTGGCAGATTATTACTAGGCAAGTAATGCATACCTAAAGCGTATATCCCTACGACACAAACTGATGACTGTTTAGTAAACCAATAACTCTTTAGTCTTAGTAATTAGGGTTGTTGCCAACAGTGTTCTAAGAGAGTCAAGTCAAGTCAAGTTTCAAGAATAATTTCGTAAACTATATTTAGCTTATTGCAAACAAATCAAAAGTACGTTTCAAGAATCTTATAAGCTGAATGTCTGAATAGCTGAGTGGCTTGTGTTCGTATCTCCATACAATAGGCTCTTGAACAATGGCCGTCTCCTCCTATAGCAGACCGGCAGACAGCGACCATGAACGACCACTATCTGCGATCAGCCCGCCGCCGCTAATCTCAGTCTATTCCGTCTGTCTTATATATATGTACATTACTGTAGCTACGGTGAATACTTCTAATATACCACCTGCTTTATATCTTATTGCTAGGTTTTTATTCGTTAAGCTCACGTCGCTGCTGCTGATTTCGGTGGGTTTTGGTACAGAAATAGATGAAATGTTATCCAAAATTCAGCATCTTTAGGACGGATAGGATATAGGCATTTTATCTAAAAAAATATCACCATCCTTGGCAATATAAATTTATAAAAAAAAAACGTTCTTGTCTCTATGAATGTATAATAAATTAATAACAAACTGTTATTTTTTGAAACACAATTATCTAACATCTAGGTAATGATGTATTATTAAGAATGAATTAATGACACATTGTTATGTTAAAGTTAAATTAAAATACCCACCAACTTCCCAGAGCCTTGATTAAATACGTAACATAACGTTCTTTCATGTAAAAATTATACAACCTTTAAGTTTAGACTAAATGCATCTTGGCCTGTGATTAATAATTAAAATCATTTATTTCGATCAAATTAAGCTCATATCCCACTAACAACCATCTTATCTATATCTTATAATCTTTCCATGCATATTAAAAAATATACAATTAATGTAATATTTGCTATTAGGCAGCACCACATAACATAAAAACATTTGTGTTATGATAATGACCTTTTTTATGTTATCAAACAGTTACCAAGCTATGTGTGCAGTGAGGCACACATGAAAAAGAAGCGATAATGTGCCTAGAGGTGTAATTAACACCGCTCTCATGATCCAGTGCATAATGTGGGAGTCTGTTGGTAATGGGCGATGGGAACCCGATCTTTAGTAACGGAGCACAGTGACGGCGAGGCGGGAGTTGCAGTTAGAGCTTGTTCACAAAACTGCACATGCACATGTTATTGTATGAAGCTCGTCGTAGATTTCCACAAGATGCGTTTATGTATACGAGCCCTTATTGTGACGCGGCGTGCGGCCGACGACCTGCGCCTGCGCAGCTAGGGCTTCCATACTCATTATTATTCATTTCATGTGGGCTACAAGTAGTATGATAGAAATAATTCTATTTTAACACGTGTCCGTTTTAATCTGATAAAACTACCAAAAAATGATTCTACACAAGACAGCGCAGATTTTTAACAACAATTAATATAATTTTATAGTAAAGTCACGTCCATTGGTTGGTAGCGTCAAAGCGCCATAATTATATATTGGAAAACGCCCCAACGCTCTTGACAAGAAGACGTGGTCTTGTGTGTGGAGACCTTCATGGCGCTTCGAATGTTGCCAACTTTACGATGCTGACGTTACCTACCCAAACTAATGTAATCCTTCTATAAATTTTGCATCTTTAAGTTGCAATTAATTCAATACACGTAAAAATGCTATATAGTCAGTAAGAAGACAATATTAACATAAATTATTGTTGAGATAGTAGTGTTTAATCTTCTACAAGAAGTAATGAACTGGTGTAGTATATCTTATCTCTAGCCGTGGTATAAGGTGATTAAACCATAATCCAATTACACATTTTGTAAGCTTTTCATTTTATCATTAACATAACCATAATTAGTTTATTATGCGCTAGCGTTAATTCCACAATGAAATGAGGATCCCAATCATGCTTTTTGTTGAAAAAGACCTGAAAAACTACCTTCACTTGTTAATAGTTTCTTGTAAAATATGAGAAGACACGTTTTTATACAAGGTTTATACAGCGACTAAACCATTCATATATTGTTCCAGCTGCTAATCTTTGAACACTGTCAGTAGACGAGGTTTGATACAATTGCAATGAGTAACAATAATTATAATCAAAGGATATTTCTGACTAATAACCAAGTCTAAAATGCCGGTGTATCAGGAGTCAGTGGCTTGCCCGAACTTTAGTCCGTCTTTTCTTCGTACAAATAGTTAATGAATGCATCTTAACAGCGATAACCCTGCGTCTACAGTAGTGCCCGCTAATATGATCCCAGGCGTGTCTTGCCCGTTTCGCCCCGGTTCCTATTGTCGCCCACAGTACTTACTCAGTGGCTGTCGGTTGTGCCTTGCTTGGATATTATGTTACTCGATTACAGCAAGCCTATTGGCTGCGGGTAGAAGACACTCGCCTATCCTTAAAGATAAATTATGTGCTGTCCAAAAACAAGCATTGGAAAAACCCTATATTAACCTTTTTTCTCTGCGTGTTTTAGGGTATGAAATTGATCCTACTGGCAGCTTAAAGATTATCCGATGTATAACATCTAAAATAGACAGAGGGTCAGCCAGTCAGCCACCCAGTTTAATTTTAACATGAAATAGGTCTGGCATAGTAAGTCAACTTAAGTCCACTCATTCCTTGTTTATGCCAATTTTTCCCAGCAAGACTTGCATTTTTTGAACATTTGGTTTAATTACTTGAAAGGGGTTAATTAATCCAATTGTAGTTCTCCTTGTGGTGGTTTTGACGCGGCATTACACCGGTTTCTTAATTTCTAAAGCAGAATTTCTAAATACAGACGTAGACCACCTATTATCAGAAGTACATAAGAATTTCTAGCCTTCTTAACGCCTGATGGTCTGTAATCTGTATCCTAGGCTGTCATTTACCTAATTACCAGCAATAGAAAATATAGAGAGTTGTATACTCAGATACACGCAGAGTTAGGGCACCTTCGAGGAATTCTCCAACCCCAAGTCTTGTCCGACGATGTCGATAGAAGTCGACTACGGGAATTTGACCTCATCTAGAATCCACGTGGGCGAAGGGCTAGTTACCTTCCATCATTTGACACGTTAGATCTAGAGATCTCTGTTTTAAAAGTAAACGTTGCTACAACGATATAAATCCCCTAATAAGCAAGCTTGTCAATGATATTTACCTGTTACTTTCCTAACCTTACAACAACAATTAATTTCTTAAATTCATAGGAAGGTAATACATAGGTTTCCTTTCTTCTTATAAAAGTGAAGTAGTTACCCTTGATGCCGCTCCATGGCGGCTGCGCACGCGCTTCGCCGGTTACTCACCTTCGGCGCGGTGACTGCCGTGAGCCAATGAGTCACCTACCTTATACCTGAGGGACGCTATCTCATTTCCAGCACCCATCACTATATTTGGGATACAAATAATAAAGAAACAAAAAACGTATTGTATACTTTTGAATACATGACTTATACTTGCGTCCACTGTATTTTTAAATGAATACTAATTCTAATCTAATCCAGTTCGAGTTGTAAGTGATTAATGAGCCGTCTCGTCCGGTGGTCTGTCGATGTATATTAGTGTCCCTACTCTGATGATTAAATTCGATCCGGACCACTCAGCCAGTCATCACTTGTGTGGATTCATTAATCCAATTGATCTAACATCCATGAAAGTAAAGCAATATTAGTTGGGTATTACCCGGAAGTAGGTAGTTATCTTTGAGGATTAACTTTTACAAAAATATTTATACTATTGGATATGTTTTTAATGTTATTATTTAAATTACTTACTTATAAGCTTTGCATACGTTTTCATGTCACAATTTGGTAGAACTATGATGAAATGTCTTCGATCTTGTTGATCGAAATGAAATGTTGTATTTTTTAGGTAGTCGATTAAAATGACGGTCAACTTTGATACGGATATGAAAGAATTATTTAATATTTTGTATACGCATTCGTCACCTGCGATTTCTGTACATACTTACAAGGTTGTGGTAAAGGTAAGGTAACAAGAAATTATTGATTATAATAATTTATAAGGTAGATTAGGAGGTATGCACTTGAGTCCGTAAAAGTATGTAAAGCGTATGTGCATATACTACCAGTTTAGAGTAGCTGACGTCGACACCTCAGCAGGACTATTCAAAAAGCTTATACCTACACATTTAAAAAAAGGGAGCGATGTTTCTGATTAGAACCTGTTTTTGTATATGGTTATTTTTGTATATATATTTTTATTGTAAACAAATATTACAATCAGTTGTCAATAGTTTACCGTGGTGGTCATTCCTCCTCATCCTCCACATTTCAAATGTTGGTAAATGGTAGTTAGGGAGCCTAAGAAACCAGGATCCTGGAGGATGAGAAGGATTGACAACTGATTTTAATATTTGTTTTGCAATAAAAATAAATACCTATACAAAAAAAACCATAAACGAACATAGGTTCTAATCAAAAGCAGCTTAAATATTGCATAATATCAGTCAAACGAGTTTTAATTACAAATCTGTAATGACTAGACAAGAGATTTGGCGTGCGTCATCTAGGCTTTCCTTTGCGTGATTCATTCTACGATGCACGATGGTGGTTCGAATCGGCTCCTTGTTCCTCGTCAGTTTTATTACGCTTTTTAAAACAGGCACAGCCAAGTAACGTCCCATCTGGTGGGGGTATAAGGGTACGGTTGTTCGGAGCTAATGCTGCAATTGCGCTTAATTTAATCTGTTTAGCTACTTAAAGGGACTTTTCTGAAATGGTTAAGAGAAATAGAAAGTTGGCAAGATTTGAAGAAACTGTACTGTGCAGACTTTTAGCATCCTACCCAAATTTCCTAGAACTATCTGGCTTAGAAATTCACCACCCGCATACATTCCAAATAATTTTCAGGCTTTGGTTTTACAGGTTCGTCTGCTTAACCTCAGACATGATTTGGGTATCATAGTTATTTTGATTGCAATAAAAATTAAATGACCTATAATATTATAATCCAGTATGTAATTATTGCACAAATATTATTCGATTCAACGCAAGAAATTGCACTGTAAAATAATTGCATGTTTATGATATTTTATGATGTGAAATTACGGAAACAGCCGGATGTTGGAAACTTGTATCTGCTTTAGTTTAATCTCTCTAAGATATACAATATAATTGTTTAATGAATAAACACTTATAATTACATCGTCACCATTTTTAAATTAGTCATATAAAGAAACTTTACCATAAAATGCTTCCCCTTAAACACTCGCTCAAGCTTCGACCACATTGTGGCGACAAAAAAACCACATTTTTGGCTAAAGTTTTGATAACTATCAGATGACCTTTCGTCGGTGCACAAAGTTTGCATGTATTTTGTGAGTACATGTTGTTGTTTCATTAATAAGTAGAATACGTACAATGTCTGCTCTTGGATATTGGTAGCATATTATACTATGTCTGTCGTTTACATTGTAGTGCAGTTTAACACAGCGTAATTATTACGTTTATTCCACTTATTATTCTCTATCACACAATGTAAACACTAAATATTATCTGCTATCGCGTTTGTTTTACTGGTAATGTCCCCAAGTAAAATATTTGGTGTGTTACCTATCTGTTTATTGCATCATAATGGGTTTTAGGGTACTGTTGTTAAAAATTACTGACGCATAGGTTAGAGTTATTATCATAATCAGCGCAATGTCTGTATCTAGTTCCCTGCGTTCTTCATGCGACCACCTTTCCTACCCAGTTGGATATCCCGGCGCGTAGCGGCATGTATGGGATCTCACTGCTACTTCATAGGGCGGTTTTTATGAAAGAAAATGGCAGTTAAGACTTCTCTTTCTTAATTAAGGTGAACAGGTATTATGTGAGCTAATGCTGCAGTTCCTATCCTAACTGATCCAGTTGTTTTTTTTTTTGGAATAAGCAACTAAGCACAAGATTTCCTAAATGAAAACTGCCCTGGCGTTTACAGGGTTTCGTTGCCATAAGGTAATGCCAAATATGGTCCCTTACAAATTCTCTCTGTCTTCATAAAATTGTATTTCACTTTGCCTGCCAGTTAGTTGCTTTCTCGTCTAAATTATTTAGTCACTTTTATATAAAGAAGATTGTAAAATTGTTTGTTGTTTTTTTACCTTCAAGGTTTGTGATTCATTAAAGTGACTTTCGTTTCGATTCTTACGCCCACCAGCAGTCGGGTCGGTAATCCGATAAAGGCACTGATGCGCCAAACATTGCATCTCGTGCCGGAGCTCCGCGTGACGTCAGCGTTATCGACACACCATATTGTATGTTAGGATCTGTAATGCGATTTACCGAAATCGTAGCGACAGGAGCTGTTCATTTATAGTTCTCAGCTAAACTACGGTTCAGGACGGTCCTAAAACAGAGGCTTAAAAAAAATACCTTCAAAGTCGACTAGAAATTTTGAAAGAAAGAAAAAAAGAAAAACGTTTATTCATAACCATGTAAAAAAATATAAAACTGAAGATACCTACATCTCTACATGATTATGAAAAGGTATCTACTCAGCATGTGCCGAAGCATCTAAGTGATGCCTCGACGCTGGTTCTTCTTATTTCTTAAATCTTTCCACTGAAGGTATATTTCTGGATTTAAACCTCAGTTTTAGCACCCTGAACGTCCAGCGGTACGTAGCTTGAAAAGCTGTTAATAACAGAAGTTCGTTTTTACATCTGTCAATAGAGCAGTGTTTGAAAGTCTTTCCATTAAGTGTTACCGAGTTGTTTGCATATAGTCATCTTCATTAATTGTTACAACTATCTTTATATAGTTTCGTTCGACTGATGCAACGACTAAGCATCAAATTTTACAATACAAGAGCCGTTACTGGTCTCGAATAATAGTTAAACTTTAGTCATATTGAGTGAAAGTTGTCACGACTTTTGAACTTCAACGACGTCTGTATTGTTTCGGTTTCATCATCATCTTAGCCAAGAAACAAGAAGTCCACTGCTGAACATAGGCCTCCCCGTTCGTTTTCCAAGTCTACGTCTATGAAGTTTTGAAGTCAACATAGAAAAATTACAATTTACATAGTACCTATGCAAAAATACTGCCGTCGTCGAGGTTACGGTCGTCTGATCTCAGTGTCAAAATATTAAATACCTACCTACAGAATTCAGACCAGCTTGGAACACTTCACCGGGGCGACGGAGCGGCGGCAGGCGCCGGCGCGTCGGCGTAATCGTGGGTATTCAACTGGATAATAAATATCGGAAAATTATCGCTTTCGTACGTCGAAGGGTAAAGCTATTCCAATTTATTGTATCTCACCTAAGTTATCAAGTCACTTTTTTATTTTTATTTATTTATTTAAATAATTTTTATTGCACACACATAAAAATACAATGTACAAAAGGCGAACTTAATACCATTAGGCGTTCTATACCAGTCAACTTTGGGGTTAGCTGAGACATTAAAGGCGGTGCGAGTAAGAGAATAATATTTATAGTTATGATTTACTTACATAAAATAGTACGATGATCTACATTTTTATTTTATTTTATTTTATTACAAAATCCACAGGTCTTATAAATTAAATACATAACACCTTAAATGTATCCTTACACCTAATTACGGATTTACATTTTACTATATATTCCAAAAAAGAGAGCAGAACTTATTCTATAACATAAAAAAATAAATACAAAATTTGAAAAAAGTGTCGGAATGTGTGTACTGTAGGTGTGAGTGAATGTATGCGTGTGTGATTGAATGTATGTGTGTTTGTGTTTGAGTCTTACACCTTATTATTTAATATCTGAATTACCAGCTGTTTAAATGTTTTAAAATTGTCATTGAAAATGTCTATAGAGTTAAATTGCTTATTATATAAATTTTGCAAACGATGAACAATAGAATTTTTGTAATAATTTGTATGCGTGAGTGGCAGATTGAACAAAGCAGTATGTCTGGTGCGGACCGTAGGAGCACGAAGCTGCAGGAACTGTTCGGTGAGCTCAATGCTTTCGATTGCACCGTGGCAGACTTTATACAGAAACGACATGTCAAGGAGATTTCTTCTATCTTTAAGACTTAGAACATTGTGAAAGATACATGATTCTTTATAATCTATATATTTATGTCGGGCGCGGTAGTTTATATGTTTTAAAAATTTTAATTGAATATTTTCTAAGTCTTGATTATATATATTGTAAATGGGGTTCCAAATATTACTACAGTATTCTAATATGCTCCTGACATACGCGAAATATAAGATTTTTAAGCAATTAATGTTTGAGAATGGTTTACTGACTCTTAAAATAAATCCTAGATTACTATAAGCTCTATTCACAATATCAGTGATGTGATCTTTAAATGAAAGTTTGCTGTCTAATAGTACTCCTAAGTCTTTGACTTGGTTAGTTATTTTTATTGGCATGTTGGAAAAATTATAGGAAAAATTGATTACATTTCTTTTCCTGGTAAATGTTATCGACATACACTTATTTACATTTATATTAATTTTAAAACATAAAAATACATATACATATATAAGCACAAATACATACATATTTAAAAATAAATATATTGATGACATTGGGGGGGGGGGGGGAACTTCATCGATGGTCATTCGTTGAAGAAGTACCTAATTGAAAGTTAAGTTTTTAAAAGCTGCTTTGCCTTTAGCAAATCAGATATTTGGAGGAGTCATGTAACATTCGATTCTGTAAAAGAATTATCTCTACGTCAAGAAACCAGGGTCTGCTTACTGATCTAATCAGATTTGGCTGAATTACAGATACTACACGGAGCTACTGCCCTCATATTTCTAAAACCCAGGTGGAAACATCAATCTATGGTGAAGAGATTGGACTACATCTTGTCTAATATTTAACAGGGGGAAGAGCATTTTGGCAGGTTTATTCAAATCCTTTCAAAACTACTACATAAGGAAATACTCGATATAACATTGTTAATATCGGAATACCCACATTTTCTTTCTGAATAGGTCACATCTCTATTGATTCAATGGCACCTTCCATCTCTTCTTTTATAATTTTAAATAATTCTATCAGTACTGGCGATAGGACAGACTTGATGAGTTTCTTGCCCGATTCTTCTCACTCAAGCTTTATCTTAGCTTTTATAAGTGCTCGATTGGCATTTAGTTTTTCTAACTACGCACGAAGAGGTCACTGGTGTGTTCATTTAGATATAACGATAAGCAAATCTGACATGAACGAACGATAGGTCATACCGAATTGCAGTTAAAGTGTTACTCAGCGGCCTGCAATCTGCATAACCGCTTTCTCTCCTGCCCTGGCTTCTGGCTCGTGATTCACGCACATAAGTCAGTTAGATTGTCAAAGGTGCCCTTAAAACCTTCCCGTTGTATTGTCGCTTTCGAATGGCACAGATTTTACGACTTGCCTTTCCACTAGCGCGCTCTCGCGCACTAGCTCACAAGAAATCTTAGTTTTATCTCAATATGCCTAAAGTCTAATTACACGATTAAATTATGTTTTTATTATTGTGACGACTGACGAGATTGTTGTTAGTATTACCCCTTTTTTCGCTTCAAAAGTCGGGAGTTCTATCCCACACGGGGAAAAATGAAATTAATTTATATTGTCTTGATTTTATAGTACAAGCGCTGCTTAGTTTACGTGTGGAATTTTAGAGGATATTATTTTTATTATAGATTCCCTATAAGCGGCAATAGGCTCGCCACCTATTACGTGGGACCAATAATATAATGATGAAGCGCTCGTAGCTCTGCGGTGTTCGGTGGTTGGAAACGATCACCAAAGTACAGCAGCGTTTACAGAGGTCAGTCCTTGGATGGGTGACCGTTTGTGTGGCATTTGATATCGAGCGCTTCCGTGCTTCGGAAGGCACGTTAAGCCGTTGGTCCTGGTTATCACTAAATGTGGTAGTCGTTAAGCCATGTTAGAGGCCTCATGGGCGGCTTGAAAAATTCTAACAGCAGGACGCCATACACCTGCCTCCGCCAATCCGCACTGGGTCAGCGTGGTGGAGTATGACCCAATACCCTCACACCTTGATTTGTGTGAGGAGGCTCGTGCTCAGTAGTGGGACGTTAATGGGCTGTGATGATGATGATGAATAATATAATTAGAAAAATGTGGGCGTATAATATATCTCTTCGAAACAGGCGTGCTATTATGTATATATGTTTCCTTAAAAGATTATTGCACTTCCTATGTTATCCCGACGTTAGGAATACTAATCCCCGCAGAACCACTGACCTAAAGTATTTGAAACATCAAATTAGGTAGGTGGGTAATGAATTCCAATCTGGACATGACGTAAAGTTTATTAGTTTTCCTTAATTTAAATGTACGATTAACACAGTTTATCCTTACATATTTTTATTAGCGATCGCTAAAATTATCCGATCAACGTCATCCAATTTTGATGAAAATAATTCAAATAACTTTATGTGGATTTTATATAACTTTATGTGGAATTCATATTACATTTATTATTAGGTGTGACGATGCACACTTAAATATATTTAGAATTTCATATTACTTAATGCAAAATCGCCTTAAAGTTTAGTCATAATAGAGTTTGAATATGATTATTAGTTTAATGGTTTTCAAATAAATTATATTATACGTATTATTTACTTTCATTAAGAGCAAAATAAATAACGTTAATTATAGTTGTCTTCGTTACATTCGCATTGACTTATCGGAAATGTTCCTACTGTACGTATCAGTGGTACCTCATAAATTACGAGTAACAATTTTCTGTTTATTTGGAGCACTTTGTCTTACTTAAGTATAAATAAGCTTTTAACCAAATAAAAGTTAAACAGAATTGATGCGTAAAGGTTATTAGAAATGCCGTTGCGTTGTGATTCACCCACAGATGTCTTGTGTCTCACATTACCAGTAATTACTCTAGCTGCGGTAAGCGCAAACAGCTTATCATATGGCAATAGAACACTCCTTGTCTACTAAGAAACCGGAAAGTACCTCCAAGCAAACTGGTGGTATTTTCTTAATGTCAGAAGACGTGAACACTTTGTTCCGGTTAAAACGCGAAATAGCTGGAGATGTCATGCATTTATGGCTTAACTAATGATGTTTTGAGATGACGGGCGCAATGCAGAGTCAATAGCACTGCGTATGAACAGACATTTCTCTCACAAGCAGCAGGTGTGCTATTAGTTCTTCTCGCACAAAATTCGTCTAAAAATGTCGGGGCTCTCTTACTACCTTCACTGCCCACATTGTGACCCCAATGTACATATTGTAGGAGTGCTAGAATTAGATGTTGTAAAGTCTTCGGACGCTGCATTCGATTGACCTGGAACCTTAAGTGATAGCTTCCGAGCCTAATGGCGGAGCGCCGTAATCTTCGCGGTTGAAGGGACACCAAATTGGCTTTTAAAGTACGTGCAATAAAGCTGCATTTGGCTGACCATTATCTTTAATGGAGATGGCTGAATCATTTGGACTTTGCTATCCCTATTTGTTGTTGTATAGATGCTATGTAAGTGCAGAAGTAGTGGGTAGAAGTCCTCTGTAAATAGCTAATACATTAGTTAAGATCCAATAAGCATACATACATAATTAAATATGTTCAGACAATTACACCAACTATTTTAATCCAAGATAATTATCATTAAGAACTAATATATTAGGTCGGGGAAAAAGTCTTTTCGCATAACGTAGGTATAAACTTATTATAAAAATTGTTTGACTGTACTATTTGTGTCTGGCTGGTTTTGGTAACATTAAAAAGGTTCCATTATAAAGAAAAGAAAAAAATAAAAAAAAAGTTGTTTCCCGCTATTTTTCATTTGTTTTTCTCTCCGTTAAAATGAGTGAATCTAATAAAGAAATTCGATACATTTTAAAATTTTATTATAAAAAAGGCAAAAATGCAACTCAAGGAGTAAAAAAAATTTGTGATGTTTATGGACCTGATGCAGTGTCAGTAAGAGTAGCACAAATTTGGTTCAAACGTTTTCAGTCCGGAAATTTTGATGTTAAAGATGCACCTCGCTCTGGTCGCCCTGTTACGAATAAAATGGACGCCACTTTTGAAAGAGTGGAGCAAGATCGGCATATTAGTAGTTACGATGTAACTGAAGAACTGGGAATTGACCACAAAACACTTTTGACCCATTTGAAGAAAGCTGGTTATACAAAAAAGCTCGATATTTGGGTGCCACACGAGCTCACTCAAAGAAACTTAATGAACCGTGTACTCATTTGCGATTCATTATTGAGACGTAATGAAACCGAGCCGTTTTTGAAGAGATTGATAACTGGCGATGAAAAGTGGATCACGTACGACAAGAACGTGCGAAAAAGGTCGTGGTCGAAAGTTGGCCAGGCTTCACAGACTGTGGCCAAACCTGGCCTAACACGAAATAAGGTGATGCTGTGTGTATGGTGGGATTGGAAGGGCATTGTTTATTATGAGCTTTTACCGCCCGGCAAAACCATCGATTCTGATCTTTACTGCCAGCAACTGATGAGATTAAAGGAAGCAGTCGAGAGAAAACGGCCGGAATTGATCAACAGGAAGGGTGTGGTCTTTCATCACGATAACGCTAGACCACACACATCTTTAGCCACTCAGCAAAAATTAAGAGAGTTCGATTGGGAGGTCCTAGTGCATCCACCATACAGCCCTGACCTTGCGCCTTCAGATTTTCACCTGTTTCGGTCTCTGCAGAATTCTTTAGGTTCTGTAAGGTTGACCTCAAGAGAGGACTGCCAAAACTATTTGTCCCGTTTTTTTGATCAGAAGTCCCAAAGTTTTTACAGTAACGGGATAATGTCTCTGCCCACAAAATGGCAGAAAGTTATTCAACAAAACGGTACATATATATTGTAAATAAATGTAAATAAACTTTGAAAAAAATGTCTTGACTTTTCATACAAAAATACGAAAAGACTTTTTCCCCAACCTATTATTAGGTCGGGGAAAAAGTCTTTTCGCATAACGTAGGTATAAACTTATTATAAAAAATTTTTGACTGTACTATTTGTGTCTGGCTGGTTTTGGTAACGTTAAAAAGGTTCCATTATAAAGAAAAGAAAAAAATAAAAAAAAGTTGTTTCCCGCTATTTTTCATTTGTTTTTCTCTCCGTTAAAATGAGTGAATGTAATGAAGAAATTCGATACATTTTAAAATTTTATTATAAAAAAGGCAAAAATGCAACTCAAGCAGTGAAAAAAATTTGTGATGTTTATGGACCTGATGCAGTGTCAGTAAGAGTAGCACAAATTTGGTTCAAACGTTTTCAGTCCGGAAATTTTGATGTTAAAGATGCACCTCGCTCTGGTCGCCCTGTTACGAATAAAATGGACGCCATTTTTGAAAGAGTGGAGCAAGATCGGCATATTAGTAGTTACGATGTAGCTGAAGAACTGGGAATTGACCACAAAACAGTTTTGACCCATTTGAAGAAAGCTGGTTATACAAAAAAGCTCGATATTTGGGTGCCACACGAGCTCACTCAAAGAAACTTAATGAACCGTGTACTCATTTGCGATTCATTATTGAGACGTAATGAAACCGAGCCGTTTTTGAAGAGATTGATAACTGGCGATGAAAAGTGGATCACGTACGACAAGAACGTGCGAAAAAGGTCGTGGTCGAAAGTTGGCCAGGCTTCACAGACTGTGGCCAAACCTGGCCTAACACGAAATAAGGTGATGCTGTGTGTATGGTGGGATTGGAAGGGCATTGTTTATTATGAGCTTTTACCGCCCGGCAAAACCATCGATTCTGATCTTTACTGCCAGCAGCTGATGAGATTAAAGGAAGCAGTCGAGAGAAAACGGCCGGAATTGATCACGATAACGCTAGACCACACACATCTTTAGCCACTCAGCAAAAATTAAGAGAGTTCGACTGGGAGGTCCTAGTGCATCCACCATATAGCCCTAACCTTGCGCCTTCAGATTTTCACCTGTTTCGGTCTCTGCAGAATTCTTTAGGTTCTGTAAGGTTGACCTCAAGAGAGGACTGCCAAAACTATTTGTCCCGTTTTTTTTGATCAGAAGTCCCAAAGTTTCTACAGTAACGGGATAATGTCTCTGCCCACAAAATGGCAGAAAGTTATTCAACAAAACGGTACATATATATTGTAAATAAATGTAAATAAACTTTGAAAAAAATGTCTTGACTTTTCATATAAATATACGAAAAGACTTTTTCCCCAACCTATTATGTTATGGATACTAAATAACGGATAAAAATATATAAATATCTTTTTTTTGTAAAAATATACTTTATGTACATAGGAAAACACCCGCCCAGAACAAATATTCATGTTTATTTATGCACACTAATATTTGTATTGGGTGGGAACCAAACCCATGACCTTAGGAGCGGAGTGCGCCACCACGCCATATTCGGTATTCATATGTGTAATATTTACAAGATTTGTACATTATTTACATGCCGCATTGTTAATTTTGAATATCTTGACAACACACAATTAAGCTTATTTTTGAGATAATAAAATTTACGATATCTTGAAAATGCTTACAATTTTGTGGGTATCATTAATACCCGTTTTGCTTAAAATATTGCAAAGGCATTGTATTAAGGAGTATAGAACATAAAGACAAACAACTATTGCAACAATTATTTATGTGGATAAGGCCAATGTTATATACCACAAGTTGGCACTCAAGCATACCTACATACACTTCCTTCCTTTAGAATCACGACAGGCTGACTGACAGATCCCACCGATAAGAGTCACCGACAGACTGACAAATCTTGAGAAAAACCATAACAGACAGATAAACTGACAAACCTTGAAAAATTCTGACAAAGAACCTATTTGCTTTGATTTCTTTATTATGGTACCGCTCATATCTCTTTCATTGTTGTTAAAAAAATATATCGAATTTCCATTTTGTGTGTGAATGTTTGACGAATCTAAATTATCATGTTGATCTTAAAGACAATAAAGTTTTTTTTTTACACTACATACCTGATGTAATATGGTCACCGCAGCGATTGCAAAATCAAGGGTATCTAGCGCGTTGCCGACAAGTTCAGAAAACAGTTCCACGCCCATGCATGACCAGGTGCATTTATTTTCCGTGTTTGGAAACAAATAGTACCTACAATAGGTTCTGCATCGCCAGGGCAATATATCCAGGGAAAACGGGTGAGGGTGGAGTCCTTGCCGTGCTCCATGCGTTGTGTTTGATGACCAAACATCATGTCCCGCCGTGTTTGCCCAGCTGGTCGGAATCGTACTCGCGCGAGCCGTCATGACACACTCCGGTCTATTTGTGTAGCTTACTACTAACTTACCAATTAGCAGTTTCATACTTTATTTAATGACTAACCCTGACTCGCACGCTTTTATTGTTACGAACTACGAATTACGAAAAAAACCTTGTAAAAAGACTGACATTTTTTCGAGGGTACTAGTAGACCTTTATTTAAAAATTGTTTCAACGGCGAAACGGCGTGAAGTTCTATTTTAAATAGTGAGGATTTTCTAAAAATCATTTCGGATTGCTCCATTAATTTTTTGTATGTGATTCTTAGTCATACGTACTAATTTTCTTATGAATTCCTGCTGCAGAATTAATAGAGTTCAAAAATAATTACCGACAAGCAGCACCTGAGCCCTTGGTCAATTTGCACACACCCATGTGATGACGCGCCGACCCACTAGACTGTGATTAATTAACTGTGTCCGTTACGTACATTACTTTACGAGTATACATCCACGGCAGTATAGAAGACTGCCTTGCTAATGTGTGCCAAAACCATTTAGTATAGAGGATGACTAGATATATAACTTTTTCGTTTGAATTGTAAGCTTATCTCATTCATGTAATTCCCTCTTACCGGATTTGTAAGAGTAGGCTCGACTTCAGAAGTGGGATGAGCTAAGATGTGATTGAGTGTGCAATTTGATGCATGAAGTTGCGATGCGAAAGTTAAAGAAAAGGATGTCACGCAGGCAATGCTAAATAACGTATCTATAATGAAATCAATAAATCTCTCAGACAACACAGTCAGCTCATAAAAAAAGTATTAGCAGATGTATCCTTTGAAATTGTCAAAATTTCCGTTCGGTGTCAATTCCGTAGTTGTCTGTGCGTGCGGTTGGCCGGTACAACGATACATGTGATTAATTGTCTGTGAGTGAATGTAGACGCACGTCCCGGCGAGGTCGGTGGCCGCGCCTTATCGCATCGGCGTTTCCGAGACCAGCTACTGGTGCAAACCATGAGCTTGCGTCTAATTAATGTCATAGTCATCCCTTTGTTTCTTATAATTATTAATGCACGTGTTAATGATTTTGCTGTTGCTTGTTTTCACTCGGAACTACAGCAGTCCTCAGCATAAGCATTCTTGAACCGCATACGAAGCACTCCTGTCAAATGAACTCACTAATTACCCTGTTTGTTTATAAAATAAGCACCGGAGTTGATAAACACGTGCTGGCTGAGGTTCTATTTAAACTTCGTTTGTTTGTTTGCGCTATGAGGAACTATGCATGGTGATGCCATACACGCACTGTTCTGTAACGTTACATGCGTGTCTGTGGCTTCGATACACGTTTAGAAGTTACTTTTATATTTTAATTCATATTGTTTATGATTTTTCTTAAAGACATATACATGTTTTATGTCGCTCATGAAAATTTCTACACCCTGCCTGATATACAATGCAAAACACAAAGTATTGCAAGCTTTTCAGAACGATTACATACATGATGTCCTGCGTGTATACCGTTTCACGGTCGTTCCTTGGTATTATATTAGCTGGAAAAGCATTCTAGTGATCTTCTGTGCAGGGAAAGATTTCACTAATCTTCTGGTTTAGGTGCTGACAGTATGACTGAAGAGAGAGGTCAAAAAGCTTTCCCATTTAAATCAGTTTTGGAAAGTGGAAGAGACCTGCACCTCCAACTTTATCTACATTATAAAAGTTCTAGTGAAAAGGGCCAAAAGTTCCCTGGCCTTATGGTGACGAGCAGTCACTCGGATGTGGCCGCAGATAACCACTTCACCTTAACATTGGTGACATTGGTGGCGCATCAGCCAGGCAACCCTGCTATTGTTTCACCACACAATGGCGGCGCGATGCGATGGCAGCGCGGGCGCAGCTGCGGAACGACCGATTGTTTCCTTCAGTACACATCTGTTTCTGATTACATTACCATTGCATACATTATGCTCAATACTTACACACATGCCATTGTTACAATTACTTGAATTCAACAGGTTATTGTTCTCTTATTGGCAATTATCATCGAGTTTGAAATTTTTCGGAGCCGTTCCGACATTTGTTTTAACTGCATTAAGTTCAGAAACATAATTCTTCATCATGTTAGCGCCACATTGTTAATAGTTCCGTTAACCTCTTGTGGTAAGCTTAAAGCGCTTATGTTACGAGTGGGTTCACATCAGAGCGTTCAACCTACAGGCTGCCTGGATAGCAAGTTAATTCATTATATGAACTTGCAGTTGTTGCTAATCTAACTAGAAAACTTAATTCCGCATCGAAAGCATTCGCGAAAATTTAAGGGAATCAAATTTAAACCTATATAATGAACATGTTATTCTATTATTGGAGAAATTATAAAAACTATTTCTCTGAATCTCAATATTTACCAGAGGAGAATCAGTATCGCTTGTACTATTCTGGAAGTATACTTCTCGATTTTAGAAGAAGGTACTTCCAGCAGACGTATCGACGACGCAATCACTTAAGTAAAAATATTTTTTGATTTTTAAATTAAATTGATACTTTTAAGTAATCCAGAATTTTGTTAAATTCGGCATGCCGAACCAAGATAATTGACAATTTAATTTGAACGTTATCTGTTTAACGGCTAATAATTATTAACAATAGTTTAATACTAAGTATGTTATTAGGCTGAATTTCTCTTGATTTTTGATGAAATTTTGCACATAACACCAGGTTATCATGAGTTACGTAGAGGTATGCCTGTAATCGCGGTCTGTTTCTATTGATAAGATAACGTCACGCTCGTAATGTAACGGTAATTGTATGTTAACCAGATGCGCCTCGACGTCACGCGAAGCCCCGCCCCCAGCTGCTACTAGCCTCGTCACGCTTGTCACTGATAACAATAAACCGATAGTTTCTCCTATCGGCTCATGCTAGCCTAGTACTTTTTCAGCTGTAACGTTCTATGTTTCAGGACTGTGACGACTTAATGTTTCATAAAGCCGTTATGTTTACATTTTATTGCAGAGTGGCATCAATGTAAGTCCGGGGGATATTTTACGCATTGAATAGTTATTTATGCAGTCTGCGGATTGGATCTTTGCCAAATGCTTTGGTTTTAAAGTCGTGTTATTCTTTTTGTAGTATACTTTTTATTTCATTTTTTTATTATTCTCACTTGCTTCTGTCTACTTTGCGGAGTTCGTCTTCAAAGCTATCTAGGACAGCGAGTGCAGTTTGTTGTGTTTTCTTTGACAGTGAGCTGCCAAAACGAAGCACTATTTTGAAAGGATGGATGGTGGTGGAGTGGGCCGCCGATCTGGGTCGCACCTGCAGTGCGGCCGCGGCGCCCCTCGACCTCTTTCGTAATCGGTGCACTGCGCTGTGCCACTTGCCTTCCCGCTATTTTACAAATTGTTGCTTCCCCTATAAGTACCCCTATTCGTGAACGGCACGCCTTTGGGGAATTCGGATGGGCAAATAACAGGATACTTGTTTGTTTTATTTATTTCGTTTCCAAAGGTTTGAATGTAATGTATGCAGTAGTGTATATTGTTCTGCTATTTGTAACAGTATAATACGTATTGAAAAACATATCACGTCTAAAAATTATCATCTTGAAAATACAAGACATTTAATCAATAATTTCAAAAGTTTTTTTTTGTAATTTGCTACTTATAGAGCAAAAGTCGAAAAGATTTTAACATTTTGACTATGTTTTAATAGTGTGATATAGCTTTGCCCTGTATGTAAAAATATGTATTTTCTTCCGTATTTTTTTATACCACAAGCATGCGGACCACCCGTCGGAGAGTGGTCCCTCAGCCTAAGTCTCCTCTAGATCAATCAAAGTTAATATTGCTTCATATTTGGAATAATACAAGTTGGCGATACTTTATATTGCTATAAATATAAAAAGATAAGTAGTTCACGCCATAGCCTGGGGTGAGGCGGCAGTTTGCAAATAGGTTCTCCAATTGGCGATGATCCCAGGTCCCGGCCGAGGGGGCCGAGGTCGATTCAATTGCCATCTCGTGGGGTCTCCTGGTCTAGGGTACTGTGCTCGCCAATTTATACTTTATTGGTTTTGCCGTGAGGGAACTCAGAATATCAATTTATAATGTCATTCATAGGTCATGTCGGTGTTAATGCTACTATCTAGTCAGGCAGCGTTTTACCAGCTATTTCACTATACGATTCAATCTTCGTTTAAAAGGCTTTGAAATAATATCCAAATCTTCACGTATTTTAATTTCGCTCTAGAATTTATGCAACAGTAACATTAGATTGGATCAGTCAAACTCTATAGGTATATATATAAATTAACTTAAATTTCTCAGAATCCATACCTTGGCCATAATAGGACTATTCTATCTACAATAGAATAAGTCCAATAGAACAAAGTTCACCAGTAACTCGTGAGTAATCGTCGCAAGCAAATTCGTATAGTATTATCAGAGATCAGCGGGACCAAGCATACGACTAAAACACATTGAATAACAATTTTATGTGGTATTTACCAACTTTACCCAGTTTATCAAGTCCGAAATTTAATTTAAATCTCAAAAAGCACTCTGTGTCTTTTTTATAGCCTTGTGAGAAGTACTATGGAATATTGTTGTCCTGTTTGGTCTTCTTACTATAAAGTTAATGCTGACAATCTGGAAGCGGTGCTTGAGACACCTATCGTACAAGTGCAACCTCGGAGTAAAACCATTACAGTAAAAGGTGGTCTAGGTTTGGGGTCATTTGGGGTTTGCATAAGTTTCTTCATGCGACTGTTGACTCGCCAGTTCTGGTTGCATCTTTGAACATCAACACTACATACAAGTCTCGCAGTCCTCATATTTTCATAATGCAGTACTATAAAAACAATACGTCCTATATTACATTATCAAATATATCAAATACTATAGAGGTCGATACCAGGAGGCAGATTAGGGAGCTCATATCACTATGTACCGTTATTTCTTAGGGCTACGCACCTCTGCTTACGACCGAAGGGTTGAACACTAGACAAGCATATTATTCTTTAGAATCTACGTTAGTATGACGGGTTTTGTGATTTCCCTCCAATTTTAAACTTATTTTAGGCAAATGACACAAGATAATAATATGCCATAAAGTCAAGTAATAGTAAAAAGTTTTTTATTTCATAAACTATTATATAGCACTTGAAAACATTCAAACAAAATATAAATTAAAAAAACTAAACACTACTACAATGAAAAAACGAAGCTTAGCTTCACTTACATGCAAAAAATTAAAATTAAGTGTAAGTGAATCTAAGTGCCAGTTCCGAGCACCCGCTCTGTGAGAGAGAACTGACAAGAAACTTACAGGCAATGCTATTTTAAATTATCAATCAAATATAATTTAAATTAAGTCGAATGACCTTTTTGTTATTATTACAGATAGCCACAGATTAATAGAGAAAGTCCTCTAACAAATGGCACACACCCATCCGTTCAACACACGCACACACCTAAGACTTTTAAGGGCTCAATACATCTTTCTGCCTTGTTGGTAATTCTCACAAAACGTCTTGGGACCGCTTCAGAAGGATTAAGTTGATTGCAGGGTGCTTCAATGTTTCCGCCCAAAGTTCGCAACAAATCAATACGGATAACGAGCTCTCTGAAATTTTAGACCTTTATATTATATTGTTACTGAACGTGCTGTATCTCAAACTGTGCTCTATTTAAGGGTTCATGAATCAAGACGATACAATTTTAGGCCCGGCCCTCCAGCAAGGCGGTCAAGAAAGTGTCGTCTTTAAAAAACCCGCGAAGAAACTTTTTATTTTACTCACGTCAAAGACATCATGGACATGGTGCATGCAACACAATTGAAAATAATTCTGCTCTAAGTAGGCATATATCACACCATATGTGAAAGATCTTGTCCCGTACACAAAATGCTCCCTTTGAACTTTGAATGTGTACGTTATCTATTACGAAGACAGTTAGCTACTAGGCAAGAGTGGTGCGCGCGCGCAGCTGTTGCTCGCAACTGGGTCGAGCGCGGCCGGCGCTTGCACAACGCTCCAAACCCAGTGAGCACTATTGTTATTTATTACGAGTAATTACTGAGCAATTAACACGACACTCTGATGTCCTGGCTTGCAGCGTCCGTCTTCAATCAATGAACGACTCGTAGCGGGATTCTATATCTTATGATCTTACAATACACTGTTAAACTAAATAATGATTACACGAGTTAAAATATTGATAGATTAATAAAACAGACTGAAGGACGTGACTTCCAATTTCTACGAAATTTTAAACCTGACAACACACACACCTAACCATAAATATTCCGGTTTATTTCGAATAAGCGTTACCACGTTTGTTGTCTCACATAAATTATCTGGATCCTAGGATCTACTTATCTGTCCCCCCCGAACAGGTCTCCACCTTGGCGTGGTGGGGGGGCTGAGTACCTCCCGGAGGCCGGGAAAAGGTAACACCCAGAGACCGACGACTCTGGGTGCTCTTAGTACTGACTATCGGGGGAGAAACTAAGAGGGACCTGTGGAGGGCGCAGCGGGCGGGCCAGGAGGGCCCGCTCAGCAGCGCCAGGAGGGTCTAGGCAGTGGGGGCAGGGGGCCCCTGCTGTCTCACCATGGACCCTCCGGGAAGTCGGCCACACACGCTATGGTCGCACGGGGAGGTAGGAGGGGCGCGTCCACTGCGCCTCTTTGAGGAGGTCCTCCCGGTTTTGGTCCGGGGGACGTTGGCCGCAGGCGGGGTGTCAGAAGCTGCAACCCAGGTACTGGCCCCCGCCTCTTTCTCAACAAGCGGCGGGCGTCGTCGGAAGATTTTTAGTGGGTATTACTGCTGGCAGTCGTGTCTGCCGGTGGTGAGTCCCACATCCCCCTTTCGGTCCCCCTTTGGCCGGAAGGCAGTGCGTAAATGCATTTTGTTACCGACGTAAAAAAAAAAAAGGATTTACTTATCTGTGTCTTGCCTAGGATTATGAACCCTGTTTCAGACTTAAAACAAATTTATGTTTTAATTCATATTGTGCTATAGCCTTATGTAAACACAAAGACACTTATAGAAGTCTGTCCGTCACTGCCTCTCCATCGTACATTATTAGAACTAATAATATTTATAGTATATTTTGTTAAGTTCATAGTATATTTAGTACAACAAATGTTTGCTTGAACACCACACCCTAACCTGTGTTGTTTGTGCATGTGGTAGCTGTTTAATTACTTCAGTTAATTATGTAATATTTTAGTCTGAAATAACACTGTAAGCTATCCAAAGAATTTAAAAAGAAAACATGAATGGAGGATTTGAATATGGAAATAAAACAAAACATTTTGAGATATAAGTAGACATATTGTCGTCCCATATCTTTGAGTACGGTGTCAGTCAATACATATTACAGAATCTTAGTTTAGTGAGATTGAAAGTTATAAAATTTCAAAGATAAAAAGCTTTCAAAATTAGGTAGTGCGTAAGAAGACACGGAAAGTGGTGAAACAATCGACTCAAACCCCGCCGGTTTTTACATCTATAATTTTATTAAGGGTTTTATATTTTGATAAGAATGTGTATTTGGTACATTACAAATTAAAAATAAATTCTTAAAACTAACAGTATCTTAAATAGTACCAATTAGGCCTCCGCTTATCATAATGTCGCGACAAAGATTGTCACGACGCTGGTATTTTGCGAATGCCTGTAAGATGTTTAGTAAAAACAAAAATATAATAATATTTTGGAAGCCAAAAATATCTATATTAATAAAATATAGATCCACAACACCTTGTCGAAAAGTATAGCAAGTAAGTAAGTACGCCTAATACATAAAATGACAGTGAATGCTCCGGCAAAAGGTCAATAGAACGTGGAACAGAATAATAACCTTGCGATTGTCACGTCACATCTCGTCACGTCACTTTCTACCCGTTTTGCTCAACAGTTCCTACTCAGGTGTCTCCTAGAGTCGAGGGTCGTTTGGAGACTAGGTGAGTCAGTAACGCGTCACGGAGCTCATGGTCATAAGGAGGTTAGGGAAAAGAAACTTTTGGGTGGTTTGAACCAAACATGGAAACAAATTCGAATGACCACATAAATATGCAAGTAGACTTGTGGTTGGTTTAACGGTAGTTCTCTTTATGACTTTCTTGGTGCTCTGAGTGGGTTTAACCAATTATGTTTGGGATGACAAGTGGAGTGCTAGTCTGGATTTTCTTGTAATGGCCCTGTAATGTTTATGGGCATGCAACGTAGCTAAAGGCAGACTAAATATGGGCAATGTCATAGTTCATTTGAAATAATAGTCAGAAATCATTAATTCAGATGCTAATCCATATTTAGCTAGAAATTGGGACATTTTTCTTAACCTCTGTTAGGATCTTATTCAGGCAGCATGTTACCTCTCACTAGTGAGATTCCAACCATTAAAAAAAAATATATCAATTACAAAGCCTTAGGTATTCCAGTGTATCCTCAGTATAACCGAGCAACAGCCATCTGTCTCGCTCGAACTGGTTCATTGGGTTACGGTTAAATCCAACTACAGTTACGCCACGTTTGTCTGTTAGTCGGTGACTCAAGATTACTAACGTCTGCCTTCTCTTGATTATAAAATCTTCCACAACACCTTATACACAAGATTCATATTGCAATAGAGATTCTGCTCCATGCAGACCGGTTTACTATGCGCACAATTACCTTTAAGGCTATATGCAGCTAGAAATATTTTGTTTTTTAAAGTCTAGCTGTTGTTAGCTTATTTTCTCACGCCAAATCGTACTTTACTGGATTGAATACACTATTCAGTTAATCATTTATAGATACCATAGATTGCAGCGGCTCGTTTCATTACAAGCAAGAAGATTGTACATAGATATTATGTGAAAATTTATAATATAGACTGTTTTTTTATCAAATAAACTATAATCTAAAGCTAATTACTTATCAATACATAATATACATTCACATCACTACAGTAAGTAAATAAATAAAAAGATTTCTGGGAACTGTAGGATATAGTATCAGCATGCCTATTCAAGTGCTACAAGGCATTAAAACAACTACAAATGCAAGCAACAAGCAAATGCATTAATTATTATTATAGGAGTCTGGGTCTATGAGCACTTAAGTTAGGAATGTAAGCATGTAACAGCGATTAGGCAGCCTATGAGACAAGCATCCGAGATTGTTTCGGTTACGGCTATTGACTCACCACCTGGGGAGTTTGAATCACTGCATATTATAAGAGTGAAGTTCAAACGGTCGTATGTCTGTGTTGTTGAAGTCGACGTGGCTCGTCGGCTTAACTACCTTATGACGATTGCCATACACGTTCTGGGTATCAAGTTGTGAGTCGTGTGTTTCTTTTGTGTTAATGGAAGCAGCCGATGACGCATTCCGGGACACAGGAAACAATAGATCATATTTTTTTGGTTTTGAAATACCGGCTGCTTAAGACTATGATTCCGACAAAGTTATCACTGCAATCAAAAATGTTATTACCGTAAAACCATTGAATTCAAAAAACATGTTTTTTGAATTTATTACAATAACCAATAATTTTACTGTCAGAACCAGGCAATATATTATTTGCATTTTGAACTTTAGTACCTACCTATATATTTTCTTTGCCTGGCAGAAATAATAAAAATAGCGTTCATTATTAATTAAAATCATCATTCCATAGTCATTATCCAATTGAAATGAAGTCCTCAATAACCCCAATCATAAAGTGGCTGCTGTAAACCGTTAAAGAGTTCCATCGACTGTCTTTCGCAATGTGCCACAAATTCTCGATTGCATTGAAATCCAGATTGTTTGCAAGCCACTTTAGGACTAACCATTGATCTCGAAAATGCCTTAATGCTGTTTGCTTTGCATCTAGTTTATACTTTTATACAGACACAAATCCATTGTGCGTTCAATATTTCTCACAGACCTAACGCCCTATCCGGAAGTTGCTCCCATTCTTTAATATTTCCACCTCCTTGCTTAACACTCTAACCACACTTGAGATACCCATAACTGAATTAAATATATAAATATAAATATTCTCTTAAAATCACACCAATTTTTTAGTTCCTATATAAGTATCATTAAGAACTTGTGTTATGGATACTAAATAACGGATAAACATACATAATTTTTTTTTTGTAAATACATACTTAAGATACATAGGAGAACACCCAGACCAGAACAAATATTCATGTTCATGCACACAAAGATTTGTCCTGTGTGGGAATCGAACCCACGACCTTTCGAGTGAAGTGCAGGTATACTGACCTCCACGCCATATCGGTCGTCAAATTAGGTTCTAGTTTCAAAAGAAAATAACTGTTATTTTCCATTAATGGATAATTCAAGTACTGTTTTTTCTAGCAAAGGCTTAAAACGATTTTCTTTATATTGCCTAGTAAGTACTTTTCTAGCAAGCCTTCTAAACAAGTTTGCGTCAACTAACCGCCCGTGAACCAGCTGTATATCTTTCGTGAGGCATCTTGCGAAAAATATATTTTTCCAATTAAAGTCATATCTTATGAAACAAATTATCATTCTCAAGAGATTTGGTCTTCCTAGTCCCAACGTTGTCCGAATGCCATCCAAGACAAGTGGGCAGAATTCTTGCTATAACTATTTAAAAAGTTATACAAAGTATTTGTTCCAATATAAAATGCAGTACAAAAGATATAATTGTTGTACGTATTATCTTTTATTGTCTTCAATGGTGTGATCAGCAGGAATCTAATATTACAAAACTACTAAATGATACAACAATTGAAATAAATTCATTACAAAAGAATTGAATAAAAATTGCTAAAACGTAAATATCATCAAAAAATATTTCCCGTACCGGGAATCGAACCCGAGCCTCCTGGGTGAAAGCCAGGTATCCTAGCCACTAGACCATACGGGAGATGAGAGAATGGTTGAAATATTGAAGCAAGATAAGCACAATCACTCGGAGTCGCACAAGGCCACCTATTATTGTGCTGATAACTTTCGATTGTACAGCTGTTTATCACAAAAAGCATTACGAGTGAAAACCGGTACGGCAGCAGCCAGCGCGAGCGTTCTGATTCATCATTGCCCCAATTGGTACAAGAGAACGGCCGGCCGTTACATTCCTTGAAATAAAATTATGTAAATAGTATCAATAAAAAAGAAATTGACAGTATTATATGTACCTGACATGCTTTTCTTTGTATAATCCCTGTTACTACTTTTGTTTGCGAGAGGAGGATTCTAGTAGTAGGACAGTAATAAACAGAAATGATGATAAACGTACTTTCTTATTAGTTATTACATATGTACATTAAATAAATAATTTCTCACAATAAATCTAATTATTTAGTCTAAAGATAAGTATCATAAGATCTTGTGTTATAAATACTAAATAACGGATGAATATTATGTAAATTCGTTTTTTTTTTTTAAATACATACTTAGTATACGTATAAAACAAACAAATAATGTCACGTTATATAAAAATCTTTGTTCCGATAAAACTTACAAAAATAATACATGTTAGTATACGTTCTAAATGATGCTTATCTTGAAATTAATAATTGGTGTGATAATAGGATAATCTTATTTATCTTTAGATATATTTTATGCCCACCAAAACATATAATTTTAAGCATTCTCTCACCTCCCGTATGGTCTAGTGGCTAGGATACCTGGCTTTCACCCAGGAGGCTCGGGTTCGATTCCCGGTACGGGAAATATTTTTTTAAATTTAATGGCAACTGATAATTAAATTAATTTGTTGTAGCGTTTAGTAATTTTATAGTATATGTAGATGTCCTTCTAATCAGATCATTGGAGACATAAACTCAACAATTATAAATATTTTTTCAAAGGGTGATTAACATTTTAGTATTTATCAAATTTGTTAAAATTAAAAGGAAACTGATAGGGAAATTATTTCATTGTAGCGGATAACGAATAAATACCACGCATTTGGTGACCGTGTTATATGCTTTCACATTACTATTAGACTATAGACATCAGACCGATGTTAATATTTACAATTGTGTGCTATAATATGTTATTATTAAACACGAATAATTATTGACTTGCTAATGTTAGTTTAGTATGCTCCCTGTATAGTGATATTAATTTGTTGTTTAAAAAGTTATTTAATGCTGAGACAATCAATGATTATTAAAATTAAAAACTCACACTGCAGTTAGTAAAAAAAAATTAAAAATATTTTTGATAATTGTTTGTTATATGGTCGCTCGCTGCTATAGTTGCTATATTTAAAGTGAATAATGTCTTTGGTCTCGTGACTTTGAAATCGATTTTGTTTTAAAAATTATGTTATTTGCTCGTTTGATGATGATGACTGGGTGATTTCTATCTGTTTATAAACAAAGAATTTATCCGTTTACTAATTCATAATAAAAGCTCTGCTTATTTTGGAGCTAGACGGTGTGTAAAATATTGCAGGAAATTATTATTAATTTGAATTATAATAAAATACAAATTGAATCCAGAATCTTTATAGCACATTACAATTCTTTTGTTATCGATAAAACACTACACTTTCGAAAACCACCTTTCGTCGTTGTTTTAATAAATAAAAATTTCTCTTGTAATTTTTATTGATTGATCAAAACAACCGCGACGAATTAAACCAGTGAAACGAGGAGCGGAAGTGAACCATGGATTCTAAGCTCTCTCCGATACCGTGTGGAAAGTTGCACCTCGCAGCCAGCAACCGGCAACTGGTCGTTTTAGTTAAAATGGTCATTCTCATAAAAGCATAGAATAGATGTTGGCTAGATGGCTAAAGGAAGTGCTCATAGCTCCACGGTACTAGGTAGTCGATAGCGATCATCGACGTAAAGCAGAGTAAACAGTCAGTTCTCTGATTATCGTTTATATGGCATTTAATATAGAGAAATCCGTGCCTCAGAAGTCAAGTTAAGCCATTGGTCTGAGTCATCACTAAGTTGCAGTCGTATAGCCATGCGAGCAGCCCTATTGAAAAAACTATCAGCAAAACCCCACTAACCTGCCTCCGCCGGTCCTAGGTCCGCGTGGTGTCCTAACATCTGGATCCCTCTTGCCATGGTTTGCGAGGCCCGTGTTCAGTAGAGGGACGTTATTGCTGATGAGGTGGCTAATGAGCGAGACAAACGTCCGGCTACTTAAACGTAAGCTACGGTCGACAGCTTCCGGGCAGCAACGACTAATTAAGCACATCCCACTCGTTTAGAGTTAGTGTCAGTAACGTGTTTATTGGATCACATAGCGTATCTCGATCTGGAACTAACTGTTGTGTTATTCTAGATTAGAAACGTAGCTCCGTGTTATATCTTGCAATTTATTCTTGTTTCTTTATAAACTTGATAATAAAACTTTGTAATCCCAAGGAAATTGGCTTCCCAAGATACAAGCTTTGCTTAGTTGAAGAACCACTGGAAACGATATAGATTGCGAATATTTAAACAATTTGTAATCTTCAGCTTTAATTTTGTATATAATTGAGTTGCAATCAATAAGATTCATCTTAAAATATTTCAGAACATTTTGTACACTAAAAAAAATACTTTCAAGTCTTAGAAATTCCTACTTATTTTATAACATGCGCAAAAATCCGTCGGTCTAATATGCCTGCAATTCTAAAGAGACATTTTATCCAGCTTGGCTATGTGCCAGAGGGTCACAGGATAAATACAAGCCTATGACATTTTTGTTTTGAATAAGATATGATTTTATATAAAAGGTTGAAGACAGTGCCAGTTTGTAGTCATATAATGGAGACCACCTAATTTAGTTTTACAGCACGACTTTACAAACAAAAAATACAACAAATCTTTAAATAAATATCCGACGAAGGCCACTTATTCTGTCGGTAGTGTTTGTGTTACCTATTGGGTAGCCGTATTTGTAAATAACATCAATAAGCGGTAGAGACAAGTAAAAAGTGTCAGGATGTGGTGTCAGCGTCCCGAGTACTCCCGACATGCCACATGTCGACACAGCCCCGGTTTTTGTTGCTCCTGCCGTCCCACGAGCAACGCGGCTTCTCTTTACCTTATCTTAAAATAAATATTCCAGCCATCACACTCCGCTCTGGCTGACTTTTCTATCTCTTTATAATGTGGAAGGTCACCGGCTGCAACCGGCATACAATTAAGTGCTAGTGGGTTGTATGATATTCTGCTTGTGGTTATGGGTTATTGGTGTCGTTGTAACTTAACGAAAGTCGGTTAACTTTTATTTCTATGCTTGAAAATTATACCTGTGTCTACCAAAGTATAAACAACGAGGACAATTTTACTGCACTATGTATTAATATTTTATATGACAAGAATTGTTGCAAGATTATGTTACTTATGACCGGCAATATTTGAAATTTATCACACATCGATTTAGATGACATACATATATATGTATGTATAATTAATTATAAATGTTCTGCTAAGACATGTAAAGTAAAAAGTTCTTTATTTCATAAACTATTACATAGCACTTGAAAACGTCAAAACAAAATATACATGAAAAAAAAATTATATCAACCCTGAAATCACGAAGCTTAGATTCACTTACATGCAAATAAATAAAAATTAGGTGTAAGTGAATCTAAGTGCCAGTTCCGAGCCTCCGCTCTGTGAGAAGAACTGACAAGAAACTCACAGGCTATGCTCTTTAAATTATTTTTGTTACATGACACACACAGTGTAAATTTGATGATACTGAAAGGGTCCCCCGAAGCTGTAACCAATAAAGTAGCACTAAGGGAACCTTCCATCACAGTCAAGTAAGTATGTATTGTGAAACTGAGCTGAGCCTGTACAATAAGGGATGGTCACGACAATGATCTGGTTGACTTTTTATTCTAATATACACATACAAGTTGAAAATGTTAAGCCCAAGCTTGTTTATCCGATAAGTAATCATTAACAGCATAATACCCCTTTTGAAGAAACTGCTTTTTAACTACATTTTTAAAAGTTGCCAATGGTAGATCAATTATTTCCTGCGGAATTTTATTAAAAAATCTGATACTATTACCCAAAAATGAATTTTTAGTTTTGTGAAGTCGACAATTTGGCAGAGAGAGCTTATTTCTATTCCTAGTATTAAACTACTACTATTACACATGCTTTTTTAGTGCACATGTACTAATACGAGTCGCTGTCGTTTCTCTCCTGTCATTTCAATCCGATCCGATCAAACGACTTGATCATCTATCTAATTTAACCATCTACTTAGCTATGGGAAATTATATGTGTTTTAATTGTATAATTTCTTAGTACTCAATTCATTTATCATTCTGATCTAAATTTAAATCATTGCGGCAAAAGCTGTTTATCTAAAAAAAATTCAAATTATATTACGAACGTTTGGTACCAAGATACAATAATATTATTATCTGTGCTATGATAACCCCAGCTGATCCTCCGCTTTTTATTTGTTGACTAACAGATAACGGGAATTCACGAGGAAAAGTGAAGCGTTTGATAACCGATAATTTGATAAGTACGTACCTACTTATTGGAGGTCGTTTTGTATGCTAAGATTAGGTTATAGTGTTTTTTGAAGACATTTGATTTAATAAGTTTTTTATATAAAGGGCGGCTTCTTCTATTATAAAGTACCTGCTTTTTAGAGTTAACGCACCACATATTGTTAAGTTTATTGACCAATAAAGAACCTTTTAATGTGTTTATAAATTTTCATTTTAAACTTCTATGACGACCGATATGGCGTGGTGGCGAGAATACTCACTCTCCGCTCTTAAGGTCGTGGGTTCGATTCCCACGCAGGACAAATCTTTGTGTGCATGAACATGAATATTTGTTCTGGTCTGGGAGTTTTCGTATGTATGTATTTATAAAAAAAGTATTTATATATATGTTTATCTGTTATTTAGTATCCATAACACAAGTTCTTAATGATACTAATCTTGGAACTAAATAATTAATAATTGTCAGAAAATATTTCTTTATTTATTCTAAACTTCTTTTAAACTTCGTTTTTTTTTAAATTATACTTCCTTGTTTAATTAGTTATAATTTGACGACCGATTTGGCGTGGAGGTCAGTATACCTGCACTTCACTCCAGAGGTCGTGGGTTCGATTCCCACACAGGACAAAACTTTGTGTGCATGAACATGAATATTTGTTCTGGTCTGGGTGTTTTCCTATGTATATTAAGTATGTATTTACAAAAAAAAAAGTATTTAAGTATGTTTATCCGTTGTTTAGTATCCATAACACAAGTTCTTAGTGATACTTATCTTGGAACTAAAGAATTGGTGTGATTGTAAGAGAATATTTATTTTATTTATTTATTTATTTGTACTGTTTAACCCCTTTTAATTGGCTTGTGACCCGCTAAGCCCGAGTCTATACTAGTATATAGTCAGGAATGACAATTTGTATAACTACTTATATATTCTTTATCAATAACCATCACTGTACATATAATTTGAGACCGTATCTAATCGCGCTAATAGTATTCCAATTATTGAGCTAAGTATATGTATTACAACAAATCAAATAGGTTGATTAATCTGTTGATTACATCAGCTATTGACGAGGTAAAATGTATCTTTACCCTATATTCATTGATAACGAAAGTCATTCATGACTAATAATACTTGTAGATTTACGAGTTTAATGACACTGTGATTATAAATATCATTAGCGATATTGTGCAGCAGTCTGGTAGGAGTTTATTATCACATTGGAATTACCATTAAGATTGCTTTAAACTAATTTTGACTTACAATTAATAATTTTTTGTAATATTAGTAATCGAAAGTAAGCATAGCAAGCAAAAATAAAGCATCTCTTGTTGTCTTGTAAGATAAGTAAATGATACCAAGAGTGGATAGAAGCTCAAAATTAATTGGTCATGTTTTAAACGCGTTCTTAGGCACGCTTGTTGCGCCAGAAGCATCACTAGGGAGTTGCCTTTCAAAATGCAATTTGTAGGAATAGTATTCCAAAGGACACATAGAGTAGTTATCGCCTCGTCCCTCACTATCGATAAAACTGTGTACAAGTCGGTCGGTGCGCGGGGCTAACACACGTTGTTCCAAAGCGTTCCGCATTATCAAGTCACGCACGTGTGCCACCTGCGCACCGAGCACTCCTCCTACGGCACGATTACCGAGGAGTGTGGACAGATTATCCATACTAGTATTTTATATGCGAGAGTCAATCTCTTTCACATTTTGGCGTCTACATTGTTTTAAATTTGATTTTGTACTGGTTTGAGGATAATGCTTAAACGACCTCTTATTTATAAGTGAGGTGTACAGGGATCCCAAGGATACCAAGACCTAAGGAGCATAAGCAACCTCACCTGCAAGTGGTGCACCTGCCAATCAACGGACGAGGCTTTGGCGAACATAACAGCGCCCGGTAAACGGCAATAGGCTCGCCACCTATTACGTGGGTCCAACTATATAATTGGTGATTTGTGGGCGTATAATATGCCTCTCCCTTTCGGGGAAACAGGCGTGAATGAATGTTTTTATTTCTAAGTGACTAGCTATGACCAAAAACCTAATAAAAACTGTGTAAGAAAGCACGACGTTACCCCTGTCTGTCTTCGCTCACTTGCTCGTTACTAGTACTCGTTAGTTTAGCATTTTTGGCAAATTGGATAAGTGGTGAATTTAAGGCAGTACACCGTGGTCGAGTGAACTTGAACCACAGTCTATAAGCGGAGAGGCGTGAATGTGAACAACGACCTTTAAGGTGTTGTGACCGAAATAGGTGACCCTCTGGAGTGTAAGGATGACCGTCGCGCCCCATTGAGCACAAAGGGTTCGTGTCGAGAAAGGGTTATGGGTGAATATTGCAACTGTAGCACCCTTTTGCTCGTTTTTATGTGAATATCTAGCGAGTGGGTAAGAACTTAGGCCTAAGCCTAGTTATGACGAAGTAATCTTTATGGCAGATTTTTTTTTCACATCTTAAGAATCTTACATCTTTGTTACATTTCTTGATGAAGTAGAAATATAACAATATTATTCATAAAGATTTTTTTTCATTCATACGGTCACCTCACAGAAGACTGCCGGAAACAGGAAACGAGAGTATTGCTACCACGCGAAGCAAATGAGATGTCTGAGGATTGTTTTTTTATGACCTAATTGTTTTATTGTTTTTTTCTTGGACATCATTATAGATAGATTGTATTATGAGTGAGCAGTGGTAAAAAACGCATAAATGCTTCTTTTATTCAAAGAAATAAATAAAATGTAAGTCTGAAATTCCTAGTGTTCTACCTGTAGTAGTGTACAAGAAAGCAGCGAAAGCATCATTTGAAAGTGACTCCCAATAAGATGAGGTTCGATGCATGTTGCATGGGGAACGGGGTCAGGTGCCGACCGCCGCAGCCTGTCTCAGCACTGGTCTGCCTACTTAATGATACTAATAAAATGCGTATTACTTCATGTTCAACCGCTCGCAGGGTACGTTATACTCAATACTTTATTTCGTTCCACAATGGTTTTATAAGGTGGTGAATATTACAATTTGGTACATTTGTGGACAGCATAGTGTAGGAGAGAGGAGGAAGGGCGCCGTATAATTCAATGAAAAAGAAAATTTATCTTCAAGGAGTTTTCCCTTGATAAAGTGTCAAGCGTGTACCTACATGTATATGTGTATTTAAGTACCTATTGTTATATTGCACACCTGGGAGTGGTTATTATTATTCCGTTTATTCGTATCAGTTAGCTCAAAAAGCAATTAATTGAATTAATTAGATGCCCACGATCACTTGTCTAAAACATGTGTTACTTCAGGTAGATTAATGGTTATTTTATTCAATTCGAATTCAGTGATAATTCTTGGGAAAAGGGGTTTATAACAAATTGGTCATCCACCGCTTATAATCACAAAATGTAGGATAGAATAGAATAATTCACAGCACAAACAGCAACAAACTGGTTCCCCAATCCCCTCTGTTCCACTGCAATCCCTATAACTCTAAAGAGTGAGGGGAAGTTTGAACACGTCAAAGGCTGAAATTAAGATGATTTTATTTTTCGTAAATATTATTGACAATATTTCTAACTTTGCTAATAATAAATAAATAATTTGTAACAATTATTTAGTTCCATGATAAGTGTCATTGAGAACTTGTGTTATGTTATGAATACTAAATAACGGATAAACATACTTAAATACTTTTTTTTTGTAAATACATACTTAATATGAAAAGGAAACACCCAGACCAGAATAAATATTCACATTCATGCACACAAAGATTTGTCCTGTGTAGGAATCGAACCCACGACCTCATGGGCGGAGCGCAGGTATACTGACCTCCTCGCCATATCGGTTGTCTTTGCTTATACATTCTTCGTTCTAAAAAGCACTTGCGTTTTATGTGGGTTTACATTCAGAGTTTCGACTGGGTCCTAAACACTCAACTGATAGATTATGACCGCGAATTAAACAATTAGGAAATTGTTATAGTATTTTAACATGTTTTCCTGCACGTGCCTGTGGTTCTACTTCTGTGCCACAAGTACTAGCGCGATACTCGACACCAAGCTCGAGCCCACAAACCCATTAGTGTCCTCTCCGTTTTCAAACTTCTGTGGGCGATTGAATCTACATGCAAAGCAAATTGATACCGTCCTATGTGAAGTGGCTGTATATTTGTTTTCGTCTGCGTGTTTTCTATGTATCATAAATAATAAATATCAAATAATAAATATCCAGCAATACAAAAATCATATAAAACATACAAAAACCGAGCGACTATGCTCTGAGACAGAATAACTTCTTTACAATAATGTAACCAGTGTAATCATCCCATATGTATATGTATGTATATTCCATTCGTTATATACTTTAATACTGAATTAAAGTGTTTCAAAACATCTTATTTTGTTATAACCAAGTGTAAGCAATTCATATTGCTGTTATTTCTCGTAAAAATTAAAAAAATAGGACATAGGTATGGCGTCAGTTTGTCTGAAACGGGATAATGTCTTCCATGAGACCATGAGGTACACATTGATGGATACCAGGTTGTTTGCCTATATGCTTATCTTGGTAACTACTGGAGCGATTTTGATATGGTTTTTAATAATAGATAGTGGGATTGCACCCACAAAATAATATAATTAATAATTAAAATAAATCATTTCCTGATAGCACTAAATCGATTTGACGCGAGATAAGAGACCCTATTGCACCCAAACGGAGTACTTATTATTTTTTACAGCAAAAATCTTAACATCATTTTTGAATTTAATGAAACGTTATTTATTACATTACTAGCTGATGTGTTTTACAATAACTTCATAAAAAAGACGCTAGAACTTCTTCTCGTAAAAACTGACTTCAGTCTATACCTAATATAAAACAAAAAAAAAAAACAAATAGTGAGCTATTTAGTCGTTAGTAGCTATATTCAATCTAATAATCGTTCTTGAGTTGTCGTCGTTCTTATATTTCTGTTCATTAACAGAGTAATATGTTTAAACAGATAAAACTGTTATTTATTATAGGAGTATATAAAATACTAATGAGAAACCGGTAAACGTACTTGAAATTATGTTCAGTAATCACATCGTAATGCCAGATTAGTAAGCTTTTTTAAATAAACAACTACCGGCTGTAGCAGCAGTAATACCGTTAGTTTACAGCATTAAAATAAACTAGTCAAAAGTTACTAGTTAGTTAAAAAGACTTTTACGACTTTTATAATTATTATCCTTGACTGTTTTTAATGCTGAATTGTTGGTTACTCGTTTATATAAATTAAATGTCAATTTGCCATCAGTTACGGCATTAAATAGTTGTTGACTATTGCTTTATTTTTTCTGTGAAATACATTTCACAAGTACAATCATTACGATGCACCTACCATAAAAATCAAACAGTAGCTGTTAAAATATAAATATAAAAAATATGCTTACAAAGCGTTTTTCGATCCCATTTAAACAGATTGTAGGTACTTATATTTGCAAACTTTCATTATAATATTTTTTATTTGCTATTAGTACTATGCAAGGTATACTAGAGACTACGTATTCTAGAGACGGTAAAAAAAATATGTTCATTTTTGTAAATGAAAAAAAATTGTTGGATATCTTACAATGTTACAATACATAGGAATCACCCAGACGAAGATCAACATTAGTATGTTGCTCATAAATACATACTTGTAATAAATAGGATACAAACACCAAGTGCAAGATATAATTTTTACGCTCACACAGCAAATTAGGATCTAATTCTCCCATAAACAGAATACAGAACGCGCACAACATAATCTCAGTCAAAGACTGTGACATGTTTAGGCACAGTCTCGTTAAATTTAAAACAGTATTAAAAACTATCTTAAACTGATGTATTTAGTCACTCTCATTGTTTTTTTTATGTAAGTTCAGTGTTTTTTAGTATTTAGTTTGCTATACCTTGTAATTTTTTAGTATTTAAATGTCGTGGCAACTTGTAATAGAAACGACACTATTGTTTGAGCCATTAACTTCTATGTTTGATCCATGTCTTTGTGTGTGTTTTGTAAGTTGTCCTAATTATAAATAAATAAATAATTTCAAACAAATTCGTTTCGCATAGATATTGAAATTACCTCTGCGCCATTGAGTATAGGTTGTTAAACGTAGTTTTTAGTTAAATTTAATTTGCATAAGGTATCAATTTGATAAATGGGAATGTTCCAGTACTTAGTTGTAAGTGTCAAAATATGTCGGGAGTCCGGACCGCGCCGCCTGTCTGCGTGCCGGTGTGGCCTATCGATTGCATGCACCTCTCACAAAGGGAGCTGCTCCTCCGACCCCCCGACCCTCGTCCCCGCCCCTCGTCCTGTGGAGGACGGCACAGTTCGCGCATCCATACCTCCTACCCCCCCGCCCCCCTCGCCTCAACATCCACTTGGAACCTGCAGTATTGCTATTTTGGCTTATCAGATCACGGTTCAAGGACCTTAAATAAGTTTTTCATTCCATTGATTTTATAAATGAACACATTTACTAATCTATTATGTAGGCAAACTGTAGTTGATAATCGTCTGTACGGTGCTGTCGATAATTTGAACCTCGAGTATTATCTCCCGTATGGTCTAGTGGCTAGGATACCTGGCTTTCACCCAGGAGGCTCGGGTTCGATTCCCGGTACGGGAACTTTTTGTTTCCTCTTTTTAAGCGTTTTATTATTTATTGATTTGTTTGTATTTTTTTTTCATGTTTTTTAATAAAATAAAATCTTTTTTTCAATTTCATTTTTAGTAAGAGTGATTTTATTTTAGGCCTTTATACTCCGAGTGGCACTCAATCTTCAACGTTGAAGGAGGCTCTTGGGCTTGCGGCCCTTCTGTTCGCGCTACCTCCTCCCAATGCCCATTGGTCGTAACAAAATTCTTTATCTACAGAAATCGTGACACGTTTCTCAGACACTAATAATTGTTAATTAAAATTAATAACCAGACAAGCGCTTGTCGAGCATCGTGCACTTATGAATATTTGTATCATTAAAAATATTTATTAATTGTTTTATCGTTTTATAAAAGTCAAATACAATTAAATAATCAAGTTGGATAATAATATAAGCTATATCTTTTGCGCTACACTATAACAGTTTCATGTCAATTACGAGTGCATTATATTCCAAAAATAAACCAAAGTTGGTTTGATATTGGTAAAATAATAAATGATTAATGTTAGATCTAAATATTAGAGATAAGTATATTGTCATCATACGTAAGTCGCGGGTGGCCGGTAGTTTAAATTAATAGTAACTCATCGATCGGTGTATAGGGCTCCTGCCAAGATCTGAGGAGTCCAAGCTAACCTCACCTGCAAGTGGTGCACCACAGAGGCTCTGGCGAACATAAAAGTGCCCGGGAAGCGAGCCCGGCAATTACGTGGAACCAACATATTATAAATGGCGAAGTGTAGGCCGTATATTATGCCTCTGCCTATCCTTCGGAGAAACAGGTGTGAATACGTAAATGTATGTATGGTTATAAATAACAATATAAAATATTCCGTGAATTAGAAGGCACGTTAAGTCGTTGGTCCCAGTTATCGCTATATGTGGTAATCGTTAAGCCATGCTAGAAGCGTTATTGAAAGTCACAATGCCGGGTGCTCTACCGCGGCACGGTGCACGGTCTGACCTGAAGCTGTCTTATCTTAATTCGGAAGAGCAGCCCTTTGCTCTGGACGGTAATGGTCTGGTATAAAGATAAGGAAACGTTACTACTGTTATTACACAGTCTATGACAGTACAGCTGGGATCAGTATTCATTAAATGTCTCAGCGCCTCAAAGAAAACGCCTGATTAAAAATGTCCGTGATTGATCATCCGTGCGTCGATCATGAACGGTTTGGCAGGAATGTTGGCAACTAAAAAAAAACAACATACTTGTTAGTTATTCAAACTATGTGTAGATAATATTGCGTATAATTATGTTTATTAGTATTCAATTATGTGATATTGTAATTAACCATGAAACATCTTTCGTTATTAAAAATCCATTAGAAGGGGCATAATTCTATACCTAGGTCGTTTAATAAAGATAATGATGATTTTAAAGTTTCCTTTGTTTATGGATCATTCATTGTAATTCCAGATTTCTGTAATAAATATGATAACATTCGATTCATTGTGATAAAAATCTCTTTAGTGCCGAGGTGATTCCTATGTCACAGTAAAAAGCAGTTTAATAGTAAAACTTGGGTAAACTGCATAGATAAATTATTACTATTTGGGTCTTGTATGAAACAATACAAAAGTAAGCAGAACAGGCATTATATTGAAGAGCAGCCGAGCGCGTCTACGGAGGGCCAAGGTCCCCTATTGTAAACTCCATACTCGATGCGTGCGCGCTCGGGGTACTCAATTGATTACACATGTACTTATTTACCAGTGCTCATTGCTTAACGCTCATGCTATACTTCTGTACTAATATTTAAATGGGAAATTAAGCTTGTTTCACTCCTAAACCTGATTATCATGAAATTTGTATCAGCGATAAATCTGATCTTATATTAGGGAAGGACATGGTAGGAGTTTCATCATGTAAAACTGCATGATTCCTGTGAGCCATGCCGTATTTGATATCATTATTGTTAATGCAGAAGTAAGGACTGAACAAGTTAAAATTTTTTTAAAAGACAGTCCATTTAAAAATGCTGCCAATTTAGCTGCCGAATGTGTTTAAAAGGCCCTAAATCCTTTAGTTTAATTTAATGAAGTGTTACATTTGCTATAAGCCTAACTACCCTGTATTTGTTACTTTTCATGACTTATACGTCATGGTGGAATTCTTAAAGTACCATTATCCCCTAAAAGACTTAGTGTAAAATACAGTACAGTATTCGAAGTGTGCAAAAAGCTCCCTACGTTTATAAATCCTTGTTTCCGGCTCCCAATAAATCCTAGCTTCCTCTTTCCAATAAGAAACCAAAGCAAAACTTACTAGTCCAGCGTTTGTCGTATGATGTGTGTGTATATTATGAATTATTAGTCCGACTAATTTATTAGTCTTAATATACATATAGATGTTACAACAGTGCTCTCATGTTTTATCTTAATTGAACTGCATGCAAATTGTTTAATTGCAAAGAAAAATTATGAAAGCTCACTCTTATAATTATGTCCATATTATTTCTGCCTGCCGTTTACTAGTATATAGAATACCAATACAATAAAGAGTATAAAATATATATAAACACTATTTTTATACTAATAATGGATAACACCGGATGGCCTACTTATAATTAGTGGTTACCGCAATGTACACTGCATAAACACATAATTAAGCTGCCGCAGGTCATAAAAAATTCGCTCGCTAGTTTTTATCTAAAATGAAAAATATTCCAAATGATTCAGTTTAATAAATTCAGCCAACCTTGACACAGGCAGCCATTAATTCGCGTTAATGAGTTGTTATCTCGACCGAATTCACGCAATACTAGAGACCTTGCCTTCTTCACTGCTATGCGAGATCATAATATATTATAAAATTACCAATTTTATATCTAATCATTATACATTTTCAATCATCTTATTTACGTCAGACAAAGTATTATTTGTACTATGATTAGTATGATTACTGTAAATACTATCCTTAAAAATAAAATCAAATATCAAAAAGTGATTTGGGCTCGTCCGGGATTTGAACCCGGGACCTCTCGCACCCTAAGCGAAAATCATACCCCTAGACCAACGAACCGGTTGATATTCTAGTTGAAATTATAAAACAGACACCGCGTGTACAATCTCTTGTGTGACGTAAATGTGTTGGAGGTTGACGACCGAACACGTGTCTTGTAAAAAAACATAATCTATATTATAGTTATCTGATAAGATTTTTTGAAAAAGTCTTCCAACTCTTTAGTATAATTAGTTTATTAGATAGTAGTTATATGTAGAATAATTATGATAACAGAAACTATAAATATTCACGAGAAATATAAAAGATTGTATTCAATCAATACAGGTTTTAAGCTGATGGCACGCAATTGAATTCTATATATAAATACGAAATTTAATTTCCGGTTCTTAAACCAACAATTTTAATACAAAATTTAGTTTCATAAATTACTCAGTCTGTTCATCTTCCGATGTTATAATTGACTATTAATTATGCCAATGAATGCTTTATTTTTCAATTGGTTATTATTATTAGGTACTTACTGCTTCATTTATTGTTATGATGGGCTAGATGTGATACAGACAGACTTACGACAATTGGCCAATTGGACCAGTTAACGGGCTTCCAGAATATTTCAGATCTCTTGCCACATCGACCCGTCCAGTGAGAAACGGTTTATTACTTTAGTCGATTCGAATTAAGGCAGCACACTGCAGCGATCCGTTTGGCTGGAAGGAGTTATTAATTCGCACATATGTTGAGATCATGAAATGCAATTATAGAACGACTTCTCAGATAGCAGATGTTTTATTTAATTTAAAACAATTAAAGTGAGGTTGGCCAGTGACATAGTTTTCGGGCATCAAGTCGTTGGTCAGTAAGCCGCTTGTCACGTTTTATTTTAGCATCACTAAATAAAAGGGAAAATATACGCAACTGTATATAATTAACAGACTTGTCTGAGACTTCAGAGTTGCTCCACACTACACTTTAGCCCCAAATTTTCCTTTGCCAAGAACTTGGAACGGTTTCGACCCCAAATAGATTTTCATACCAATAACTCCAAATATCAACTAATTAGAAGGCTGCAGTCGTTTATCGGCGGAGTATTACATTAACACTTGCCATAATACAAACTTCGCCAATATTATCGCACTTCGTACATAAAGCCACAAACTTTTTTAACTTAGCGGCAAACATCTTGAGTAGCATATTAAAGAGATTCAAACATTATTCATACATAACAGTAGTATTTAAAAAATAATAATTATAATTTTTTGTGTATTATATATTGCATCCTTTTTCCAGTCTTGTAAAGCATACCTAAAGAGATGGAATAACTAAAGTGACGACCGATATGGCGTGGTGGCGATAATACCCGCTCTCCGCTCCTAAGGTAGTGGGTTCGATTCCCACGCAGGACAAATCTTTGTGAGCATGAACATGAATATTTGTTCTAGTCTGGGTGTTTTCCTATGTATATTAAGTATGTTTATAAAAAAAGAAGTATTTATGTATGTCTATCCGTTGTTTAGTATCCATAACACAAGTTCTTTATGATACTTATCTTGGAACTAATAATTGGTGTAATTGTCAGAAAATATTTATATGTAAAGTGGAAAAAATACTGTACATTTCTCATGAAATCATTCCCATCTAGTCTCAAAAAAATTACAAAGAAAGTATAAAACACCTAATCTAAATTGCTGTCTCGATCAGCTGACGGATCGCGTTATAAGGATACTCGAGACTTATTAAGTTTCCGAGAAACGATCAATAGTCAGGGCGCGTCTTCCCAGAACTGATCCATCACGTAAATCTGGAGGATCAATAAAAGTTTAGTGCAGAGCACTTGCTTATTATTTGCTATAAGATTTTAGCTTCGGAGAATTTAAAGCTTGACTCTCGGTTATTGTACTAAAATTCTTAAACTTTGTGTTGCATAATGTAATGATAATGAGGTGAGATACATTATCTTATGATCTGCTTAACGTTTCACCCGGGTGCAGCGACCATGGTCCCCGGCTATCTTACCACATGATCTCGTTAAACTCATAAGGGGGACCTTGAATTTTGTTATCCTACCGTTATAGTTAATTTGATATATCGCATGATTAATGGAATAGTGACTCAACTCAAAAAGTCGATTTTTGGGACATCACTAAAGAAGATCTTCTAAAGAATACTTGTCCTACTTGAAAGCGCATTAAATTGACACTGATTTATTAATTAGTAATTCTGCTTGTGTTTGTAATTCACATTGATTCGATCTCAGTAAGAAATAGAAAAAGACTGTATAAGTACGTTACTCAAACCTGACCGGTGTTAGATAAACACAGTTATTAAAAACAACAAAACGAATGAATAACAACTAAACAATTATAATATTAAGAGGTCATTGTCAAGTCCCCTTGTTTTCTAAAAACAAGACCTGACATTGAAATGAAGAATGTCTTGATGATAGTTTGTCAACAATAAAATCAAAATAGTCAGTTATATTAAAATTATATTATTTTTGACAAAATAATAATTTTGACGTTTTCAAGTACAATGTAATAGTTTATGAAATAAAAACTTTTGAAGTTTTAATGTCTATTAGATCGTAACCATTTCTGGCTAACGGTCCGTCAGCTGGGCCCGCAGCCCCGTGTCAGACGCAGGCGCCGAGCGGACCGGTCGCGGCTGTACCATTTATCTTGATAACGGCTCGCGATGGACAGATAAACCCATATCCGTCAACTTGAGATGCTGTTTTCTTGTTGATCCTCGACTTGGAGAGATCTTATGTATGAAGAACGAACAGTTTGTTCCTATCTGAGATTTAATTATTGGCGGCTTACCTAAGTGACTGGTGGCGTTTTTATAAGCACGTATTATGTATTTTTAAAACTTTAGCTTTTTGCACGTCATTTAATTATATCCCGCGCAAATGGACATTTTTTTAATGCGGTTATGTCATTTTTATTATTTAGACTTACTTACTTAGTGGAGACTTAACTGACTTATGTTCATACTCATTTTTGTTTGTTTCTCAAATTAATTTATTGTTCATAGTTGTTTGTTTCTCAAATTAATTTAAATAAATAAATATTAAAGTTAGGAATGTTAACGTATGCTCTATCTCGAACCCTACCAACACATCAACCCATAATTTCTTTTGTCCCAATAAGATGTTATAGATGTAATAGATGTCTTAGATATAATATATAGGATAATAATCGTATTAACTAAATGATAATAACTGTAACAAATAAAGAAAGCTGCCTTCCTTTATCCTACTAAACTAAATTGTGCCCCACAGGGTACGTAATTGATGCCTGACAGGGACCGTATTGAAAAACAGAGTTCTTTAAAGTCAGGGATAAACTGGAAGACAAATATCTTGCCACACGTGAAGTGGCGCGATATTGCTAGAAGCTCGACATGTCTGGCATTATCTACTTTGCCTGATGTCGCTAGATATGTCGAGCACAACTTCAAAATTTGTCCAAGTTACACCATATAAAATCTTCTGATACAATGAGTCTGAAGGGCTTCACACACAGCAGCTATAATGTATATTAATGTACATTACACCTGGGATACATTATAGCTGTCGGTTGTGGTCTCCTGACGATTTCTATGTTAAGGTGTAATGAGATGTATCGTGCTATAATGTACATCTTTACATTATAGCTGCGGTGTGTGAAGCCCTTGATACAATCAAGTGATACAATAAATCACCATATAAAATGATTCTGAGCATGCGTTTTAATTGTGTGCAGGATTCGTGTCGGTGTCGGACGGGCACGTGGAGGTAGCGTCCCCGAGCGAGCACTGGCGGCCGCTGCTGGCGCACTACGCGGGGCCCGTCGCCGTGGTCGCGCTGGCCGTGCTTCTGGCGGCCGTGCTGCCGCTGTCGGGGTGAGTGTCGCCACATGCAGGACCTTTTTTTATTATTTACGTCGGTAACAAAATGCCTTTACGCACAGCTTCCCGGCAAAGGGAGACCGAGAGGGGAGTGTGGGGCTCACTGCGGCAGACGCGACCGCCAGCAGTATGACCCACTAAAATCTTCCGACGACGCCCACCGCTGTTGAAAAAGGGGCGGGGCGCAATGTGTCGCGCCCCCCGCCACATGCAGGACCTACCCGCAACGACTATAGGACATTCAGCAATGCATGAAATAGTCTAAATATAATCTTTGAAAAAGATGTCTGGAGTACATCCCGCCGCTAGCTTGGCCCCTAGTGGATGACTTCTGAGATTACTAGACATTCTTCTTTACGTTGAGCTCGCACCGTCGTCTCACGAGCGGAATCTAGGACATTGAACCCGGCAGGATCTGGAATAAATATCCAGAGAAATTCAAAACTACTACCAAGCAGGTTCAAATAAGATACTAATCGCGGGAAACAATTGCCTGCCGTTATGAAATAGATCAACCAGTGCAAGAATCCATTTAAGATATTATAAAATCAAAGTTGAAGAATAATAAATTTGCAATACCTACTCAATTTTTTAGTGTTTGATCTTAAATCAGAAGCGGGTTTAATTTCGTTTTGGGCGACATATATAGGCTTGCTCGGGACCGGCAATATTAAACACGTTTAACGCAAATGCCGACGGTCACAGCCACAATAGACAACCTATTATTTGTCGGCTTTAAACGAAGTAAAAGAAATGAAGGTGGAGAAGCCTAAAGCAATCTTTTGAGTGTACTTTTGTGAAGGTACTTTTACTGGAATAGACTTCACTATAAAGTGGACTGTTGATACGTGCATTTATACAGTGAGTAGAAACCTTGCTAAAACTTTTAAAAAGGGATGTACGTGGTTTATTAGTAAACTATTAGCACACTGCAATGATCTCTAGGTGTAACGTGTCGAAAGGTGTGATCTATCGGATTGATTGACACTCGAAGTGTTCCCATCCTAATGAGTGCCTGTTGTGTTGGCTGCAGTCTGTTCTGGTGCTGCTGCTACTGGTGCAAGTCGGGGCGGCGGCGGCGCGCCTTCGACCGCAAGTACGACTCCTGCCTCAAAGCGCTGCTGGCCATCCTGCTCATCGCGCTGCTCACTCTCTTCCTGTGAGTATTCTTCTACGGCTTGGATTTTTAGATGATGCAAGTCCATTATTTCTAAAATCAAATATGTATATGTGATTCAGGTCTTATATATGTGCATTTAACACGAGCATTAGTGAGAGAACATTGGCTGCAAGCACAAAATATTTTGTGTCTCTTGTGAATCGTTATCGTAACTTTAATGTCATTTGCGTGTGTTTTCAATTTATTACTGTCATGGAAAATTTACAGACTTCGCTATTTTCCACATTATCGTTAAGACTAGGTTTATGCAGTTCTAAATTGAAACGATAATTCTGGCGGAAGCAAGCAAAATTTGCAAAACTATCTTCAACGCGGAGCAGGTATACCTGATACGAAACACGAGGCGAAGGTTGCAGCTGACTGTCATGATGATACAGCGGCGAGTGGTTTCAGTTTCGGCGTGGTGTGCGCGTTCGCGACGGAGTCCCAGCTGGAGGCGGGCGCGGCGGCGGCGCCCCCGGCCGTGCGCGGCGGGCTGGCCGACGCGCGCGCCTTCCTCAACGACACGCAGGCGCGCGCGCGGCATCTGCTCGTCGACAACTACCGCGAGCTCGAGATCAAGATCAGCGGCCTCCTCACCAGTCAGTTCCTCCTACTCTCTCTTAATTTACCACTCGTAAGGCTAGGCTAGATTGTAGGAAACGAAGTAAAACCGAGTTTACAGAAGACGCTCCTTGGATGGGTGATTGTGTAGAATTTAATATCGAGCGCTTCCAAAGATGACACGTTAAGCCGTTAATCCTAGTAGTCCCTATAATATGTGGTAGTCTTCAAGTTTCTTCGGAAGCCTAATTGGGCGGCTTGAAATCTTCTAACTATCGCTACGCTCCACACCTGCCTCCGCTAATCCGCACTAGGTTTTGCGTAGTGAAATAGGACCACATATCCTGTCAATTGTGAGACGGGATGGGCTGTGATGCTGATGATGAATCTAGTAATTCAACTTTTGTCTTTGTAGTGCGCCGTGGTGTGTCGTTATGCCATCATAATTTTTTTCACCCCAATTTAACAGAGATGGTCGCTTCAGTAGAAGTTGATCTTGTAGTAAGTGAACCTTTCGTTCGAGAAGTCAGATTATTAACATAGTGGAATATAACCCGAGTAAAAAGAGGATGTGTGAGTTCAGTAATGAAACAATGTATTTACAACCAGTATTAACACAACATATACTTTCTATCATAAAATAGTTATTAACTCGATACTGAATCTGTGTTCTCGACATGAAGGATACACACGCAAAAACCAACCAGTCAAGAAGTATTGCTTGAGATGTGTAGAGTGTAAGCGTGTGAGACGTATAATATGATGGTGCAACTTAATGGTAATAGTATGTAACACCTGTAAAATGATGAGGTTAATGAGTGTGAATGAAAAGTGTGTGCCAAGATCGTAGCAAGTGGAAGTATGTGATCTCTGCCTACCCCTACGGGAAAGAGGTGTAACATTATGTTTGTATGTATGTAACACCTGTAAAGATAGAAATAAGTTGGAATTAAAAAAAACTGGGCGCGGTCGGTGGAGAGTGTAGAATGGACTTCTTGGCGGGAAAGAAAAGCGTCATGTTTGCAGTTTTGTTTTATTTTCTAAAATTTGTGATATTTCGAACATTAATGTGTAATAACGGTGGATTATTAACCGTTAAGTGTTTGTGAACATACATGAGTGTTGGTAAATCAAACAAAACAGTGCAACATCACTTTTCATGAGTCCATGTGAGATCTCAGTATAGTCCCACATCTTTACCGAGGACTCAAGGGGCTTAGGGGAGGGTATCTCATTTACCATTTATCAACTTTATTATCACTCATTCTCATTTACTATGAATTTTATATTATTGATATATCACTTACTTGACACTGGCTAAACGTGCTAGACGCACGAAGCCATTATTTAAAAATGGAAGAAGAGTGTAGAATGTGCGACGTGTGTGTGTGTGTGTCATGTGTGTGTGTGTGGCAGGCACGGGAATGGCGGTGTCCGTGCAGCTGGGCGCGTTCTCGCGCGCGGTGTCGGTGTCCGCGCTGAACCGGCTGGTGACGCGCCTGGACGACGTGCAGCGCGACCTGCGCGCCGTCACCTCGCTCACTCACCAGCTGCGCTCGCAGGCCGACCAGCTCAACTCTGGTGAGTACCCCTCGGCACCTCCGGACCCTTCAGCACCTCCGGACCCTTCAGCACCTCCGGACCCTTCAGCAGTGCGATGTCTTTTTATTTAATGTCACTTCAATAAACATCAGCTCGCGTATTATTTAACGTTTCGTATGCCTTGTCTATTTTTGAAGTAATAAAAAAGTGTTAAAACCGATCAGCTTACAGTAAAACTAGTCTTAAACTTTTTATGAGAAAACATTGTTTTATTTTATAAATGAGTTAACGCATTAAATTCTAATTTCACCATTGTTAAAAATTATTATCAACAGTATGTTTCATTATTTGCATTTACATATATATGCATATGCATATTCCAGGTCTCCGAAAAGTGAAAAATCAACTTCTTCAGACCCTGACCCAGTGCGATCAGCCCCCGTGCGTGCGACTCCAAGAGAAGTACAAAATTGGAGAACTCGACACCGAGATACAGTACAACCAGGTATTACTGCCGGCTCTATGGTCTACCTACTGTCATGAATAATGAATGATGAATTACAGTTGCCGAACTTAATCTCGGATAGTAAAGTAGTTTTGTTTGAATTACTCTTTGGTAAAAACGCAGAAGGAGCATTCTGAAACAGCATTCATAATGACGATCAAGTTGAAAATTATATATTTTGAGCTATGAAACTTAGGTACTGCTTAATCCGAACATTGTTATTTTTGTGTTGTATTGACACTCTACTCTTTTACATTATTTCTTATCTAATACTTCCGTGACTTGAATATTGCATTACTCACATTGCATGCCGGATGCTAAGATTTTGTTGTGATTTCATGCCTACTTGGAACAGATGCTCGACAAATATTTTCCTACTGTAAGTATCTAAATCATCATTGGTGTTTGTAGCAACATTACTATGCTTATGATTTAATTTATGAGTTTTACTATTTACATTAAGAAGAAAATGTCTAGGATCTAGTGTTAGTAAGACTTTCATTTGAAACATAATTTTCCCATCATTTACAAATTCATCACGGAACGATGATCTGCTATCACTAACGTTATGGAATATAAAAAGTTTATATTCATAGCCTTCGCTTACGATGAGCAAAGTTTTATCAATTGTTCTGTCAATAAATAAAATTGTGATATACGTTCCACGGTAAACAGCATTGATTGCTTTTCTCACACCTGAGTTGACAAAGCCAGCTTGTTATAAATTATAGAGATTTGCTTCATTCATTGCTACGCTTGGCGTCTCTCAGGGGTCATACCTAGGTCTTCTATTTTTATTTCTGACACTGTTGAGACGCAAACTGGTTTCATACTCTGCTCTGTTTCGGAACTCTCAAGTTCTTTACTTAGAAACATGTCGCAAGTTACAAATATCCTTCAACACTATTTTTAAGTCATTAAGTCCCAACGACCGCGAGACTTCCATCGGAATATTGCACGGTGTCCGGCGCGGGTCTGTCGCAGATGCCGGACGTGACGGAGCTGCTGAGCAACGTGAGCCAGGTGCTGGACAGCAACATCAAGGAGGAGGTGGCCGACGGCCAGCGCGTGTTCCGCCAGATACAGCAGACCATCCACACCTCCGTGGACCGCCACATCCCCGCCGTTCAGGCCGCCGTGGCCGACACAGGTAAAGCCGAGGGCACGTGACCCTGCACCGAAACGCGGCCGGCGCACTGCTCACATCTTTACTAATCTAACCTGAATCGCCGCCTCGGCGAAATTGAGCACGCTCTGGCAGGCTTTTGGTCGGTCGTTAAATGGGGTGTACTTCGGTAAATGTAAGTGAATGCTGCAACGATGTCTGTGGCAGGGCGACGGCTGAGCGCGCTGGCCGAGCAGGTGTCGGCGCGGGCCGGGCTCGCGGGCGACGCGCTGCAGCGGCGCGCCGGCCTGGCCGACCGGCTGCAGGAGTTCCACCAGCGCTGGGGGCTGTACCGCCGCGCCGGGGGCCTCGCCGTCTGCGCCGCGCTCCTGGGGGTCAGTGCTCCACCTATCCACTCTATCGGTCGCCATCGTCCCCGGTGTACTGATGTGACCGCGTCCGTGCCGCAGATCGTGCTGCTGCTGGCGGTGGGGCTGGTGTGCGGCGTGTGCGGCAAGCGGCCCGACGTGTACGGGGCCAGCGACTGCTGCAACAAGGGCGCCGGCTCCACCTGCCTGCTCTGGTACCCACCCCCCGCACCCCCTGCACCAGCGAACACGACTGCACAGCCAAACAGACAGACAGACATACATACATACATACATACATACAGACAAACAGACAGACAGACAAACAGACAGACAAACAGACAGACAAACAGACAGACAAACAGACAGACAAACAGACAGACAAACAGACAGACAGACAAACAGACAGACAAACAGACAGACAAACAAACAGACAAACAAACATCCGTACACACACACATATAGGATCTACCTGGAGACGTAGGGTGAAAGAATTCTTTATTGATGCGATTCTTTACTTTAAATCACACGACACTAGCAAAACCTGGCCTTTAGACAAAAAAATTAAGTAACAGTTTGCCCAACACTTAACCTTGAGAAATAACAGTAATTATGGTGATTTTGAAAGTTATACCGACTATTGGGTTTTGATTACCTACGTGAAATTTAGTAAGACTAAACCACGAACACAATATTTTGATGTCAAGCACAAAACAATGTTTTAATATGGATAACATGATATGAGAGTGCAATCGAATGCCTCAGAAAAGTCACTGTAAAATCGATCGCGTGTTTGACATTTTATAGAGTGGCTCCTTTAACCTTTAATTTAAGCTTGTATATTTATTGCAGTCAATAGACACTTCAATCACCGAATCATTATATAAATAGTAACCTGCAAGTGATGGATTAAAATTATCATTGTAACAATTCTCCATCTATTCTCTATAATTTCCCGAAAAATCGAGAATTAACTCAACACGACACGTGAACGAGTGAAAGAGAACACTCTTTATCGTTTCAGCGTTGGTCGTGAAGACACCGTTGTTTTGAGGCTCCTATCTTACCTGAAGATGCCCTGTGTAAAGGCGAAACACGTGTCGTTTTGAAGAGTCTTCTTATTTTCGGAAAATTATAGTAGCGCGGGAATTGTGACAAAGATATTTTTAATCCATCACTTGCTTACAATGGACTTCCGCAAAGTAACGACTGAATCAGTAAAATATTTAAAATAGTAACCAGATTAAAATTAAAATTTCCACAGCGGCATTGGCTGCATGTTCATCGTGGGCGGGCTGGCGTCTGCGGCGGTGGCTGTTTACTTCTTGGCGGGCGTGGCGGCTCAGCGAGTGGTGTGTGACCCGCTCACGTAAGTATTCTAGTATTATGCCGATCTTCAATTCAACTCCATTCTTTTTTGCAAAACCAAAATGCACAAAAGGGTGGTATTAACAATATTTATTTAAGACCATTATTATATACCCTCTCTGGCATGCAACTAAGTGGAAGCAAAAAGAAAGAGAGAAAAGAAATCTTCTTATTAAAAAGCTTCCATAAATTACGTCAGACGAATTTCATATTCTTCTCTGGTAATGCCCCGCTCTTCAGTGTGTCACATATTGTGCAATATTGCAAGATCTAGGAATTACCTATATATTTCAATAAAATAACTTTTTTTTTATAAATATAAAGATAGGACTCTTGAGTCCAAGGACTTAAAATGTGACGTCCTAAAACTTATCTAATCCAATCAACAAATAACTTAATAATTGATTATAAATATCAAAAATTTGAGCAAAAGTGTGTCGCAAATAGCAGTATCATATATAATATTTATTTGCGGGAAAAAAATTTATCGAAATTAATATTAAAGGTATGAAATTAATATGAAATCTTGAGCAAATCCATCGGAGAGTGATCCTATTTGTAATATTATTCCGCTTCTTTCACTTAAATATGATTTAATGAGGCGCCACTATACAGTTTTAATTTTTATGATAAGCGCTGGAAACAGTGTCAAATGCTTTGGAAATCACACCTTTACATAGTATTTAAAAACGTCAAAGTGAATTATAAAAATAAACGAAATATGACTACACTGAAATCACGAAGCTTAGATTTACTTTCATGCAACAAAAATTTATAAGTTTAAGTGAATCTAAGTGCCAGTTCCGTGCCACCGCCCCGCTGATATTGCTTAGGATCTAAATAGTAATGTGTATTTCAGTGAGCCGCGCGGGAACCGGTTATTCTCAGATGTGGACAAATTCGTGGAGCTGGACGTAGCCTTGTTCAACACCCACACCAGCCCGCCACTGAACCTTACCAGCGTTTTGGTGGGCTGCCATCAAAACCAAACCCTCTACACCGTGAGTATTATGCTTTATTTTTTGTTTGTGGTTTAAAAATAATAATTTTCTATTGTTTTTGTTCCTAAGCTGAGGGTAATTTCTTTGTTTTTAATTTGTAATTAAAACTAAAAAAGTTTCCAGTAATTATAATTTTGTATGATTTTTTGTTACTCTGACAATGTCACTTAACAATAAAAAAAATTAAATATAATATTACTATAACAATATGTTTTTTTTTGAGTATGATTCTTATTTACTTTGGTTTATAGAAACTTTGGTTACAACGATTTTTTTCAGATTTTTTTCTGAAAGTATGATTAATAGACACACATTAGATTCATTATAGTCATGAAAGGTGGATAACGGTCCCGTTTAATACAGGATTTTGTATAAATTTGTTTTTCGTTAAAAAGTATTTATTTTGTTAGGAGGTAGTAGATTATTTTTTGCACCACATAACGTGTAACTCTTGTATTCGTGTGTATCATAAAGTGTATATGTATCCTGTATGTAACAAATTAAGCTGATAAAGTATAATTAATACACATTAGATTCATTTTAGTCATGAAAGGTGGATAACGGTTCCGTTTAATACAGATTTTTGTAAAAAATCGTTTTCCGTTAGAAAGTATTTATTTTGTTAGGAGGCAGTAGTGTAGTGGTGTAGTTAGTAAGTATATACCGAATATATAAGGTGCATAATTATATTAAATAAAACAGTCTATCATACACATTCGATTGTATTACTTCTCTCCCGAGCTCTCGGCATCGCAGTAGATTATTTTATGCACGACATAACATGTAACAACTCTTGTATATTTGAATGTTATATTGAAGTCAAAAATGCTTTCACTCGAGTACTCCCGCGTTGCAGACGCTGCAGCTGCACCGGGTATACGACATAGCGGCGCTGGGCCAGCAGGCGCGCGCGGAGCTGGGCGCGCGCGTGGCGGCGCTGCGGCCCGCCGCCCCCCCCGCGCGGCCCGTCGTCATCCTGCAGCCCTCGGCGCGCCGCAAGCTGCAGCGGCTGGCTGACACCGGCCTCTCCGACTTCGACTTCGACAGGATCCTGTATGCGGTCAGTGCTACACTCGGTCGCATTGCAAGCAGATCTACAGCTGCGTGGAGACATTGCATCTCCCAGTGTCTTCTACCGGACCTCCTATCGCGAGTGTTCTGAGGAGCTTTTCGATCTCATCCCGCCCTCGCTTTTCCTCTCCCGAATAACATGCGCTGGTCTTAGAAGCCATCCTCATCCTGTGCAGACTATCAATTTGGGAAGTCGTGTCTGAGCGAGACCACTAAGCTCTGGAATTCGCTGCCGGCTCATGTGTTTCCTATTTCCTATGATCCCGGGTCTTTTAAGCGGGACGTGAAGAGGCATTTTAGCAGGCCTTCATGAGTGGATGCGCTTTGTATCGTGCTTATTTCACGGTATGAAGCGCTTTCACTTTTTTTTGGACTGCATCGTCTGCTTGCTATCAGGCAGGATGGAGCCATTATGACGTGTCACAAAAACTAAGAAACCGAAAGGAAAAGTAAAGTTACTTCTCCGAGAAGGCAGGCGCGGATCGTTGGATCGAGCGAGGCGGCCGAATAGCAGGGACACGTGAGTGGGAGCTATGAAAGTTGCAGCGACGGAGCGACACGAACACTTCCGCAGTCCGCGACACTTGTGGCTGCAATGAGGCGTGCAAATGGGTCTGAGGCTCGACGAGTAGTGTTGTTGTGCCTTCAGCTGGAGACGAACCTGACGTCGCTGCCGCTGGAGAGCCTGGCCGCGCAGCTGGAGAGCACGGCGGCCGGGGTGCAGGCGCGCGGCGGCTTCGGGGACGTCGGCGCGGACCTGCGGGCGGCCGCGCGCGCGCTGCGGGCCCTGCACCGCGACCACGTCACGCCCCTCGCCGCGCACACCGCCCAGCTCACCGTACGTACACTCACTCACACGCACACGCACGCACACGCACGCACGCACTTACACGCACTCACACGCACTCACACGATCTCACACGCACTCACACGCACTCACACGCACTCACACGCACTCACACGCACTCACATGCACTCACACGCACTCACACGCACTCACACGCACTCACACGCACTTACACGTACTTACACGCACACGCACGTACTCACACGCACGCACTTACACGCATTTACACGCACTTACACGCATTTACACGCATTTACACGCACTCACACGCACTCACACGAACTCACACGCACGCATACGCAAACATATAGTCCGTGTAATCTTAATTTGAATAAAAGTGGTTCGCCAGCATACAAGCATAGCCTAGTTCCAAAAGCTTCGCTCAATGTGTAACTAGATTATGTCAATGCACTAGTAATGTAAATTTAACATTTTTGTATGGTACTTCTTTGTGCAATAAAAAACATTATTACCTTAGACCTGGGAGGTCAGGAGGACTAGTATGCACAATATTTGGATACGACACGATTTCTAATCTTAATACATAATCTAATCTCATTTACTATCGCTAAACTCTCCGCACTTGCTCTTCATAATAAAGGTGAGGTTCACACGAGCGGCCTTGACCTTACGTGCGCCTTTTACAGGTGAAATGTTATGAAACGCATCTATTATCGCTAGTTTCAACGAAATACATCGCTCACTATTTTGTGTATAATCGTAAATTATAGGTCAATTTCCATTTGTTCACATTAAAGTGGCACATACTAGACAATAGTACTAGTGCAGCTAGGGTCTTGCGAGCCACATAGGTTGTCAAGATCTAGCTAACTGTCCCAAAAGTACTCCAAACCCGATGACTCTGTATGCATTTTTGCAAAGAAAAAACACAGTGGTGTGGAGCGCCAAACCATATCGCATACTCAATGTAATATAGACATAACTCAAAGAAAACTATTTTTGGGACATAACAAAAGAAGATCTTCTAAAGAATACTTGTCCTACTTGTAAGCGCATTAAATTTATACTGGTTTATTAATTAGTAATTCTGCTTGTGTTTTGAACGTTTGATTTACATTGATTCGATCTCAGTAACAAACAGAAAGACTATAAAAACGTAACTCAAACCTGACGTACCTATTAATAGGTCGATGTTCCTTTAAGCATGCGATATATGCAAAGAAGCTCTGCATACCCTGTCTGCCAAGCCTAGTTAAATAAAATTCCCATTTTCAGTATAACTATCAAAGCTGAGTGCTACGTATTCTGCCCTGCATCAGGATATTATTTTTATATATAGTCTCATAAAAAATGGGATATCAAAAGCCTTAGTTATTAAATGTAAAACTCATGAGATTAAATAGTTTTTTTTTCCTAAAATAACTTCAGCACGATTTAATACCATAACTTTGAATCGTTTTTCAACAATAATTTCGGTCTGCTGGAAGAAATTCCTTTTAGGGATAAGCAGTGCCGTTTAATAAATTGTTAAATAAATCAATAATAATTAGTAGGTTTTTTTTGTTATGATGTGTAGGATGCGTAGCCTATATCAAGGTCTATTTACACCCTGTATACAAAATTAGGAAGTATCGACGACCGATATGGCGTGGAGGCACTCCGCTCCTGAGGTCGTGGGTTCGATTCCCACTCGAATCTTTATGGGCAAGAATATGAAAATTTGTTCTGGTCTGGGTGTTTCTAATGTATATTAAGTATGTATTCGCAAAAAAAAAAAACGTATATAAGTGTAAAAAAACATTTATTTTATTTATTTATACTTAACTTGAAACTAAATAATTGGTTTAATTGTTAGAAAAAATTTACTTATGTATGCATATTTTAATAATAAAAATTACTACTTATATTGAAATACTATCTTGATACGATACATATATTCAAACTAAATAATTGGTGTAATAGTTAGAAACTATTTATTTATTGATGCATATTTTACGGTTTCGTATTTTCCCTTGTAATACATCTGATCTAAGAAACCGTTAAAAGCAGCGCACAGTTTATTGTGCAGGACCTACATCGTTTGTATAGTAAAATGAATATTGTGTTCAGGAAACCGCGACCCGCCTCCGCGACGAGATGCGCTTCAACCAGTCCTCCCTGAAGGAGGCCATCTCGTACCTCATGTACGAGACCTCCCAGGCCGAGACCTATCTCAGCACGCAGGGGCCCGAACTCGTCCACAATGTACGTATGACTATTACAGATTTAACCTTGCCTACAGATTTAAACAGGATGAAAATACAACATGCAACAGAGAGAATTTTGTTAATACGAATTTGTAGAGTGACTAGATGATATCGTCGGGGATTGTGCAAATTCGCGTAACTAGCATTGGATAATACCGCGTATCTGAAAATGTTTTTCTAATTTAAGTTATAATACGCGTAATTGTCGCAGAGCCTACATTATGTCCTTAAGAAAAATCTTTTTACAACAAGAGTTAGAACATATAACTAACTATTAATATTACGTGTAAAAATAAGCCCATAATTAGTTGAAATAAAAAACTTATTAAGTTTCGCACGATATGTAAGTAAGTATGACTGAATAAATGAAAGGAAGCCGTCCATGGTGTGGGCATAATTAGTGAAAACAGATGAATATATTTTCTCTGATGGCTTGCCTCAATTTCGGAAAACCATCTTGGCTCCTTTAATAAGAAGATATGAGGTCAATCGGTCATGTCATACGATTTGTTGCCTTTTTGTTTTTTTTTTTTTTTATAAGTAAAATTGTTTGTATCGTATCTTCTTATTTTTGTGTCATTGCATGCCGTGGTGTCTTGTAAGTAAAACAGCACTTAGCTTTTAAGTATTTACTGTATTTGTTATGTTCATTTTTGGTGTATGTTTTGTTAGTTAAATAAGAAAATCAGGTCTTTCAGGTATAATACTTTATTGTAGCAAAATATTATATTGCAAAATATATAAATGTCATTTTATATGATTAAAGTAAAGTCAGCATTATTTAAACTAACAGCAGGACGCCATACACCTGCCTGCCAATCCGCACTGGGTCAGTTGCAGTGGAGTATGACCCAATACCCTCACACCTCGATATGTGAGAGGAGGCTTGTGATCAGTAGTGGGACGTTAATGGGCTGTGATGATGATGAAACTAAAGTCGCAGCGTCGTACATCCAGAGTATGGAACGGTGGGGGTCGTCGTGTGCCATATGGTCCAAAGGGGAGAGATTCTGAAGACTTGTGTCGGTGTTGCATGTGCAGATAACCATGGAGTTCGCGGGGGCCGTGTCGGCCATGATGGAGCAGTACCTGGAGCGCGTGTCGCGGGCCGCGGGCCGCGAGCTGGGCCGCTGCGGGCCGCTGTCGCACGCCTACAACGCCACCCGGGACGCCTTCTGCCGCTGCGTCCTGCTGCCTGTGGTGAGTGGCCCCAGCCGCCCGACGGACCCACGGACCGAACCAAACGACTTCTTTCAGGGTTAAGAACACGGGGCCTACCGCCGAGTTCGATGGCAATCGATTATAAGGCAAAATGGATTTCGAATTGATTCTGTCGTACCGCCGAACTCATGGAAATCGAAACAAAATGGCGTTCTCCATTTACCTATTGGTCTGTCGCGGACTGAAGGTCATGAATGAGAGGTGGCTGTCGGCAGATTCCCCGGTACAGATTAATGAACGTAAACAAAGTTTGATCTAGATGGATTACCGGTAATCCATCGAATTCGGCGGTAGGCCCCCAGCTGATTCCGATTATGGCAATCTGCACGGAAATTAAGCAGAGACTACGGAGATCGTTAGTTTTCAAATCCCAGGGTCTCCTCGAGTTTAAATTCTGGTCGCGCTGTACTTTTTGTAGTTATGTGCGTAATTATCGCTTGCCCCGAGACTCGGAAAGTTAAGCCGTTCCGGCTGTCATGAGCATCTATGGCAGGCGTTGTTGGGATGTCAGTGCCTTCTAATAATTTGACAGCTGGTTTAACCATAAAATAATAGACGCGTCCTCGTTCGGCAATCCGAAATGAGTCAGCGTATACATACTTACAATACCGCCTGGTGCCCCGAAAGACAATGAACCCACGTAGGAGGTGGCGAGCCTACTGCCGCCTACCGGGAACTTTCATGATTGTCAGAGCCTCGTCCGTCGATGGACAGGTGAGGTTGGAGTCCTAAGATGTCGGGAGGATGTTGATATATGACGAGGAGTGAGATGATGGGTGTTCCCGCAGAACGGGTACTGGATGTCGGTGTCGTGGTGCGTGGTGCTGCTGGTGCCGCTGCTGGTGGTGGCGCAGCGCCTGGCGCGCCTGTACCGCCACGTCGACCCCTACCCCGGCCCTCTCGTCGAGGCGTGAGTACCTCCCACCTCCCCCCCACACCACCCACTGACCCCCTCCACACACAACACTACTCCACCCGCGCCACCTCCACGAGAGAGGGAATCACGCCTAGGACAGTCTGTAGGCGCATCTCTGCTAGATACGTTAGCATTTGCCTTTTGTAAAGTGACTCGATTGTTTCATTTGGAACTAAAAGGCATAGCGCTTAATTATTCCACCTCGGGTGGTATAATAATATAGGAATATAGATAATAAGTTAAGAATAATATTCTTTATTGGTCATTTTGAAATATGTACTTTACGTGATATGTACTTTGTAAATTACTGATTTGCTACAATTAACAAAAAAAACAATTAATTATCTCACTCGTGTAGCTGGCGCCACATGTATACATAACTCAGTTTAACTTATATTTTGTTGCAGTAGCTCAAAAATTACACTTAATCACGAAAAATATTATTTTGTTACTGACGTTGACTTCCTTACTAAAAATGTATTATGAAGCATCCGCTGCTACTCCTAAGGATTCATGGAATGCCTCTCACTGCTACGGTTTTTGTCCAAAAATAAATGGCACTGCATCAAAATATTAAGATACTGTGTTTACACTCTCACTCATCTTAGTCTACTAAGCGCACTCTATAGTAAAAATTCATTAAGTTATTTTCTGATATATCGACAAACCGCTCTACATTGAGTAGAAGCAACCGCATGAATTTTTACATCAGTGTGTATACAATTACTTTTGACATTGTACTATCTTGGAATTACTTGGCTGTTTATTATCAATGGTTAATATATTTAATAATCTTCGATGTTATGTGAAAAACAGAAAGCAGCCTAGATTTCAATGATTTTATAAAACATGACACAAATAATGGGCTTGGACAATATTGCACATAAGCTTTAGTATATAAACTCAGCGCATAAAAACTAACTAACATAATATTTGCTATCCATACGCCATGCCACTCAACGATTTGGAAATCATCATTTTATATTGTGGAAAAGCCCAAAATTCGTGTCGTGCTTCGACACAAACAAATATTATACAAGTAAATTTAAATAAATAAGATAATTATTATTACGAAAAGTATTTGGTATAATTCTAACAACCTTAAGCTAGAGCTAAACTAGCTGTTTTAAGTAATATAAACAGATTTGGACCAAAACTTAAAGCACAGGGTCTAAATTGTTTTGAAAGTTAAGCAAACAAATATCTAGTACGTACGTTGAGACTACATTTAAATTTGACATGACATGTTGAAGTATTTTAATACGATGCAAAATTATACCAAATACTGTTTGCTAAAAAGACATTGTCATACAGAAATGATTGAATCTGACACAGAACCACACCCCGAGTTCTATGACTGTCTGACTGTCGCCGCACGCGCACATTATTTCAGCTTCAATGATTTGTATATGGCACTGATTGATTAGTTGTTAAGTCAGCGCTCTGTCCCCGCAATGCGTGTTGCGGCTTCAGCGCCTGTTCGTGATAGGAGATCATTCATTCATCAGTCATCCCGATTGTTTGCAGCCACCTTACCACAGTCGTGGCTGGTGCCTGGTCGGGCCTGCAAACAATTGCGTTTATTTCTTTGTTCCTTTCATTTATTTTCCTTTGGACTAATTTCGTTGGTTTGTTATGATTTGTGACGTGTTAACGTTCATTTTGTTTCTGTTTGATGTTGATTGGGTTTGTCTTGCACCCCATCTCCCTCTGTACCTAGTAAATGGGACCGGAACCTCGGTATTGCCCATATAACCGTATACCGCACCAGTGCTGACAGTTTTGAGTCGAGAGACCGGAAAGGTACCAAGGCTTATCTCCTCAGACGAGTATTCTTAAACAGTAGACGGTAACTGACAAAAATATGAATTTGACATACGCAAGTGTAAGTGTCCATTTCATAAGTTTTTATCGGTGCCATCTCATAATACTTGTCTTTGGATGGTCCCTCGTTTCAAAGAAATGTCTCTCCATTGCATCAGTGACTGAGTATATCCGCTTGATTCATGTAAAGTTGCAAGCAAACGGTTGAAGAGCGACCGCCGTTGTAGTTCGGAACGCATAGACTAGGCACTGACTCGGCAGCTTACCATAGAGTACAGGGAGGTCTAAAATACTCCTTACAGCTTTGTGTATACGTATTATAATATTACTAATGCTATACTATGACTAGTCGTACTAAGCACTAATTATACTCAACATTTAGCTTCAATTAAAATATCAGAAATAAGTTTGAAACTTTAAAAAATGTCTACATTTAAATAAGGGTTCATTTTCTTATTATGTAACAGTTTATCTTAAAACTTAAACTAGAAAAATATCTTCCTCTTGGTTTTAATTCTATTTCAAGAAAGTTTTTTTAAATATAAACAAATGGGGGTAGTCTTATGTTTTAGGTTCTTTTATTTTTGATTTGTTTCATTCACCACCATCCAGCGAAGGCGCGTTGGCGGTTTTTAATAAAAACAAAGTAATAAATTAAAATTAGATATCAATTATTATTAAAATAATCATAAGAATCAATGAGATAGTATATAACCACATGCTTTTACGTACTTCAACATATTTATTTCAGTATTTATCCGTATAACATACAGAGCCTTGCTAAATCATGAGTGTAATATATTGTTATTGTTCAAAAAGCTAAAAGTCAAAACAAACCTATAGATCTAATTAATGTAAAAAACCACTACGCGATTATAAGCTTTCTTTGAATAATGGTTTCTCGATGTACCAGTCTGTTATAGTGGTTTAACGATTGATATAAATATTGAATAATCGTTTTATCCTACTTAGCCTTCGGTCAACTCTTAAAAATCATGAAAACTACAAATATATCAATGTCTAGATAGAAAGTTGTTCAACGTTTGTTTTTCACTGAAGCAAAAGTCGAGCGAGAGAGATTTATCATTTGACCTTTTAAAGAATTATTGTTTCGGGCCATTCGAGATCTAATAGTGACAGAAATGTCAAGAAGACGAATGCGAAAAATATGTTGAGATACGTGAAGCGTTATGCGTAGTAAGAGTGTCTGATAGTGGGAGTAGCGTAGTAAAAGCGGGTGTGATTGTCGGCAGCGAGTATGAGCCGGTGCACACACGGCGCGTGTGGCGGTGACCGCGCGCACAGACCGGTAACTCGACAAGCCGCGACTGGCCTGACCGCACAACTTGTCCTCGCTTATACTATAACCGGATTTACTAAAATTTTTAACTATTTTATTGACTAGTTTCCAAATTGTATTTGACCGGATTTCATCCTATTACTAAGCATAAATTCATTATACAAAAAAAACTTGTAAAAAATTGCTTAGGGAAATTTAATTTTAAAAGCGGTCTGACTTGTGCGGTCAGAGTTTGATACGCGCGCTCGCTCGCCGATACTTCTATATATTTTTGGAATGAAGCTTAAATTGACTACTGAAGTAATAAAAGTAAAAAAATTAGGTGATCGATTGGCGAGTGCGCTGTCCTTCGGCGTTGCTCTTCGGCCCCGTAGCGCTTGCACGTTTATGTGGCACTCCGTACGTACTTGCGTGCGTACGTGCTTACGTGCGTACTTGCGTGCGTGCATACGTACGTTCGTACGTATTGGATATTCAACCCAACGCCCCGCCCGCGTCCTCTCATAGCACCAGTTCTAGAATGTCCCATGGTCATCATGCCCTATCGCTTTCACTGTCGTCTCGATGTCGTCCTAGGTCTGACGTAGGCATGCCTTCGCGCGTACTTTGCTTGCGCACTTATTTTTATCCCCACAAAAGTATACTTCATGAATCTTTGTAGTCAGTAGAGAAAAATATTGTTAATATTTCATTAAAAACCGACTATATATTATAAGTCGATAGCAATTAACGCACTATGGCATTATAAATAAGGATATTGTTTATTGTTTAAAATTTATTAATTTTTATTTTTTTATTCTATCATCAACTCGTCATCGTTATTTAAGTACAATATTATAGTTCATTGGCAAAAACTAATTTAATATTATGCTGTAGTTGTAATAATAAGAAACCTACAACATTTACTCACATAGTGTCATATTTTATAATAGATAAGTATGTGTATAATTATTACAGTAATATTTAGTTTATTTATATATTTTTATGTCCTTTCATTTGGTATTCTTTCTAGATTAGATATAGTTGAAATCAAATTGGATTGCAACGACGACAGAATTACTAAGTAATATGTCAAACAAAATTTGTTAGGTAAACCGAAAGTTTGGTAGATTTTTCTATTTCTTTATTGTAAGTCGCTATAATTATAACGGAGTAGCCATTCCAAAGAAAATCCTTTTTGTTCCATTGTTCTGTTGTGATCTGTCTCTCCACAAAGTGGGTTCAGCCGGGTGTTTGTCTTAGCTAATGTCGTTTAACTCATTTTAATGTTAAAAGCAATGTTTAAAGAACAGTAAAACGATGCTTATATGTTAATTCGTAGAAATATCATAGTCAGTAAAGAACTATTTACATATTCAATAAGATTTTCAATTGTAATAAAACTAAAAATAAGAATATAATTTTGATTATCTTGTATGGTTATCGGTTTGGTTAATAAGTTGACACTTGCTAAGATAAACGGCTTATAAGGTTGTGAGGGTGGTGGAATGAGTGTGAAGTATAGTGAGCCGGTCGGTCCCACGACGACTGACGCTCTGTTGTCTGTCTGTTGCAGCGAGTATTTGTATGACGCGTACGCGGACCGCGATAACGTTCCCCTGGCCAAGTAAGTGCCCCAGCAAACCCCTAGCCGACGCATCCTCTCCCACCCTGCGAGCATGCGCTTTGCACCCCTATCACTGAATGCAACTCAACTCTCACGCTATACTTTATCCTGGTAGGGATAAATAGTCAAATTAGTGCGCATCAAGTGTGCCCCCTACCTTATGTTGTCGTTGACCTATCGGAATCGACCGTCGTCTTAAGGAAATCGTAAAGTTGGTGGCACACTTAGCGTATGCTCACAAGCTTTTATGTTAGGTTTTTATTTCAGCGGTTCAGGTTTAATTTGTAACATTTAGTTAATGCCAATATTTTTGTATGTATAAGTGGGTAATTTATAAATATTACACAACTAGGCAAAGAAAAATGTAACATAGAAGTATACTTACGTTAAGGGCATGTTTGTAATAACCGGCATGTTCGTAAAATTTAACACATGCACGTAAACCTATAAGTCCTGCATGCCGGTCCTCCCGTAACAAGACTTCGATTATTAATTTCATTTAGTTTATTTTCGTTTATGTTGTCTTTTATTTATGTTAGGGTTCGAAATCTCTTAGGTTTTAGTAACGGATACGCTACACGTGACGTCACCAACACGTCATGTTTCGTATTTAAATATTCGCTACAACAAGTAGTAAATATGGTTTTTTTCCATAACAGATTACTTTTAAGTTAATAATAATTCGGTCAACTATTAACTTAGTTGGGACGATTTGGAGTCGGACGGGGCGTCACGTCTGTAGTGTATTATCGATATGTTTTTAAGTTTAATAACGCAAACCTGGTAATGAATATGTAAATTTCGAATCTTTCGTGAAATAAAACGCGGATTTTCAAATAAAATGCATTGACTCCGAATGTGATGACAGGCGCATTACATGGGTTAATAAATGACAAATAACTTTGGACCGTATTACGTCGGTACGCGTTATTAATTTTGAAGCATGTGTTGACGTGCGTGACGTGTCGTGTAGCGGCTCGAAGCGCAGCACGCTCGATATCGAAGGCAAGATCGCGGAGTGGCGCGGCCGCAGCGCCCCGTCCGCGCCGCTGGCCTCCCCCGGCGTGCCTCCCGGGGGGCCCCCAGGGGGGCCGGGGGCTCCGGTGGTCGCAGGGGTCCAGTCGCGGGCGCTGCTGGTGGAGACGGCCAGCGGCGGCGACGTGGTGTGCCAGCTGGTGCCGCCGGCGCTGCTCGACGATCTGAAGACGCGGCTGGACGCCAAGGACGAGGACAACGAGTCCGGCATTCACGAGTCCGAGTAACTAGATTAGCACACCACAACATCCTTCTACTGTACCAACACCTGATACTAGGGACTTACTTTAAGGAAACTGTACCAAGGCCTATTCAAACTTATGCTTTATAGAATACCGAGGGGGTAGGCGGTGTAAACAACCAATTTCGCTGTTGCCGCGATACTTTAGACTTAAATACCTGAGCGAAACTCACGTGGTATGTGCTTCTACCCATAGCGGCAGCAAATACTGCTCGGGTTTGAATAGGCCTATACTCACACACATCAACACGATGCGACGTCGTTTCAAGGAAATCTAGGGCAATCTTCAAAGAAATTGACATGTATTACGCTCGTCGTAGATTTCCTCATATCGTGTTTATTTGTAAAAGCCCTGAGCCCGTCGCAATGTTGTTTCCAGTTTTGTAGGTACAATTTATTTTTGAGTTTACACGATATATTATTGCAATATGTTTTGAACTAACCAAATTAATATACTGAGTATACTATAGATACTAAATCACGTGTTAATAAACGTTATTAAAACAATAATTTCACGATGGAATGAAGAAAGTTGTCAAAACGAACTACTAGAAATTACTGATTTATTATTTGTTTCGGTCTAGCTATCTTAATTAAGAAATGGCTTTAGGTACCGAAACTAGTCAGAAATATTTTTTATTAAATATTTGTTAATGTGTTTGTCACAATAAATTTTGTATTGTTCATACAAGAATCTTCCTTATTGACTGAAAATTGTTTAATAGCTAAATTAAAAAGTTATAGAAATCTACTTCTTCCTATATTATTCTATTTATCTAATTCAATTTCTTCCGTATATCTAATATAATTTAAATGTTGTAGTCTTAAATATTTGTAGGATTATATTATAAAAGTATTTTACAAAATTTGTAACGGTTTTGTTGTTATACAAATTATATGTAATTTAAAGGAAATAATGAACATTAGTTGAGAATTTGTTTACTAAGTGAGACTGCGAGTATGTTTTTGTATAGGAGTATTAATTATAATTCTTATAATTTGATGGTACTTAATCGTTACTTATAGATTTTTTCGATTAAGCAATTTAGTTTGAAGGTGCTAAAAACGTTAGTTACTTTCAAGATTAAAAAAATCCAGTTACTAATATTATATTCAGCAAGTATTATTTATAAACACGGAATATTGCTTTTCATTGGCCATATAACGAGCGTTATAAACACGTTGAACTCCATCGATCTCAGCCGCAATAGCATATTATTGTTTGTCGGTCATAAGTTGTTCATTAACGACTTAAGGAATTATAATATATAAACGCTTTTCAACACTAAATCAGTATGATAATCACGCTGTTTCCACACTCGCTCGCAACACATACGTCCAGGCATCTCGCCTACCGCTATACCTCGATATATTGCAATACCTCTCGCATACTACCTACTATACACCGCTAATCAAATATTCATAACAAAACAAGAATAGAAAAGTGCGAATTTGTTCCTGAAATTACATTAAAAATCACACTAAACTATTATAATATTACTAATAAAGTTAGTTGGCTATTTTTGAAATGTATTTTTTTAAATATAGCTTTTACAATGCAGTTTTGAACTATTTTGCTATAGCGGTCGCTTATATATCCATTAGTATGTTGGATTGGTAACGTGCAAAATCAAGCAAGTTTGGTCCATTCGAGTCCAAGTTTGATCTCATTTACTGTTGAAACTACATTCACATTTAATTTATACACGCATTTGTATTTTGATACCACCTTACTGTAGACACTTAGCTTTAAACATTTGTAACGATTTACTGTAAGCTAGTGTTTTATAATGTCCAAATGTATTTGCCGTGCTAATAAATTACTAGGTTTTCTAAGGCTAGTTAAGATTTATTGTAAAGGGTTGTTTCTGAAACAACATATGTTTACTCGTATAGTTAATAATAGGAATGTCGGAGTAAGCTTCGCAGGCCGGTTAACTCAAACTGTTACGTTCAATACTTACATAAATTATGTAAATAACATGGGAGTCTATTATTGTCATACCCTAGTATTCGGAAGAAGGGAGGACTTAGATATTTGAAGGTTTTGAGTTGCTTAAACGATTATCAAAAGCAGTGCAGTGTTTGCAGTGGTGTAAACTGTGCTGGTCCAATTTATTCTCTAATCTGCGAAAAAAAATGAGCAATCAACGCTGATACGCGCTTTGTATGCTAATCATTTAGCAATTTACCTCTTAATATTTTATCAATCTAATAGAAATACTTTTATATATTTCACATACTCTCACACACCCCAATAAGTCAGAACGCTATAATATGTCATACTTCTTAACAGACTTGCTATAATGGAGCAAACCTATTTTGGTCAACTTAAAAGATTGTATTTAAAAAATATTATTTTATATTTGACTGAGTGTGCATGATAAAAACAACTTTTTGGATTTAAATTGGACACAAATATATTAGTGTCAGCTTTGGTTAACCGACCTTCTGCTTACTGGTTTGATGTGTTTATTTGGACTAAATGTATAATGGAGGGACCGTAGTTTAAGACTCATATCAACTAATTATAGGTAGGTAGGTACATATTTTAATGATTAATCAGTTTTTGCATTAAATATTAATCTTACATGAAGGGTTTCTGATGAAAATCAAAAAGGTACGTGTTCGATAATAAGCTATGTGCACTGCAGTGAATTGAAGTAGTGTGATTAGGAATATTAATGTAATTATATGTATGGAATCGCTCCATTTATGAAGTTGGTTCTTTGCCATTTTGTAAGCATTTGTAATATTTTACTACTTTTTTAACGTCTAGTATGTGAGAACATTATATTCTGTATCGTATAAGCAATTGTATGTGCTTTCAAAATGACACAATTTAATTTATAAATACAATATATTTTTTCCCGAAATTATAAATTATAATTATTTCTTTTAGTGGATTTTTAACTTATGATAAAAATGCTTGAAAACTTTTATTTCTTCTATGTCGCCATTTTGAAAGCACAAACTGCATTTGTTTCCAAATATACAAGTTTTTGATACGTATATAATAATCAGCGAGTGCTCAAACCGCTATGTTAATCATGTCTAGATGTAAGTTCATACAAAATGTAGCCACAATTCTGTCCTGTAATCAAATGTGTAAACAATTAGTGTTTAATGGATAAGGGTGTGTTAACGTGGTTACTCGGGCTCCCCTCGCCGGCTGCGGTAAAACAACATCATACTGGTTGTTTGTAGTTTGAACTTGTAGAATTTGCATGAATTTGCAACAATAACTTTTATACTATTATTTAATGTTGTTATGATAAGTTTTAAATGTTCATTTGCATGTGGGTCACAAATGGGCCAAAAGGTAATGCCTTACTATTATACTTATGATCCATTTTCTTGCGCACTATCACTTCTTAAAAGGCAGAGCAGGTTGAAAGTTTTAACTTATTTATTGCATACGCCTCAGTTTATGGTGACAATCTGTAGACAACTTATTAATAGTTATTTATTAAAGTATCTGAGTACAATGTACTACAAGAGCTGGTCATATCATGTTTTTAATCTCACAAATTAATTATTTATTTTAATATCAACTATATCCATTTTGCTATATCAACACTTCAATACACTTGAAAATCAACCAACAAGTGTCAAATGTTTATCGCACCTTCATAACTTCTCTTGAATACATTTTTAATTTTACTTTCTTACTAGAAGGGGTACAACATGTTATAACTAACTAGAATAGATTTTCATTTTAAAAACAAAAATACCTATTATTATAATAAAAGAAGATCCACAGGGCTTTAATAGTGTCTTTTAAATCCTGTTGAATATCTTTTTATGTATGCATAAAACTTTAAACAAAATACAGTCTCTATTGCACCGGTTTCTGATAAATATTCCATCTGGTCTATTGCATGAACATTGTTAGCATTTACGTTAAGGTGTAGTATGTGTTGCATTTCAACGTTAAGTGTTTGTTTTAATATACCTACCTATAGGGCGCTTTAAACCACTTATTAAATCCCTTTCCAAATGCTTTTGGTGTGAAAATACTATTTAACGATATAGCTTATTGATCAGTTTATCTAGAAGTACGTATCATATTGGCAATACGAATTATATATAATTTTATTAAAATTAGACGACTGTTCGTCTTGTTAATATGGTATTGTTATTCACTCTTTGTCATATTTCCGGGTATAATAATCAGTTACTTTAGTAATTATTCTAATATTCGTGTTCATTCGTCAGTTTGTTCTTATTGTTACTAGACAACTGTAGTCAAACAATGTTCATTACATAAAATAACTGACTGCGTTTTCTAAAAAATCTTCTCAATATGCATAATGTTCAGTGAACAGTGAAATATATTTTTCTTACAAACATCTGCAAATAGGACAATGAGTGCATTGCTTTCACAGTTAATTTAACATTTTGTTATTATGCTCAGCGTTTCAGTGGCGTCTGATCCGTTCTAAGAAAGTTCTGAAAAACTTAAAAAAGAATTAATCTTACGAAATGTTATTTTGACTATGAACCTTGCTTACACATTAGCTGAAACAGTGTAATATTGGTAATGTGTGATGTTATATAGCGCCTACAAGGCAGAGAAGCGTGCCGGGCGCGGGCGGCCCCGCAGCGAGGGCGGCGGGGCCTCGTGCGGGGGCGGGGCCGGGGGCGGGGGCGGGGCAGGGGGCGGGGCCGGCGTCGCGCCGCGCGGCGAGGGGGCGGGGCCCGCGCTGGCGGCGCCTCTCGACGCACACCACGCGCGCAGATATAATGATATGGCGCCAAAGTGAGTATCCTCTTTTTCTAGTTTTTATTATAACCTGGTAATGAATACCCAGTTGTAAGGTTTCCACTACAGCGGTACAGGTGGGTAATGTTGTCCACTTGTTGTGGTCAAACCATCATAAAAACAGTCGGTGGCACGTAAATTGAACCAAAATGGGGGTTGTCTGCGCAGGTACAATTCTAGAGGAAATAAAGTCACGTAAAAGTATACGCGTTGCCCTAGTTCTGCTCCACTCTTCATGTCGATTGCGACCCGATATTGTGTTACTGGGCATCCAAGGTCATTGTCCAACTTATGCGGCACGGATTGTATTCTCACATAAGTGGACATTTTAAAGAATTTTGAGCCGTCAAATCATATTCATAAAAGTTATCAGCTTGCACTTCATGGCATCAGTGTAGCTTAGCACAATGGTGACGGCGACTCTGTTGCAGGCACTGGGAAGAAGGACCTCCACGCTACCACGGACCCACTGAGTACGAGCGACCCCCGCCCTACTACTATCCCGGACCAAAGTGAGTATTCACGGGACCGTACCCTGCTCTTAATGGGCAGTATAATATACCGTTTGTTATAGACTGTCATGGGAACTTATTTGAACACTGTGAGACAGGAAAAAAAACTTCCAGAAAAGTTTTCACTTCTAAGAAAGTATTCTACCATTCTGATATTTAATTATACCCAAAAACATTTTGAATTTTTATAATTTCTAAATTATACTTTTGTTTTTATAAAATTCCAGAAAGTGTAAAGCGTAGGTATTATTTGGTTGCGTTCAATCAATATTTGTCTTATGTTGTTAATTATTTGATGGTTTGTCCTTATCAATATTTTGTATGTATATACTTTTAATAAAATAGAAAATAGCATTGTTATTGTGTTTGTACTTGAGAGATAACGACCCCGCAGCCTGCTCACTTAAAACGAACATTCATGTAAAGATATGCATAGAGCACTCGGCTCCGTCTGATTTCATGCAAAGAGCCGTAATGTAGTCAGCAGGCGGCGGGGCATCCAACAGCAGCAGAAAGTCCAATTTTCAAAATGTCCAGTGTAACACAGTTTGCCGCAAACTTTTATTAACTTATGTTGTTACTTTGTTGTTAAAAGAACCCCTTTGTTTTTTTTTACACTGGACTTGTTGAGAATCAGACATTCTGCCACTCACCCCCAACTGCCCCCACTAAGGCCTGGTTCCGCACACAGAGCCCGCCCGTGGCTGGATGGCACCCGCAAGCTCTACTCCGAGGATTACTATTACTAACAAAGCGTTACTACCACCCAACCCTAGACAAACATAGGTACCTCTGTTCAATACTGGGTTTGCTTCTGAACGATGACTCACTGTTGTACTATAGAAGGCTTTAGAATTACTAAAGTTTACACAGACAGAAATGCCTTTAAACGGCAAGGTTGAATTTTTTTAATTTATGCAATAATATTTATTAAGTGGTGTTTATGGTGATCTAAATAGCTCTTGACAATCGATTGTTAATGTGATGTGACGGACTGTTTTCGTTTGTTAGTCTTAGTACAGCATAATGAAAACAACTTGAATGTTGTTCTAAAAAGCGAATCGCATTAAGGAAAATTCAATTGTGGTATAGGTACAAGCGATAATTCACTTAATATGAATTATGCCACTGACTTAATTAATAATAGATTTTTTACTTCTATAGTACTGCAGTAAAGCTATCGATATTCGTTTCACTTTATTTCTGGGGAGAATGACTCACAACATATAAAACATATCACCTCACCCATTCTTATACGCCATGATTGTTGATGTACCACTATAGTACAGCCCATAGGATTCATACCCTCGCCTTCAACGTTGACATTCGGTTTAAATGTTTTCAAAACTTGTTTCTTTTGTATATTAAAAAAAACTTAGTCAATCTATATCAATATTACTAGGTTTTAAGCAACTTTTGCCTAGATCTTGAATAATTTAAAAAAAAACAATTTTTATTAATATATATTTTGTATTGGTGTTCTTACTATTTTAACTGATTGCAAAATCACATTGTCTAACCGTTTTGTGTAGGTATTTAGATTTGACTAAATATGAGTTATCATAATGGGTTAGTTAAAGTAGTGTCTACGCATACATGTTGTAAATATATTTATGTACAACAATACTTCATAAACCTACAAATAACTCCATGTTTCATTGCATTATTTGTGTTAAACTACTTCGCAACTATGGGGCCTTCACACTCTCCTACGTTGTATACTAATGTACGCATTTTGTTTTCAGCGATAGACAGTAAAATAGCGCTCACGGAGCTCGAAGAAGATCTGCTGAAGTATTAACAATGTCCGCGAGAGCTGTGACGTCACTCGACGCTGCCTCACACACGCGTATTCGATATTCCACCGTATATCAATGTAATAGAGTATTTTTCCATAGCGGACCTATAGGCCATATTAATGAGGGTAGTCTCGAAGTCGATAGTACAATTGGGTGACGAAAGGTGCAAAATTTATTGTACGGATAATTATAAATAATACTCTTAGCGGTTGCTTAAGCAACTTAATGTTTATGTCTCAAGTATGTGCTAAAGTCGGCCGCCTCCGGCCCGACGTCACCACGTTAACTTTAACTCTGAACTCAGTAGTCTCGATGTAAGTAAGTTAAGCCGCGACTGCCATATCCAACTGTCGTTTCCACACTTCGTTCATGATTTCGGCTCAAGTTTATACCTAATCTATTTATGACCGCTTTCGGTCGCGTTAGCTTCAAATAAATTTTCATAATGTATATTGTTTAATCGTTCCGTGGCGCGATCTGATTGCCGCACAAATATTGTTTCTCAATCTGAGTAATTCATTTAGCGTACTAGAGTTAAGTAATTGAGTAAGTTAGTTGGCTGTTGTTTCTTCATTCGCTCGGCGTCCGTTTTTCTTCCTTACTTTAAGGGATGAATGAAGGGGGTGAAAGGGCAACAGGCGATTCTGTAGTAGAAGTAAAGTAAATAGTCGCAGTCCACAGCACGTCGGCTCGTATTGCATTTATATTGAACGCAGCGACGTGCGCACGGCTCGGCAGCGAACTGGCCTCTGATCCTTCTAATAAACTCTCTTTACTATACGTAGTGCTATTTCGATCTCTGTTTTTTATATAAATATTCTTAAGGAAAGTGAAGTCTGATCACAGTTAAATTCTCAGCCAAATATGAAAACTGCCATTTTTTAATACTTACTTGTGTGTCAGTCGCCAGTTTCGTGTAGTGTGGACGGTTGACGCCTGCCACTATAAGATCAATATCAATTCTACTAAGTTAAACCAGTCAATTGTCATGTATAGTCATTTTTATCTTATTAAGTTGTTCTAGCAGTCAGCTGCAGCTAATTAGCTGTTAGCTAACAAGCTATTTTCGATCCTATAACAATGGATATAGATTAAATTCTCGATAGAGACTTTACCACTGCTTAAATTAGTAGAATAAAGTAACGTGCTTGTTACCTCCTTATTATCTAACTGCATTGGTTTACAAAATGTGTCATATCAAAACAAAACGAGGCAAATTTTTCTTAACTAAACCACAAGGCTTAATAAAAGTGAAATTTCTCTCAGAGTCACAGAGAAGAGTTTACTTATTCAAATATGTCTATAAAATTATTTAGTTATTTTAATATGTCAATCAAATTAAAGGTTATTTTCCAGTGTAAGTATGATTTTTTCGATCATCCCCATATGATATTAAAACAAACAAAATATATATCTGTTATAATATATTTTCACCTCGATAGTTTGAAGTTAGATAATAAGGGGGGCGTGGCCGTCCAGCACTCGCCCCTAGGTTTGTGATTATATTATTGTTTTATATTGTTGACTCCGAGCGTAAACTACACTATGAGAAAACTATACCTTAATTAATTATATGTGTCATATTGTAATCGTTATTGTAAGATTTGTATGGTTCGAGGATGTAATGCCAAATGAGAAGTAAGTCGGAACACTGAACGTTGGGGCCACGGCCGCCAGGCGGCGCTAGCTGCGGGGACTCGGGTGTCCTGCTCTACTAACATTCAAACTATTGTATTGATCTCTAAAATTGTAACAAATCAGCATTTATTCGTTAGCCGGGTCTCTACTGCTAATGTTTGAAACGGATATCATTGTAACATATGTATTTTCTTTTATTGGCTCGAGTTTCTGTACAATGTATGGATTTGACTTTCGGAATTGATAACTCAATTCCTGTTGCTACTACTATATTAATATAAGTAATCATTGTGATGCCAATATTTTAAAATGTACGTCATTGATTCGGTTTCAACGCGCCCCTGCGGCCAGTCAGGAGTGAGCCTGATTTCAACTTATTCCTTTTAAATTCACGCCCAAACCATTGTCACATTTGTATCTTCAATACTCCAATTATTGTAATGGGATATTAATATTGAGTTACAACAGTAAACAGAATAGCGATTTTAAAAATACCTGCTCATTTTTAACTAGAACATTTTCCAAAATGTAAAGTAGCTATTAAATTTGTCAATGTGTTCCATGCTCTGCTCAATCCCGAGATTGTATAGTTTAATGATGGTGCTAGCTGTGCATCTGTTTAGTTAAGTTAACGAGGCGTGTTTATTTAATTTAATGAATGTAGCGAAAAGTACGGAGTGTCCCGTCAGCGGGGCGGCCCAGGAGTGGCGAACGATTGTATAATAAATTCATTATCTCCATGTGTTGTTTTATTTGTAATTCATACACTATACCTACATTATCTCATAGATAATTAGCTGTAACTATTTAACATACATACATTCAATCCTGTTTCCCCGAAGGGGAATTCCCGCTTACCGAGCACTGTTATTTTCGCCAGAGCCTCGTCCGTTGATCGGCACGTGCACCACTTGCAGGGTCCCTATACACCTTATTTAAAAGGGATTTAATAAATCTTAGGACATGACGCAACTGCATAAAGTTATGGCTACAAAAAATCAGAATAAGAATTATAAGAAGAAAAACTTTTTGTACTTCTGTGACACTTTTTTGAAAAGTAAACATTTTTATATTGACAGCCAGTCAATACAAAGAGCCAGAAGGATGCCTTGCGACACATCCGTAATGTAGGTAGCACAACATTTGGCCTTCAGCTCAGATTGTAGCAAACTTAATAACATATTGCACTCAGATCAAAAAAAAGAAAAGAAGAACTGAAGAAAAAAAAGGTATACCTTATAATAAGTAAGTGAATACTAATATGAAAGTGAAGCCATATTTTTAACTATGTGTGAATGACAGAAGTGTTCCCACTTTTTGAAAATCTCCCCAGATATTACAAGTATTATAAAACACTGAAACTCGGTCAATCTGCGAATATACGTCAATAAATTTACAAGAATCAATTGGGTAAACTCCACTGTAAACCAATTTATAGAACTTTTTTTTACTTGATCTGAGATATTGCACTAGAGTTTCATATGCATTGGTTTGACTTTTGCATCATGATTAGTATCTGGTATGTGCAACATGATGGCAGACTTGCTTAGTGGATACGGTCTGATGCACGGGACGGAATTCGAATAAATGACAGAAAATTTGCTTGAAATAAATGAAACAAATAAGCGCGCCTCACAGAACTGTGTGTCGAAAACTATCAACGAAATAAAGCGGAGATTACAGAGCTCAGTCCTTGGATGGGTGGCCGTTGTATGGCATTTATTATCGAGCTCTTCCGTGTTTTGGAAGGCACGTTAAGCTATCGGTCTCCTTTATCAATATTAATATTATTATTAGCATTGAAAGTGCATAATCTCAAAATTTACGTTTTATTATTATGTGTGTTTTAAATTTTTGACGTGTACACATTTCCAATTCCAATTTCGTAAATTGTACAGTTTTAATGCGATAAGGCGATAAATTGGGTAAGCACATGAATATTTCTACCAGCAGGACGCCATACACCTGCCTCCATCAGACCGCACCTGGACCGCGTGAATCCCGCACACATTCGTGAGAAGAAGCTGTTGAACGACAGTAGGGTGATCAACGGCTGAGCCAAGATGGTGAAATGAAACAACACCAGTAAATAATCAACACTTTATTTCCAGAGGAACCTTAAAAACAAATAGGCACTACATACTTGCGTAACAACTTAGGGAACATTTAATTCTAGGTTATAATTAAATGGGAAATCTAATAAATACGTTATGGTATGTGGTTACGTATGTACATTATATAAATACTGTTTTTATGTCACTGTAAACTGCAGAGATCTTCGTGTTTCATCGTTTTCTGCAAAAACAAATTAGAACATTTAATTGGATATTTAAAGGTCAAACAAGAATATGTATAGAAGTGATAGCGCTCCGGATGGTACTCTGTTATTTAGAATGGATGCTCTTTATGGCGTTTTACAGTTTACGTTAATTTTAAGTGGAGTTTAGATCATATTTATAACCTTATTCCTTGTCATCCTCGTGAGGAGAAGCCATCTAAAATAATAGGCACTTACTTGCACTTAAATTATAACGTAGTTTTTTTTTTAATTTTGCTTTTCGCTTAAATAGTGATGGTTATATAGAAATGATTGAAAGTGAAACTACATCACTGCTTTCCTCTGTCTGTCCCAATGTATGTATGTGGCTGATAATGAACGATGCCGTACCCTGGCACTCCTGGCAGCTGCCGCAGCAGCGCGTCGAGGTGCGCGCGGCTGGCGGCGTGCAGCACGCGCCGGGGCCGCACGCCGCGCAGCACGCCGGCCAGCGCGGGCCGCACGTTGTAGAAGATCACCGGCTGGCCGCGCACGTGGCAGTCCTCGATCAGCGACTTTATGCCCTGCACACACAATTTCAACGCCCATATATATGTTTAGCTGGAATCGGTTCAAATAAGTAGATCCACAAAAGCGAGTACCTAATGATGAACGCTCGAATGGAAAGGGCGTAAAAGTTTTGTGTGTAAGTGAAGCTGTGAAAACTGTGGCAAAATTGTACTGAGTGGGAGGGTGTGTTTGGTACCTCCGCGGCCGTGTAGTCGGCGGCGCGCACGTGCGTGGCGTCCAGGACGAGCGGCAGGTGCGCGGGCGCAGCCTTGCGCACGGCGCGCCGCACGAAGCCGGCCGCCGGGAACGACAGCGCGCGGTCCACGCTCACCACCGCGTGCTCCACGCCGTCGCCGGACTGCCGACAACGAGCACAGTGAGTACCGCGAGGGGCCACTCCTGGACGCACGGCCAGCGTCACACTGCGGCCACATTGCACTCACCACGTGGTTGGAGACCTTGACGGCGGGCCGCGCCGAGGCGTACAGCAGGAACAGCAGGTTGACGGCGATGCCCAGCACGATGCCGAGCTCCAGGCGCGCCGCCAGGCTCGCCACGAACGTCACCACCGCCGGGATCAGGTCCAGCTCTGTCCAATGCGACACTCGTTATTTAGTAGTCTGCGATCGGCCATTCCGGTATTGGTTAAAGTCTGTGTAAACTCCGAATCGACTAAACAAGCACACCAACATGACTAGCTAGCAGTGGTCTACAATTCCAATTGAGACCCAATGATGTGTTCGTGCGGATCCAAGATCTTTATTCCAGTTATGCGCCACGTAATATAACCGCCGGTGATTTAATCAATAATAATTGAAACAATTAAAAAGCTGAAATGAAGCCGGTAATATCTGTCGCAAGACCTCCACTAAAATAGAGATAGGGAGTCCAAGAATAGAGACCACCGCTCGAATAGCATGCACACCCACCAGCTAACAAACGTACACAAAAATATGTTGAGAATTATGACTCAAAGATAATGTGTTTGAACGAGAAGCTTAAGAAGCTTTCCAAAGAAGCAGCGAACTTACTTTTAGTCCTCCAGATGGGTTTGAAGACGTGCAGCTCCATCATGAAGACCACGGCGGCGATGATGACCGCGGCCAGTGACGCCTTGGGGATGTAGTAGAAGTACGGTGTGAAGTACTGGAACGAAAACGGAAGTTTAACGGTAAATAACACAGAAAATAATTATGTGGCTCTAGTATAGGCCGTGTGTTCCCGGCCTAGACTCTCTCCCCGCCCCCCTTCCCTCTTATCTCATCAAAAATCCTACCGGAATGGGCAGCGGCATTATCTTGCGTACCGGCTGGAACTGTGATCACCAACCAGTATGCCGTGGTGATATCCCTGACATAACAGCTATTGGGAAAGTCAATAATCAGCAGTGACTTCCTATGGCTAACATAATGAGTCGAGCAAAAACCAAGAGGCAAACACTGGGCCGGACTCAAGGTCCAATTTTGATATAGAGTTTTGTAAGACATCTCGATCACTTGACTCGCCAGCTCGCCCCCTACCTGCAGCGCCAGAGATTTGGAAGACATCTCGCTCACTCGACTCGCCAGCTCGCCCCCTAGCTGCAGCGCCAAAGATTCGGAAGACATCTCGATCACTTCAGTCGCCCCCTACATCTACATCTCGACCACTCGACTCGCCAGCTCGGCCCTACCTGCAGCGCCAGCAGCACCAGCACGCCGGTGTAGAGCCCCCCCGCGGGGCTGCACACGCCGGACGCGTGGTTGACGGCGCCGCGGGACAGCGCGCCCGACACCGGCATGGACTCCACCAGCGACGACATTATGTTGCACACGCCCAGCGCCAGCATCTCTTGGGTCGCATCCACGGGCTTGCCTTCCGCTGGAAAAACAATATCACGAACGAACTTTTACATCATCATCGAAATTATACTCGAGTAAATAAATATAACTCATTACAACCCCGTGGAGTGATTCGCAACTATCAAATCGCATGCTTAAAGGAACATCGACCCATTAATAGATAGGTCAGGGGGCCTACCGCCTCCCCCGACTGGTCTCCACCTTGTCGTGGTGGGGGGGCTGAGTACCTCTCGGTAGGGCGCAGGAGGCGCTAGGAAAAATGTAACACCCAGAGATTGGCGACTCTGGGTGCCCTTAGTACTGACTACCGGGGGGGAAACTAAGAGGGACCTGTGGAGGGCGCAGCGGCGGGCAGGAGGGCCCGTCAAGCAGCGCCAGGAGGGTCTTAGGCAGCGGGGGCAGGGGGTCCCTGCTGTCTAACCATGGACCCTCCGAGAAGTCGGCCACACACGCTATGGTCGCACAAGGAGGTAGGAGGGGCGCGTCCACTGCGTCTCTCTAAGGAGGTCCTCCCGGTTTTGGTCCGGGGGACGTTGGCCGCGGGCGGGGTGTCAGAGCTGCACCCCAGGTACTGGCCCCCCGCCTCTTTCTCAACAAGCGGCGGGCGTCGTCGGAAGATTTTTAGTGGGTATTACTGCTGGCGGTCGTGTCTGCCGGTGGTGAGTCCCACACACCCTTTCGGTCCCCCTTTGGCCGGAAGGCAGTGCGTAAATGCATTTTGTTTATTTATTTATTTATTGATAAAAGATACACCATCAACATATAATTTTACATTGGTAATTAGTTACACACATAAAGAAAAGTTAAAAGATATGCCTCTACAGGTATATACAACACTATAGAATGTATGTCAACAATAAGAGTAAAAAATAATGATAAAAACAAACACTAACGAACAATATCAAAAAAGAACAATATTAATAACATATATTTACATAATAATTACCACTAATTTTCTTGAATAAATAATTTCAAACATTTATTTTTAAAAACACGCTCAGAATCATGAAAAATGTCGATGCTTCTGGTATGAACATTATTGTAAGTATGCATGCACCGATGCAGTGGAGCACCCCTACCTAGGTTAGTCCTACAATAAGGCACAACAAAGTTTTTATTCGTAGGGTGTCTAGGGATACGAGAAGGAACAGCAATATTAATTTGATTTAATAAGTTGGAACAGACTAAGTTCCCATGAAGAAGCTTGTGCAATGTCATAAGATCCAAACATTTGCGTCGATCAGCTAGTGTATTCATTTGAAAATGAGAAACTTCTGTAAGCAAGATAACGAGTAAAGCTCTTTTGTATTCGCTCTATTCTTTGAGAATGGACCATGTAGCTAGGATTCCAAATACTTGAGGCATATTCCAAATAACTGCGAACAAGGGAGTTATAATTAAGTGTAAGAGTGTAAATATTTTTAAAATCTTTACACATCCGCTTAACGAAGCCTAACATTTTCCAAGACTGTGTAACAATGGTGTCAATGTGTTCAATAAAGTTTAGCTTTTGATCCAGTACAACACCGAGATCGCGAACTTTAGATGAATCTTTTAAGACCTGCCCCGATAAAGAATAACAAGATGCAACAATATTTTTCCTTCGTGTGAATTTTATGTGACTACACTTTTGAGCGTTTAGTTCCATCTTATTAGTTATACACCATTCACTTACGGCATCAAGATCTCTCTGTAACAAAGAAACATCTATTGCATCGTTTATGCACTTGTACATTTTTAAATCGTCGGCGAATATAGAAAAGTGACTAAACTTAATACAATTAGAAATATCATTTATAAAGACCAAAAAGAGGATTGGGCCCCAGATAGGGCAGGAAAGTCATGTGATTTAAAACCATGAACAATTACACTCTGTATTCGATCCTTTAGATATGAGCGCAACCATCGTAGGAGGTCACCATGAATACCAGAAGCTTTAAGTTTAGATAGCAAAATTTTATGATTAACCTTGTCAAATGCGCCAGAGAAATCAGTGTAAATGGAGTCGACCTGAAGCTGAGCGTCAACTGATTTAGTTATTTCAGTCACATAGTCCATTAAATTGCTAACTGTAGATTTATTCTTGCAAAACCCATGCTGAGCATCCAAAAGAACATTTTTGAAAAAACTAGTCATAACTGGATGTACTATACTTTCAAATATTTTAGCAAACAAGCTAATAATGGAAATCGGGCGATAGTTCCTTACATCGTCCCTGCTACCTTTTTTAAAAATTGGAACAACATTAGAACGCTTCCATTCAGATGGAAACCATCCTTTTTCAAGAGAACTCTCAAATATGAGCTTCAAAGGAAGTGCCAAATGCTTGGATGTCTTTTTAATAAATAGTGGAGGAATACCGTCAGGACCAGCTCCCTTGCTGGGATCAACTGAATTTAATAATCTTCTGATCTGATGCTCAGTAACTTCAACGCTATTGAGACAATTCTGGGGACAGCCATCAACTACATCAGGTAATGGTTATTATTATCCGATTTAGAAAATATAGAAGAAAAGTGTGCTGCAAAAATATTACATATTTCCTCTCCTTTCGTTGCTGTCTGACCGTCCAGATGCATTTCCTCAGGGATATCAGAGGTTCCTTGACGGTTGTGACGAACATAGGACCAGAATTTTTGGGGATTACGCTGAATGGAAAGCTCAATATCTTTAATGTAAGAAGTGTAACAATTTGATATCATAGCCTTAACACGACGATTACAAATACCTAACTCTAACAAATCCCTAGGATTTTTGTAAATTTTACATTTTTTACGAATTTTTTCTTTCTCTTTAATAATTTTAATTAAGTTACGTGTAAACCAAACCGGATATTTCATATTGCGAACTTTTGTTTTCGGAATAGTTTCATCAATAATTTCATAAATAATCTTATAAAACTTAGATACTGCAGCATCGACATCCAGCATTGTTACCGACGTAAATCAAAAAAAAAAAAAAAAAGGGGGCCTACCGCCGAATTAGATGGATTACCGGTAATCCATCTAGATCAAACTTTGTTTACGTTCATTAATCCGTACCGGGGAATCTGCCGACAGCCACCTCTCATTCATGACCTTCAGTCCGTGACAGACCAATAGGTAAATGGAGAACGCCATTTTGTTTCATTTTCCATGAGTTCGGCGGTACGACAAAATCAATTCGAAATCCATTTAGCCTTATAATCGATTGCCATCGAACTCGGCGGTAGGCCCCCAGGTTTGAGTTACGTACTTACTTATCGATTTCTTACTGAGATCGAATAAATGTTAATTAAACGCCCAAAACACAAGCAGAATTACTAATTAATAAATCAGTATCAATTTAATACGCTTACAAGTAGGACAAGTATTCTTTAGAAGATCTTCTTTTGTTATGTCCCAAAAATCTTTTTTTTTGAGTTAGGTCACTATTCCATTAAACATGCGAAATATGCACTATTGTAAAGATAAAGCCGTCAAAAACAAAAGTTTTAAAAACTGCGAAAAAGATTTAGTATATATTTTTTTATGTATAAAAATTTTGGGAATCTTGCTACAATTATTTTGTATAGTTGTAGTAAATTGTATACTTAGCTCATAGATCTTGAGTTGAAACGTGTTAAACGGCAAGGATTTCGCCCACATTGGCTCAGACTATCTTACACAGTTAATTATAAAGAACCTAATTGCAAAACTCACAGAAAACCTTGGCGAGCGCGATGTTTTCGAGGATGGAAAGCAGCGGCACCACGAAGATGGCGGACCCCAGCGTGGAGGCCATCTCCACGAACGTGTACGTGTGGTTGCCGGCCGACGCGGAGAATGGCGGCGCCGACAGCGTGGGCAGACCCGGCTTCACATCGCCTGCAATACACACCGTACTAAACCACACGAGCGAACTAGACTAGAATATGGCTCGAATTTGCTATATTCGGCTTTTATTTTGTGTAGGAATACATACATACATACATAATGTCACGCCTCTTTAGTCAGAGATAGAGATAGAGTAGGCAGAGATCACATCCTTCCACTTGCTACGATCTTGGCACACACTTTTAGCTTCATTCACACTCATTAACCTCCTCATACACGCCCGTCGGTTTAGGGTACTTTTGACCTGCCCTTTCTCTAACATTTTTTGTATTTAGTCATGGAAGGTCTTACGTACAGGAATGCAGTTCCCAAATGGACCTAAGAAGTGTTATGTTGAAGGAAATAACGCATCAGGGGATACTAGTAAAAAGATCTTCACTACTTTCCCCTGATCCCTGATTCAACAAACAAAATTTGTATTTACCTAATAAATATGAAGCGCTCGTAGCTCTGCGGTGTTAGGTGGTCGGAAACGATCACCAAAGTACAGCAGAGTTTACAGAGGTCAGTCCTTAGATGGGTGACCGTTTGTGTGGCATTTGATATCGAGCGCTTCCGTGCTTCGGAAGGCACGTTAAGCCGTTGGTCCCGGTTATCACTAAATGTGGTAGTCGTTAAGCCATGTTAGAGACCTCATGGGCAGCTTGATTTTCGAAATTCTAACAGTAGGGCGCCATACACCTGCCTCCGCCAATCCGCACTTGATATGTGTGAGGATGCTCGTGCTCAGTAGTGGGACGTTAATGGGCTGTTATGATGAATAGTAGGTAAAAATACACATTTCCAAAAAAAAAATGTTTTTTATAATATTTATGAACCATTATTAATTAATCCAACCAATCAAATCAAACATTAATCAATTGCCTGAGTGTGTTTATCCACGGTTGGGAAAAGAACTAAACGCCGATGCAATGATGTAATTAGTTTTGCCCAAAACGGCTTTCGGATCGAGGAAAAAATAATGTAAAGTGAGTGTAATAAAACTGACCAGTGAGCACGAAAGGCGCCTTATTTTGCGTGTCGAAGTAATAGGCGAGGGAAGCGCACACCAGAACCACTAAGATGTTGCGCGTGGTGGACAGGAACCACAGCGCCTGGGCCACGGCACCGCGCACGCCGCCCCCGCCGCCCCCGCCCCCGCCTTGCGTGCTGCCCCCGCTGCCCTCTTCGCCCCCGCTGGCCCCACCGGCCTCGGTGGCGCCGGAGCCCGTGCTTTCACTACTCTTATGGCCTCTTATAGGAATGTCTTTTACTTTCTGGAAATTTCAACAAATATTACCAAGGATATACGTGTAACTTTTCTTAACTCAAGCAACCATTCAGCGGCTGTTTTCGAGCGATGCTCCGTCATGCATATTGTGCCAGTTGATTAAATTTTGGTAAATCTTGAGTTATGGACAATGAAAATACAATAGATTTGTAAAAGCAATATTTTAGAAAACAGGAATTTTGTATCGTTACACATATAAACCAATAACATAAAACATTAATTGGACTCTGCACCAACTATAATAACGGACAGGAAAAGGGATTCACGAGTGTCTTCAAATTTAACAATGGCTTTAAAACTGCATCTCAAACCTTTGATTACCTTAAAATATCTCAAAAGGAAGTTTTCAGTTGTCAATGTACTTAAATACTGAAAATTTATTCATATCATTATAACAATCTATGAAAATAAGTCGTCTAATTGCAGGACTCGTCGACAGGATGCACTTAATGATGGTTTTGCAGACGATAACCATCTTATTGCAGTATCTAACCAGCAATGAACACGTTACATGGCTATAAAAATGCATTATTCCGCTGCATTATCATGATTTCATGTTTCCATTATACCAGACACTGTTAGACAAATAAATATGTGAATGAAACTACTACATTAACGTTTGTCTAGGAAGTTGATAAGAATTGCTGGCTTCCATAAAAAAAAGACGTAAATACTTTAGACAAAGAAAATTTCCTTCTAAGATGAATAGAAACATGTAAAAAAGTTCTTTGGAGCACATAGACAAGACTTTGTAAACAGCACTCTTCTTATGTAAATGTTTGTAATATAACCGCATCTACATAAGTAGTAGTCATTTGAGGCGTACGTTTGAGGCGTAGTACGTCAAGTAGTACGTTTGAGGCGGCAAAAACTATTTCTAATCTCTTATAATTTAGATTTCTATGGGCATGACAATATGTATGTATGTAATAAAGAATATTGTAGGTACCCTGAGCAACAGCAGCACCACAATGCAGGAGATACCCAGCACGGCGTCCCACAGCCGCGTCTCGCCGATGTGCTCGTAGAGGCCGGTCCACACCTGGGAAAACCACACAAGTGTAAAGTTTTTATATAATCACAAAGCATATAATATGATGTTCTACAGCCATATACTCGTATATAACCCAGCGTTTCCAGGCGGGACATCTGGTCCATAAAACGCCTGGTTGTTCAGGGCAAGGTGGAAGGCACAATATAACGAGAATGGTCTCCCATGTGATTACGTACGTGTGCCCTAAATGTAATATAATAAATTCGTCGGGTATGTAATATTACATGTAAATTATTGGCGATAATAAGAATCGAGACCTTTGGAGGATAGTGTAGGTAAGTAATGTTTATCATAGCTTAAAATAATTTGATATTTAGTAAGTCAAACTTAAATAAAACCGTTTTACTTTTAACTTGACTTTGACAGTTGGGCGAGATCTCCACGTCGGTACTTCTCTTCAATGGTGAAGATCACTATTATTCAATAAACCTTTCCCGAGAGGTGAATTAAGACTTAAAAACTATAACAAGTGTTACATAATTAATTAAATTTATGTTCGCAATTTGATCATATTATTTCCTATTAAATAAATATAAAACAATAAATATTTCCTAACAATTACACCAATTATTTAGTTCCAAGATGTAGTCAATTTACGACGTAACTTCAATCTTCTAGCGGTTTTGGCCAACTGTTTTATACCCAATTCTTACTTTTTAAGTAAAACAATTAATCACGTACCAAAGATAAAGTCATATATTAGTGCACTTTAGAGGAATATTACAAATTTTATCAATAGATTTTAGTTAATTAGATAGCGTAGATTTTGACTTGCCTTCCCCCCGACTGGTCTCCACCTTGTCGTGGTGGGGGGGCTGAGTACCTTCCGGTAGGGCGCAGGAGGCGCTAGGGAAAAGGCAACACCCAGAGACCGACGACTCTGGGTGCCCTTAGTAAGGAGGGTTTTGGTCCGGGGGACGTTGGCCGCAGGCGGGGTGTCAGAAGCTGCAACCCAGGTACTGGCCCTCGCCTCTTTCTCAACAAGCGGCGGGCGTCGTCGGAAGATTTTTAGTGGGTATTACTTGGCGGTCGTGTCTGCCGGTGGTGAGTCCCACACCCCCTTTCGGTCCCCCTTTGGCCGGAAGGCAGTGCGTAAATGCATTTTGTTACCGAAGTAAAAAAAAAAAAAAATATTTTGACTTGCCTAAATTTGACTGCACGCTCTTAAGAACTTGTGTTTTGGATACTAAACAACGGATAAACATACATAAATACATTTATTTGTAAATAAATTCTTAATATACATGGGAAAACACCCAGACCAGAACAAATATTCATATTTATACACACAAATATTTGTTCGTGTGGGAATCGAACCCACGATCTCAGGAGTGGAGTGCGGGTCACCTCCACGCCATATCTGTCGTCAAACTAGAACGAGACGAGACTAGTCGTATTAGAACAATAATAGTCCTTGATTGTACTAACAATCAATGTAAGTAAAATTTACATACGAATGTATCTAGTTACATACTCGTATTATATATTACAATATAAAATCTCCCCACCGCTCAAAGTAAATTGTTCTAAGTCGAAGGTCAATAGAAAGTATGCCAGGCTTTTTGCAACAGCAAAAACATTAAAGTAAATCACGTTAGCAAAAAGTGCACCAGGCATAATTGGAACGAGAAAAAAATAATTATCTCTCATTTGGTGTATCGCTGCTGTTGATTATTATTTATTTTGTGGTACCTACGTCTAGTATTGGAAATCATTATTATCTTAGTCTATTGAAAAAAGTATTGGGACTGGCTCAGGCCCCCTCTCACTAAACCAAGGTGAGAGCATTTAGGAAATACTTCAATATCTAACTCTGTATACAAAGGTCTAGAAGGCTGGCTCTGGCAACATACAATTTCCCGGTAACCAGCAATAGGCTCGCCACCTATTACGAGCGACCAATGTAATTGGCGAATGTGGTCTTATCATATGCCTACCTCTTCGGGGAAACAGGCGTGAATATTGTATGTATGTAGAAGGTATATATAGATATAGAAATATTTCCCGAAACTGCTCTGGTGCATACCAAAGTGTTCTTTATCATCTGATGATGATATATTAATAATATATAGGATACTAGCAACCGCCCCAGCTTCGCACGGGTGGTATGCTAATATGAATAGTGACGTATAATACATAATTACAGAATGTCTCTATATAGGCCGCGAATACCTACCACCGCCGCAACCATAATTTTTCGATTTAGCGTAAGTTTATTCGTTTGATATCTTGTAAAGTACTGATCGAAATTACATGATGTAAAAGACAAATTTAATCTATGTTTAATGTCCAAGCTTACTAACATGTTTATTTAGATAAGAATTAATGTCATACATACTTAAAATGGCTTCGTTAATAAGCCATTATTTTTAGTAAAAAGTAAAAGATAAAATTGGTTATTGTGGGGTATTCTTGAGAGATAGACATATACTATCGCGGACTTTTTTGAAGAATTTTATAAGTTGTACAATATTGTAGTACATTATTTTGACTAATCTCTTAGGGTTTGGCCAGCGTTTGCAATATAAGCGCAAAAAAGTGAGTTGAATTACGACATCACATCACAAATCTCACAAATTGACAGTGTTCCACTACTATATAATGCATGTATTATACATATAAACCTTCCTCTTGAATCACTCTATCTATTGGAAAAAACCGCATCAAAATCCGTTGCGTAGTTTTAAAGATTTAAGCGCACATAGGGATATAGGGACAGAAAAGGGGACTTTGTTTTATACTATGTAGTGATGATTATCCTAGCATGATCCCGGTTGCCCTAGACTTAAGCTTAGGGCCCGCTCACTGGTTCAACCAGACTTGACAGAGTTTCAGTTATTACGTGGAGCGACTGCCGTCTGACCTCCGCAACCCAGAGGGAAACATCATTCTTCGTTTAAACCAGCTGCCAGTCTCTTAGAAGGCACTGACTTCCTTAATAACGACTGCCATATATGTTCATGACAGCCGGGACGTTGGCTTAACGTGCTTTTCGAGGCACGGAGCAAGCGATAATTACGCATATAACTTTGAAAAGTCATAGGTGCGCCAGGGTTTGAACCCGAGACCCTCTGAATTAAACGCAAGGGGTCTCGCTACTGGGCTATCGCCGCTCTACCAAAGTGTTCTTTATCACGACACCAAAAAAACTACTACCCCATTAATCAAGCACAATCAAGGTAGCACAACTATACTTTGATATAAAACAAATAGTAAATTTGTATAATATCACAGAGATCAAAGGAGTATTGCTTACCTGCAAGAACTTCCCGCCGGGAAAACTGAGCCCCAGGATGTCCTTGATCTGGGTGGTGGCGATGATGATGGCGGCCGCCGAGGTAAACCCCACCGACACCGGCCCGCTGATGAAGTCGATCAGGAACCCTGAGATGCATGAGAGTAGAAGATTCTCAATCTTTATCCATTGTTTCAAACACTGTTGTCTTGTAATACTTTGGTTAAGAGGATTTTAGGTCGTTTTAATGTAATGGTGGTGCGGTAATAATATACTGATAAGGTGGTACTCAAGAATAGGGCCATATATTGGCATCCACAAGCTAGATAGATGATATAATAAAAGTAATAGAAAATGTCTCATTAAAGGAGGGAGGCGCAGAATTAGATGTTGTAGATTAGGTGTTGTGCATAGGGATCCTTTTTTTTTTTTGTTTTACGTCGGTAACAAATTGCATTTACGCACTGCCTTCCGGCCAAAGGGGGACCGAAAGGGGGTGTGACCACCACCAGCAGACGCGACTGCCAGCAGTAATACAAACTAAAAATCTTCCGACGACGCCCGCCGCTTGTTGAAAAAAAGCGGGGGCTAGTAGTGGTGCACCTGCCGATCAACGGACAAGGCTCTGGCGAACATTACAGTGCCCGACAAGCGGCAATAGGCTCGCCACCTATTACGTGGGACCAACTATATAATTGGCGAAGTGTGGTATAAATATGCCTCTGCCTACCCATTCGGGAAAACAGGCGTGAAGGTATGTATGTGTATGTATTTATGTAAAAAACAAATGAAAGAGATCTATGTCCACCTGATCCGTTTGATTAAAATTATGATGATGAAATCATAAGAGCTTCCTAATATATACAGCAGTGTTTATTTAAATGCTAAACGCTAAGTTGCAGAGATTTTTAGAATAGTCGCTTGATAACACACATCCTGTGTCTAGCTGTCAACTACAATCTTAATGTTTCTTGCTTTAGTACAAGTATTTAACTTTAGCAGATGAATAATGAGTTTTCTGCGTGTTGTTAATTACTGTTCTGTTCAGAAATAAAATAACGCGAGATAAAAAAAAATAATTATATTCCTATTTTTGTAAGCTAATTAGTAATTCTTCGTGGTTTTATTAGAGGTTCTAGATTTGAATTCCGTTAAGGAATGTGGGCGTTTGTTTTGATCGGAAATCTTCCTCTTAATGATTTTGCACAAAAATATATTAATTATTACACAAAGATGCTTAGTTATTATGTAAAAATAGTAATAGACATAATTTTAACTTAATAAATGAGAATAAACTGGCTATGCCCAAGTATAGGCTCCCTAAAGTTGCAAATTGTTATGTGGGGAATTGGTATTCGCATGTAAAATACGCTGCCAGATGATGTGGAAAATTTATCTATAAATAAATTTAAAAACTACATTAAGTGTAAATTGTGCCAGAAGGCTTATTATAGTGTGAAAGATTTTATGAACGACAAGGCTGCCTGGAAGTGACATGATTTGCTCCTTTCTACAAGGCGTCATTCTTAAGATATTAGATATAATCTTAGAAGTTTAAAGAACAACAGCGCTAAACTTAATATTTTATTTACTTAATTGTATTAGATCTTAAGACATAATTTGAAAAAAGCCGAGATGAGTTTCTTTGGGCATTCTTCTCAATCTCGTTGCCTTTTGGAAGCCTCGTTAGCCTCGTTACTGACTGACGGACAAGCCCCTACCTCCTTTAAAATCACGACAGGCTGACTGACAGATCCCCCCTATAAGAGTCACCGACAGACTGAGAAATCTTGAGAAAAACCACAACAGACAGATAAATTGACAAACCTAGACAAATTCTGACAAAGAATCCATTTGCTTTCATTTCTTGTTTATAGTGCCGCTCATGTCTCTTTCATTGTTGTTAATAAAAAAATGGAATTTCAATATTTTGTATAAAAGTTTGACGAAAATAATCCTGTTGATCTTAAAGACAATAAAGTATATTTTATGTTATTCTTTTTGCACAGTTTGACAGAAGCTAAATTAAGCTGTTCAAGAATGTATAATTATTTTAAATTATATATGGCACTTTGAATTGCATTGAGTGTTCTTTTTCATCATCATCATCATTTCGGCCAATTAATATCCTACTACTATGTACGGGTCCTCTCAGTCGAACCGAGTTGAGAGGGACTGTCCTTCAGTCAATAATATACTGATAAATAAAAAATGAACATCAGTCAGTGCAGGCACGCGGCATGCGTAATGCAATAAGTATTTTGTTTTATGAAACATTTTTCTAACTTGAGTCACGGGTTGAAGAATAATAGAAATACAAGTCGTAATCGCTGAGAATGCACTCCATGGACACAAAACAATCGTTAGAGATTACAATGTCTCTGGTGCAGTGAAAACAACTGACTTATCATGACTTAGTTTCCGTAGATGTAGGCAGAGATCACATTCTTCCACTTGCTACAATCCTCGCACTCTGCTTAATTTTACACTTATTAACCTTTCTAAAGAATTTTTAGAGGCCTGTGTTTTATGTTGAATCAGTCATACAAACATGCATCATAAATGTATTTGAATAAACAGATATAACTACATCAATTACTAACTAATTATAATCCTTGATACTGTACTCCCAGTTTCTAATAAGTAAATTAATTGAATAGTGTCACGCCCTCTTGTTTCACGGGGAGTCGTAAGAGTCTACGATGAGAAATCTTACAGGATGATGGGAAGCTGCATCATCCTACGTACTGGCTTGCACTGCAATCACAAACCCTCTTGCCCAGCGTGCTGATTATGGACACATATCCCCAATAAACTGTAATCTATTGGGGAGGCTAATGTTTCACAGTGGACTTCATAAAGCTGATATGGTGATGTATTTAATTTATATTATTGGTAATTACTTTGAGTAGATTTATGAACAGTCTTTTATTTGCAACTGCAATGAATCTAAGCCCTCAATGTAGGCCAATGCAAACGTTTCATACTATTGTTATTGAGTTAGTCATGGTACGTGGTTAATCATTTATTTACTTACCTATTTACTACCTAACAGTTGCTGAACTCTCTGTACAACAGATGAGATCGATCGACCGATTTGGTGTGGAGATTGCTACACCTGTTCTCACGGTTCAAGAGTCGTAGGAGTATTAATGTGCACCCAGTCAGGAAGCCTGGAAAACCAGGATCCTGGTGGATGACAACTATAAGCAACATTTGGTCCTTCGAGCCGGATCTAACTGTTGCTAAATAGCACTCAGGTAGCCTAAGAAACCAGGATCCTGGAGGATGAAGAAGAATGACAGCCATATAGCAACATTGGAACCTTCAAACCGGATCTAAATGTTTGTTTCTCATAAAAAAATATACAATACAATCATAAACCAAAATAGGTTCTCATCAGGAACAGGAAGTATACATTCTACAATAGAAATAGTATGTAAGTATGTTTATTTAATTTGTTGTATAGTACGCAAAGTACTATCTCTGCTTAGTTTGGGGCTTGATGAATCGATGTGAGTGTCTGAAGTAACGTTATTATTAGGAAGCAACCTTGAGTAAAGTAAATTTATGTGATATATTTATCGTTTTACACATGTCAGTCAGTCAGTCAGGTAAGAAATACTTAGTATGCAAAAGCATCTGTTCAAACAGCATTTGTTTCATTGGGTCACTTCCTCGGTGCCTGCTGCGCGCGAGTCTCCATAGTATGACTTTTTATACGTACGTAAATTATAACATACTACAACTAAGTTATGATTTGTCGGACTTCAAACCGTCTTTTCTCAAAACACATTTTTAGACCTAATAAGTGTATTTTCGCTCTTTGGCGAAATCATATTAGTAATAATAGCAATATTACCTAGTTGCAGTATGCCCATGACCAGCTCGACACAGCCGGAGAGGAAGGCGAGCAACACGGCGAACTCCGGGCCGAGTCCGTGCAGGTTCTCCCTGGTGAGGATGGCAGCGATGGCCGTCGGGCCGATGGCGGAGTCCTTCACGGAGCCGAACACGGCGTACACGAAGCATGCCATGAAGGACGAATACAGCCCGTACTGAGGTGGCAGACCCGCCACGCCTGCGTACGCGATCGCTTGTGGGATCACGGTCAGACCCACTGTGATGCCTGCAACAAATCATACAAATTAGTCTCATCACTGAGCACATTGAAGCGCTCGTAGCTCTGCGGTGCTCGGGGGTCGGAAACGATCACCAAAGTACAGCAGAGTTTACAGAGGTCAGTCCTTGGATGGGTGACCGTTTGTGTGGCATTTAATATCGAGCGCTTCCGTGCTTCGGAAGGCACGTTAAGCCGTTGGTCCCGGTTATCACTAAAAATGTGGTAGTCGTTAAGCCATGTTAGAGGCCTAAATGGGCGGTTTGAAAAATTCTAACACCTGCCTCCGCCAATCCGCACTGGGTCAGCGTTATGGGGTATGACCCAATACCCTCACACCTTGATATGTGAGAGGAGGCTCGTGCTCAGTAGTGGGACGTTAATGGGCTGAAATGATGATAATGATGACTGAGCACATGCCTCCTCTCACACACCAAGCTGAGATGGTAATCCTTCACAACGCGGAGCCACTGCGGTTTGGATGAGTATTAATTATTAGGCCGTTTAATTTCCATCATCATCAATCATTATAATCTCAGCCTCTTAACCCCTACTATCGAGCACTGCCTCCTCTCACGCAATAATTTAAGATGGTATTGGGTAATTTTTGTATATGTGTGGTAAATAAACTTCGTTCATTTATTACTAAAGTTGTTCAACATGAAATTATTGCTAAATCATCTAAGCTAATTCTTCATATATGCTTTTTTAAGACATCCGGAATAAATTTGTACGCAAATTACTAATAGACGAGACTTCAGATATAATTAAATGCGGAATTGTAGCAATTTCTTTAAAATTTGAAGCGGTTAATGTACTAAACAAAGCAAAAATATGTTAGAGTTCAAGATGATTGTTTTTTGTGAGAAACCCTTTGTTTTTGCTAATCAAAAGTACAATAACTGCCTATATAAACTCCGGACAGGTTCAAGACATAAATCAAATGCGTTAACAAACCTCGGCTGACTACTCCCACAAAGTACTACTACCTAAGGGATCAAGTTTGTTGAACTCATACATGACTCAGTCCTACTGCAGGGTGTGTTTAGGTATGTACAAAAAAAACTATATAACTGCATCATAACAAAGAACTCGGACTTCTTGGCGGGAAAGTCAAGCGTCTGCAGTTTTGTTTTATTTTCTAAAATTAGTGATATTACGAACATTAATGTGTAATAACGGAGGATTATTAATGAGTGTTGGTAAATCAAACAAAGCAGTGCAACATCACTTTTCATATTATCTCAAGAAGTCCATGTGAGATCTCAGTATAGTCCCACATCTTTACTGAGGTTTAGCGGGATCTCATTTGTCATCTTTATCACCACTCACTCATTTACTAAGATTTTTGTATTATTAATATATCTCTTACTTTACACTCGCTAACTGTAAATAAACGCGTGAAGACATTATTTAAAAAAAAAACAAAGAACACGGCAAAAAAATGAATCTGTTTTATTTATTGTTTTTGGAAAGAAAGTTATCTCTAGCTGTAAATATTCAAGATTGTAATTTGAGCGATTGAGTAAGATCGATGTGTCCAGGGCTTGCATTAATTTAATGGTTCTTAAAGTCCACTGCGAAACCTTGTCCTCCCCAGTAGAATCTATCTCCAATATTCTAATCAATTTTGTAACATATTATGTATGTCTATTATGAAGTAAAATATACTCGTATGATTGAACTGAATGAAAACAAAATTAAAAGAAACAATAAAGTAACAGTACAGATTTTTTTTTTAAATTTTGCATTATGCATAACGAGGGTTATAAATAATGTTATTTCTCTTGCATGGCAGCAACAAAATATTTGATTTCAAAATATTGGCGATGCAAATTGACCTTGTCCGTATTAGTACACTTTTGTATAACAGCTGGCTTTAATAATTTAACTATAGAATATCAACATAATTCTTTACCCGATCTATTTTATATGACATTATGTCTAACTAAAATAGTTATTTTAATATGGTACAAATTATATTCTTCTGAATTTTAAGAGTAATTGCTTTATATAAAACAAGTTAAGTGAACTGTACCGACCAAATATACAACAAGTGTTTAATATTCCAATGGCAGATCTCAAAGCTCACTTTAAAAACGCTTAGATACCTACTGTTGTCTTCTTATAAAAATGTGTTGAAGTATTATGATATGGCGATAAACTTGACGAGTATTAGCCCGATTCTTTGCCACGTAAGTTCCTGCCTGTTACTTTTATGTTGACATTCATAAGTGCTTAATCGAAGCCCGAAGCCTTTTTTAGGGTTCCGTAGTAAACAAGGAACCCTTATAGTTTCGCCATGTCCGTCCGTCCGTCCGTCCGTCCGTCCGCGGGTTAGCGCAGAGACTATTAACATTAGACAGCTGAAAATTGGTGTGGGTATACATATTAATCACGTCGACAAACCTGTAGAATAAAATTTTTAAAAATATTGTTTTGTAACGTACCTCCCCTACACGTAAAGTAGGAATGATTGTTTTTCTCGAGTCTATCTTATCATGTTGGGTATCGTTAGAAAGGTCTTTCAAAAGTAATACGAGTTTCTTAAAACCATTTTTCGATTTAGGGATCCGTTTTCGAAACATTAAGCTTTAAAGTGGAAAAAATTTATAGAGTTCAGTATCCGCCCCCCCACCAGGTAAACGGTACTTTCAGAGTGGCTGAAAAAATTCACAATAGTAGTATATATAATGAAGTTAAAAGGAAAACTATCACGGCTAAGTAGGCTTTACTGGTTTTCGAGTAATGGACGACAATCAAATAAATTTTTGTATTAAATGTATTAAAATTTCATTCATACCGTAGTAGTGATATCTATCGGGTAATAGCTGAACCTGTTCATATAGCGACATTATGGCAAAGGGTGAAAGGGGCAAAGGGTCAAAGGGTGACTACGGAACCCTATATTGCGCGTGGCCCGACACGCACTTGGCCGGTTTTTTATTTTCATAATGCTGTGTTCTGAAGGAATACGCGTGCAAAAACAAGTGTAGGATACAAATTGCGGACATTTCACGCTCCAGAAGACACGAACTGCGTGACGCAGGTTATTGTGCGGAGCGACGAGGTCGGAGGCAACGAATTCACCGGCTACACAATATTGGCCATTCCGACTTATGGCACTCCACTCCAACGACACAAATGGCAACTGAGAGGTCAATGACCGGCAATTTTTTTTGTGAAGTTATGGTTTCATGACCTGTCTGTCGGAATTTCTTAATAGACGATTGGGGAATGTAAAAAATAAAGGCAGAATGACATAAGAAGTCTAGCAGTTTTTACAGCGGACACGTCTGTCAGGTTGGGTCGTTGTAAATATGATCAATCGATCTTATTAACTTCGATTTTTTGTGTCTGTGTGACCGGTATCCTCCTGTTGTATTTTTAATTCTAAAATGAGTTACGGAACAAGCTAAACTGATATGTGACACGCCTGCTAAATTCAAAATCTGTTTTACAGGCTTTAAATCGTAGTATTACAAATTCTTGCCTCGTCAAAGAATGCCATACAATCCTAAACGAAGTAGGGCATGTCAATCAACTAATCCTCAAGTGGATTAAAGGACATAGTGGCAATAGGGGTAACGACATTGCGGATATTTTGGCAAAAAGAGGGTCCAACATCAAGCCATACGGCCCGGAACCAATCTTGCCACTACCCATAAACTGGCTTAAAAGCAGAATAAATGAACATACTTCGTACCTTCACAATATTCTCTGGGCAGGCCTGGAGGAATGCAGGCAAGCTAGGCACGCACTACCGCGGATCGAACCACGGTTCTCCAAAATTTTGATGCAGCTTAAAAAACCTCATATGCGCCTGGTCACAAGCGCACTTACGGGTCATGGAAGTTTTAACAGACATCTTTTTAACATAGGTATAACAAACAGTCCTCTGTGCAGAGCATGCATGGAGACTGAGGAGACAGCCGCACACGTCTTGCTGGAATGCAGGGTGGTGGCCGATTGCCGGGCGAGGTTCCTGAAGACACCAGGCAGCCTTCCGGAAGCCTTCAGCGACGTTAAGGCGCTGATAGGATTCCTGGAGGAACTGGGATGGCTGGAGTAATCCAGCTCTCACCCTCCTACGCAAAATGGACGCATTGACGTCTGATTGCGGAAAAAGCCTGCACGACGAAGAAGAAGAAGAATTCATCCGAAGAAAAGTCCTATTGTTTGTATCTGATGCCAGGGACAGTATTGCAAGAAACCCTAGGTTGGTATTATTGAGCGGCAGAATATCATATGTGATACTACAGTGGTGCCTAAGCAGGAAGATAAGTTGCGGCTTCAACAATTTGCCAGCATAAGTGATTTCCAGAACACAACTCTAGTTAAAAATATTGGCCAAATAATTAAAACTAAAAAAATAATTTAATCGTACTGACCTGCTATGACATCCGCCAGGCCGCTCCGCAGGGTGTAGTTGGGCAGCCAGGACAGGATGGGCACCCTTCGCAGCAGCATCTTGGTGGAGCAGCAGGCGCGCGCTCGTCTCGCCACCGTCCGCTGCCAGCTCTTAGACGAGTCCGACGATTTTGACGGAAACCCGTTGCACGTGAAGCCATTTGTATCTGTTGGTGGAACAGAATAAGATTTTTAGAGTGTTATAAAATCTGCTACCGCCACATTTGTTCGCCAACCTGGACTGGTTCAGCGTACATACATATCGACGGTAGCAATTGATAATGTCGTAAGTGAAAAGCCGTTACTTTAAACAATGTCGTAAGTAAAAAGTAACGACTTATCACTTATGATATTGTTCAAAGAAACGAATTTTCACTTACGACATTGTTAATTGCTACCATCGATATATACAGTCACGACTGTTTTTCCGAAGGGGTAGGCAGATGCATAAGTAAGCCCACATTTGCCATAAGCCACACTACTATGTTGTTAGTCCTACATTATACGTGGCGACTTGGCGAGCCTTTAGTCGCTTACCGGGAACTGCTATGTTTCCAGAGCCTCGTCTGTTGATCGTCAGAAGTTCCTGCTAGGTTGCCCATACAGTTATAGAGTATTATCTTTATCACTTTAAGTACAATAAGTATATATGATATAGAAATGAACATAACGTCCTTAAAAAAAATTGGGTTTATCTAAAGTAAAGTAAAAGTAAAAAGTTCTTTATTTTATAAACTATTACATAGCACTTGAAAACGTCAAAAATACATTGAAATAACGAAACTTAGATTCACTTACATGCAAATAAATAAAAAATAAATGTAAGTGAATCTAAGAGCCAATTCCGAGCTCCCGCTCTGTGAGAAGAACTGACAAGAAACTCATTGCTATGCTATGGCTATGCTCTTTTAAATTATCAATCAATACGGAACCCACACCAGTGAATATTTGAAGATATTGAAAGGGTTCCCAGATGCCGTAACCAATGAAGTAGCACTAAGGGATAAACTAAAATTGGATAACTTTATACGAGTAGTAGCCAGTAACTAATGGGTTGCTGGTAAACAATATTTTGAAATTAGGTAGATATGTCCCCGTGTAGGTACTATGAAAGGCATTACAGAGCATAACCTGTGTTCGCAATAAACTATTTGATTGATTATTCAAAGAGAAATTGTTTTTTACGATCTGACATTTTCAGAAGCTTTTGAAGATAATACAGTGTTGAGTCTGCGACACAGCCCACTCCTTATACTTTTTCACTACGTCTATATTATAAAATTAAGATAGGTAGCCCATTTTAGTATAATATAGAATTATGTCTAATAGTTTATTATATTCCTTATAAAAATAGTTTAACTAAATAGAAAAATTAAAAGGCAATATTCCAAGGTCCTGTCTATATTTTTTAACCAAAATGTGAAGATAGAAGCTAGTAGCTAGCGTTTCCCTGGGAATATAGGAATAACAAGTATTCTTATTCTAATCCAGGTTTAAAACATATTATGTGCCAAATTTCATTCATTATCTTTAAGTAGGTACTTTTTGCGTGAAAGAGTTACAAATATCGATAATCAATACTTTCTTATTTTTAATATTAATAGGAGATGTAAGCATGCCGGAGGAAAATGTACCCAAAATGACTGCCGATATAAAATAATCTAATTAAGTTGCATAATCGGCGCATCGGAGGCGCGTTAATTAAATATATAGTAGTTTTATTTGGCCTATATCGCGTTAACAACATACAATAACGCCTATTTTCCAGGAGTAGACAGAGGCATGTTTTACGCCCACTTTTCGCCAGTTATTGTGTTGGCCCCACGTCATAGGTGGCGAGCCTAATGCCGCTTACCGGGTACTTTTATGTTCGCTTCAGCCTCGTCCGTTAATCGGCAGATGCACCATTTGCAGGTTAAGTTGGCTTGGGCTCCACAGATCTTGGTAGGAGCCTTATACATCCGTTAACTAAGACAAAATAATTTAATTTACATTTAAATAATTGGTACATAAGTGTTTTTGACTTATAAAAAAGTCAGCATAATTAACCAGTAGTATGTTTACTCCAGATACTAACTTGAATATATATGGATTGACTGATTAAGCTCAACCTTCGCTCAGATCTAGGTCGCCACGAGAAAGCCTTTATGTCCTGGCCCAGCTTCAACGCCAGCTTGACTTACGTTATATAACATTCGCAAAAACATTCACGAGGCTTAACAAGTGCATTTCAGAAGTCGACCTTGACATGCATTCCGCCGATTAATACATGTAAACAAAGTTGAAAGCCTCATAAATAAATTTAAATTAACATTAAAACGCAAGCTGTCTTCAAAGGGATACTATTCTATATGGCTAATGACTATATGGCAGATAAAAATGCTTGGGATTAAACTGCCGTTTCCTATGGTACCTATTACAGGCTATTCTAATATGAATGACTTAAAACATGAATATTGTTAATGTTATGTTATATTGCATTGTATAGCTTCACAGACAAATGAAGATTGTAATTCTAGTACCAAACCAATGGACATATTTAAAAGAGCATAGCCTGTGAGTTTCTTAACAGTTCTTCTTACAGAGCGGTGGCTCGGAACTGGCACTTAGATTCACTTACACTTAAATATTTTTTGTTTTTAAATTGCTTTGTTGCATGTAAGTGAATCTAAGCTTCGTGATTTGTGTAATAATATTTCGATTGTTTTTTTTCATTTTTAATTATGACTTTTTCAAGTACTATGTAGTATATGTATAATAGTTTAGGAAATAAATATTTTTTTTACCTTTACTTTTTACATTTATTAATAACTTTATATATCTGCTTATTCTTATAATTTTGCTAGAGTGTGCTGATAGTATTTGGTTATAAGATGGAGTTCTCTTTGTGACTGATGACGCTTAGATTCATAAAAATATCATTATATTATATAGCTGTTACCCGCGACTTCGTCCGCGTGGAATAGTATCTTTGGGTAGCATTTTTATTATTTAATAAGAATCATTAGTAAGTATAGTAGATATCAGCGGCGGCGATGCAGAGAATTCGTTAAAAGGAACTATAACTTCAAAAGCCAAAATATTTTTTAAACTTGATACACCCAAAATTTTTAAATATCACGTTCCTAGAATAGTTTGGCGTCGTAGTTCCCGTGCCGAATCCGTTCCGTTCCGTTCAAATTTCGAGAATTCCGTTTGTAGAAAAACTCTGCACATCCTAAGAGACCTACGTACCAAGTTTCATGGTTATATCTTCAAAAATTAAGGACACCCATAAAAACATTCAACCCCTATTTCACCCCCATACTGGTAAAAATTCAAAATGCTAGAACAAACGATTTTTTGTTCATTATTTAGTGCCTAAATACAAAATGTTATATTTTTATTTTCAAAAATGACGAACTTCATACAAACTTTCAATCCCTATTTTATCTCTCACAGGACGAAATTTCAAAAACGCTAGAACAAATGTTTAATTATTTCCTATCAAGTGCTTAAATATTAAGTTTCATGGTTTCATCTTTTAAAATTAAGAAATCCCATACAACTTTTCACTCCCTCCCCTTTTTAACCCTTGACAAACCCCTTTTCGAAATAAAAAGTAGCCTATATTCTTTCTCAGGGTCTAGACCATCTGTATACTAAATTTCATTCAAATCCGTTCAGTAGTTTTGGCGTGAAAGAGTAACAGACAGACAGACAGACAGACAGACAGACAGACAGACAGACAGACAGACAGACAGATAGACAGACAGAGTTACTTTCGCATTTATAATATTATAGTAAGGAAGTAAGGATGTGACACTAAATTAATCAAGCGCTCGTCTACGCGGTTCTCGGTGGTTGTTTCCGACCCGAAGTAAAGCAGAGTTTACAGAGGTCAGTCCTTGGATGGGTGACCGTTTGTGTGGCATTTAATATAGAGCGCTTCCGTGGTTTGGAAGGCACGTTAAGCCGTTGGTCCCGGTTATCACTAAATGTGGTAGTCGTTAAACCATGTTAGAGGCCTAATTGGGCGGCTTGAAAATTTTTAACAGTATGACGCCATACACCTGCCTCCGCCAATCCGCACTGGGTCAGCGTGGTGAAGTATGATCCAATACCCTCGCACCTTGGTATGTATGTGAGAAGAGGCTCGTGCTCAGTAGTGGGACGTTAATGGGCTGACATGATGATGTTTAATTCTGACACTTCTGACACTTACACAAATTATTTAGTGCCTTGTGAGAAGTTGTGTTATGGATACTAAATAACGGATAAACATACATAAATACTTTTTTTTTGTAATACATACTTAATATGCATAAGAAAACACCCAGACCAGAACAAATATTTAAATTTATACACACAAATACACAAAATTATAAATAACCTCACGCGCATATCAAATTTGGGGTGGGCAGAATACATCTTAGCAAAGTTTACTTTTTGCACAGAGATCTTTATATGAATCATACCAAGTAGCCCTTTGCCACTGTGGACACTACAAGATCCCATTCCTTTGGTCACCTTCTACCGCAACTTCGGGCAACACATGATAGAGTATAAGATTTTTTGAATGTGCCGCAATCACACGACTCCTCAAAATACATGAATGAAAAGGTTAACAGTATCGCGACCTTTCAACTGAGCTTCAGAGTGAATAATAGCTACTCACTGACCGCCAACGCCCTATGCTCAATTCTCTTGGCTACAAAAACCAGTCTTAATCTATACAAATAAGGGGAAATATAGCACGCAGAACTGACGGCCGTTGGGGCAGAAAAGTTCTGGAATGGAGGCCTTTTGATAGAAAACGAAGGCCGTGGCAGATAGACGGAGGACCTGATAAGAGTTGCAGGATCACGTTGAAAGCAAGCCGCCTGCAATTTGGAAGCTGATGGGGGAGGCCTATGTTCAGCTGTGAACGTCTTTGGGCTGATGATAATGATGATGATTTACGCTACAATTTTCATAAGTCTTTCTCTGATTCAACGAAGTTCTAAAATATGAACCTATTTTGACGGGACATTAGGTACTGGTAGATTAAAAGCTGTACGATGCTTTAGTATTTATTCCGAATATAACGTAAAACCTGCCACAGGAATAATTCAAGTTAGACCTATGGGTCAAGCAGCCAAAATTGTGGGCCACGGGCACTAGTAAACAAGTTTAGTAACCGGGTTACAATAATACTTTCTTAAATTTTCATACATCAGCCTTAGAATACTCGTTATTAACTTCTAATCGTTTTAGAGGTGCACAATCATAATTATGATTAATAAATAGTTAGCGATAAAATGTTTTGTTTATCAACACAACTTAAGCCATGGTGCATCGCATTGTGACAGCTGTCACAGTCAAGTGACGAGGCGCCGCGGCTCAGTGGGCACGCATAATGACAGCACGCTGGCTCTGACGCATCACACATTGTTTGTGCCACAATACGAGCTGGGTAAATAATAGCCAAAGCCGTACTGGTACCTTCTTTTCATACTTCACCCAGACACGAATCGATCGAGACTTTCGTCTGATGATCAGTGGTGTTCTTATCATCATTATGTGGTGCCGGGCCATTCGTTTCGAACAGGCACTTGATTGAAGAAGACTTGAGCAAGGAACTCGCAAAGTTTGCTCTACCCCTGGTACTCATTAATTTAAACTTTTGCATGCCACTGTGATGGCGAAACATGCGCTTCTTGCAATGTATCATCTGTGTATACCATGTTTGTGCAAATAATAAGTTATTATTATTTTATTACTCATTGGAGATTTATTGATAATTATGAGTACAGCACCATTAAATAAAAATCCTTATATATGAATTCAGAGTTTTGTTGAGTCAGCTGAGCGGGGAACATGAAGTTCAACCAATCAGAGCGCGAGGTGCATTCTGTCGCATGCCATTTTACAATCTGACGGTTTGTCTTCGATAGATATATAATCTATCGAAAAATAATGCGTTAAATTGTGAGCAGTTTGTTACGGATCACAATTTTTCTACAGATTACAATATAGCGGGATAGATTATAATTTAACGTTATTTACAATTTTACGGTGACATATATACTCAACTGTGTATGGGAATCCTATGAATACCTAAGAAACCCAAGCCAACCTCACCTGCAAGTGGTGCACCTGCCGAAAAACAGACGAGACTCTGGCGAACATCAAGGTTCCCGGTAAACGGCAATATGCTCGCCACCTATTACGTGGGATCAAGAATCTAAGTGGCGAAATGCCGGCGTATAATATGCCTCTGCCTACCTCTTCAGGGAAGCAGGCGTTCATTTATGTATGTATGTTTGTGCGAGACTTTACGTTTAAAGTCTCACAAGCCTAGTAATCAGTTAAATTTAGCACCTTATAAGCCGGACACTGTTTCGCGTGAAGAGCTACTCTTTACACAGGCTTCCTCGAACAAACTACTTCCTTGAAACGAATTGTCAACAATACCTATGTCTTGCTCAAGCAATCACCCTTCAAAGCTGAACACATAGTGTATATTGCATTAAGTGCTAATATTTGTTGGCAGAATATCTGCGCATTCTTACAGAGATAATTACTTCGTCTAATCTTATATATAAAATTCTCGTGTCACAGTTTTCGTTCCCATACTCCTCCGAAACGGCTTGACCGTTTCTCATGAAATTTTGTGAGCGTATTGAGACCTATTAAAGTCTGAGAATCGGCCAACATCAATTTTTCATCCTCTAAATATCCAACCCAAAATTTTTTTTTCATGAAATTACTTAAAAGTTATAGCAAAACAACGTTTGCCGGGTCAGCTAGCTAATTATAAAGTTAGGTTGAATGAATAGAAAGAGTTTCGGCGATTATCATTGTCCTCTGTTTTCAAGTTCAAATCATGTAAAAGCAAAAGACGATGTCCCTGTGAAGCTACATCGTCACTGCCAAATTGACTGTTAATGATTTCATAGTCGTATTTACTGACTGATATTATCGGCTGTCGGGTTTAACAGATTTTGCGCAAATATGTTTTAATTTGATAGTTACGTTCATAGAACGTTTATTAAACCTTGTTGAAATATATTTGATTCTATTATTCGAAGAAATAACATCAGAGAAAAAATGTCGCATTATCATTGTAAGATGATATGGATTTGGAACGTCAATTCAGATGCAGTCACATGTCATTGGACACGACCGAATGCGGTCGGGTGTACGCTGAGATCGCACGTGCGTGGCTGGTCCGTCACGTGAATGACTAAGTACCTGAGCTGAAATGGAAGTTTAGTGCTGCAGGTGCAGTGAAGATTTGCTAATAGCTCATTAGATAGACGTTCCGACGAACCGATCGCTTGAAATTGAGTGGTACTGTCACAATAAGGTTTTGTTCATAGTTCGTTTGCGATCCAACCGTTTCTTCCAAGCTAGAGTAACAAATGACAGAAGATCGATTGAGGATCGTTTGGCCTTTAACTCGAGCAATCCTTGTAAAGTATAAGTAAAAATTTCTTTATTTCATAAACTATTATATAGCACTTGAAAACGTCGAAACAAAATATAAATAAAAAAAACCTAAATATTACTACAATAAAATCACGAAGCTTAGATTCACTTACATGCAAAAAAAAATAAAATTAAGTGTAAGTGAATCTAAGTGCCAGTTCCAAACCACCGCTCTGTGAGAAGAACTGACAAGAAAAACACAGGCTATGCTCTTTTAAATTATCTCTTTTATTATATAATATGAGGTCAATCGGTCATGTCATACGAGTATAGCTTTGTTGTTTTTTTATTTGTGTTTTTATAAGTAAAATTGTTTGTATGTATCTTCTTATTTTTGTGTCAATGCATGCCGTGGTGACTTGTAAGTAAAACAGCACTTAGCTTTTAAGTATTAACTGTATTTGTTATGTTCATTCTTGGTGTATGTTTTGTTAGTCGCCCTAAATGTAATAAATAAATAAATAAATAAATAAATATCGAAAGGGTCCCCAGAAACCGGAACCAATTAAGTAGCACTAAGGGAACCTTCCATCACAGTCAAGTAAACAGGCTAATAAACGACTGAGATATTAGTACTGACAAATACGTACCTGTCTAACGTTTGTATGAGAGTATGAAAAAGGAGGCTTACGACAAGGTTACTTTTAAGAACCCTATTACTGACATTGCATAACAAATAATTCACGTCAAAATTACTATGACTTGAGCAAATATTTTAACAACATACAACTAACTTAAAACAAGCATTAAATATACAGTTGATTTAACTACACTCGATTAGCTAGTGGAAAGTAAGAGCAGTTAATATGGTAATTAGGGAAAACGGTCCGTCACCTCAGAGACGGATTAGCAGGTGTACGAGAGTTAGGAATGTTTTATGTAAACGCGAACTAGAATTTGGAAAGTTACGGCACTAGATCCTTTGTGTTGGAGATTGTTGGACTTTGGATGACGTTGGAAGTGGCCGCCGTCACTTAATTTACAGTTTGAAAGCATGTATAAAAAACATTTAACTCGGAAAGCTTTATGTTATTTTTTGATTCTTACCGAGACCTAAGGAGCCCAAGCCAACCTCTACTGCCCCTACAGCCGATTACTATGTTTTATTTATTCTTTAGTTAAGAAGTCACTCACAGGTTTTCAATATGGCATAATTAAAAAAAACAATACAGTTAAATGAAAATGAAGCAAATTGCAATATAATAACGTGTTCACGGAAGCGAGCGTTTCGCGTACAATGCGGCTGCTTTGTAAACACGGCGCACCAGACACTTTATGGAACCAATATAGCAGCGTATTACGTACGGAGTCTACTGCCTTTGGTAGTAAGGCGACACTTATTTAAACAATAGCATAGTTATAAGGTTACAAGATATATGACGCAAGTGAAATCAATAATTTTTTTTTTTTGTAATGTTGATTACGACAGAATTTCAAGCTTTTTTGTACATAACCACATGTGTTTTGTTTCCGTCTATTCACGCGATGATATACATGTAGAAACATCATTTTATTATTCAAATTGCGACGACTTTTTGACAAAGTACTTTTATTAATGATTTCTAATCACGTTAGAAATGAATTCATGCTTCGTGTTAAGCTTTTGTTCAAATCAGTCATCAGACTAGTGCTGTGTGATCATTTTACAGGTATTTGCATAGATAAAGTTGCACATTGATATTCACTTATAAACAATGGATATATATATACTTTTTTATAGACTGATATAAATATTCTAATTCAATTACAGATCTCTGCATTGTACCAGTCGCCTAAAGAGATTCCTCAACAAAAACATCTACCACTTTACGTTTAATAACTTAACAAAAGTAAAACAAAGAGTAGATACATTTCTTAATAGATAGGTAACAAAAAATGGGAGAATAGCAAAAAGCTGCGTCTAGGAAGCCCCAGTGAGGCTGCCTTGGGTTGTGAAAAAACGCAGTAATTAGCCTTTCCAACGGCGGCCAGCTCAGGAAATTGAGGCACTAGCAAAAACACTACATTTGACAGGTTTTAATAGACATAGAAGACCTTCGTAAGTACCACCAATCAATACTTTTAATATATGACATTAACATTAAAACTACTACTTATTTAAAATTAACACTACCTAATTAGTTAAAAGTATATTATATATATGTATTTAGGGTGTATAGGGATCCTACCAAGACCTAAAGAGCCCAAGCAAACCTCACCTGCAAGTTTTGCACCTGCCGATCAACGGACGAGGCTGTGGCAAACACAACAATGCCCCGTAAACGGCAATAGGCTCGCCACCTATTACGTGGGACCAGCAAGCACAATTGCGAGATGTGTGGGCGTATAATATGGCTCTGCCTAACCCCTTCAGAGAAACAGGCGTGATTTTATCTATGTATTAATTACTAACAGTTATGTTACTAGTAGTCAGTATAAATATCCTCATCGGATGATGGTAATGCTAGGATTATCATTATCCCGGTTGTGCTCTTCACAAGCCTAAGATAAGCCCAGCTGACTTCCCGTTAGCATAAATAAGTTTATAACAATAAACGAGTGAATAGCTATTTCGTCTTTTGTAATAATTAAGTAGTTTACTTATTAAGTTTTAAATTAATTTTACATGTTGGCTTTAATTGTATAAGCTGCTGATCCAAATTACACAGCTAAACAGGAGACACAGTATGCAACAGAACCACTATTGACCCGCGACACCTGGTTGGGACAACCTTCGCATCAATTGCATTTACGCAAAAGGGCTGTTGTAACAAACTTGGCCAAACACCTTAAAATTGGGAAACCATTATTGGTCAATGTTTTATTTGTAGATGTGAAACGGGTCCACGTTATCGACGCGATATTAATTCTGTGTAATCCACTTTACCCTATTAATCCTAAAATTTATAGAAAATCTAGAATCAATTGCTGATATACGGCAAGGTAAGCCCTTTATATAATACTTACACTTGGTATGCAATAAAGGAATTGTATTTCATCTCAAAAACTCACTATGACTAAAGGAATTAACCGTGAAGACTGAATTATTTACCCTTCATTAAACACGGAATTAATTTCACATACCTTTTGATTAGCTGCATTCTTTGATGGTCCCAGTTAACGCGTGTAATGAGCTATTGAAATGCTGTGATTTTCGTTTAATTTTCAATTAAGAGACAGATTGACAGTTGAAAATAAATAGTAAAGGGGTGTATAGGGCTTCTACCAACACCTGAGGAGTCTAAGCCAACCTCACCTGCAAGTGGTGCACCTGCCGATCAACGGACGACTCTCTGGCGAACAGAAAAGTGCCCGGAAAGAGGCAATAGGCTCGCCACCTATTACGTGGGACCAACAAAATAAATGGCTAAGGTGGGCGTATAGTATGCCTCTGCCTACCCGTTCGGGGAAACAGGCGTGATATTATTTATGTATGTAGTAAAAGCTGATTACTCGTTAACTGACATATATTTCTTGTTTCAAGTTTATTTTAACAACACCTATTGCTTGACAATTCCGTCTAAAAACCGTAACCACAGCTTGGGCAGCAACTTTAGTTGTAGCCAAAATATGGATTTAGAAAAAAAAGTGTCAATTATGTAGCTTTTTCCCATTCTTTAATAAGTGTTTAATCATTTGTGCATTACAAGAAAACTTATCCGTAGATCGAACTAAGACAGAATATTAGACACAAAAAACAACTGTATGTAAGAAAGTGTAAAAAGCAGAATATATGTTATTAATATACACCGCTATGATAAAGCAGTAGCTTCGCCTTGAACGGCCCTCTCGCTTGACCCACTCTTTACTAAGAGACAACTATTTAAAAAGAGTGAAGACACTTTTTAAGTTCACGGTCCATTACTCTCTGTGACCTAAGCTCTGTTTCATTTCCTTTCAGAATCACGTAGGTCAAACCTAGGGTAAAAAAAATCATAGCTCTCCTACTAATTAGAATATTTTTAGTCTGGATTGAAAATAAAACTTGTCCGATTCTGTTCATCTAAGCAGCCTAAGTTAAACTTATGGGGTCCATACCATCCTTTCTCTGTAAACGTACGTGTGTACGTATCATATAATTATCTAATAATTATGTAGTTTTGTGTAGGAATTAAAGTAATTTTTACTTAAATACGTTGATTCTAGTTCCTATTGTGTTTCAAGTTGCAAGGGCAATTAAGTAGAAAAAATCTGATGATATTGTTAAGATTATTCGTCCACCTTGTAGTTTACTTTAATTGGCCTGGCAAACAGATAGGCGTCACCATTTTTTTTAAGTAAATATATACAAAATGTGAATGTCATCAAATGACGCCCCTTCAGCGACGGGCAGGAAATGAGCGTGATGTATCACTATTTAAACCACACATGATAGATTCAATACGATGTCATTATGTAAAGTCTACACTAATATTACAACCAAAGATATTAATGTCAAGTAATGTCAAGAATGAGAAAAAAGAAAGCATTTGTAAATGTCAATTTACTCTACAATACAAATTTGTAAACAGTGTGGGCGTGTAATATGCCTCTGCCTACCCCTTCGGGGAAACAGGCGTGAATGTATGCATGTATGTATGTATGTACAACACAAATTTCTCTATATAGCAATTACGTAGTAACTACAAGTTGTTTGCATTGTCCAAATAACAGATTTTCACTTAATTCACTAAAGTATAACAAGGTAACATTTTGGTCATTTCAATCCTCTACCAGTCGAAATACCGCGACACGAAGTGATCGAAAACACATGCCAAAGTTAAGTAGAGTTCACCGGGACCAGTCGTCGGATGTATGAATGATGGGGCTGGGGATAATCAGGGTTTCCAGCGTAAGTAGTCTTTAAGCCAAGTTAGAGGCTCAATCTAACAGCAGATCGCCAAATACCTGCCCCCGCCAATATATGCGCACTGGGTCTGCGTGGGAGTGGTTCACGCAGACCCACACACCTTAGACAGTTGTATATAATTAATTACATCTACAGTCGTATCTTGTAGATATGTAATATCAAATTAAGGAAGGTTAAATAAACTCTTAGACTTAAAGCATAAAATATAGAAGACTAACGAATTGAAATTCGTAAATTTAACAGACAGTTTCGCACTTATGATATTTTTACGAACTTTGTGTGGAATATTTTGTTGTGTTTTTAAACAGTAACTTTTTTGTTAATTGCATGTTATCTTCCCCTATAATTATAATGACATTGAGCTAAATACTGCTATGGTTAAGTGTTTTTTTTTATAATTAATGTTTGTAATATTGGTGATCATTTTAATAAATAAATAAATAAATAATAAATATACATACTTGTTTTGGTGTTTATGAGAACATAGTGCTTAGGTATGTTTATCAGTTATCTGGTACCCATAGTAGATAGGACAAGAAACCCTGTGGGGGGGTCGATTGACCTGGAAAACTAACAGGAATCGAAAATATAGGCCATACACCGCATGGGCTTTTAATTGCTGAGATGATGAAACTGATAAGAATATTCTGACGAATTGGCACTTTATAGTCGAAAAAAATAATTCCTAAACCCTTTTTACTTTAAACTTCGTTCTCAGTATTGCTATTGGGTCTAGAATTGTAGTATTCACATAATTAAGTGTTACCTTAACACGCACGCTGTTGAATCAGTACTCGGAAAGCTGATTACCACAAAATTGCCCAGTTTACCATTGGTTTTTCTGTAATTCCTCAGGTCGTGGGAGCAGTCACGCCAGCCTTAATGACTCTGATTAAGCAAACAATTCGCATTAGACTAAAATTATTGTCTTTGATTTATCGACATTGATAGGACACAATGTCATAGAGACGACATATTAAAATAGTTTTCTCTTTCTGACTTTACTAAATGTTACATTTCATAAGTAGATTCACTAACTTTAGTAATTTCACTAGCTACACCACAATGTATTCATTCATTAACTGCCGAGCAACGGACGAGGCTCTGGCGATTAGTAAAGTTCCCGGTAAGCGGCAATAGGCTCGCCACCTATTACGTGGGACCTTAATATAATTGGCGAAGTGTGGGCGTATAATATGCCTCTGCCTTCGCGGAAACAGGCGTGACATTATGTTATGTATGTATGTACACCACAATTCTATTCATTCACGTAGAAGTATGCGTAGTATAGTGCATTCCTGTCCAAGGTTACTCCCTTCCTTATTCCTCCCTCTCTACAGAATTCTCCGTTGCCCATTTCGGTGGATCTCAGCATTCTCGGCATGGACATCGGCTAGAACCTAAACCCGAAATGCTACATCGAGGGTGTTATTTTAACTGCCTCCCGTAAGTTGGGTATACTCAATAAGGTGAGGCGGTTTTTCACTCCCGAGCAGCGCTGTTTGTTGTACAAGACTCAAGTGCGATCGAGTGTAGAGTATTGTTCCCATCTTTGGGACGGTTCTGCTCAGACTCTCTCGAGGATCTACAGCTACGTAGAGACATTGCCTCTCTCAGTGTTTTCTACCGGAACTACTATGGTAAGTGTTCTGAGGAGCTTTTCTATCTCATCCCGCCCTCTCCTTTCCTCTCGCAAACAACACGTGCTGGTCTCAGGCACCATCCACATACTGTGTACTATCAGCACTTGAACCAAGAAATTTGGAAAGTCGTTTCTGAGCAAGACCACTAAGCTCTGGAATTCGCTGTTCGACTCAAGTGTTACCTATTTCCTATGACTCCAGCGGGGCGTGAAACGGCATTTTAGCAGGACGTCATGAGTGGGTGCGCTTTTTACCGTGCTTATTTTACGGTATGAAGCGCTTTCATTTTTTTTGGACTGCATTATTCAGCAAAAGTCGTATTACTAGGAGCATCTTCAATGATGAGGTGTTTCTAGATTTAATTTGGGAATGAAACTTTTTTTTTCTTGAGTAATATATATGAAAAACTCTTTTATATTGAAGAAATTCGTAACTCCTAATGTAAGAAACTTCAAAATTTAGGTCACGCAGGCGAACCCGCGAGCGGAAGCTATGTTATAAAAACAAAAGTGAATTTTGCACTGATGTGTTGACATAAAACAGTCTTCTTATTTTAATAATGGATATTGTTTACATTTAAAGTTAATGTAATAATTAAGTATGTATATAACTTTGAGGACGGACTTAAGAGGTTAAACTCATTATTAATGACAATGTTTATGATCTCAAAAGTATTATACAGTTATTTTCAGTAAAGTTTTGTTAATTGTTAGTTTAAAGTTTTGTATTCAACAATAAAAGCGTAGATATCATCCTACTATAATTTATAAACGTGAAAGTTTGTATGTGTGGATGGATATTTGTTACTCTTTCACGCAAAAACAACTGGAGCGATTGTGATGAAACTTTGTACGTGTATAGCTGCAGTCCTGGACTAACATATAGGACACTCTTTATCCCGATATTTCCACGGAAACGGGGACCACGCGGGTAAAACCGCAGGGCGCTGCTAGTATCATATATTGTTCTTTAATAAATTCTTTCATCTTTATCCATTTCAATACAAGTTGAGTTCTTCTTTCACGTAAGTTCTTATTATTCTATTCTTGATTTGTGTTAACTATATTTTGTACTTATTTTATGTTATTTTTATTTTCAACTTATATTGAATCGTGTTGTGGGTTGTAAAATTTAATATATACGAAAAGTTAATCTTTTGATTTTTCCTTTTAAATAATTGAATACTCAAGCTGCGTAACTCCAACAAATACAAAATTTGACTTTTAATGACATCTAGTGTAATATGTCAAGACCTATCTCTAAAGTCCCATAAATCTCTAAAGTATTGAATATATACTATTACTGCATTTATAACGACAAAATATATTCTATTTAAATCTAGCACGGAACCATTCGTGTGCAAATCAGATTCGTACTTGACTAGATTTATCATCTGCGCTGAAATGCAGTTAGCAACGTACAGGTAGACATCAATGACGCTGCTCCCAGGATGTGATGAGCTGGTGCTCAATTGGTTAATGTGGCCAAGTGTGGCGGTGACCAGTGCCCACGCACAGCTTCGTGGCCTCATAGGGTCTGCGCAGACCAAGAGCAACACAGCGGAGAGGATTGATTCTTTTACTAAAAATACTTTAATAGTTTTGGAATATAAAGCATGAACTTGACAAAAAAATACAGTTTTTTTCATTTGCCTTCTTCTGGAGAGAGATTTGTTTGTTAAAATTTTATTTGTATTCGACGAATCCAAACGATCTTTTTGATCTTAAATACAATAATATAATATAGTTTATTTTATAAATCATAATAATATAATAATATGTATATTTATTTTTTTGCAAATAACAATTTTAGATTTTATATTTTGATTTTGATAACCAACATAAGATACATAAGTCAAAAAAGTGGGCAGAAGATGTTTTATAAACGATGGTTATTTTTGGACTTTCTGTCACCATAATTTTACATTGAAAATGCCATGTATCCATACAAAACGTACATACGAAAGATAGTGTTTGTAACGCTTTCACGCCTGAGATCCGATATTTAAACAATTTTTTTGGCTAAGGAATCTTGAAGCAATACCTAGTGCAATAGAAAGAAGTAAAGATAAAGGCTTCAATCCTAAACAATAACGTAGTTACCATGGGATGAGGCAGTGGCAAACCATAGATGTTCCCGGTAAGCGGCAATAAGCTCACCAACATTATAATTGGCGAAGTGTGGGCGTTTAATATGCCTCTGCCCACCCCTTCGGGGAAAAAGACGTGAATGTACAACTCGTACGAATTGACTGTGCACCTCGCTCGTGACGTAATTTGGAAGGGCACGTTAGCAAAAAAAAAGGAGAATTATGTTAAAAAAATAAAATTATCATTTTTTAATATGTTAATGAAAGGTCGTTTTGATGATAAGGCGTCACAATACTAGGTCATTTTACTATTGACGTTTCGCTATAAAATTGATGCATATGAATTGATATGATATAACAGCTTGACAATAAAGAGACGACAAAAATGAAGGCACTAGATTTTTCATTGCGGTGACATTTTTGATAGTCTAAGATCATTTTTGTATGTAATAATAAGTAAATGCGACGCTGCTCCTCCGTGCACACAATTTTATTTCAGATGCATGCAATCGTTGATGCTATCGCTACTGAGAGCTTACGGCGAATGCGGGGCGCCGCGCAGGGAAGCGGGAGAGGGGTCGCATTCCAGCGGGGTGCACAGTTGATTCGTGCGAGTTGTATGTGTGCCCCACAGATTAGACGGACAAAAATGTAGTAAAAACAAATTTTAGGCATAGTATATAGATACTTATCACGCCTGTTTCCCTCCAAGGGTAGAGGCATGTCATACGTCCACATTTCGCCAATTATATTTAGGGACCCACGTAATAAGTGGCGGGTCTATTGCTGGTTACCGAGAACTTTTATGCTTGTCAGATCCTCGTCCGTTGATCAGCAAGTGCACTTGTCGGTAAGGTTCGCGCGGGCTCTTAAGATCTCTTTGGGATCCCGCATTAAGTGCACTTGCTCCCCCAATTTTATCTCCTACATTATATTAGGTCGGGGAAAAAGTCTTTTCGCATAACGTAGGTATAAACTTATTATAAAATTTTTTTGACTGTACTATTTGTGTCTGGCTGGTTTTGGTAACATTAAAAAGGTTCCATTATAAAGAAAAGAAAAAAATAAAAAAAAGTTGTTTCCCGCTATTTTTCATTTGTTTTTCTCTCCGTAAAAATGAGTGAATCTAATGAAGAAATTCGATACATTTTAAAATTTTATTATAAAAAAGGCAAAAATGCAACTCAAGCAGTGAAAAAAATTTGTGATGTTTATGGACCTGATGCAGTGTCAGTAAGAGTAGCACAAATTTGGTTCAAAAGTTTTCAGTCCGGAAATTTTGATGTTAAAAGTCAAAAAAGTCAAAAGTCAAAAATACTTTATTTCATAAACTATTACATAGTACTTGAAAACGTCAAAATTATAAAAAAATAACAAAAACAAATAAAATATAACTATACTAAAATCACGAAGCTTAGATTCACTTGCAACCAAATAATTTAAAAAAACAAAAAACATTTAAGTGCAAGCGAATCTAAGTGCCAGTTCCGAGCCACCGCTCTGTAAGAAGAACTGGCAAGAAACTCACAGGCTATGCTCTTTTAAATTATCGATTGGTTAGTAACAATCTTCATTTGTCTGTGACGCTATACAATGCAACATAATATAACAATATTCATGCTTTAAGTCATTCATATTAGAATAGCCTGTATGAAACGGCGGTTTAATCCCAAGCATTTTTATCAGCCATATAGTCTTTAATAGAATAATATCCCTTTAAGACAGCTTGCGTTTTATTGTTAATTTAAATTTATTTAGGCTTAATTGCTGTATATTGCTTGGGATTTTATTATAGAATCGCACACATTGACCTTTAAAAGATTTGTTAATTTTTTGGAGCCTAGTGGCAGGTACAACTAGTTTATGCTTATTTCTTGTGTTTAGGTTATGTATATCACTTTTCTTACTCAATTTATCAAAATTTTTGTGTACATATACTAGGTTTTCATAAACAAACTGACCCGCCACTGTCAAAATACCAATTTCAAGTTAAAGATGCACCTCGCTCAGGTCGCCCTGTTACAAATAAAATGGACGCCATTTTTGAAAGAGTGGAGCAAGTCTGGCATATTAGTAGTTACGATGCAGCTGAAGAACTGGGAATTGACCACAAAACAGTTTTGACCCATTTGAAGAAAGCTGGTTATACAAAACAGCTCGATATTTGGATGCCACACGAGCTCACTCAAAGAAACTTAATGAACCGTGTACTCATTTGCGATTCATTATTGAGACGTAATGAAACCGAGCCGTTTTTGAAGAGATAGACGTACGACAAGAACGTGCGAAAAAGGTCGTGGTCGAAAGTTGGCCAGGCTTCACAGACTGTGGCCAAACCTGGCCTAACACGAAATAAGGTGATGCTGTGTGTATGGTGGGATTGGAAGGGCATTGTTTATTATGAGCTTTTACCGCCCGGCAAAACCATCGATTCTGATCTTTACTGCCAGCAACTGATGAGATTAAAGGAAGCAGTCGAGAGAAAACGGCCGGAATTGATCAACAGGAAGGGTGTGGTCTTTCATCACGATAACGCTAGACCACACACATCTTTAGCCACTCAGCAAAAATTAAGAGAGTTCGACTGGGAGGTCCTAGTGCATCCACCATATAGCCCTGACCTTGCGCCTTTAGATTTTCACCTGTTTCGGTCTCTGCAGAATTCTTTAGGTTCTGTAAGGTTGACCTCAAGAGAGGACTGCCAAAACTATTTGTCCCGTTTTTTTGATCAGAAGTCCCAAAGTTTCTACAGTAACGGGATAATGTCTCTGCCCACAAAATGGCAGAAAGTTATTCAACAAAACGGTACATATATATTGTAAATAAATGTAAATAAACTTTGAAAAAAATGTCTTGACTTTTCATACAAAAATACGAAAAGACTTTTTCCCCAACCTATTATTTATTTATTGCCCACCAAGTGCAGATACAAAAATATTAACATAGAAATAGCACTTAGTACTTAATCGCCCATTTCGAACACCGCTATTTCATATAACATTTAAAAAATACTTTTTTTATATAATGTATTGTACTCCTTCAAATATCTTAGGAGTCAAGCCAACCTCACCTGCAAGTGGTGCACCTGCCGATCAACGGACGAGGCGAACATAAACGGGTCCGGTAAGCAGCAATAAGCTCGCCACTTATTACGTGGGACCTGGACAACCACAAAAGCGCGGAATGATGAGTTACTGTTATGAATCTTAATGTCAAACGGTTATTGAGAAGCATATACAGTGTGTATTGGATGTGTTGAGTGTGAGTGTGTTAACTCTTAGCCTTTGTGCAATATCACTCACTCCGATCTCGGCTGCCGTCTTAACAAAACTCCACGATTATCCAGTGAAAACCACGGCAGTGTCATCTGCATATGAAAATACTTTTGCATTTCCGATCCTCATATTACAGATATCATTGATGTAAATGATAAAAAGGGTAAGACCCAGTACACAACCCTGAGGCACTCTTTGTAGGTAACAGGGCTCCTGTCACTTACATTATTATTGCTCCATCCTTACTCTCTGAGATCATTCCATAAGGTAAGCAGTAATAAGCCTGAGACAAGTTCCTCTTATACCTATCTTTTCCATTTTCAGTACGTTCAGTACAAGACGGGAGACAGAGACGGTATCGAAATTTGGTTCAAACGTTTTCAGTCCGGAAATTTTGATGTTAAAGATGCACCTCGCTCTGGTCGCCCTGTTACGAATAAAATGGACGCCAATTTTGAAAGAGTGGAGCAAGATCGGCATATTAGTAGTTACGATGTAGCTGAAGAACTGGGAATTGACCACAAAACAGTTTTGACCCATTTGAAGAAAGCTGGTTATACAAAAAAGCTCGATATTTGGGTGCCACACGAGCTCACTCAAAGAAACTTAATGAACCGTGTACTCATTTGCGATTCATTATTGAGACGTAATGTAACCGAGCCGTTTTTGAAGAGATTGATAACTGGCGATGAAAAGTGGATCACGTACGACAAGAACGTGCGAAAAAGGTCGTGGTCGAAAGTTGGCCAGGCTTCACAGACTGTGGCCAAACCTGGCCTAACACGAAATAAGGTGATGCTGTGTGTATGGTGGGATTGGAAGGGCATTGTTTATTATGAGCTTTTACCGCCCGGCAAAACCATCGATTCTGATCTTTACTGCCAGCAACTGATGAGATTAAAGAAAGCAGTCGAGAGAAAACGGCCGGAATTGATCAACAGGAAGGGTGTGGTCTTTCATCACGATAACGCTAGACCACACACATCTTTAGCCACTCAGCAAAAATTAAGAGAGTTCGACTGGGAGGTCCTAGTGCATCCACCATATAGCCCTGACCTTGCGCCTTCAGATTTTCACCTGTTTCGGTCTCTGCAGAATTCTTTAGGTTGACCTCAAGAGAGGACTGCCAAAACTATTTGTCCCGTTTTTTTGATCAGAAGTCCCAAAGTTTCTACGGTAACGGGATAATGTCTCTGCCCACAAAATGGCAGAAAGTTATTCAACAAAACAGTGCATATATATTGTAAATAAATGTAAATAAACTTTGAAAAAAATGTCTTGACTTTTCATACAAAAATACGAAAAGACTTTTTCCCCAACCTATTATATTTACAAATATGTATTATTCATTACCTAATATGTTTAAAGACTATTCGACATTGTTCTTACGTAAAGGTTCAATATAGAAATCTATTAGAACGGTATTGACTAATAATTTGTATTCAATCTAAGTTCCTGGTATAGTTTTAATTTGACAATACTTGTGTGTAAAGCTCAGTGTATATAGTAGTCTTAGAGAGAAAATAGACCCTGGTGGCGCACCTATGACTTTTTGTAGTTATGTGCGTAATTATCGCTTGCTCCGTGCTTCGGAAAGCACGTTAAGCCGTTGGTCCCGGCTGTCATGAACATCTATGGCAGTCGTTATTAGAAAGTCATTGCCTTCTCACAGACTGACAGCTGGTTTTACCATAGAATGATGTTTCCCTCTGGGTTGCGGAGGTCAGACGGCAGTCGCTCCACGTAATAACTGAAATTCAGTCAAATCTGGTTGAACCAGTGAGCAGACCCTGGGCCCTAAGCTTAAGTCTAGGGCAACCGGGATAAGGATATGATGACTGATAATTAAATGATAACCTCCATGAGCAGTCTATTAGCACTTAAACTTAACAACTTGGTAAGTCGTTCCTGTGTAAGACCATTCGGCTTTGGAGTTCTCTTTGAAGCGGGGCGTGAAACGGCATTATAGCAGGCCGTGCTTTTCCCACGGAATGGCTCGCTCCTACTTCTCTGAACTGCATCGACTGCTTACCATCAGGCAGGATTAATAAAAAACACCTTTATTCAAACTCCTGCCCGCATTGAATGATTGTTGAGCCACTCTTCAATAAAAAAAATGTTTGACTTGGAAAGAAAACACGTTAAGCTTGCGCAGTAACGTGAACATTAATTGAAATGCTTTGGAAACTGTAATTTTAATAAAATTGTATATGAATGCTCTAGTTCTAAAGTGAGTTCAACTTGGTCAAAGTTACCAAGATTCCTCGAAATTTTTTTGGTTAAAAAGACTTTGTTCTTATTTAAATTACAATGCCTTTGATTTGTAAATGTAATCATTTGTTATAGGGTTATAAAAGAAATCGTATTTGGCCGGTAACTTTCTTTACGAGATTATACATAGTTAATAACACATTTTACTACTTTATAACGCAGTTAACAAACTATACATTATATCTCGACGTTTCTGATACTTTACAGTAATTCGTGGTCACGGGGGAGTTTGGTTGGTGTTGGTCTTAAAGTTACCCTGTTAAGGAATCCCTGCTCTTGTCTATACTGAGCCTAATGGTGTAAGTGTTGGCACATGCGCGGGCGCATTCGGAACGTGTCACCGACTCGCCACTCACTCGCCACACTCGATAAGGCATGCATAATCGCACCGTTAGAAAATACCACATTTCTATCGATTTATTTGTTATCTTTAGTGCTTACATTTACTACGTATGTTGCAACTACTATGTAAAAAAATGATTACACTTGACTTCGTCTATAATTAATGGCTGTCGTATGATTCAATATACCAGCGATAGATCTTCTTGGTCTGCTCTACTACTAAGCTCCATCTTAGGCGGGATTTTATAGTAAATAAATAATAATAAATATTTCTGACACTTACACCAATAATTTAGCTCAAAGATAAGTATCATTAAGAACTTGTGTTATGGATACTAAATAACGGATAAACATACATAAATACCTTTTTTTAAATACATACTTATTATACATAGGAAAACACCCAGACCAGAACAAATATTCATATTTATACACACAAAATTTGTCCATATCGGTCGTCGAAATGATAGACAGACGGACGTATTTCTTATAAATGTTAGTTTTTAAACACACAAATATGGTACTTACATGTGTGTTAATTGAACTCACGATCTAAGAATCAAAGTGTACTCATATAGAAATGCGCGAAGCGTAGAATCTATCGTTAAATTTAAACTTGTTTTTATTTAAATAATTAAAACTAGGTTGTACCAGACAAAAGATTAACATACATTTATATTGTTAGAGAAATACAAACATTTGTCCTGTGTGGGACTAGAACCCACGACCTTAGAAGCGAGTACATTATAGTTATTTAACAGAGTCTCTAATATCGTTAAGTCGGTATTTATTCGTACAAATGATTTCTAATTCTTCTTTGTATATCGTGTCTGAGACACAACAACGAAAATGAATATTCAATAACAATAAGAAGCACTTTGGGGCGATAAACACATTGTTAGAATATAATAGCATCATCTGTGTGACTGTGTCGACAGTCGGTGTCAAAACCTTCATATTTCCCGCACAAGGTGAGTTGCCTTTGCAGAAATGGTTACCTGGACCGTAAAATATTCGAAATGATATATTAACTTGACTAGTATTGTATTTTTTGTACATTATGCTTAGATGAGGATTTTAATAATTATTTGCTGATCTTTATTAGTAACTAGCAGCGCCCCGCGGTGGTACCTGCTTCCATGGAAAAACCGGGATAAAAGACATTTTATGTGTTAAATATAAACTGCAGCAGAACAAAAAATCGGTTCATTAGTTTTTGCATGAAAGAGCAACAAACTTTCGCATTTATATCATTTGTATGATAAAAAAAAGATCAGATTTAAGGTGAATCTATAGAAAAAGTATTATCTTTACAATTTTTTTTTGAAAATGAGATTTTAAATTGGCAATTTGTAAAATAATGGGTGTGAGAAAATTCTATATTAAAAAAAATCTGCTGATATAAGTCTTAAAGTCTGGTGTTAGTCAGTTTTTGTTTGAAAAGAATGTAAATATCGGAAATGTTAGTCTACGTGACACCCATTGACAAATAAAGGCGTATTGACAATTGAATGGTATGTGACAAACGAAAATTATTAATTGTTATAATGAGCTAAGTGTGAAAAAAAAAATATTAGTCATGGCTAAAGTATTTTTGATATTAATATAAACGAGAAGATAAATTAAGCATGTTTTTTTGTGCAAAAATATATGCAGGAAATATGTTTAATAATAACATAATATCGATGTAAGAGATATTTATTTTGTAACGTTAAGTATTGATGACATTAGAAAATAACGTTATAGGTAATTAAGATTACAAACTATAATATCATACCTATTTCCCCGAAGGGGTAGGCAGAGGCATGTTATACACCTACACTTCGCCAATTATATACTTGGTCCCACGTAATAGCTGGCGAGCCTATTGCCGCTTACCGGGCACTATTATGTTCGCCAGAGCCTCTTCCGTTGATCGGCAGGCGCACCCCTTGCAGGTGAGGTTGGCTTGGGCTCCTTAGGTCTTGGTAGAATCCCTATACACCCTAAGTATATGTAGTTAAGATTATATAAATGAAAAACTGTACTTATGTACTTTGAAACATAGTGCCATCTAAATATATATGCACACATTTGTACCTTCACAGTGTTCGATTCGAGTATATTTTTACGAGCACTGTATAAACATTTCAATATGTTATGTGCAATTACGTAAGCGCAGCGAAATATGCCTGTTGGCTACGAATAATAATTATTGACAGCCAACAGTCAAGTTATCATTATTTTAGAATGTAGGTAACAAAATATTACTAGAATATAAGAAGGAAGTCGCGTTGTGAGATGCTTTTTAGGCTGCCGATAAAGTTAATAGCAATTTGATTTGTGGACGAAGTAAAAACACATTGAAAATGACGCCACAAAGCCGTGATATTGAGTTTTATGAAAAAAAAACTCTTAGTATTACTTTGTGGACATGTGATGATGATGTAAGGATTCTCGTAATACTCAACATGGTGATATAAGAAAAAACACACGCAACCCTGATAAATTTACATCCTCATTTTGGTAATGTAATGTACGTAAGTTAGTAGCGATTTTCGAAGTCTTTGAAGACACGCGCTTTTGGTTCTTATAAACACCAAAATGAAATATATTAAAGGTCAAAGAAACTTACATTAATTAAACTGTGTTAATAAAAAATTGTTTCACTATTTATAAAAATGGCTAGGTTGTCAAGGTTAATTTTGAACCGGTTTAATCGAACTAGAAAGAATGAACATAGGGTGAGTAGGGGTAGCTCATTGCGTTGTAATATTTCAAGAACACTTTGAGAAAGAAATTTTAAAAACTACATTACTAATAATAATAAATTCAATAACGCATTAGAGTGATTTTTAAATACAATGACTTACTGTTAAAATGAGGTGCACAGGAGTCATGGCAGGCGAGGCACGTCTCCTTGCCGTCCAGGCTCAGGTTCGATGCCGGCGAGAGGCCCGGCCGCGGGCACAGCTTGCAGCCCCCGTTGTACTTCTCGCACAAACACACATTCTTCTCCAACCCTTCCACTTTCAGCTCGTTCAAACCGAACTTATTACATTCCTGTTTCACTAGCGACGCCGCCAATTTCTCGCTTTGATTCAGGAACTCGTACGAATTAGGGGACACTTGGCACGATTTTGGGTCTAGATTTCTATTAGACTCTGAGTTTTTGTTGTCGTTTTGATTGGTATCTAGCTCCGGTATTTGGTACTGAGTGTCGTCTTTTCTGCTATCCACACTCCCAGTCATATACGACGTCAAGGTTACCTCCGAAGCAGACCTCGCAGTGTTGTTTAGCTTGTATTTAGTCATTTTTTTCACTATGTAACTACTGACTTATTAAAATGCAAAAAATAAATTAAAACAGAGTTTTGAACTCTGATGCTCGAGACATTCTAACATATAAATTATTTTATTTGTAAAAAAATAATTAAAGTAAAATAAAATCTTTAGTTCATCACTGCCACGTAAAAAAGGTTTTATATCACAGGTAAATTTAGTTGTTTCGTTTTCGGAACTCTTTGGAGCGCGGGTGACAGCAATGGCGGCCGCCGCAGAATTGGCGGGAAGCGACCAGCCAGCGCAGATAGCATCTGCAAAAAAGTAATTACTAATTAAATTCAGACTGTGCAATAGATTTTGTGAGCGGGATTTTTTGCGGGTCCTCTAGTGGAATATAACTTGCTTGTTATCGCGGGGGACCTTGAATGTACTTACTTCTGTTTATTTACGTAAATTAAAACTTTCAGACGTCATTTATTTTGACAATATCTTATCAAAATTAATTTGATGTTTTACCAGTTTCTTACTTATTTATTTGGTAATTGACAACAATCTGCTTTGAAATATGTAAAATTTACTGAGAAATGCTCATTAATGCAACCCGATTTTATTATGACTAGCTGTTCCCCGCGGACTTGTTTGAGTGAATGGAGATCTCAATTCTCAAAAAGCCCAGTTCATTTAACTTCGTCTTATGGTAAACATAAAAGTTACATGCATAAACTAATGTACTAATTCGTACAATAATCCAGTCCTTAATATGCCTAGAGAGTAAAATTAAAGTATTTGCTAGAGACCACCTAATGATAGTACACCTTTTTTTATTGTCTGTTGCACGCCATATTTATGTTATCAAAATATTCATGTAATTTGTAGAAAATTAAATTAATTGTGTTGAATAATTTCCTAATAAAATGTTATAAGTAAACTATATTTTTTAAAGTAAATCCTAAGAATTTGTACATAATATAAAAGCTAGTTTAAAAATGGTAACAAAACCTTAGACATAAAACAGGAAGTTGCAAAATAAAGAAAAACCCAACAAAAAGAGAACCGCCCGAACAGGGACTTGAACCCTGGACCCTTGGATTAAAAGTCCAATGCTCTACCGACTGAGCTATCCGGGCTCTGCGAGAGATGTTGAAATTATGCAATACAAAATACAGAGGTGATTTGTTCAACTACCATAATATTAAAATGTTTTTTTGTAATTATTTTGTACTAACTACTATTTAAACTTAATGATAGTTTGGATCTATGTTTGTTACTCTTTCACGAAAAATCACCATTGACTGAATTTCAATAAAACAATACTATACAATGATATTAATTGGTAGCTTACACTCATAATAATACTAATAGTTTAATTTTAATGATACACGCTGGTGCCCACGACTTACCTTATGCAGAATTAGTACTTAAAATAGCTTTTTTCTCCTCCATATAAGCACCCTGACTCACCAAAGCCTTGTCTTTCTCAAATTAAAGAGGGCGAAACCGCGGGCACAGCTAGTATACTATCATACTAATATACTAAACGCGAAAGTTTGGACATGGTTGTTGTTGTTACCCTCACGAAAAAAACTACTGAATTTACTTTCATGAAAAATTATAAAAAAAATTGCAAATTTATTTTATTTCTTTAACAATACATACGTGTGTGTGTGTGCTTGCATGTGGTGGATATGATGATAATTGAAGTACTACCGGAAGGCTTATTATAGTGTGAAAGATTTTATGAACGACAAGGCTGCTTGGAATTGACATGAATTGCTCCTTTCTTTCTTAAGTTTTTCAGGGCTACATTGTATATAGCTATTCAAGTAAAACCATCACATTTTTTATTATTTATTAAGTAAGTGCAGAATAAATATCAATGGAATATAGACAGAACTCAAAAAAGATTATTACTCAAAAAAGATACACAAAAGATCTTCTAAAGAATACATGCCCTACTTGTAAACGCATTAAATTAATACTAATTTATTAAGGGTGTTATTTAACGTGTCTTCAAAATTAATAAATTGCCAACCTAACCTAACCTTTTTGTACATCAAAAATACTGATTGAGCACCTAATCACCTATTAGATGCTCATTCAGTATTTTTGATGATCAAAAAAGCTTTTTTTAGAGGTTTAGTTTATTATATTCCATTTATTAATAAGTATGTCTGCTTGTGTTTTGAACGTTCGGTTAACATTGATTCGATCTCAGTAACAAATAGAAAGACGTACTGTGTAAGTACGTAACTTAAACCTGACCTATCTATTAATGGGTCGATGTTCCTTTAAGGTGTATTTAGGGTGTAAAGGGATCCTCCCAAGGACCTAAGAAGCCCAAGCCAACCTCACCTGCAACTGGTGCACCTGCCGATCAACGGACGAGGCTCTGGCGAACATAACAGTGCCCGGAAAGCGGCAATAGGCTCGCTACCTATTACGTGGGCATATTGGGACCAACTATATAGTCTGCCTACCGCTGCGGGGAAACAGGCGTCAATGTATGTATGTTCCTTTAAGTATGCGAGATGTTCAGCAGTAGACTTTAAATAGCTATTATGATTAGGATTAAAGTCTTTAAAGTTTTTGTAACCCTAACTTCATACACCACAAAGAACTTACTAAAAGTCTATATGTACCCTCTGATAGTTGGTTGATCTGACCTTGATTTCCATGACAACATAGCTTTAGCTGTACAGATGTCATAAGTTATTACTTAACACGTCACAGTCGGGACTCCTTGGAACATGTGCACAAACAAGTTACCCTAGCCTTGCCTTCAAGGTCACTTGTTCCCCTAATGTTAAAAAACGGCTTAGTGGTGTATTGGAAAGGACTGTAGGAACTATAGTTTTGTATATACGATTTACGTATTGTAAGTTTGTGTGTTTTGAAGGGGAATAGTATAAAAGTAAAATGACACGTAGTTTTCTACTTAACGTCCAATATTAATAACCGATCCAAAATTGTCTGTCTGCGATGGACAAATCAATTCCTTCTTCAAACTTCAAAACTTTTTATTTCATATACTATTACATGGTACTTGAAAACGTCAAAATGTAATGTAAATTTAACACATATAAAAAAAATAATCAAAATATAATTAAACTGAAATCACGAAGGACTTCTTGGCGGGAAAGTGAAGCGTCATGTCTACAGTTTTGTTTTATTTTCTAAAATTTGTGGTATTTCTAACATTAATGTTTAATAACGGTGGATTATTAACCGTTAAATGTTTGTGAACATACATGAGTGATGGTAAATGAAATAAAACAGTGCAACATATCTTTTCAATAAGTCCATGTGAGATCTCAGTATAGTCCCACATCTTTACTGAGGACTCAAGGGGCTTAGGGGGGCTTAGGCTTTATTTACCATTTATCATCTTTGTCACCACTCATTCTCATTTACTATAATTTTTATGATATTAATATATCTCTAACTTGACACTGGCTAAATGTGCAAACCGCACGAAGCCGTTATTTAAAAGAAGAAGAAGAAATCACGAAGCTTAGATTCACTTTTTCGAATATAGCGTCTCAATATTCGAATTCAAACTTTAGTAACTATTATATAGATAGGTATTTTTTTGGGCGTTAGCCTTTTAACACTGTGTATACTTTTAAGCTACAGATTGAAATACTATTGTTTTCTGTCTCCTCACTACTGAGCACGGGTACGGGAGCTTTTCTGACGGACCCAGGTGAGACGGATGTAAGGCATTCCACCACAAAACCTCAGTGCCGTTTGTCTGATTACACAAATATTGAATATCTAATACATAGACGCTTTCATATTGCCATCCATCATCCTAAACTAAGCAATGATTGTTGCATTTTACGACCGATATGGCGTGGTGGCGAGAATACCCGCTCTCCGCCCCCAAGGTCGTTCGATTCCCACGCAGTACAAATCTTTGTTTGCATGAACATAATAATATATTTGTTCTGGTCTGTGTGTTTTCTCTAAATATATTAAGTATGTATTTACAAAAAAAAAATATTTATATATGTTTATCCGTTAATTAGTATCCATAACACAAGTTCTTAATGATACTTATCTTGGAACTAAATAATTGGTGTAATTGTCAGAAAATATTTATTTCTTTATTGAACTATATAAGTACCTTCTAGAAATACAAATAAAGTCTTTAGTACAGTCTTCAAACCCTCGACCTTAAAGCTGAGTGCACGTGTACTAAGCCCCGCACAAATTCAGTAGCCAATAGATAGATAAATTAAGTTTATTAGCATGAAGTAGATAAGTACAATGTATTTTACTTAAAGAATAAATAGGTATGTTTTTACAAAATGTGTTAAGGCAAACTATAAATACAAATCCAACGAAGGCGGCAAGCTCTGCCGAGAAAGATTTGTTAATACTAGCGAGTTATCTCTTTGTTCTGTCATGTTCAATATGTAGATACAAATGGCGCCCATTTTTGTCATAACAATTAAAATATTTTTTGACACTGTTACGTATGTATCATAGATGCACATTGAAAATACAACAATACATACATACTTAAGTATGTGTTAAGCAAATACCTCCATAAAATGAATGACAGAGCATATATCTTAGACAAATTTAATATGAAACTGTCAGTTTTAATTTTTATCTATATTGTCAACCTTTTGACATTCATATGTAAATAATCTTACGGCCATGCCTAATGCTCCAAATAGTGATGTCCAAACATATTTTCTGATTCATCACACCGCAGTTGACCCGGAAATACTCCATGTATGTTTCGGCTTATTTTTTGTTTTCGAGTTATAATGTTTTTTTTTTCTGAAAACTTTTCTAATTTCACCATTTATTTCTCACTTATCTTCGACCACCTGTATTATGAAAAGGAATCTTTTTATTTGTAGTAAAGTTTACTTTAAGCACTGAAATCTCAAGAAGAAACATGTGAAATGATTAGAGAGGGCCAGCTCTTCGCCCTCATTAAAACCATCCAAATTCCTTGGTTTCATTGAAATTATAATTGAAATTGATTTACATTACATTATAATAATTTTGTTGGTTAAAGGGTTAGTAGAACTATTGGTACCTACAATAGGAAATGTAATATTCGCGAAACTAAATAGTTAATTTGCAATAGAATTAGGTATTTCGTAAACAAAGTTTTAAACCTTATAATGAATTGATTTTCATGATAGATAATTGTATAATAACAGCTAGACGAGGGTCGATTAAGGAAACATTTTGAAAGATTTTAACAGAACAATGAAAAACTGATAATTAATGGTATATTTGTGCTAAATAAATAATTTTAATTAGCTTCAACAGACTAAATGAGCCGAATAGTAAGTACCTAAATAATAGCTATAATTTCGTGATAATCATGGTTAAGAAAAAATTAAAATGTATAATTATCTCGCGAATCCGTGGTAATTGGAGTTGGCAACATTTCTTTAAACTTTATTATAATTTATTATTTTATAAACTTTATTTATAAAATAATAAATTATAATTTATTAAACTTTATCTCAAAAAAAAAGTTATATCTACTAGTTAACCTTTAGGTTATCTATCAGACTAGTATAACGTATGACGTATAAGAAGAATAAAATAGGTACTTACAATAAATTTTAAATGTGTTATAAAAAACTGCATATATGAACAAAACAAGTATTATCATTTGGAGATTTAGTTAGAATTTCAAATGAGGAGTCTTATAAAAAGTATTCTTTTACTAAACCTTAAGGTGATGTTGGTTTTACGACAACCTAATGTAAATGGGGAGGGAGTTTCATAGTTGAATAGCTTGTATGATATATAAAAGCCGAACTGTGTAAATAAATATTTTTTAACTGTATAGGGATCCTACGCGGACCTGAGGAGCCAAGGCCAACTTCACCTGCAAGTGGTGCACCTGCCGATCAACAGCCGTGGCATTAGGCTCGCCTCTATGTAATTAATTGGCTAAATGTGGCCGTTTAATATGTCTTTGACCCATTCGATTAACGAGGAGTGATTTTACATATGTATTTATATGCAACATGCATCAGAATGACATTTAGGCTTTATTGAGTTACAGTTATTCCTTCGCAGAAGAAATCGCCATAAATAAACAATATCATGAAATAATCAATTGGACATAAGAGTAATTTACTTTACGACCCAATTCTAGCACATTTCACGTCCAATGACATTGGCCATCTGAACGAATGCGGCACTTAGCCATGAACTTCATCCATCGGCCGGTCGTAACTCCACTTCATCATAAGGCAATGATGGACACTCCCCTGATGGTAACGAGCGGTAGGGAATGTCCATGTGTCGGAGTGGGTAGAGCTTTTCTGGTTCGTTGATGTTAATATGGACGTTCCCTGGGATTTAAACTGAAAATCCGGGGTTTGATGCAATCGATTGTAAATGGGATCGAAATTTTCACATATTATTTCTAGTGATGTTTCTAACACTAGTACCAACTCTCAGCTTTATGTGCTAATGCAACGTACCATAAATATAACAAGTGAATGAATAAATAAATTGTATTCAGCCTATTGTCCATTTTGTTACTAAAAAAAAGTTACTTACCTGCTAGTTACATTATCTTTGAAACTACTCAACGGATTTTGATGCGGTTTTCTTTAAAAGATAAAGAGATTCAAGAGGAAGAATTATATGTTGGCCAAGCGGACAAACTCGCATGCGGCCGCTAGTTGTTTATAATTATTTATCAACAAGTGAGTGAAGCCGCATCTATTTTTATATAAGCGTATACTCCCACCTATCTGTAAATAGCTATACCTACTCGGATCCCTGGTAATGACCTATGGAATTGCACGTGGAAGGAGCGTGTAACTGCTGTGTACATATAACTTGTACCTATTGTTGTATATGAATGAAATTATATGTATAAATATTTTATTAACAGAGAATATAAATATACAAATATGTGATAAGGATGTATTCAGATTGATAATTGCTTCGTGTGAATATTTTTAATGTTGTTTTTAACAGTAAGTGCTTACTTATATTTTTAATGACAATTAAAATTATCTTTAGCTTAAAAGCCTTAGTGGTTGCCTTAGCGGGTTATTAAAGTATTTTTATTACAGACACGCATTCATTAAAGTGATTAGTTAACACGGACTATCAAATTTGTCGGATTATACGGAGTACTACCCAAAATCTCTTGTAGTCTGGACTTTTTTGATAAAGAGTATCTTGTATTCCGACAAGTTACAGCTCAAGCTTGAGCTGACAGCCGGTACCAACGGCAGAACGTGCTTTCCGAGGTACGGAGGAAGCGATAATTACGCTCATAACTTCGAAATTCAGATACCTCCGCCACACACTGCACCTCGCGCTGCTCCTCGCCTTGCTCATCGCGCTGCCGCGATGTTGCCCTCTCCATCCACACACTGCTCTACTCGCGCGAATAATCGCGACGCTACGCACTTGGTTACTCGCCATTGCAGAGCAATGGACGTAGACTCGCTGGCTCCGAAGACAATAACTCTATAAACAGTAACGACTTCTCTATACTCCATTCATCGGCGCACGCGAGTGTGTAGCAAGGCACTCGTGCTCGTGTTGCCGGTCCTTTGACTCGCGCCACATTTACCGACAATTTCGGGAGCGATGGGCAGAACGAGTAGCAAGACGAGGAGCAAGACGATTACGCTGCCACACGACGTCTCTGCCCACTTCCCTCGCTACTTCCCTCGCTCCTCGACGAGTGTGTGGCGGAGGTATTAGATGCACCACCAGTGCTTGCCACTGGGCTATCTTGCTCCGGTATATTATATACTTAATTACGTTTCCGAATGTAGTTGGAGACATACCTAACAACTTTTAATAATAACACTATCGTACACAAGTAAATACCTGACTATTATTTCTGTTAGTAGAGAACCTCTGATTCGCTAGTTATTCAGTGTTTTTTTAATTTGGCTCGTTTGATAATAGTAAGTATCATTAGCAGTATCAAGTAGTGCATATCTCTCGTCGTAAACCGTGAGAAACGCAATAAGAAAGACTCATTGTTATCATAACAACACATTTGTTATTAAAAAAGCTATCGGTCAATAGGGATGGACTTCAAACTCCATAACTATTATTAAATAGCTCTGATATACACTCAGTCAAACACACTTTACATTAATAGATATATCATGAACTTTTCTTGGTCTGGGTGTTTTCTTGTGTTACTACTGTTAACTGTTAGGTTGTAAATATAGTATTTTCAGGTCAAGTAAGCCTTGATCCTTCAAAAAGTTGTAATTTCTGTAATTCCTGTCTGATTTGACTTTGAAACATCGTTTCATATAGAGTGGAGCGTATTTAAGTTTTAAGTCACATAAAACTTAAAATTTACTTATATTTATAAGTCTAATCTATATCTAAGTTTATCCAATATCATTTAATTCAAATTTTCTTCATACTTTGTTAGTAATTTAGAACTATGTATCTTAGAAAATATATGTTCGATGTTTACCCATAGAACATGCTGTATAAACCACAAAAAATACATATAATTTTTTTATGTTTGTTTAACAACTTATTAGATTTCTTTATTATTAGAGTCCTTACATAAAGGTCAAAACTGTGCTTTATCTGTGGTTTAATCTGTGGCTTCAAAGTTATACAGGTCAATTTTATCGTCAAAACCTATTTATATTTAAGTGAGCAAATGTAAAAAAATTTTTGATTGAATTTGAAAAACAATTATGCACAGGGAACATACAAAAGACAGAAATTGTGAAAAACATATACAACGGCACTGCTTATCCCTAAAATATACAAACGGCTAGCCTAGGCAGCGCTGTGTAAAATGTTTGAAGGATTATTTATTTATTTATTTAATCAGAACGGAATACAAGAATTACACTAATTATCAAAAACAGTAAAAGTTAAATATAATATTAAAATCTCACACATAAAAACTTCTTTTATCCCATTCTCTCACAATACCTCAGACACACTGACAAAATCTCAGGCCATCCATCCATCCGCAAACAAATCGCAGTCGGGTGCTGCATCCAGGGGGCCTACCGCCGAGTTCGATGGCAATCGATTATAAGACAAAATGGATTTCGAATTGATTCTGTCGTACCGCCGAACTCATGGAAATCGAAACAAAATGGCGTTCTCCATTTACCTATTGGTCTGTCACGGACTGAAGGTCATGAATGAGAGGTGGCTGTCGGCAGATTCCCCGGTACGGATTAATAAACGCAATACAAAGTTTGATCTAGATGGATTACCGGTAATCCATCGAATTCGGCGGTAGGCCCCCAGGATGGCATTAAGTGCGTTGAGTGTCCGCGGAATGGGTAATTTTAAGCGGGCTACCGATACAAAACCCAAACGTTGGTACGACTCCTTTGCGACAGCGGTTATGAAAAGTTAGTTTTCGATCGAATGTTACCCCTAGATCTTTTATGGCTGTAGATTTTGTTATTAAATTATAAAATAGCCGGCCTTAAATACCTTATTTTAGACCACAAAAGAGCTATCTGAAGGTCCAACCATCATCCAGATGACCTTATAAAATCGTCAAGGGGTAATGGACACACGCGCTCCTAATTTTTAATCTATTGGTCATTAAGTTTTAATGATAGAGGAAAACCATACCATATAATGTGGTAAGTTCTAAGCATTTATCATGTGTTTGAAGGGAAACAATCTTTAGAATCACTAGACCAAAAATGTGAAAAGTACCGATAGAAAGCTTGCTTAATAAGAATCTGGTTTGATGACGAGATAATAACAGCGGGAAACGGTTTATTTATTATTTATAACATTTTTAAAAGTATTTAGGTAGCATCAGACAGATCTCCAAAAATATTAAAGTTTTTTTCTGGTCATATATTGTCTGGTCTGCAATCCCTATTTATTTTGATGATTAAAAAAGTATAATTCAGTAATTTTTTTTCCGTTTTAGCCAACCCTATTTATAATATCAAGCTTAATAAGGTTATTCCTGATAATACACAAAGTAGAATTTATTTGATTTATGGTTTTGCTTACTGTATAGTTTCATTTTTCTAATTGAACTCTTAAATAATGTAATAGTATCTATGTATATATTTTTATTATATTATTAGCATGTAAGAGATTTGCTTTATATTTTGTTCTTATTTTTATTTAATTATTTTTTAATTAGTTACACTTTTCTTGGACAATATTTATCCCGTACAACTATTTAGTTTACAACTGCTAGGGTTGGCTGGTAGAGATCTCTTCTAGAGATAAGTCCACCTTTGTACATGTTATATACCTCATGTAATACTTAAAATTATTTTTGTGCAATAAAGGATTATTATTAATAGTTTGTCTATATAAAACTCAAACTAATAACCTTTCAATTTAATCAATTGCATTACACTTACACTTTCGTAACTAAATAAAATAAACCCAATAAGTATTATTTATGTGATCTACTTACCAAACGTTTGTAAACACTCGCAATGAATGAGCGGTGGTCTGCCTCCACACTACGACACTACACGACGGTCCGCGACGCGAGCCCGACACTGAATGCTGAATGACTGAACTGAAGGCTTCGCTAAACTTCACTTCATACGGGGATCGCCTAGCGTTTCTGTCTTGACACCTGTTGGCATGTGTTCCAGTGTAAGACACGCTTTTAAGAGACATACTACATGGCTATACTATACTATACGGTACTGTGGCATTGCGAAGCGGGGAAAGGCTTTTATAAACTTCACTTTGATATGGGGTATGATAGCGTTTCTTTCTTGCGACCTATTGGTTTCTGTTCCAAAGTAAGACAAGCTATTCACAGATATAACAGAGGAGTAGCGAGGCGGGGGCAGAGTGAAGACTTTGCTACACTTCACTGTAATACGGGGATCTGAGAGTATTTCTGTTTTTCCACCTGTGTGTTCCAGCGTAAGACTGGTGAACTGATAAGCTGGCCATTCACGGCCCTAAAAGTAAGGAAGGGAAAGATGTTTAGGAAGCTCCGGCAAGTTTTCCTAAACCCTAGTTAAGGGCCTGCTAATACTCATCTATATGCTGTTTCTACATAGTGACATTTATGCAATAATTTGTAGACAAACCAAAATACGATCGAGGGCAGGGTCAATTTTTTTTTTATAAAATAGACAATTCAACATATTATATGGCGCATATGAAGAAAAAAACATCTTAAATACTATGACTTCTAATTTTATGTTCAAATAGCACTACACTGTTATGCTGTGTTTCACTTACAAAGTTGTCCGCTCTAACTAGCTAATTATTAGATCTATGAGAATTTAGAACCGCTGTTACATCATGGTCATTAAAAAGTTATTTTCTATTAAAGTTTTAGTAAAAAGCGCCGTGTGCTCTAACTGGCCGAAGATAATAAATAGATAATAATATCAACTATGCGAATTTATTTTGAATTAAAATAGGCAACGTAGTATAAGGAGTGTATAGCCTAAGCCAACCTCACCTGCAAGTGGTGCACCTGCCGATCAACGGACGAGGCTCTGGCGCACATAACAGTGCCCGGTAAGCGGCAATAAGCTCGCCACCTATTACGTGGGATCAACTATAATTTAGTTGGCGAAGTGTGGGCGTATAATATGCCTCTGCCTACCCCTTCGGGAAAATAGACGTGTATGTATGTATGTAGTATACGGACTTATTTAATACTGGCGAAGCGATGCTATAGTTATAATCGCGTGACGTGAAGTGGATCGAATCCTAGGCAGTAAAGGTGCCATGCTAACGATGTGTCAGTACAACTCTATTAGTGGAAAGTGGTGTAGCAGTAACCCAAGAACGGCGTCATACAACAACAACCAAACAACATCGTAATAAACCAACAAACAGCTTGGAAGAAGCCGGCTGAAGTCAGGGCACTTAACACAGGGGGTAGCTTTCTTTCATCATGTCAGCCTTAGAAAGTCCACTGCTGAACATTAGCCTCCCAATATCACCTCGCTGGGCAGGCGGGTTGGTGATCCGGTAGGATTTCTCTTCGTCGACTCTTACGACTCCCCTTGAAATGAGAGAGGGTGACACTATTCTAAGCTCCTACACGGCACAGCAGCTTTCTTTATGAGCCTAAATAGACATAACCTTTCAGGTACCAATATATGTGGATTATATTTGAAATTCTATGATTACCTACAGTCAAAGGGTAACTAAATAAATTTATAATATTTTCCTTTATTTAGAGACTTCTAGGGGGACTTATCGTTAACTAAAAACGTTGATTGATGAATTTTAGGCAGATGCAGACGGAGAATCAGCCCAGTCCTAATATTAATTGGACACAGTACTCATATGTGGATTAAAAATTTGAAATATTGATCATGAAATTTTCAGTCTAAAAATGAAGTTAAAGTGCCACATATTTTATTTACGCCTATAACCATCATCTCAGCCATCTGGCGTCCACTGCTGAACATAGGCCTCCCCAATAGATTTCCACATTGAGCGATCCTGAGTCGCCTGCGTCCATCGGCTTCCCGCCGCCTTGACATCGTCGGTCCATCGAGTCCATCGTGGGAGGCCGTCCTCTACTACGTTTGCAGGTTCGCAGTCGCCATTAAAGAACCTTAACGCCCCATCGGTCGTCGGTTCTTCGAGCTATGTGCCCCGCCCATTGCCACTTCAGCCTGCAAACTCGCCTCGCTATGTCGGTCACTCCAGCCCTCCTTTCTGATTCGATCACGTAGGGAGGCTCCGAGCATAGGTCTCTCCATTGCACGCTGAGCGACTTTGAGCTTACTAACAAGGCCCATAGTCAACCAAGCCTCAGTCCCGTACGTCATCACTGGCAACACACACTGGTCAAAGACTTTCGTCTAAAGACACTGACGTATTTTTGACGAGAAGATATAGCGCAGTTTTTACGCTACATGAAAATAAATACAACCAACGAATAATGAATAATTTGTTCTGTCATTATATGAGAGGGTAATTTAAGACTTAGCGTTGTGTTGATTGTATTAATAATTAGTGACCTAATACTTAGTTAGAATATTAATGACAAATAAGAATAAATAAACGTAGTTCCTCCTTATTAACCACACAGTTTTATGCGATTCTAGTGTTTTCGAATATTATCAGTGAAAAGTAGTAGGTATGTAATAAAAAGCGTAGCTCAGTGCCAATAAAACTATACATTCATCTTTAGTTATTTGGAATTTTCCACTTTTCGTTTCCAAAGAATGAATTAGAAATTAAATTTAATATATTTTATTTGATTTGAGCTCTGATTGGGCTGTTTATGAATAAATAAAAACAATTTGTATTGAATTAATTAGATATTCTCAATTGTAAATATTGAAATATTTGTGTCAGAAAATATTTATTATTTATTTTTGTGTACTTACATACATTTCTGCGTTCGCGTGGGTGTGTGAGAGAGATGAGTATTATAGCACATTATAGTTAATGGGTCCCCATCGGATATGGCCGTGTAGGGATCAATTGCATATTGATTGCATATTGAACATGACAAACAGCGATTCTAGCCTCAAATGAGCTTCTACTTATAACTAATACTAGAAACGGATAAACATACATGCTTACATACTTTTTTTCGTACATACATAGCAAATATCCAGACCAATATTATTATTTACGGGGTTCCACTCAATCACATTGGCTTCATGATATACATTATATCATAAATAACTTGTATAAGCATGTAAGTCATTGTGATGGAAATAAAATAAATGGTTATTTTTATTATTTATTAATGAAAATTACTGTTTAGTGTGGGGATCGACCTGCCTCCACAAATATCAGTCTGTCGGTACAACAGTCAGTATGACAAATGAATAAAGAAATGAGTGTAAACAGTGCAGCGGCCTTATCGAGCTAATTAGCCGTTTGGCTGCAACCGGGAAGTGCTTCGGAAGAGCAGGAAGTCGCTCCGGATTCACTTCCGGGCCTCGGTTACACTACTTTCTGTGTCACAGCGGTGCCATCAATCGTCAGATCAACGCCAGATATTATCCTATATCTCCGTTTCGATCCAAATTTGGCTATCTTCTTTTTTAGGATGGAAAATACAAATAAATTTTTGCTGCTGACGGTGAAGCGCAAAAGTGTGTCACACTTGTACTGACTACATCATCATCATCTCAGCCCATTAACGTCCCACTACTAAGCACGAGCCTCCTCACACATATCAAGGTGTGAGGGTATACTCCACCACGCTGACCCAGTGCGGATTGGCGGAGGCAGGTGCATGGCGTCCTGCTGTTAGAATTTTTCAAGCCGCCCATAAGGCCTCTAACATGGCTTAACGACTACCACGTTTAGTGATAACCGGGACCAACTACTTAGCGTGCCTTCCGAAGCATGGAAGCGCTCGATATCAAAGTACTGACTACAAACCATCTATATTCCTTTTTGAGCTTGTTAAGATCCGGGATCACGGTAACCCTTTCTACAATTCCGATTTGACGACCGATATGGCATGGAGGTCAGTATACCTGCACTCCACTCCAGCGGTCGTAAGTTCGATTCCCACACAGGATAAATCTTTGTGTGCATGAACATGAATATTTGTTCTGGTCTGGGTGTTTTCCTATGTATATTAAGTATGTATATACAAAAAAAAGTATTTAAGTATGTTTATCCGTTCTTTAGTATCCATAACACAAGTTCTTAGTGATACTTATCTTGGAACTAAAAAATTGGTGTGATTGTAAGAGAATATTTATTTATTTACTAGCGGCCCGGTACGTGCTTCGCTACGTAGGCATAGTAATAAAAAAAAAAGATTATTAAGTTCATTTATTCAAACAAAAAAATATTTTAAATTGCTAGCTATTTAAAATTCCAAATGACCCAAATGATATATTGTTTATATATTATATTTATCAGCAAATAGTAAAAAATAAAAAGAATTGGGTACTCTTACTATGGTGGTTGGTTTATATGGGTTAGTCTAAAACATTTGGATAAACGATATTTTTTCCCCATTTTGAGCATGAATAAATAAACAGTTGGGGGTTCTGGAACAGGCAACATAAAGTTGGCCATGTGAAAAACATGATTCCTCCAAATTGACACCACAAACGTGAAGTGTTTGCCCTTGGGCCTTATTTATGGACATCGCAAATGATAAACGCACAGGATATTGTAATCTTTTGAATTCAAATAGCATATAAGTTGGAATCATAGGGATACGCGGTATCAAACACACTTCTCCTTTTGATTTACCAGTTAAGATTGTAGCTTGAATCAAATTTGGAAATAACTTTTTCACTGCCAATCTGGTGCCATTACACAGTTTTGGTGGATTAATATTTCGCAATAATATAATCGAAGAACCAATTTTCAGATTCAAGCAATGCTGTGGTATACCAGCCGGTTCCAATGAATTTAAAAATTCAGTTGGATAATTCATTGCCTCATCTTGATTTATAACACTGTCAATTGATTTATATGTCGTGACTACACCTGCCAGTTTTGCTTGAATTTGAAAATTAATGGCATTGATATGAATGTTTTTCGGTGCTAAAATGGCGCGTTCTCTCTACCAATCATGATTTCTGTAATTCTGAAGAATATTCGGAAAAACACATTTAATCAACTCATCTATAGATTGCGCAATTGTACAAACATTGTTCGGTAAAGTGATCAATCCGTTGGTACTGTCGATTGGTATTTTGCCATCACCAATTTCTAACAATTGTTTTGAAAACTCATGGGCAGTTGCATCATTATCTAGGTGAATACGCATATTAATGTTCATTGTAAATTTTCGTACATATCTCCAAATAACTGATGACTTCAAACAGGCGTTTATTTCATCAGCAGGAGTTGATCGAGAAATGACAGGCAATGTTTGACGAAAGTCCCCTGACAGCAATGTCAGAGCACCACCAAAAAGCTGTTGATTACCGCGTAAATCTTGCATTTTTCGATTAAATGCTTCTATTGATTTTTTATTCGCCATTGTGCACTCATCCCATAAAATAATTGACGTTAATCGCAGAACTTTTGCCATAGCAGAATTTCTCGAAATATTGCATGTTGGAGTTTCAATCACCTGTACATTCAAAGGCAATTTTAATGCAGTGTGTGGTCCGACCACCTTCTAATAATGTAGCAGCAATTTCCGAAGATGCAATGCAATTTTCTGTTCCGATCGAATAGTCGCTAAAATCAATGATACAACGAAAGTATTGCATTAGAATTGAACTCCTGCTCATATTGCAATTCACGATCAAAAAAATCATGTATCTCACGATTTGGTGCGGTCATACCCAATTGTGCTAATGCTTTATTTAAAATCTTTTGACACATATCTTCAATTATTATTAAAGCTTCGTTGTACATTTCCAAGGTAATCAACAAATCGGGATTTCTTTCATGATGACGCATACGAATTAAAATGTCTTCTGCCATATAATGTTCATATTTGTTCAATAATTTTTGCATACGATCGAGAGCAATTTTGAACAATTGAACTAATGCGTTATGCTGATGGAAAAACCTTGGATGGTCTTGTATTTGAAACTATTGCACAACGTTCATCCAATTCACGAAAGTTAGCCGCATCACAATGTGGACATATTGCGTCCATCATTCCAATGTATCCGTATATACTATAATCAATCTGACTGTTGTAATTAAAAGCAGCACGCAGCATTTCATCCAAAACAGCACGACGTATTCTTGATCGCCGTGCAATCGCCGGCCTATGTTTTGTCGTCTTGCTCATGGCATTTTACCTTCACTCAACAACTCAATAATATTTTGGAAAAAATAAACACAAATCTATAACAACAATATTTTTGAAAATATAAACACAACAAAGCAATAAGGAATTGCTGATCAAATGAAATGACATATGATGACATTAAATTTTTTTGATATAACTAACGTCACTTTTGACATTAAATTTGTTTGATAAGGTTCAAATTGGCTTTTAAGTATTAGTAAAAATTATTTGTATATGGGAGTATAGAAATATGTTGATTTTACACTTTTTCAAGATTTTATTTTTATTTTCTCTACGTATAAACCTTCTCTGGACTTCCACAAATAATTCAAGACCAAAATTAGCCAAATCGGTCCAGCCGTTCTCGAGTTTTAGCGAGACTAACGAACAGCAATTGATTTTTATATATATAGATTTTATTTATTTTAATTCCGCAGACCCGGAAAATTGTTCATAAATAAACTAAACAAACTCGAGAACGAATATACAGTAGATGAGATTCCATTCTCTCAGTCCCCTTCTACAAAACCCTCGGGTAAGATATGGGGTGGAAAGCATCTTTGGAGATGCAGCAACCGCATAGCACTAAATTAAACTTCGACTTTAAATTCAATAGTAATTCGGTTTATCGTCTAATGACAAGAAGGTGAAACTTAGAGACGACAAGTAATTCCGCATACAAACTAATGAGAAATGTAAGAAAGTGGGTTCTCTACTTATAGTATTTTTATTTGGTATCTGAAAGTAAAAAGCCGCAATACTGCAGTAAAGGCTAAGTCAAGTGATTATGCAGATTGCCATACTTCCTACGCGATCTAAGGCGCAATGTTAATGGTTTCTCGGTTGTTAATTAACATATTGCTGAAATGGTGATGATGCAGACATTGGTTTTATTTTCAATTGATTTCATTAGCCTATTGATTTCAATAGACCAACGAGCCCATCGAGCTCACGACGTGACTGTAAATCCGCGCTTGTCTCACAGGAGTCACGTAAACCAGTAAATTGACCAGCTATTATTCTAATATAGATAATAGGTAGTGTATTATGGAGTGCATTGGTTTCAGCGGATTGGTGTAACATCCATGGTTCCCTGGCCATTGTGTTTTTGTAGCGGCGAGGTCGGCGCGACCGGCGCCGGCGCAGCTTCCGCGCTGGCGTCAGCTGATACCAGATCGATACGTTTGGGTGACAGGACATTATGTACGCAAAAACACTACCATCCTACTCCTTTGGTATATGGGAGCACATCATGGAAAGAAGTGATATGCCTGCTTTTGGATGGCAATTAGTGACAATTAGCTACACATTTGAAGGAATCCTTTTATCATGTGAGCATGACATGGATTTTTATGTTATATTTAATAGAGACATAGATAAGGCACAGTATTATTTTGTTTAAAAATGGAATAAATGAATCGAAGTAATTATCTACAACAATCAGTTGATAAGTAAATATACAAACTCTTTGATACTCTCGTAATTGTAACTGGAGTTACAAGTTAGATATTTAATCAGAATCATTAATACTTATTTTCTTCAGGATCGTCGATGCATGTAGGTTGAAATGATCTCAATATCATGTGGATGAATCTGGCACTGATGCGATACTTTTATACGGAAAATGATAAAATTCCAATTCTCATGAAATCTTTGTCTGTTTTCGTTCACATAGCAAATATTTGATTAATTGTGCAGAATAAACTTTATACCTACCTGTTGGTCCCGCTTATATAACAATATGTGGTATTTGTCAAGACAAACTTGGCATCTATTCCTCCGCCAATCAGCACTTAGTCTGCCTGGTAGAAAATTATCTGAATCCCTCTCACATCAGAATGTGTGAGAAAGTGAAAGAGGGGAAGTGGGACGGTAATAGGCTTTGATGTGATGAAGCCAAATGTATAACTTTATATACCTATACATTCATTTATTGCTTCAAGCCAGTCAGTACCAGCTTCTAGTTTAGAGTGCTTATTGCTAGTTAGGACAATTAGCAGATTTAAGTCCCTACGCAGTTATTCTAAGTAATCGCTGGCTACCGACTCCAACTCTATAATTTGTCTTCATAATGAAACTGTTCTAGGCAATGACCTGATAAAGGCGGCGGGAAGCCGGTGGACTCGGACGAAATCGATCGACGTGGTAAACAATTGTTCAGCAGTGAACTTCTAATGACTGACATGATGATGATGACAATGGATCTGAGAAAAAGAATGATGTAAAAAGATCATTTTGACATGAATAACATATCTTCGGTCTGCTGGAAGAAATTCCTTTTAGGGATAAGCAGTGCCGTTGTACATGTCTTTCATAACTTATATCTTTGTGTATGTTACTTATGTGCATAAATTGTTAAATAAATAAATAGTTATGTACTTATCTTTTTCCACCATCATCATCACCTATTTATTTATAACCTGCCGAAAATGTATTAGGTACTTAATTTTAAGAGTCATAAATTTAACCAAGTGTCAACAATGAACACCAATGGATAATTACAAAATTGTATAAACATCCTAACACAGTTGATTACAGGATCCACTCATATAATTACAAACACCAATTTTACTACTTATTTTTGTTGGCAATATTTCCGACAGTTAAATTGGACAAAACATCTGACATGATTTGGACGATAAATATACAAAACTGCGGAAAAAAGGCACAGTTAATAACAATGCCTGTGGCCACTATTTGTGTAGGTATGTATGCATGTGGTCGCGTGCTCCGTGCCTCGGAAAGCACGTTAAGCCGTTGGTCCGGGTTGTCATGAACATCTATGGAAGTCGTTATTAGGAAGTCAGTGCCTTCTAACAGACTGACAGCTGGTTTAACCATAGAATGATGTTTCCATCTGGGTAGCGGATGTCAGACGGCAGTCGCTCCACGTAATAACTAAAATTGAGTCCAATCTGGTAGAACCAGTGAGCAGACCCTGGGCCCTAAGCTTAAGTCTAGGGCAACAGGGATAATGCTGGATATGATGATGTATGTATGTGGTCTTCTTCATCTTAGCGCTATCCCGGATGCCGCCGTACAGTCCCGGGATCTGCTTTCCTAAATCTTGTTCTCCACTTCGCACGGTCTTCGGCATCCTTGCTCGATACGTTATTGGCACGCATGTCATCCCTTACGACGTCAAGCCAGCCTTTCCTGGGGCTACCCAATCTACCTCGTCCGGATGGAAGTGCCGTGGCCGGTCATTTATTCCCCACGTTACTTTGTAAGTCAATATTCAAAACTGGTCTAAACTTTCAATGATAATCAGTCAAAGAGGGAAGTTAGTGAAACTAGACTCTAGGGTTCACAGTCGCCTGTCTTTAGACCGCGTGTGTGACGTAATTTGAATTTTGCTATCAAGTGTGACACTGCCTCAAGAGCAGTACCGTAACTAGGGCGGTGCCAGCGGTGCCCAGGCACAGGGCGCAGACCCTGGAGCGGCGCAGAAATGACCAGACTAGTATTTAGTTTTATCTCATGCATGGTAGCTAGTAGGTACATTTTATTGCGAACACGGTGTAGACGCGCCCAACTGTACCTGGCTTGTATTTTCAGAGCCTGGTCAGGGCACTTTTCAAGGGGGCAGTTTTGAAAGCTCGCACCGGGTGCATAAAAGGCTAGTTACGGCACTGCTCAAGAGACACGTTAAGTTATTGGACTCAGATATTATCTACTAATTGTGGTAATCTGTTAACATTTTTATAGGCCGTGGTTAGTTTCCAAAATATCTATGAAATTACAATAGATGTTTAAGTGAAACGAAGAGTAATATAACATATTTTTAATAAAGAATTCATATGACGTATACTCAAATAAAGAAGTAGATATATTATACTAGCTTAACTGCCATCTAGCGAAATGAGATAACATTACTCATTCAGAAAGCAGCTGGTTTGTACGTTATGAACTCATTAATTTGGATATAAAAATGATTTCACGGCACAGTTTATTTCAAAAAAATTGCAGACTTTTTTTATGAATATATAAACCTAACTTTAATATTTTACTTTATATAAATAAAATACCTAAATAAAAATATACATAAGTTTGTAGTGCTGCCATCTAGTTAAAATTATTATAACTTAGCACTTCAGCACAGAACGGCCCGGACGGTCAACAAACTAGTTTTACTATATGAGTAAATTATAATTCTATTACTCCACTAGATGGCAGTTTTACAACTTATCAGAGTTGTGCCACATATTATTATAATAATATTTGCTTATTAAAAATACATAACAATCAGTTCTAATTAGATTTATTTTTAATTGCATTTTTAAAATTGAGTTGCCTTGACTTAAATCGTTAAATTACTTTAGCGACTTCAATAATAATGTAGGTAACTACGCCAATATCAAAACAAAAAGAAAGAAGAAAGAAAGACAGCAAACAATGTATTTATTTGTGACCTATATATAATTAAAAGTTATTGGCCTAATCTTGGTCCTTTAATTTTTAACATTGTGAATAAAGCGTCACAACGCAGAATCGACTAACGAAAAAAAAGTAAGCAGGATACAAAAAAATATGTAATTGGATTATTTAAGATGGATTACTCAAGCACAGGCGCGGGCGCTTATTAATTATAAATAAACCTCCGACCAATTTTTTAATCGGTTTGACCACTAGACTTCAGCAAACTATAAAATGCATAGTGGCGTTCCTTTTCCTTATTGTGTAAGTTATTATAGGATTTTTATTTGAAGGGTGTCATGTCCCCCCCCCCCCCCCTTGAGATGCTTAAGCAATACGACTTAACAGATGGAAAGTGATTACCTCTTTATAAAATTTGTGATATTTCGAACGTTAATGTGTAATAACGGTGGATTATTAACCGTTAAGTGTTTGTGAATGTACATGAGTGTTAGTAAATGAAACAAAACAGTGCAACAATTAAAGTAAAGTAAAGGGCAGGGGGAGGGCATCTCATTTACCATTTATCATCTTTATCACCAACCATCCTCATTTACTATAATTTATATGTTATTAATATATCTCTTACTTGACACTGGCTAAATGTGCAAACCGCACGAAGCCATTATTTAAAAGAAAAATAAATTTAATGAAGTACGCCAGACAGTTAATTATTTCACAACCTAAGGAAGTCCATTACTACTAAAAAGTTAGCTTGGCGACATCGTGTGGTGTCCGGCAGTCCTTTCAGTAATCATAGTGTATGTACTTACATAAATATAAACTGTTTTAACTATTTGTTGTAAAATAGTTATGTATATACGAATACTACTAGGTATCCCGGCAAGCGGTAATAGGGTCGCCATCTATTACGTGGGACCGTCAATGTAATTGGCGAATTGTGGGCGTATAATATGCCTCTGCCTACCCCTTCGGGGAAACAGGCGTAAATGTATGTATGTATTTAAGTACTAGGTATATTATTTTGAGCCTAAATTTTGAAGCGGCTGTCCCCGCCTTGGTTTGTCCTTTATGTGTTAAGTAAACCCTGGAGGTGCAACTGAGTAATATTATACTATTTATAATGTATTTATGTAGACATATGAAAATATATTGTACAACAGTAGCTAATGTTATATTTAACAATTTATGTCAAAGTCAAAGATATTTATTTCATATGTATGTATATATATATTGTACAGTAAGGAGCAAAGAAGCCGAGAAATGTAGTGTCCTTTACCTTCAGCGCGCGTGTGGCGGGCGCCTCCACGCGGGTTACGTAAGGCAAGGCCTCGCCGCGGCTGCGCGTGCGCACGTAACACTGCCTCCACAGAGGTCTTCGATGTTCGTGACTACTAAGCTGATGATGATCAAGTTTACAATCACAGTATTGCACGTGGGGACGGACCGACGCTAATAAAAATAAATATACTTTAATAGTAGATAGAAAATAATAGCAATTTCAAAATAATACTATTATTTTTTGCTGTAAAACGTGAGGGAATGATTTCATACTGGCTTATCCCAAAATCTGTATCAAGAAGGATTTTATTTATTATTTCTTTATTCATCATTACAACCATAAATACATAATATAGTTGATCCATATCTAGGATAAGTGGCAAGCCTATTGCCGCTTAACGCGAACTTTTATGATCACCACAGCCTTGTCCGTAGATTACGGGTGGACAGGTTGCTGGTGAGGTTATCTTCGGATCCTAAGGTCCTGATAGGATACCTATGCATCTATGAGAAGGTAATTTATGCAATTAAACCAGTTTTCGTAATCATGTGTGCGCAATTAAATTGATGATATATGACAATACCCATCAACAATCCCATAGAACTAGTACCGCAATACCTACTTCTACACACGCGTCGTAACCCAACTGTACCTACACTATCAGTTCCCATAATTATCCTTACTCATGAGGAAGTCACAGCAATGTCCAGCTGCTGATTCCATAATAAATGTGGCAAGTGATCTATTTATTTACGACTGCATGTGTTATTTTATACAACAATGTGTTATCGACTCGTATAAAGAATTCTTAGTACATGGTTCAGGAAGTGCATGCACTTTAAATGCTTATTAGAACTTAATATTTATTTAATTTATATTATTACTTGTAGTCATTAGTGACATAGTCTATGAAGGATTGGGTGTAGGTATCTAAATATAATTATATACTAACATATCCTGATTGCACATTATGAATACTAGTTAATCTTCTAACCCTCACCTTGACAATTTTCTTTTTCGTTCTTTTACGATCAAGACCCCGCCCGCAGCGAATGGGCGAGTTTTGACTTTCAGTAGAGCTGTTTAAATTCTTTAATTATCAGTCCTATTGGTGTGCACTGAGCCGATTTTAATGACATGTACGATGATGAGCCTAATTCAAAATATTTTAATCAAGTGTCTGTATTAACAATTTTAGTTAGTTTTTGTAACGTTTTAAGTCAATGAGTCACAATCTCTATGTTCATAATTAATTTTGTATAAATAAACTGTCGTAAATGTTGATGGTGTTGGAGTAATAAAGATTTTCTTATCATTATTGTTGACCCAACATTGTAATCAACACTGTTTTATTCAACTAAATAATAAAATGACAGCTGAACCAATTGTGTGCCCATGTTGTGCGGGCAGGAGTTTGATTAGGTAATTACATAAAGGCTAAGAAATGGCGACCGCGAACCGGTAAACCTAGTAGAGGACGGCCTCCCACGCGATGGACCGATGATCTGGTCAAGGCGGCGGGAAGCCGATGGATGCAGGCGACTCAGGATCGCTCTATGTGGAAATCTATTGGGGAGGCCTATGTTCAGCAGTGGACGTCAGATGGCTGAGATGATAAGAAATGTCTAAATTTTAATCTCCCGTTAGAAACTAAATGAAAGCTTTAATCCTCTCCTGTTCTTATACATAGGAACAGGTATTTTTCTTATTCCAGCTTTTAGGATATTAGAAGGCACTGAATTGCAATAACGACGGTCTTACTTACTCGTAGAGTACCTACTTACGTTATGAGATATTTTAAGCTAATTTACGACCCAAAAAATAACAAAATAGCTTTACCTACATGTGCCTAGATCAAGCGGGAAAAGTTGCGGACGGTTGCTAGTATACATTAAGTTATAATTATGTGGACAAAACCAACGGTTCGATAGCGGCAGTAATTAGTAGTATCAATGGGGCCGCCATGCAGCTGCGGGTGGGATTGGTAAGTTATGGTGTGCGTGGTGACGTCAATTGATAATTTTTACTATAAACAACCGCTCTAACAGTGTTTATAACTTCGTAATTAACTACATAGGGATGGTTAAAACTATTTAAATTATAATTTTTGTGACATCTTAATCAATCTCATTTATTTTTATATGTATTCATTACACACAAACTCATTGGGTATAAGATTTATCCATTTAACTGGTTTGCAATAGAAAAGAGTTTAGATAAATATCAATAATGATAATAAGATAGATTGATAAACTATTTATTGCAACGAAAGACACACATATATATAAAACAATAAAAACAAAATTACAACAATTAAAAAAAATCTAACAAAAAAAGTAACGATTAATTAAGTCGAGATGAGTTACTTGAGGCATTCTTCTCAATCTCGTTGCATTTTGGAAGCCTCGTTAGAGTCACCGACAGATTGACTGACTGACGGACAATCCCCTTAATAAGAGTCACCGACAGACTGACAAATCTTGAGAGAACAACACTACAGACAGATAAACTGACAAACCTTGACACAGAATCCATTTTGCTTTCATTTCTTAATTATGGAACTGCTTATTTCTCTTTCTTTGTTGCAAAAAAAAAAAAACTTTTAAATTATAAAAATTCAACGAGTCTAAATGATCCTGTTAATCTTAAAGACAATAAAGTATATATAATTTAAAATTATATAATAATTATTATCCAGGATGTTGACGTTTCGGTACTGGGTATAGGCTTTTCTTACGAACCTTTTTTGAAATTAGTTTAACAACTTCAGTGTGTAAACAGATCCTGATCTAAGCCGAGAGCTATGTATTCTGCCCAGCATCAGGTTCTTCTATTGATTCGAGACTATATCTGGGAAATCAATAGTCTTATAGTAATTGAAGGTCGAAGTCACGATTTTTTTAAATGATTTTTGATTAAAACATTTGTTCCCATGTGTATTAAGTATGTATTTACAAAAAAAAGGTATTCATGCATGTTTATCCGTTATTTAGTATCCATATCACAAGTTCTTAATGATACTTATCTTGGAACTAAATAATTGGTGCAATTATAAGGAAATATTTTTTTTATTATTTAAGCGGTATTTATTGAGTTTTACATACAAAAATAAAATCACGAGATCACGAGACGAGACATATAGATCGTGGTAGGAACACTATACAGCCTATACACATATTTCTTGAATTTTCTTTCATAACGTCAGCACGCTCGGGCCACACAGAAATCCAATCTGAAGCGCGCATTTCATTGTATGCAACTATTTGCAGTTTTTAATAACACCAACAATGAAAATCGTTTTCCAACTATAATTGTTGTGGATGTGTAGAATGCGTGGTCTTTGGCTTTTATAAGGTCTAAACGTATACTTAGTCTTGTTCAGCGAATAAACTATAGGTCGGGGGGGCAGGAAAAATATGTTTTATTTTATTATATTTTATTTGGGACAACAAACAGTTACAAATATAGGCTGAAACTAAATGTGCTTCATTGCGTAACCAGTGACGTTATCCACGACATAATGTAAAATATATAAAACGAAACTTAATAAATTACAGACTTATTGCATTATTTAAAATACCATAATAATAAATAAAATTATAATTAATCCTGGGATATATTAATTTTGGATAAGATTTACATATACATTTAAATGTATATATTAGGAAAATAAAAAATAATATGTGCTTTATTCTACTGGTACAGTGCCTGCAATATACCTTGCTTAAACTTATGTGGAGAGAGTGCAAAAATGTCAATATCCTTTGTATTGTCATTGAAAGAACTGACGATACGGGAGAACTCGATTTAACATTTTATAAACAATATTTTGTATTTTATTGACCTAATTAGGTAAAATACAGTAAAGCTCCTCCTAAAATATACATGTGTATTGTGTATGTGTATAAATATAATTGTGCGATCTGTTTATAACTGCGATAATGATAAATGTACATTAAAAATATATAATAAAGCTATATAAAATGTCTTAATTAGTAAATGCTGATAAGCCTCTGGTACATTCGTACAACCCATGAAGTTAAGAGTGACTAGTATTTACCATTATAGTACAATAATGTTTTTCTCTTAAATAAGTAAATTTCTGACTACAGTATTGAAAATAGTGACCTATTCTATTATGTGTGTCTGTTATATAGGGATCCTACCAAGACCTGAGGATCCCAAGCCAACCCCCACAACAATCAACAGACGAGCCTCTATAATAGTCTCTATATCTAAAACTAGCGGTCGCCCGCGGCTCCGCCCGCGTGTATGTCGGTTAGCGCTGCAAAGTGCCTACCCAGAAAAGACACGGTCAGCAAAATATCACGCCATTTATAAATACATCCAATTTAATGAAAATGGCTTCCCGGAGGCACTTGCATCTGGCAGCTTTGTTATTTGACGTGATCCACACAGGAGTACCGGAACAACAAACTTTCATGGGAGAGGGATGAAAATCCATATAAACATAAGATCCGCTCCGTGCAGTCTGCGTACTCCATCACATAAAACAGTCTCCTTCCGTGGTTCTTTCAAGTATGCGGCAACACACTGTTGGAATAATCTCCCTCCTTCCATTCGAGCGCTGAAATCCAGAAATAAATTTTATTAGCGCAACAAAAGGTACTTGCACCTTCTTGATCCTTGCGATGCAAAGCTGACGGGGGGAGAATACCTGCATTCCTGCAGAAATGATCACTTGCCCAAGGTTTCCCGGATGGACATAGATTTCTAAGTTAGAGAGGTTATGCCATGCCCGTGCAGTGCAAACATTTTCCTTCCCGACTGGTCTCCACCTTGGCGTTGTGGTGGTCTGAGTACCTCCCGGAGGCCGGGAAAAGGTAACACCCAGAGATTGACGACTCTGAGTGCCCTTAGTACTGACTACCAGTGGGAAAACTAAGAGGGACCTGTGGAGGAAGCAGCGGGCGGGCCAGGAGGGTCCGCCAAGCAGCACCAGGAGGGTCTTAGGCAGCGGAGGCAGAGGGCACCTGCTGTCTAACCATGGACCTTCCGAGAAGTCGGCCACACACGCTTTGGTCGCACAAGAAGGTAGGAGGAGCGCGTCCAGTGCGTCTCTCTGAGGAGGTCCTCCCGGTTTTGGTCCGGGGGACGTTGGCCGCAGGCGGGGTGTCAGACGCTGCAACCCAGGTACTGGTGCCCCGTCTTTTTCTCAACAAGCGGCGTTTAGTCGAAAGATTTTTAGTGGGTATTACTGCTGGCGGTCGCGTCAGCCGGTGGTGAGTCCCACACCCCCTTTCGGTCCCTCTTTGGCCGGAAGGCAGTGCGTAAACGCATTTTGTTACCGACGTAAAACAAAAAAAGGGCCTGCAAAAAGTACTTGAATTTGGATGAATGTTGTGTGATAATCGTATTATCGAACATTTCAGCGTCGTTCAGCAGAAATGATGATATTGACAGTATTAGGTATTATTGACAAATAGTACTGATAGTACCTATGTACCCACTGCTTTGTTATCATATGGTGCTAATTTTAAACCTGACTATGCATACGTCAACTGACCGTAAACAACGTCTATTGTTTACGCAAACATTAATAAAGCTATGGTAAATTTAGTCATTTGTTAGGTGCCTACCTATAATGGCCGTTTAAGGTTGAAAAAGCAAATTGGAATAATATAAATAATTTTATAATCATACCAGTTAGTTAAGTACCAAGATAAGTATCATTAAGAACTTATGTTATTGATACTTTTTTTCTTTAAGTAATGGCTTCGTGCGTCTAGCACATCTTGCCAGTGTCAAATAAGTGACATATTCATCATCATCATCACAGCCCATTAACGTCCCACTACTGAGCACGAGCCTCCTCTCACATATCAAGGTGTGAGGGCATTGGGTCATACTCCACCACGCTGACCCAGTGCGGATTGGCGGAGGCAGGTGTATGGCGTCCTGCTGTTAGAATTTATCAAGCCGCCCATTAGGCCTCTAACATGGCTTAACGACTACCACATTTAGTGATATATTTATAACATATAATTCATAGTAAATGAAAATGAGTGATGATAAAGATGTTAAATGGTAAATGAGATACCCTCCCCTCGCCCCTTGAGTCCACAGTAAAGATGATCTCACATGGAAATTCTTGAGAGAATTTGAAAAGTGATGTTGCACTGCTTTGTTTTATTTACCAACACTCATATATACTTATCTTGAAGCTAAACAATTGGTGTGATTGTAAGAGAATATTTATTATTTATTTATAATTAATGACATCTCTTTTCCAGAAGGGGTAAGCAGACGCATATTATAATTCCACATTTCGCTAATTACATTATTGGTCCCAGGTAATATTGCCGTTTGCCGGGAACTGTTATGTTCGCCAAAGCCTCGTCCGTTGATCGGCAGGTGTACCACTTGCAGGTGAGGTTGGCTTGGGCTCCTAAGTTCTTGGTAGGAGGTATATATCCTATATAGTATTATATATAAGTACCAGTCTACTGATAGTCACTCATTTTTGTATGTTAAGATATTAAGCAGAGATGAGTAAACATTACCCACTTATTTCTTTTGACGACCGATATGGCGTAGTGGCGAGTATACCTGCACTCCACACTCCTGAGGTTGTGGGTTCGATTCCCACACATGTCAAATCTTTGTGACACATATGAATATTTGTCCTGGTCTGGGTGTTTTCCTATGTAATAGGTTGGGGAAAAAGTCTTTTCGTATTTTTGTATGAAAAGTCAAGACATTATTTTCAAAGTTTATTTACATTTATTTACAATATATATGTACCGTTTTGTTGAATAACTTTCTGCCATTTTGTGGGCAGAGACATTATCCCGTTACTGTAGAAACTTTGGGACTTCTGATCAAAAAAACGGGACAAATAGTTATGGCAGTCCTCTCTTGAGGTCAACCTTACAGAACCTAAAGAATTCTGCAGAGACCGAAACAGGTGAAAATCTGAAGGCGCAAGGTCAGGGCTATATGGTGGATGCACTAGGACCTCCCAGTCGAACTCTCTTAATTTTTGCTGAGTGGCTAAAGATGTGTGTGGTCTAGCGTTATCGTGATGAAAGACCACACCCTTCCTGTTGATCAATTCCGGCCGTTTTCTCTCGACTGCTTCCTTTAATCTCATCAGTTGCTGGCAGTAAAGATCAGAATCGATGGTTTTGCCGGGCGGTAAAAGCTCATAATAAACAATGCCCTTCCAATCCCACCATACACACAGCATCACCTTATTTCGTGTTAGGCCAGGTTTGGCCACAGCCTGTGAAGCCTGGCCAACTTTCGACCACGACCTTTTTCGCACGTTCTTGTCGTACGTGATCCACTTTTCATCGCCAGTTATCAATCTCTTCAAAAACGGCTCGGTTTCATTACGTCTCAATAATGAATCGCAAATGAGTACACGGTTCATTAAGTTTCTTTGAGTGAGTTCGTGTGGCACCCAAATATCGAGCTTTTTTGTATAACCAGCTTTCTTCAAATGGGTCAAAACTGTTTTGTGGTCAATTCCCAGTTCTTCAGCTACATCGTAACTACTAATATGCCGATCTTGCTCCACTCTTTCAAAAATGGCGTCCATTTTATTCGTAACAGGGCGACCAGAGCGAGGTGCATCTTTAACATCAAAATTTCCGGACTGAAAACGTTTGAACCAAATTTGTGCTACTCTTACTGACACTGCATCAGGTCCATAAACATCACACATTTTTTTCACTGCTTGAGTTGCATTTTTGCTTTTTTTATAATAAAATTTTAAAATGTATCGAATTTCTTCATTAGATTCACTCATTTTTACGGAGAGAAAAACAAATGAAAAATAGCGGGTAACGACTTTTTTTTATTTTTTTCTTTTCTTTATAATGGAACCTTTTTAATGTTACCAAAACCAGCCAGACACAAATAGTACAGTCAAAAAAATTTTATAATAAGTTTATACCTACGTTATGCGAAAAGACTTTTTCCCCGACCTAATATATTAGGTATGTATTTACAAAAAAAAAAGTATGTATGTATGTTTATCTGGTATGTAGTACCCATAACACAAGTTCTTAATAATACTTTTGGAACTAAATAATCGGTGTAAGTGTCAGAAATATTTATTATTGTTTATTTCTGCTAACTTCTTGTTTGTGCATATTATATTCTATTTTATCTAAAGCTATAAAATGTGTTTTAACAAACCGGTACCTCACTTTTGTACTTTGAACAAAATAATTTACAGATTAAAATATAACTTATTACTAATACATAAGGGCGTTACGTTTAGAAGCGTATTGTTTGATGTGTGGCTACTAGTACACACATGGAATGAGGAAAATATGTCAACAATTATTTTATGAAGCCGATAATTACAGTCGGTAATTACTGAACTACACGAATATTAATTATTATTATTATTATTTATCAAAAATGCCATTTTAACCTTCGCAGCGTTAAATAATTTGTAATTTAACTGCGTCAAATATATTTTTAACAGCATATGACATTTATTAATTTAGTTTATGATTAAAATTTATCACAACTTTAAACATTAAATATAATTTTAATGTTCATACGATAACAAACTTACAGTGTAATAATTAGGATTTAAGTTTGCTTGCTATAGTGGTGACACAAATGATTAAGCATGGAAATAAATATATAAAAACACTTTAAAAATATTAAATGTTGAGTACAAAGCACAGCTCATTTTAGTAATATTTTCCAGTTGTTCCGCGAAGGACTTTAGATAAAGTTGGCAAGTGTCGTGCATTACAAACATATTTAATATTGGTAAAGGTTTCTCCTAAAATACCAGAAAAGTATTTACTAAGGCACACATGATTTTGAAAGTTTAAAACCACTTTGGGACAATTCGTGCGCAACCTAAATCTCCCCAGCTATCGAAAATTATGATAATTGTTATAAACCTTCACAGATACGATGAGAGGTTAATTTATATTCATAAAATAAAACAACTTAAAGAACCGAGTAGGATAGAAAGGTTCAATCCTTCGACCCTTTTTTATTTACGTCGGTAACAAACTGCATTTACGCACAGCCTCCCGGCCAAAGGGGGGCCGAGGGACTCACCACCGGCAGACACGACCGCCAGCTGTAATACCCACTAAAAATCTTTTGACGAAGCCCGCCGCCCGAAGAGGCGGGGGCCAGTACCTGGGTTTCAACTCTGACATCGAACCAAAACCGCGAGGACCTCCTCAAAGAGACGCAGTGGACGCGCCCCTCCTACCTCCTCAACTTCTGGGTGTTACCTTTTTCCAAGGTGGAGACCTGTTCGGGGGGGGGGGGGGTTCGATAGTAGATGGAGGAACTGATAATAGTAGTGAGATTATCATGGATGCAGGCGCATCATCATCAGCCTATACTAGTCCACAGCTGGACATAGGCCTCCCCCAAATCGCGCCATTTTCCCCTGTCTTCGGCTTGCCGCATCCAGCATCTGCCAGCGACCGCTCGCAAATCGTCACCCCACCTGGCGAGTGGACGTCCTACACTACGTTTGCCAAGTCGCGGTCTCCACTCAAGAACTCGTTTACCCCATCGGTTGTCGGTCCTTCGACAGATATGGCCAGCCCACTGCCACTTCAGCTTGCTAATCCTGTATGCTATGTCGGTGACTTTGGTTCTCTGTCGGATAACATCATTTCTGATTTTATCTCTCAGACAGACTCCGAGCATAGCACGCTCCATAGCTCGCTGAGCGACCTTGAACTGGCGATGCAGGCGCAATCGGTGTCATTGGAAGTCTGTAAATAATAAATAAATACAAATATATATAAATAAATATAGTCACATTAACACCTATTATTTAGTTCTAATATAAGTATCAGTAAGAACTTGGGTTAGGCATACTAAATAACGGATATACATAATAATTTTATTTGTATATATATACTTAATATGCATATGACAACAGCCAGACCAGAAAAAATATTCATGTTCATACACACAAAGATTTTTCCTATATGGGAACCGAACCCACCAGTTTGGAGCGCAGTGCGGTACACTCGCCACCACGCCATATCAGTCGTCAATAGAAGAGAGGCTTGTGTTCAGCAGTGGCCGTCCTTATACTCATGATGATGAGCAATCCATAAAATAGTTTGAAGACCTAAATCTACTATGTTATGAGAAATAAATAAACGATAATATTGTTATGGTGATTGCCGCAGTTGAACATTTATTTATTCATAAATGAATGAAATGGAAATCCTCAGATATTTCTCTCAAGTTTCTTAGAAATCAAATTATCCTTTTATAACTTGTCTTGGGATTGACCCGATTATTTACGTGGTCGTTTTTGATCGTTTTAAGACATGGAGTAGGATTTGTTGATCGACTTGTTTGAAGGCCACGATCTCTTCACGTGGCCAATGTTTATTATTACTACACGTTCTTTTATAGGCTTACTGCAGCCTTCAGCCCCGCTTGAAATATGAGCCAAATTTTAAAGGAAGTGTGGAAAGGAAAATAAAAAATAAAGTTTTTTTATTTGACATTATTCACTATACATTTTATTTATTTATTTAATCTTTATTGCACACTTAAAAGTATTACAAAAGGCGAACTTAAGGCATTCTCTGCCAGTTAACCTTAGGGTTAGCAGAACACTTTTAAGGCGGTGCGATAGTTAAACATAAACTAACATAAAAAAGATAAACTACACTTATTAAAAACTACATAAAAATATAAACATATAATACTAAAATATGACAGCAAGGAAAATTAAACCAACGATGACTCTTCGAAATAAAGCTTAAAAATCAATTGTTTGATCACTGGCTTGCTTTGCACAAGTCTTATTCTAGCTGGGAGATTGTTCCAAAGTTGAGCAGCCCTTATGTGAAAAGAATTGGAAAGGTACCCAAAGTGATGCTGAGGGATGGCGAGAAGAAGGTTCTGATATACCGTCCGGGAAGTCGGCAACACACGCCATGATCGCAAACGGAGGTAGGAAGGGCGCGGCCCATGCGACTGTCTAAGGAGGTCCTGCCGGTTCTGGCCTGGGCAGGGTGTCAGACGCTGGAAACCAGGTACTGGCGCTCCGCCTCTTTCTGTCAAAATGCGGCGGGCGTCGTCGGTAGATTTTTTATGGGCAGTAATCTGCTGGCGGTCGCGTTTACTGGTGCCGTTATAATTTTGTGAGCCGCCCCATACCAGGCCTTAATATAGAACCAAAACGTCTTGACTTGTCTGCCAAAGCACGGAAGCGCCCAATGTACAAAGTCACGTCCACCACTCCAAAGACTGACCTTGGTGAACTCAGCTTTACTTCGGTGATAGTAACCGACCACCGAAACACGCAGAGCGAAAGAAAAAGATTTTATAGTCTAAACACTTTAAAATATTACAAAAAGACATAAAAATAACACAATAAAAACATACGTAAATTTTTTTATTTTATTTTGTGCATGCTGATGAGCTATGGACTGGTCCACCAGCGCTGGTCTTCCTGCAACTCCTCTATAAGGCCACTGGCCACAAGCAAGCAAAATTAATTCAAACACAAAAAATGCATATTATTTAAATAATTATTACTATATACAGGGTTGTACTAACTATCTTAGTGTTATGACGACCGATATGGCGTGAAGGTCAGTATACTTGCACTTCACTCCAGAGGTCGTGGGTTCAATTCCCACACAGGACAAACCTTTTTGTGCTGAACATGAAATTTTGTTCTGGTCTGGGTGTTCTCCTATGTGTATTAAGTATGTATTTACAAAAAAAAAGTATTCAAGTATGTTTATCCATTCTTTAGTATCCATAACACAAGTTCTTAGTGATACTTACCTTGGAACTAAATAATTGGTGTGATTGTAAGAGAATATTTATTTATTATTCATTTATTGTGACCGTAGCTTAACTCATTGTTGGGGAACTTTAGCTATTTCAATTCTGCAGCAAACTATTATTGTAGTCTCGGATGGCTCCGTGGTTGCAGCGATCAAAGGTTTTTCCATGGGAAAATTATACCGAGCTGTAGCTAAATATAATCATTGTAGTAATTTTTTTTATATAAACACAAAAATATACAATACCCACAAATTAACTGCCGTTTATTGCCGCTTTTGCTTCAAATGTTGTTTCAGCAGAATTGAGCTCCAAATCAATCTCGATAAGTCTGCATCCACTGGCTTACCACCTCCGTGACCAGATCATCGAATAGGAAGCCGTCTTCTACTTGCCGGGTCACGGTTGCCATTGAAAAACCATAGCGCTCCATCAGTCGTCGGTTAAACGAGCTATATGCCATTCAGCCAGCAAAATTTGCATTGTTATGTCGGTCATTCAAGGTCTCAACCGGATTCCTAATCTCTCCGGGGACTGGCCGGGCGCCTTAGAGCTTTTCTATAAGACCCATAGAAAGGCACCACAAGTTACTAGCCGCGTCAGGCCTCCCCAGGTGCCGATCGCTTCAGATGTCGCCTTCACAGTAGCAATACTAAAGGCTACTACAGGGAGAGGTTTAGTTGGTTCAAGTCCGACATAACCACACACACCGGGTGTGTGGTATGCGGGGGCATTATCTCCCTCTTCCCACCGTGGGAGGTAGTTCCTTGTAGGGTTGCTGGTGTTTTTTCTGGAACGCAAAAAAAATCCACGTCTCGGAACCGGATCTACGTCATCGCTGCCCACACACTTTCATCTTGAGACATTGAGGTATTTTGGACGAGAAGATATCACGCTTATCGAAGGTTCCCGAACGTAGCCCAACCCAACGTATAATTATAATAACATTGTGGTTAAGCAAATAAATATATTGTAATTATTATTTGTAATTTTAGGCGATATTGTAATAAATAGTTTGATAAAAGCAAAGGCTTATATCATCAATTTTTAAATAAACATAATTATTCAATATTACAAAGTTTATTTAATTTTTATAATTAGTAAGCTGTTATAGTATTATAAAGACATGTACATACCTACTGCATATTATACGCCTTCATTTTGCCAATAATATGATTGGTCCTACGTAATAGGTGGCGAGCTTATTGCCGCTTACCGGGATCAGTTACGTTCGCCAGATCCTCGTCTGTTGATCAGCAGGTGCACCACTTGCAGGTGAGGTTGGCTTGGGCTCCTTAGGTCTTGGTAGGATCCCTATACACGATTTCAAGTATGTCATCGATTATTAAAAAAATAATAATAATTTTGTCAGAAACTGGCGCGTTTTGCTATTCATCATCAGCCTGTCTTCCTCCACTGCTGAACAGAAGCCTCAACTACGATACGCCACTGTACTTGATCTTCAGCCACGTAATCTATTAACGTCATCTACTGGGTTCAGGCAAACCTCCTCCCACAAACCAAGGTGAAAGGAATCCGGTTAACATCCCAGACCGATCCTCGTGACTTAACGACTACCACATATACCAGTCATAACCTGGACCTCAGTTGCTTAACGTGCCTTCTGAAGCACGGAAGCGCTCGATGTCAAATGCTGCACCAACGCTCACCAATCTATAGAATGACTTCTGTAAACTACACTTAACAAAAGTTCGACCTAGTCTTGTACGGAACTTGTCGAGCACTTTTTACCCATTTTCTTATAAAAGCGATTATGAAGGAAATTTATATTAAAAACAATAATAATGTATAATATAAGTACTACATAAGTTAGTAAGCTAGGTAATTTCTGCCTATCCCAAATGGAAAATATATACGTCAGATTATGTATATATATATGTCGATATTCAACAAGCAAATGGAAACTTAAAATCTGTCGCAGTATAACAAGTTTACTATTGCGTAATCTAAGTCTTAAGTACATTTAATAGTACTTGCCTCTGCGCAGGTTCCATTTTGAAAACGTGACAACAACAAACCCAGCCCAGCCACATAGTCTTGTCAAATGACATCATAATGGTGACCTTGTAGTAGCGAATCAAAAACAAATTGTTGCATATATTATAGTGAAATGGGAGTTCACTATATTAAAGCAAAACCTTACCTTGCCTACCTGACCTTTACCGGGCCTTTGGTACCTGGCAGTTTTTTTAACTCTTTAAAACTTCTTTTTAGTACCTGCTACTAGACTCCAAAAGATAATCAAATCATTTCGAGTTCAAGGGCAAAATATAGTAAATCAAGCATAAATAAATTTAAGTTAAAAATTAAATGGAAGCTGTCTTCAAAGGGATACTTTTCAATAAAAGTTATATGGCAGATAAAAATGCTTAGGATTACAGGCTATTCTAATATTATGAATGATATGAAACATGAATTTTGTTAATGTTACATTTTTATAGCTTCACAGACAAAATAAGATTGTAATTATAGTACAAACCAATTGATAAATTTAAAAGAGCTTATGAGTTTCTTGTCAGTTCTTCTTACAGAGCGGTGGCTCAGAACTGGCACTTAGTTTCACTTACAATATTTTTTTTTTTTAAATATTACATAATAATTTAAACTCTCCATTTTTTCCTGTGTTTGTAATAACAATCGCAATAAGATGAAAGCTTAAAGAGTAGAAAACTATTTTCTTACACATTAATAAAAGCATTATTATTTTCTATAAAAACACATTACTTAATATTATAGTAATACACACTACATTATCATGGTCAAGTTTACATGAAGTTTAGTTGAAGTATTCATAATAACGACAATTTTCCTCTTTCTCGTTTCCTGGCCCAGTTCCTCAAGAACGCTATTAAGTAATACAAACCCATCTAGAGTTAGGTCAGTGTTTACAAGTTTGTTTATAAACCGTGACCTTTGTACGAAAGCAAGTAGGTAATAAGATTATAATCCGGTAAGTCTTAACATGCCTAATTTATTTAAATCACTAGTGATTAAATGCGGTTTTGTCTGCGAAGTAATGCTATTCAGGTGGTTCCTGTTAAGTAAAGATATCGATTTCGGTTTTCAGAATTTTATTGTCTAAATAAACTTTAATAATAATAATCCTTTATTGCACAAAAAAAATTTAGTATTACATGAGGTAACATGTACAAAGGTGGACTTATCTCTAGAAGAGATCTCTACCAGCCAACCCTAGCAGTTGTTAACTAAATAGATGTACGTAAATTTATAATAAAAATTAGCACAAAATATAAAGCAAATCTCTTACATGCTAATAATATATTCAAATTCATATTCATTTATTCAAGTTTGACTCAAAAGAGCTCTTATGAACGTCAAAACTTAAAAACTAGCGCGCTATTAAAAATATATACATAGATACATACATACAACTTATGCTAACATAATTGTAAGATAACCAATACAACATACATACATTTACATTTTACTTGAAAGACTACTTAGGCTTAAATGTTAAAAATAACAATATGGCTGCTAAGCAGTTAGCATGAACATTACAGCAACAATAAGAAAATGACACAAACATAGTTTTTTTACATAGTGCAGAAGCAGTAATAGATATATCTAAATATACTACTGAAGAAAATCTTGTTGAGTCTTCTTCTCAACTCTTCTCCATTCAATCTTCTGTTATATCTCGACACTCATAAATGCTCCACCGGAGCCAAAGTTTAACAAAGCATATTTACTTACTTATTTACATTTTTATTGACGACCGATATGGCGTGGTGGCGAGTATACCCGCACTCCACTCCTGAGGTCGTGGGTTCGATTCCCACACAGGACAAATGTTCTGGGTGTTTTCCTATGTATATTAAGTAAGTATTTACAAAAAAAAAAGTATTTATGTATGTTTATCCGTTATTTAGTATCAATACCACAAATTCTTAATGATACTTATCTTGGAACTAAATAATTGGTGTAATTGTCAGAAATTTTTATTAGGTATTATTAATATTATTTAAAACATATAGTTTATTTTTCAAAATGTGCATGATATAATAGGCATGAAAACCATTATCTGACCCCAATTAACAAATTATAAAAATTTCACATGCACTGTTTAGTGGGGGGTGTCAGCCTAGTAATAGTAAAAAAAGTACTATAAAAATGTTTTTAGTAATTAGGGAGAAGATTTGATTCCCATAATACATAAATAATTGTACTTATAGGTAAATTATGTGAACTAATACAATAATTGCAATTACTGAAAAAAAAAGTGAGTTTATCTGCTGTTTAGTACCTAAAAGCCTGCTAAAAGCTTTGATTAGTGTAAGAATAGATAGCGATGTTAAATATAGGTAACACCGGCTTTAAATTTCAAGTATGCAAATCCAATTATTTTTTATTTTTGGGAAGACTTAACAATCAATAATATTGCGCACTAGCTACAAGTTTTTCGCATAGGTTTTTATGTGCTTCCTCAGTTAAAACCGCGTTGAACTTCTTGGAAATAAAAAGTCGTTATATTCAAACAAAAATTATATTCTAAACTAATAGAAAAATGTCATTACGCTGTTGGTGAATATTTAAAGGATAAGATATAATGTATTTTTTTTGGTGATCAATAGCTTTGTTCATTTCATTTTGTTAGTTTATAAGATCAATATTTGTACACCAGTAATGGTAGAATACAAGATGCTAATATTTATTTAACACCTTAATGTACTGTATTTAGAAAAATAAATTATCTTTATCTTTTTTATCTTTGTCGACTAACCAATACAAACTAGCTGCCCATCTGGTCCGAAGTTCCCCATTCACATTTCTGACTTGTGTTAGTGTACTGTTTTAGGCACACTAACATCATCTATTTATTACAATCAGAAAAGTAGATCTAACAAATGCCTTTTATAGTTATACACAACATTCGCCGCATACATTTTTTTATAATAATATCTAGTATATATTAGTTATACATAGTATTTCTACTCCAAGATTTGCTATACACATTGAATTTTACTTTTAGTACTTTTTTTCTTTTAAATAATGGCTTCGTGCGTTGAGCACATTTAGCCAGTGTCAAGTAACAGATATATTAATAATACATAAATCATAGTAAATGAGAATAAGTGGTGATAAAGATGATAAATGGTTAATGAGATGCCCTCCCCTAAACCCCTTGAGTCCTGAGTAAAGATGTGGGACTATACTGAGATCTCACATGGACTTCTTGAAAGAATTTGAAAAGTGATGTTGCACTGTTTTGTTTCATTTACCAACACCCATGTACGTTCACAAACACTTAACGGTTAATAATCCACCGCTTATTACACATTAATGTTCAAAATATCATAAATATTAGAAAATAAAACAAAATTGCAGACATGACGCTTCACCTCCCCGCGAAGAAGTCCCCTTTTAGTACTTACGTAAGGTTTTTTTATAAAATTTACTATTCAGTGTTGTTATGTGTCAGTATGTTGATATGCCCATCACGTCTCGATCGTATCACATTCAAGGCTTACTTTTGGGCTCGAGTGGAACCACTCTAGGCTTAATGGTCTGGTAGACCTTGGGTAGGTTTTTTTTCTTTTGGGTTCTTTTCGGGGGATATAGGTGACGTTTGTTAGAAAATCGGTGCCAAATGCAGTGTTTAATATACTAAATATATGATTGTGCTGTCATATAATTTGGAATTTTCTGCCGGTGCTTTTGTGTTCAACCTTCTACAGTCCCGGATCTTTTAAGCGGGCGTGAAACGGCCTTTATGAAGGCGCTGTTGCCGCGTCTCACGGTAAGACCACTCATTTGTTTGAACTAGATCAATAGCTTACCATCAGGCAGGATGTAATTAATATGATATATCACATGAACTTTGATTGTCATTGTTGGCCACCCGAATTTGCTTATTAAAATAAGTAATCGATATGAAGCGTTCTTATTCTTTTGGATTGCAATAACGTCTTATCATCAGGCAGGACATATTGACTAAGACGAGTCACTCACATTACAAAAAAAACATAAATATAGGCCCCAAGATGTGGAACAGAACTTCACTTACGATATCGAAATAAAACATCAAGTAGTCTTTGATCCAACCTGTTAGTTTTATCGAATGTGTTTTGCAATTTTGCGAAGAACGATTAAAACACCAAAAATCCATAAAAAACTCCTTTTTATGAATAATTACTATACTAGTTTGTAACTTACTATTAACATTTATTTCTAACAAACAAGTACTCATTTACTTTACATATAAGCAAAGGTATTCATTATTTTAAACTTTATCATACAAATAAAAAAGAAAAAGGCAATCTTAATGGAAGTAAACATTATATTCCAGTTAACCTTTGGTTCAGCAGAAAATATGAGGAAGTTAAAGTGTCGCTTAAAAGATTTTATTCAAAAATCTAGAATTATAAATTATTTAAGTAAATGACATAATTAAAATGAATAATAGTGTTACTTTGCTTTTATAAAGTTACACTTAAAGTGATTTTAACCGTTTAAAAGTGGAAAGTATGTCAGGTGGACGACGTAGTAGGACACTTAAAATATGTCACAACATCATCATCACCGTAACATGACGTCCACTGCTGAACACAGACCTCCCCAATAGCTTTCCATATTGAGCGATCCTGAGTCGCCTGCATTTACCGGCTTCCCGCCGTCTTGACCGGATCATCGGTCATTCGGTATATCTGCAAAAACACAAGCTAACCTCACCTGCAAGTGGTGCACCTGCCGATCAATTGACGAACAACAATGAAAGAGGGCGGTATCATAATCAAGTAATATAAAAAAAATAGGAAAATGGATTCTTTTTCCGAATTTGTCAAGGTTTTTAAGTTAAACTGTTTGTTGTGATTTTTTCTCAAGATTTGTCAGTCTGTCAGTGACCATTAGTACACATCCATTTGAACTATTGCTAATGCATATCCTTTAAATATTTGGTTTATATAATAGGTTGGGGAAAAAGTCTTTTCGTATTTTTGTATGAAAAGTCAAGACATTTTTTTCAAAGTTTATTTACATTTATTTACAATATATATGTACCGTTTTGTTGAATAACTTTCTGCCATTTTGTGGGCAGAGACATTATCCCGTTACTGTAGAAACTTTGGGACTTCTGATCAAAAAAACGGGACAAATAGTTTTGGCAGTCCACTCTTGAGGTCAACCTTACAGAACCTAAAGAATTCTGCAGAGACCGAAACAGGTGAAAATCTGAAGGCGCAAGGTCAGGGCTATATGGTGGATGCACTAGGACCTCCCAGTCGAACTCTCTTAATTTTTGCTGAGTGGCTAAAGATGTGTGTGGTCTAGCGTTATCGTGATGAAAGACCACACCCTTCCTGTTGATCAATTCCGGCCGTTTTCTCTCGACTGCTTCCTTTAATCTCATCAGTTGCTGGCAGTAAAGATCAGAATCGATGGTTTTGCCGGGCGGTAAAAGCTCATAATAAACAATGCCCTTCCAATCCCACCATACACACAGCATCACCTTATTTCGTGTTAGGCCAGGTTTGGCCACAGTCTGTGAAGCCTGGCCAACTTTCGACCACGACCTTTTTCGCACGTTCTTGTCGTACGTGATCCACTTTTCATCGCCAGTTATCAATCTCTTCAAAAACGGTTCGGTTTCATTACGTCTCAATAATGAATCGCAAATGAGTACACGGTTCATTAAGTTTCTTTGAGTGAGCTCGTGTGGCACCCAAATATCGAGCTTTTTTGTATAACCAGCTTTCTTCAAATGGGTCAAAACTGTTTTGTGGTCAATTCCCAGTTCTTCAGCTACATCGTAACTACTAATATGCCGATCTTGCTCCACTCTTTCAAAAATGGCGTCCATTTTATTCGTAACAGGGCGACCAGAGCGAGGTGCATCTTTAACATCAAAATTTCCGGACTGAAAACGTTTGAACCAAATTTGTGCTACTCTTACTGACACTGCATCAGGTCCATAAACATCACAAATTTTTTTCACTGCTTGAGTTGCATTTTTGCCTTTTTTATAATAAAATTTTAAAATGTATCGAATTTCTTCATTAGATTCACTCATTTTTACGGAGAGAAAAACAAATGAAAAATAGCGGGAAACAACTTTTTTTTATTTTTTTCTTTTCTTTATAATGGAACCTTTTTAATGTTACCAAAACCAGCCAGACACAAATAGTACAGTAAAAAAAATTTTATAATAAGTTTATACCTACGTTATGCGAAAAGACTTTTTCCCCGACCTAATATTTAATAGTGGATCCCGCATCGGAGCCCGCTGGTTTTAGTGCTCAACGTCAATTCTGGGTCAGGCTAAATAGGTGCAGAACAGGATTTCCAATCAACAAATCAAATCAAATAATTAATTTGCGATAACATAGGTACATTAGTATATATGTAAATAGATAAATAACATTATGTTTAGTAGTTTCACTATGTTCTGCTTTCAATAACGTGCAAATGTTTAGTAAGAAAAATATAAAATGAAATTAATATTATTACTATATTATTGAAACAAAAAAAGAAACAATATTTTAATTAAAATTATTATGTTATATAGTCAATTTCAAAATTACAATTTTTAGATAATTCATATCATGTCAAGTTTTAATATACATGGTGGTCAGGTACACATACAATTAAATTATTATTACTAAAATTATTAGCACCACCTTTATAAATGGGGAATGAAGGAGTCTTCGGCCTGTGATTGTGGAGCGCCAGATCAAACTATAGCCCATATTGTAAACGATTGCCCGCTGTACTCTTTTCCCGGTGGTCTTGAAGAACTTCATCTTCTGTCCAGCTGCTGAGAAGTGGCTACGCCAACTGACACTGGAAATTTAAATTAGGATTCAGGCAGCTCAACGCCATACGATATGATGATGGTTTGGTTTATCTTTACTCATAATTTAAATACAGTACCAGGTATCTTGGGTTCTTTCAAGATCTGGGTAAATTCGAAACATTTCGAAATTTTTTAACTTATACAGGTAATAGTTATAGAGTTTTTGAATTTGAACAGCCCTAGTTCATATGTATTAAAATTGTATGCATTTGAGTTTTTATTGCATTTTTTGATAGTTTAGTTTAGTGGTGTCTTAAGCCCTTGGCCTTAGAATGCGGCTCTCAGCGCGAAATTAAGATGTTATCTTTGCTAGTTTAATGGCAATTGCTGGAACTGGTCTCGTGTCATCCTTGGGGTCAAGGCGAGCCGTGCGCCGTGGTGGAACACTTGATAGTTTGTTTATGAACGTGCTCTGAGACACTAACGTAAATTATTCCACTCATTGTTCACTACGATTGTATAGATTATTATCGTTTGAACTGTGTAAGCTGGATAAAAAGTAAATGTCTTCCAAAGTCCTGTCTGTCTCTTTAGGAATTATTATCTAGAAACCTAATCAGTGCAAATAAAAGTAAGGCAGAGAAATAAACATAGAAACTCTTAATTTTCTGTCCTGAAAATATAGAGTTACCTAACTATTAATAATGTAAGCGATTATCAAATGCACGACTTGGACGTGGACAGTTATGTAAAACCTACTTATTGCTAATATTGGCCATTTCCTTATAATTACCTACATCAAAATCTAGGTCTTCGGTGTAGACCAGAAAAAGGCTATATAATAGGTGACCCACACAATATTATTCTTAGCCTATTCAAAATCTGAGAATTTTATTGAAATCAAAAAGAGTCAAAGAACTATTCTCATAAAATTATATTGCTAAAAAAACATGCCGTGCCGTGTGGTACCGACCTTAAATAGGGCTACCCCCTCTCATCTCACGGGGAGTCATAAGAGTGGACGAAGAGAAATCCCATCGGATGATGGGCAGCAGCTTCATACCTGGAACTGCAAGCACCAACCCGCCTGCCCAGCGTGGTGATTATGGGCAAATATCCCCAACATAATGTAATCTACTGGGAAGGTCAATGTTCAGCAGTGGACTTTAAAAGGCAGTTATGATGAAAAAAACATCTAATGTAATCAGGTATCAGGTTTTCATGTGATACATATACTGACATCCTACTAATATTATAAACGTGAAAGTTTGTATGTGTGGATGGATGTTTGTTACTCTTTCACGCAAAAACTACTGGAGCGATTGTGATGAAACTTTGTACGTGTATAGCTGCAGTCCTGGACTAACATATAGGACACTCTTTATCCCGATATTTCCACGGGAACGGGTACCACGCGGGTAAAACCGCAGGGCGCTGCTAGTCTATAATAATATTCATTTATTTGATAACAAGCTGGTGCCCGGCACTTAGCTTGCACAGTATGGTTACTATAATTTTATGAATAATAGACTATGTTTAATTTGTATATAACCTATATTATTGTAAACTGTCTTTAAAATCCATTAAAGACTTTTAGCGTGAGAAAGTATATTCATACAAGCTTTCGCCTAAAATTACTAGCAGTGCCCCGCGGTGTCATCTGCGTGTTCCCTGTTCCCGTGAAAATATCGAGATAAAAAGTAACCGGGGTGTAAATCCATATCCGAAAGTTTCCGAATAAACTTTCGCATTCATAACAAAATATTTTCTGGCAATCAACACAACTATTTAGTCCCAAGATAAGTATCATTAACAACTTGTGTTATGGATACTAAGCAACGGATAAACATACGTACATACATTTTATTTTGTAAATACATAGTTGATATACATAGGAAAACAGCCAGACCAGAACAAATATTCATGTTCATGCACACAAAGATTTGTCCTGTGTGGGAACAGAACCTTAGGAGCGGAGTACGGATATACTCGCCACCACGCCATATCGGTCGTCAATATTCTTAATCCTTTATTTTACTCTATATTATCATCACTTCCCTAGCATTAACCCGGTTGCCCCAGACCTTAGCCCACGGCCCAGGGTCTGCTCACTGGTCTAACTAGATTTGACTGAACTTCAGTTATTACATGGAGCGTCTGCTATCTGACCTCCACAACTCAAAGGGACACATTATTCTATTGTTAAACCAGTTGTCAGACCATTAGACGGCACTGCCTTCTAAGTAACGACAGCCATAGATGTTCGTGACAGCCGGGACCAACGGCTTAACATGATTTTTCGAGGCAGAGAGCAAGCGATAATTAAATATAATAAATATATAAATAAAATATAAATAAAATATAAATATTTCTGACACTTACACCAATTATTTAGTTCCAAGATAAATATCAATAAGAACTTGTGTTATGGATACTAAATAACGGATAAACATACTTAAATACTTTTTTTTTTTGTAAATAAATACTTAATATACATAGAAAAACACCCAGACCAGGACAAATATTCATATTTATATACACAAATATTTGTCCTGTGTGGGAATCGAACCCACCTTAGGAGTGGAATGCGGGTATACTCGCCACCGCGCCATATCGGTCGTCATATATCATATTACGCACATAACTTCGAAAAGTCATAGGTGCGCCAGGGTTTGAACCCGAGACCCTCTGAATTAGAAGTCTATGGGTCTCGCCACTGGGCTATCGTCGCTTTATTATACTCCATAAGTTTAAATTAAGTGTTAAAATACGACAAACAGTATCTTTATAGACTCTATCAGGCACAGTCATTATTAGTGAAATAAATAATTAAAAAAAAAAAAAAACAATTCTGACACTTACACCAATTATTTAGTTCCAAGATAAGTATCATTAAGAACTTGTGTTATGGATAGTAAATAACGGATAAACATATTTAAATACTTTTTTTTGTAAATAAATACTTAATATACATAGGAAAACACCCAGACCAGAACAAATATTCATATTTATACACACAAAGATTTGTCCTGTGTGGGAATCGAACCCACAACCTCAGGAGTGGAGTGCGAAATAACAATAATATCAGTATAATATAATCGCTGAATTCATTTAAAGAGAAGAGTACAATATATGTGATTCCTCCTCACACTTGCATCCGAATTGGCAGGTAATTATAGCCGGACCCGTGCTCCTCAGAACCGGTTCCTCGACCTTCGCAGACCAGCACCTACAACCACCTTCAATCATAATCGATTTACTTGTACATAACTTAGCAATCAATCACTTTGCATAAGTTTTATTAGCTGCACAACCGCATCGTGTTATGAATATTTAATTATTTTACTGCTTTCGGAGTTCAGTTGAAGAGGAGGTGTGAAAGGAAGTGTACATTATAATAATAATAATGTTGACAAATATTGTACATCTCACACTGCGTCTTTTAGTTACAAACTATGCAGAGGTTGTACTATGGGTACATAGTCATCAAATAAAAATATTTTAATATATTTTTGAATGATATATTAATTGAAACGTTTTCCCACAAAACTGTCCGAAGAGTTTGGCTGTAGGATCTATAACTGAGGAGTTCTGTATGTATAGTTCACAATTGATAATAATAATAATTTACTCTTTAGTGTACACCATGATAAAGATTCCGCATAAAAACAAAGAATATTAAACAGGTAGGTATATACAATGGGCTGCCTTATCGCTTAAAGCAATTTCTTCCAGGCAACCTTAAATGTCGTCGTGGGAACATCGTAATGTACAATAATAGTTGTACTTAAAACAAAATAATTAATTTATTTGTCCGCCTGTGTGTTATCGATGTCCAAAACAATATAATTATAACATTTATATGTATGTATATAAGTATATGTATATAGGTTTTAATATATTTTGTAGTTTATTTTCTTTTACTTGGATCTGTAACTAAATTTAATCCTAATTATAATTTACAACCGCTAGGGTTGGCTGTTAGAGATCTCTCCTAGAGATAAGTCCACCTTTGTACTTTTGTTTTTATATACTATTTTTATAATGCGATTATGTTTTTATGTGCAATAAAGGATTAATAATCAAACATCTAGACCGATTTTGGTATTCTTCTGTGAACTTGACTTCAGTGATCCATCATGACCATTTTTACTTCCAACGAGCTGCACAAGAACAACAATAGCATCGATTGATTGTGATTTAGTTTATCTCTGGGTATTCACTGCAATTGTTCATATTTTAACATGATTCAAATATACAAATTAAAAAATAATGAATTCTATAGAATTGTTCACAATGTACGTATGTATGTGTGTGTAAAATTCACATACTTTATTTTCAATAAATACAAATGATAAAACCTCTATTACTACCTACTAGGCTAAGCCATACCATATGACGACAAACATTTCGCGATCTATACGGCGGCGTGGAGGTTTGATTCCAACACAGGTCACACTTTGTGTGTATGAGCATAAATGTCTGTGCTGGCCTGGGTGTTCTCTATGTATATTTAAGTCATAGTCAAATTATTTATTCAAGTTTGGCTCAAAAGAGCTCTCTGAACGTCAAAACTTAAAAACTAGCGCGCCCACTCACTGCGGGCGGGAGCTTGATCGTAAAAGAACGGGCAAGAAAATCATCAAGGTTAGTTTTTTCTCCCGCCAGTTACAAGAAAACCGGATTATTTAAATGATCACCAACATAATACACCCTAACAATACAAATAAAAGATTTAACCACAGCAGTATTTAGCTCAATGTCAATATAATTATAGGCGAAGACAGCATGCAATAAAAAGATTATAAACAAAAAAAATATATAAATTATAATTCCTAAAGTTACAGTTTAAATACACAATACAACAATACCATACAAGAACAAATTGAAATTGATCTTAATAATACTAAACTTGGAACTACATATTAAGAATGATTGTAAAACAAATATGTATTATTATTAGCGCGCTAGTTTTTAAGTTTTGACGTTCATAAGAGCTCTTTTGAGCCAAACTTGAATAAATGAATTTGAATTTATTACAGGGTTCCATTAGTTGTAAAATGCAACGTACGAATGATACGGAGGCTCCTTATTTTCCTCGATTATTATTAGACCTCTGATTTCGTCTCGGTTCCGACGCATTTAAATCGGAATGCAAAGTGCGATATTTCGCGAATGTTTGATAGGGACATAGCAGGCTCTAGAAGGAACATGGATGGTTTTTAGTCACTAAAAAGCCCTTATGAAAGCTTTAAACGAAAACTTAAGCTATTTTTAATAAAGAAAGCCTACAACTCTGTAAATGAATTTGTTTATTATAAAATAAATTAATTATTATGTATAAATTTATTCCAAAATAATATTAAAATTTACTTTTTCTTCAATGTGACATAAAATGTGATTATATTATTCTTCTTACTTATTTTGACTAATTTGTACTGTTTTTGCACACCTAGAAAGGTTTAATATGGCGAACAAATGTATTTTTGTAACATCTTCAAATTGTAATGTACCCATGTTATGCAAATAAATGATTTGATTTGATTTTGATTTTTGATTTAATAGTCTGACACACCCTTCTGCTCCACCCACAGCGGTAGACAGTCAGTCGATGATGATTCGAAAAAAAGGGTCTAAGTCTGATAAAATCACTTCCATATTATCCCTAATGTAAACGGCGCCTTATCAATCGTAATTAAAGTTTAGAATCCAACTTGTGACAATTCCCGCGCACCGAAATCTTTAAAAAAGTCGGAAAATCGACTCAACACGACACGTGTTTCGCTAGGACGGCTTCTTTAGGACAGCAAAAGTATTCAACATTCTTCGAACAATTCAAATAATTTATTGATTCAGGCGTTATTTTGCGGAAATCCATTGTAAGCAAGTGATGGCTTAAAATAACTTTTTGACAATTCCCGCGCAACTGTAATTACTCAAAAATAGGGAAATAACTCAATACGACACGTGTTTCGCGCTCAGGGCTTCTTAAGGTAAAAAAATAATATGTGACAACCAACGCTGGAACGAGAAATACTTATTTTTGAGCGCACATTTAATGAATCGTAGCTCTCCTACTATAGAGGTACATACATCTCGAAAAAAATATTATTTAGTTATCGAGGCTCAAAAATCTTTAACGCGTTTTCCCAAAAATCATAATTTTCGATATACCCCCGATATGCCCCTATAGTATGATAGTATAGCATATAGTCGGTATTATAGTACGAAATATACAAGTGAAAAATATTGATTTTATTTTATTTATTTCCTGCCGATTAAAAGACGTGGCTTTGCAAATATAAGTTCCAGGTAAGCGGCAAAGCCTCGCCTCCTATCCCGTGGGATCAGAAATATATCGGCGAATCGTGAGCGTATAATATATACAGGCCAACAAGTCTTTCTGATAACCTATACATGTGTCTGTCATCAACATCATGTCAGCCCATTAACGTCCCACTTCTGAGCACGAGCCTCCTCTCACGTAACAAGGTAGGTACGAGGGTATTGGGTCATACTCCATCACGCAGACCCAGTGCGGATTGGCTAAGGCAGGTGTATACCGTCCTGTTGTTGAATTTTTCAACCCGCACAATTAGGCCTCTAACATGGCCTAACGATTACCACATTTAGTGACAACCGCATTTAACGGTCCCTATCCAAGGACTGACCTCTGTAAACTCTGCTTCACTTCGTATCCGTCTACGGAGCACCGCGGCGCTTTGAGTCCTTACACATGTCTTTATTCTACTAAAAATGTGATATAGTAGCGGCATATTCGAATAATTCTATCACCTCATTTCTTGTCCGATGATATTGTAGATGGCGACTATGAAAGTATGAACTCGTCTATTGTTAACCTCTCACGAAATGACACGTTAAATCTAGAGTTAAAAACTAACCTTAATAAATCACTTCTTAATTTGTTGTAACAAGCTTTGCCTATTCTAAATTGGATATTTGGAAGTGAGATTACTCGATTAGTATGTATTCTGGTGTAACATCTAAACGATGTACAAAATCCTTTTCAAATCTTGTTTTTCTCGCGCGTTGCTCGGTCATTAAACCGAGATTTAAAGCCCCAATTCTTGTCGGTGCTCTCGTGGTTGAACTGCAATGAGCACTGTCATCCACCCCCACTGACTGGCGCAGTCACGAGTCAATGAACGTTGGATGATGGCGTACTCCTCAAGTCAAGCCTTACTGCAGTTCAGTGTGCTTATTTTTAATCTCTTTTTATTTTTATACAGCTCAAGTCTCTGTTTTTAATGTCACAATAAGAGCCTGATATTATTTTTTTATTTATTTATTTATTTTATCCAAACTTATATCTATCTTTACAGGTGTTGCATACCTAATACGATAAACATTCAGCATAAACATTAATTACATAAATTCACAAAATATACACATTAACAATAACTTATAACATATAAAGCAGCCCTTGTGAGCTCACTCAGAGAACAACTAAAGATATCCTCGCAATCTGAAAGTCGATTGATGAGTTGCATGGCACGAGACAGCGGTGCCTCCCTCAGTAAGTTGGTACGCGCGCGCGGCATGGCGAGCAGCCGCGGCCGCTCCACATACCGATCCGGTACATTCAAATAAATGTTCCTTAAAACCTCATTATTGCTCAACTTTCCTCTCAGTATTTTGACGAGGTATAAAACCAGAGCCAGCTCTCTTCTAACCTTAAGTTCATTATATCCCACCATACCCAGAACGAATAAAGTAGGATATTTCAAAGGGTAAAATGGATAAACCCCATACTGACGCATATATAAATATCTTACAAATTTATTTTGTACCCGTTCCAACATGAGGCTATATTTAGTTTCATATGGTGCCCAAATTACCGCGTTACACTCAAGGTGACCCCTAACTAAGGCGTTATACAATGCCTCAATCGCCTTAATATTTTGGAAACCGTGAGATCTACGCAAGAGGAAACCCAAATTACGGTACGCTTTTTTACATATATTTTTTTTTACATGCTCTTTGAATGTGAGCTCTGCAGTGAAGTGAACACCCAAGTCTCTAACCTCTTTCACCCTAGTCATAGGTATCCCCGCAACTTCATAACCACTCAGAATGGGGTTATGGGCGCGCGTGAAAGTTATTGTGACGCATTTAGAAGAGTTAAAGTGCAATCGGTTTTTCTGGCTCCACTCTACTACTCTATCAATATCCCTTTGCAACTTTCTACAGTCTTCCGGGCCCCTAATCACCATGTACAACTTGAGGTCATCCGCGAACAATAAACACTTGGAGTCCCTAACGACCTCCGGCAAATCATTTACCATCAATATGAACTCAAAAGGCCCAAGATTGCTGCCCTGACTTACTCCCGTTCTCGTGCTATAAATTTCTGACACATACCCAGCATATTCCACATATTGGTGCCTATTTCTCATGTAGCTAGCAAATAAATGCAAAAGATGCGGCGTGAAACCGAGCCCCGCCAGCTTATCTAGTAGCACGTCATTATCTACCAGATCGCACGCTTTTTTAAAGTCGAAATACGCGGCGTCAACCTGCAACCCACCATCCACACTTGGCACAACATCCGACATGTAGTTCAGGAGATTGCTGGTGGTGCTCCGAGCTGGCCGGAAGCCGTGCTGTGCGTCCGTTAGTTGTGCACATACTTGTGAATACAAACTTTTATGAATAGCGGATTCCAATACTTTTGCCGGTGTGGACAGCACTGCCACCGGTCTGTATCCGTCCACGCTTGATGACATACCTCCCTTTGGGACAGGGACTACTCGCGTGACTTTCCAAATCTCCGGGAACACCGCGTATTTCAAACATAGATTATATATGTGAAGAAGCGGCCGCGCTAGCACTTCCCTACAATCCCTAAAAACGTACGGAGGAATGCCATCCGGGCCTACGGAAGTCTTAGGCTTGAGTCTTTGCAGCGCCCCCCTTACGTCGTGTAGTTGTAACTCATCTAGGTGCACGCGAGCCCCTTCATTCACATTTACAGCCCTAGTTACACTTTCACTAACGTCCAATTTCGCCTGCTCCGTGCCATATACCGAATAAAAGTACTTCGCGAATTCACTAACACACTGGTCATCTGTAAGCGCCTCTCCGTTCTTTAAAATAGTTCGAGTTCCCCTAGTACCTCTCTTTGATTTTATATATTTCCAAAAAGATTTCGGATCATCGAGAAGGTGATTTTGAACACGTTCTCTGTATTTTTCCTGAGCCAATTTTATATATTTTTTTACCCTGGCCCTACTTGCCGCGAACTCAGCATAATCCTGTCTTAATTTCCTAATTTTGAAACGTTTGTGTAGAACCGCTTTTAATTTTATTTCGCAAATTATTTCACGCGTGTACCACTCTGGGTAAATGTATCGCGAGGTTCCACATTTTTTATTTATTTTCGGTACACACTCATCTATTACAGCGTTTAAAGTGTCATATAAAAAACTTAAGCTGTTATCTAAATCTAATGTCCACATCGGAGTCCAATCTATAGCCCCTATCGTTGAATACAACAATGAAAAGTTCGCTTTGTTAAAATTCCACCGTGTTAATGAGCGACGGCCGGCCGGGCCGCCGGACACGGGCGACGACGACAACGGCCGCGGCGCACCCAGCCGCACGGACACCGCGAGCGCGGGGTGATACGCGTCCGGGGCTACTAGCGGAGTAGTCGCGCTCACACACACACTGTCGCCGTCCCACGTACTCAGTACCAGATCCAACAGACGCCCGCTACAATTTACTATGTTGTTGCTCTGAGTAAATCCACAATAGCTTATATAATAGCTTATAAAATATTCATAATAATTTGTAACATTTGTTGGACAAGATTGCAAATTAAAATCACCTAAAACTAAGACAGCACTGCAGTTCTTACAATATTCTTCTATTATTTTAAACATTACCATATATTCAGTTTCATTACTACTTGGAGGAATATAAATTACACAACATAAAAACAAAAATCTCTGATGTAAATAAATAGCAGCACTTACTAGCTCGAACGCATGATTGTCTATGATGACGTCGCCCGGGATCGCTGCCTGCCGCAGTTCGTACCGAGGTGCGGCCACTAAACAAGCGCCCCCCTGCTTTCGCCCATCTGCCCGATCACATCGAATAATTGTATATCTTGCCGGTATCAACTCGGAATCATATATCGATTCATTACATCCAGTTTCCGTTATAGCGAACAAGCTCGATTCCGAAGTAGATACACCTTCGTAGAACTCATCCAATTTGGTTCGAAGACCCCTCACGTTCTGGTAAAATACTTCAATATTAGTTGTATTTTTATTTGTTTCTGGTCTTACGAAACCACACCCATTCACAAAATTCAATGTTTACCGCCCAATTTTCCGCCTGGCTTAGTAAATCATATTTACTTTCAGGAACCCCTATTATAAAAGATGCATAATCTCTCTCCGTTTTGTGTTTTATTCTTTCCACTTTCACAGCAGTTTCCTGACCACATATTCTTTTCACATGTGACTCTAAACATTGTACTGTTGTCTCTTTCTGAAGTCTCCAGACGTGCAAATATTTTTTACGTTCCGTCCCATGTATTTCGAAACCAGTACTACAACCTCCTCTTTTAACTTCAGCGCTAGGATATCTACTTTTTCTCCTATTTATTAAGGTCCATTCTTGCGTTGCTTCTGAGTCGTTGTTAATAATAATATTATTACCACTATTCTCATTAGTAGTAGCTGGTCTATCTGCGCTCAGTGATAACAATGGTTTCGTGGCCACACATTGTTTAGCTACTGCCGCCTGCTTTTGATTTTGCTTTACCGTACTTGCAAACGATTTTGGCATCTCTAATGTTGACGATTGAGTTTCTTTTATTTGTCGTTCTATTAGTCGGGTTTCATTTTTATCTAACAGCACTTTAATCATACTTTCTAATACATCTACCCTCTTTGATTTTTCTTCGACTACCTTCAAAACGTCTCGCACTTGCTTTAACTCTGCTTCGGTGCGATCAAATCTATTTTGAAGGTTATTGAATTCCTTTGTTTGTTCTTCAATTTTATTATACAATTTCTGATGAAATTCCATGATTTCTTCAAACAGATTTCGCTCTGTTTCAACAATAGAAAGGTCTTGCATCCTGGACTTCCCGCGCTCCTTGTTAACGTAATTTCCAGGCGTAAATGTTTTATTCATGATTCCTTGACCGCGAATAGGCGTCTCGACATTACCCCGCTTTGGAACATCACTTCGAACATTATTAAATAAAATTATGGAATGGAACATTATTAAATAAAATTAAAGTAATATGGTATCTGCTTATGGAAATAATTTTAGTTTTAGAGTGTATACGGCTTTTACCACAATCTGAGGAGCCCAAGCCAACCTCACCTGCAAGTGGTGCACCTGCCGATCAACGGACGAGACTCTGGCGAATATAAATGTGCCCGGAAAGCGGCAATAGGCTCGACACCTATTACGTGGGACCAAAAATATAAATGGCGAAGTGTGGACGTATGATATGCCTCTGCCTACCCCTTCCGGCAAACAGGCGTGATAGTTAAAAGGGCTCGATCAAGTGATGATATAAAAGAAAACCATTTTTAAACGTTACATATTAAATCATTTGTTCGTTAACTGATCTTTGAACACGTGTCACCATATCACCTAGATACTAGTTAATACGGATATTATTAATAAGTAGAATAAAATACAAAAGATTACAACCTGTTTTTAGCCACCCCCCCTCTTGAACTAGCACAGCACACACACTTTTAACCAATAATTTATTAATTATGCACCAACTCTTTAATACTTTCACAATTTTATGATACACTTCTCAAACTTAAGGATGGACTGCTTCAAATCAGAGCCCAGACGCGAATGACTCCCAAAATGTAATAGCAGATCCCCTCAATTTTAAAAACCCCACTCCAGTAATAAATAAAGTAAACTTTTATCTAATCGGATGTGACGTCAACAATTAAATCTATGCTAGTAAAAACGGAATACTTCCTTAACTGAAAACGATAATTTAACATCCTAATAATGAAATCGTTGCACAACTTATTAATGCAATTTCATACAATAAAGTACAAACATGAGATGTGTAATCGGTATCCTTACATATTATATATGTATGTATTATTTTAGCTTTTAAATAATAGGATTAATTAATTTTTTCTGCTAACCCTAAGGTTAACTGGTAGGGAATGCATTAAGTTCGCCTCTTGTAATACTTTTAACTGTGCAATAAAGATTTAATAAAAATAGTGAAAAATTGTTGGCGGTTTCCAGTCATTGCAACATAGTGTAATTTATTTTACTACAACAAATGTGACTAAGCCGTTTTGGCTTAATTATGATTCCAATTCTAACTTTGTAATGCAGCTTAGTTTTGTTTAGAAAACCCTTTTGAAACACACACTGACTAAGCGGATTTTAAACCAGCAATAATTGTAACATATAGAAGAATGGATTAACATAGACCTAATTTATTTATTAATTGCATCAATACATTAGGGAAGGTTATTAGATAGAATTCGTCATTCTGCCATTGAAACAATGAAATGATGTGGTCTCATGAAACTGACTGCCACGAGCAATCGTTCTGTGACTCAAGTCACAAACATTAAACAGGGACAGTTTTTCTTTTTGTTTTAAATAATGGCTTCGTGCGCTTAGCACATTTAGCCAGTTCAAGTAAGAGATATATAATTCATAGTAAATGAGAATGAGTGGTGATAAAGATGATAATGGTAAATGAGATGACCTCCCTAATAAGTCCGTTGAGTCCTCAGTAAAGATGTGGGACTATACTGAGATCTCACATGGACTCCTTGAGAGAATTTGAAAAGTGATGTTGGCTTTGTTTGATTTACCAACACTCATGTACGTTCACAAACCTTTAACGGTTAATGATCCACCGCTATTACACATTAATGTTCGAAATATCACAATAAAACAAATCTGCAGACATTACGCTATACTTTCCCGCCAAGAAGTCCAACTGAGACAGTTTCAATTGAAAAGTATTTAATTTTTTAAATAAATCTACTCATTTTGAAATCAGAGGCGTGCACAAGCAGTTCTAAAGCTGAAGGAGGAAGTCTCATTATCATTAAGTTAACGTCTCGTTTTCGAGTGCTCGAGTTTAACCTGAATCCCTCACCAGGGTTCGGAAGGGTGGCCAGTGCTCTGTAGCCGATCGTTAATGGGTTGACTTTTTATTTCCTATGCAATAAAAATTATTTATACATAATCTCACGTCTGTTTTCCCGAAGGGTTAAGCAGAGGCATGTTATACGACCACATTTCGCCAGTTATATTATTGGTCTCACGTAATAAGTGGCGAGCCTATTGCCGCTTACCGGGTACTTTTATGTTTACCAGAGCCTCGTCCGTTGTTCGACAGGTGCACCACTTGCAGGTGAGATTGGCTTGGGCTCCTGATATCTTGGTATTATCAATATTATAGTCTCGTAGTCTATATCATAAAAATGAAAGCTATTGATTTTATACATGTACTTAGTATAAATAGATAGATAAAACGTTTATTTTCTTTAAATAATTCAAGTTAATAATTTGTAATTTCTTAATTTTAATCTTTAGTATGTCCACTGTTGGTATCTCTTTTAAATAAATAAGTTACATTAAAACATATTCCACTAAACCGTGTGACTGGTTTGTCTGTGGGTCACAGTCTCTTTTATACTAATTACAACTTATTCTATATTGATTACAAAAGTTAGTAAAAATAGAGAAGACAAAAAAGATAAACTACAATAGTGTTTTTTCAAATTTTATTTTTATTTTATTATATTTAGGACAACAAACCGTTACACAATATATAATATTAAAAAAGCTAAAACTAAATTTGGTTCATTGCGTAACCAGCGACGTTATCCACGACAGAATGTAAAACATATGAAACGAAACTTAACTTTATCAATTATACACATATTGCTGAATCTAATAATAAATACAATAATATTTTATCCGAATTTGCTTTGTACTTGTTTGTTTGTTTTCACTCTAATGTCATATTATGTGATAAATCTATTAAGTGAGCAAGTATCAACACAATCTTTGCAATGGGGCTTACCACTGCTAACTTATTGAATGATTTTCCAAAAGCTCTGACCACTCACAATACAATGACTAAACTTCAATGCGACTTCGCCATCGCGCACGCACAAAAACTCACCGTTCACGCATTACACTTTTCCCCATCACTAAACACGTGTGTTCAAAATAAGGAAAATGTTCCTTCTAGTTTGAACATAGTACAATAACAACAGTGGAGTATTTTGCATTGAGGATAAATAAATCTTACCAGGTCCAGCAGTCATCAGGCAAAATGTAAAGTAACATTGACCTAATATTGATTTTACGAATTACTTAACAAACTACCTATTTTTTTGTACATGCACCATTATATAATTCAGACCATATCTAATGTTTCTGTGTAAATCTTTGTCCAGAATTGAACACTAACATTAGGAGCGTAAATAATGAGCCTTTTCAGGAAGACCTAAACCGCCAATTGGGATATATTTTAGGAGAAGGTTTTTAAAATATTTCTCTAAAGATTTATAGCATTAATTTGAAACTTTTACAAAATGTTATAGGCAACTCCCTATTAATTCAAATGCTAAGATTTGACTCGGTTCTCTAATGGTTAATATTGCAACAGATTTTTGGCGCTTAACTTGCTCTCCCTAAAAAGGCTTGACTGTCCTGTATAGCTCCTTGCCAAATTTGTACTGAGTTTGAACATAGTCAGATGAAAACGCCAAACATATAGTCTTGCTTAAAATTGCCTCTACACTCAAGACAAGTATGTATAGGGGGATCTCTATATACTAAGACCTAAGGAGCTCAAGCCAACCTCACCTGCAAGTGGTGCACCAGCCGATCAACGGACGAGGCTCTGGCGAACATTACAGTTCCTGGTAAGCGGATGTCCGCTTGGTATGTATATAATTGGCGAAAAATGGGCCTCTGCCTTCTCATTCGGGGAAACAGGCGTGAATGTATGTATGTAAAATAATGTTTTTGTAGATTTTTTCCTCCCAATCTAATCTAACCGAATCAATCGTCTCAGCTCATTAACGACTCACTACTGAGCACGAGCCTCCTCTCACTTACCAAGGTGAGAGGGTATTGGGTCATACTCCTCCACGCTGACCTAGTGCGGATTGGCGGAGGCAGGTGTATGGCGTCCTGCTGTTGGAATTGTTTAAGCCGCCAAATTAGGCCTCTAACATGGCTTAACAACTATTACATTTAGTGTAAGCCAAGACCAACGGCTTAGCGTGTCTTCCGAAGCACGGAAGCGCTTAATATCAAATGCCACACAAACGGTCACCCATCCAAGCACTGATCATTGTAAGCCCTGCTTTACATTGGTGATCGTCCACTGAGCACCGCGGAATTTTGAATTATGAAACTGAAATAGAGACATATCACTATCCTATTTTGCCTACGCTGAGATAGTCACACAATGGTACGAGCCCCACGTATCCATGACGACACAATATAGGAAAAAAGACTAAATATTATGCAATATTTTCCTCGTTCTTTCGTTTGGATCCGAGGATTTCCTCGGCGTGATTAATAAATAAGCGGACGATGGAGTTACATAGATATATACGATGGAGTAGGTTTTTAAGTACTCGTTCAACCACAGGGGATAACACGATCAGTATGATGTCATGATAAATTGCTGTCAGTAAACAAGCTTTAATCATGGACCATTACCGTTTCACTGAGTACGGACCTCCTCTCACGGACTAAGGTGAGAGGGTATAGGAGGTAGCGTAGATTGTAGCAAGGAATTCGGTACTTTAATAGCTGCTTTCAAAGAGTACCTTATAAAGCAGATATAAGTAACTAACTTTACATAAGTCGCTGGTTAATCCGGCTCGAAGGACCACAAAGCTGTTGCTCGTAATCAATGTCAAAATCAGATCGTCCGTCTCTCTTGAAGGTGCACTGGACTTATCATGCTACGTTTCTTATCTAGAACGTTCTGTCGCGCTACGTTTATCCATTCCAGAAAGTTTTTGACACGATGGCCGTCATCAGTATTTGGTTATAAACACTAGTAGAAGGGCCTTCTTATTTCACGAAAAGTTTCCGCGGAAGATAATATATAGTGACTGACTCACTTATAGTGTAGGTACCTACTTTAATTAATTTACATTTAAATGCAAAAGAATAAATACGAAGAATACATATAAGCACAACGAATATATTGTTAGCGGGAAAAAAAAGCATCATGTCTGTAGTTTTGTTTTATTTTCTAAAATTTGTGATATGTCGAACATAAATGTGTAATAACGGTAGATTATTAACCGTTAAGTGTTTGTGAAGGTACATGAGTGTTGGTTAATAAAACGAAACAGTGCAACGTCAAAAGTGATTCAAATTATTTCAAGAAGTCCATGTGAGATCTCAGTTTCTTTACTGAGGACCCAAGGGGTTTGGGGAGAGGGCATCTCATTTACCATTTATCATCTTTATCACGGCTCATTCTCATTTACTCTTATTCATATGTTATTAATATATCTCTTACTTGACACTGGCTAAATGTGCAAACCGCACGAAGCCATAATTTAAAAAAAACACATGTTCGGTATCTATATTATGCATATAAAAAGGAATAACTACGGGACAAGGCCGATGTCCAGTAGAGGACCAAGATAAGCTAATGATGCTAATGGTGGTACATATATACATACAATCACGTCTGTTTTCAATAAGGGGTAGGCAGAGGCATATTTGACGCCCATAAGTCGCCAACTATGTTGTTGGTCCCAAGTAATAGGTGGCGAGCCTATGGCCTCTGTAATGTTCGCCAGAGCCTCGTCTGTTGATCGGCAGGTGCACCACTTGCAGGTGAGATTGGCTTGGACTCTTAAGATGTTGGTAGGATGCCGACTGGTCTCTACCTTGTCGTGATGGGGGGGCTGAGTACCTCCCGGTAGGGCGGAGAAGGCGCTAGGGAAAAGGTAACACCCAGAGATTGGCGACCCTTTGGCCAGAAGGCAGTGCGTACATGCATTTTGTTGCCGACGTAACAGAAAAGAAAAGTAGGATCCCTGTACACTATGATGGCACAAGAGATATGTGATACTTTTGACCAGCTTACTGAGTCGTTTAAATGGCTGTTATTTTTATCACCTATGAAAATTACAAAGTGAGTTATATATTTTTTAAATCCCAGTCACTTTATGCGATCTTAATCAAATCATTATCTTAGCAATTAGCTGCATTCAAGTCTTTGAAGTGATATAAAGCTTGGTCATAAGGAAACGTGATTAATTACTTAACGAAACTTAAAATTCAGTACTTGCTAAGTAATACTTTTAGTACTTGTAGCCATATTTATGCATTTTTGTTAACTTCCGTGTGGGTATATCGTGGTTTTTTGTGGGAATAAGAGATTATATCGAAGGACAAAGGTATTTAAGTTATTATATTAATGATTTTGCACAGAGATAAATAAATAAATATTTTCTGACAATTACACCAATTATTTAGTTCCAAGATAAGTATCATTAAGAACTTATGTTTTGGATCCTAAACAACGGATAAACATACTTAAATACTTTTTTTTTGTAAATACATACTTAATATACATAGGAAAACACCCAGACCAGAACAAATATTTATGTTCATGCACACAAAGATTTGTCCTGTGTGGGTATCGAACCCACGCCCTCTGGAGTGAAGTGTAGGTATACTGACCTCCACACCATATCGGTCGTCAAGAGATGTGGCTGTGTCTGATGGATGACGCATTGGAATTCCGATTTGAGCTCAGGAATTGTTTCGGGTTTATTCGCATAAGCCCGCGGTTTCACATAACCCCATAGAAAAAAATCGCGAGGCGTTAAATCGCACGACCTTGGTGGCCTGGAGTAATGTCTGCTTGTCATCGGAGCTGTGGATATTTTATTCCGTACTAAATCGGAACATGTCTTCTTTAAAATACAATTAAAATATCACAACTCTGTTTAAACATACGAGTTTTATATTAAAATGTTATATTAAAAAGTGCACTCATATTGAGACACCCTTTATTGTGCCTCTGCCTACCCTTTCGGGGAAACAGGCGTGATATATAAATATTTGTGCGAAATGTTATCCAAGTGCTTTAGGCCGTTTTCAGGTGATTAAATAACAAACATATAATTAAACAAACATAGGAATCATCCGAAACAAAAACAATTTGCATTTATGCACACAAATAATTCGAAATTCATAATTTTCATAATAATTGAAAAGCTCGTAGCTCTGCGGATCTCGTACAGCAGAGTTTACAGAGGTCAGTCCATGGATGGGTGACCGTTTGTGTGGCATTGGCCTCCGCTAATCGTATGGTGGAGTATGACCCAATACCCTCGCACCTTGGTATGTGAGAGGAGGCTCGTGCTCAGTAGTAGGACGTTTATGGGCTGATATGATGATAATATGATGACACACATAATTCTAGTGGGAGTCGAACCCCCAAACTTAGAGCGAAGAGCAGTTATACGGACCTCTAGCCGCATCAGTCGTAAATACGATGCTACTTTGAACTGAACCACTTGCAATAAAGTTGCACCGTAATACCCTTCGGTATGATTCACTGGATACAGATTAAAAACTGGTTCATATGAAGGTGACTAAAGAATTTTATATAATCATATACTTTATTGATATTCATGTGTTTACACATTAATATTTATAAACAACAACATGGGTATTTTAATTCTTCTTTATTTGTATACCTCAGCCATTAAAAAGTTACTGTTGAACCAAGGCCTTCTCAAATGATTTCCATTTTGAGTGATTTTTAAAGTTGATAGTATAAACTTTTCGATCTCATCCCGCCCTCTCCTTTCCTCTCCTGGACAACATGTGCTGGTCTTAGGAACCATCCACATACTGCGAAGACTCGAACCAAAAAATTTGGTTAGTCGTTCCTATGTAAATTTTTGTCTTATTGCTAATTTTAGTATGTTATTGTTTGATTTTAGTTTTTTATTGTTGTTTTATTTGAGTTTGTTTTGTGACGTATTTTGTGCACGTGTCTACTTTGTATATGTTTTTTTTCCTTTTTTCGGTCTGCTGGAAGAAATTCCTTTTAGGGATAAGCAGTGCCGTTGTACATGTCTTTCATAACTTTTATCTTTGTATATGATCCTTATGTGCATAAATTGTTAAATAAATAATAAATAAATAAGACCATTAAACTCTAGAATTATCTGCCGGTTCAGTTGTTTACTAGTTCCTATAATCCCGGGTTTTTAAGCGAAGCGTGAAACGGCATTTTACTCGGCCGCCTTCGGTGGGAGCGCTTTGTACCGTGCTTACTCCACGGTACGAAGCGCCTATATTTTTTTGGACTGCTTAACGTCCTGCTGCTGATCCGATCTCGCAGTAAAATCCCAAAAAATGCTCGCTGTCCGACTAGGAGCTTCCTCATAATTTGCTTACTGCAGTTATGAAGCAAAAATAACGCTCTTTAAGGCATACTGCCAAAACTTTTACACAGCGGCTCTGTGGGCCAAGTATACTAAAAAGGCCTGGTATACCTTAAAAGTGCAGTACAATAACTGTTTCAAGATTCTGATGGGACTCCCTAGGTAGCCGCTATGCGGCAGTGCATCGGCGATGTTTCAGAGTCCAGAGTCGATGATTTTTGCGCGATAATTCGCAAAAAGACGGGGTCACTTCTAGTCAGAATGAGATCTAGTCCCAACAGAATCCTGAACATGTTAGTTAATAAGTTTGATGCACCAATTATTAGGCACTTTGTGTCTGTATTGGTGCATCAAAAGCCACGGCTATGATGTTGTAAATTTTTTGTAAGTATATTTTTTTAAATTACTGTTGTGTTTACTAATACTTGTCTTTAAGTTATGTAAATTACTAACAATTGGACCATTGTTGTCAAATGAATGAATTTAATTATTATTTTTATATGCCCATAGGTACATCTGGTAGTAAGTATTCATACAATACAACTTCATAGCCTTATTACTCATGTTAATAACGAAATTAAGTAATATATGTGGCCATTAGGAAAACCTCGTGTCGATAACTAGTATAATTAATGTGAGTTACCGTGATCATTCCTCAGTAGCGACTTGTTAGTCGCGTGCCCTCTAATTACAGCTAGGGACATTAAAATGGCGCTGTTCAAGAATATATCTTCATATATGTCACTTATAAATTTATAAACATATAAAAATATCACCGAAATGTATGTACGCGCATAACTTTCGAACGACTGCATAGATAGATAGATAAATAAAACGTTTATTTCCTTTGAATAATACAAGTTATATATAAACATATCCCACAAAACCGTTTGACTGGTTTGTCTGTGGGTCACAGTTTCTTTTGATACTCTTTTATACATTACAACTAATTTTATAAATAAATAATTACAATTTGTCACGTACGCTAATATAGTGTTTTTTTAAATTTGTTTTATACTTATTTTTGTTTGTTTCCATTGTTTCTAATGGCTTCAGGTATACTATTTAAAAGGTATGGAAGCCGTTTTATTATAGTCCTGTCACCATAATTATTGTATACTCTGTATAATATATATTGTATATTGTATATATATTATATTCTATATATTGTATACTATACATCTAATGGGATAATTCTTGATTTTGATATTGTCGGGACAAGGTTTGTATTGTAAATTAAGGAAGGTCAGCGAAAAGTTAGAGAACTTAACGACTTAAAATTTTTCTCGGAAACCACTTTTAATTGTAACCATAGCGTTTGACACAGCTGTCAGTCGTTTGACAGCAAGCGCAACTGACATAATGAATTACAGCACCACAAACTTATCTGGTTGAAGTCATCATACGAGTCTGGCTGAATTGTCGGCACTACCCTTGATGACATAGTGCCATTCATTTAAAAGAGAAGAAGAAGAACTTGTCTGAACTGGTGACGGTGTCGCTGTTCGACAATTTAGCTAAATAAAATTTCCACAGTTTTACGCTTAGTTCCAATTTCGGCCAGTGGATTAAACAGGTTTGTGGCACTGTTAAACAAGACGGGACAGCGGTCTGTCAGGTGAGCCGTGAGATTTTTATTGTACCTGTTAATTTACGAGAAAGGCTTGATCAATCAAAAATATTACTTGAACACTTAATGGGACATTTGGAGGCTTACATACAGTTTTTACTAAAATTAGGAACATATCGCATGCTTAAAGGAACGTCGACCCATTAATATCTAGGACAGGTTTGAATTACCAGTGCTGTAATTCATTATGTCAATTGACTTACTGTCAAACGACTGACAGCTGTTTCAAACGCCATGGTTACAATGAAAAGTGGTTTCCGAAAATAACAAGTGAATTATAATAAACTACATACATAATCTTAAACGCATAAATTATGATAACTCTATTGTAGATGGCTCAGCTTGAGCTGTGTGAAGATTGGAATCTTATCTCAGCGCTTTTATTCTGCCGTGCATTTATGTATCATATCATAGTATAAAGCGTGATTTTAGCGGCCCCATAGCAAATCGGCGCGGCGCGCGGCGCCCAGGTGATCGCTTGTTATTCCCCGTGTGTTTCCCCGCGCCCGCGCACCACGCGCACGCGCATGTGGGCAACTGTTGCGCAATCGGACGATGAACTGGCGCGCAACTTCAGCCATAACACTTTTCTATGACCACCTATTAAGCCTACTTAATTAATTAGGGTGTGTAAAGACCCCATAAAGACCATACATTCAAAAAAAATCAATTTCATTCATTCAAGTTTGGCTCAAAAGAGCTCTTATGAACGTCAAAGCTTAAAAACTAGCGCGCCCAAGGAACATAGGAACCCAAGCCATTCCACAACCAACAACTCAAGGCTCTGTCGGAAGCCGGTGCCGCAGAGGCTAATGCCGCAAGAGCTTATGCAACCATAATAATCTTACGTCGTAATAAAATAATTCTGTGTCTTTTCTTCTCTTATTTTGTATGTAATGACGTGTCTCCAGGTATTAGTTGCCTCTTGCGGGACTGTTATTCCGCAAGGGTTACCGCGGCCTCGGCACGTAGCAGGCTCAAAAGAAGGAACATGTATGGTTTTTAGTCTGTAGAAGTCTGACACACCCTCCGCTCCGCTCCACCTACTACGGGGGAAGGTAATTTGATGATTTTCCATCAAAAAAAAAGGTATCAGTTCCCGTTAAAGAGGACGTCGAGGTTCTACCGCAGTTTCAGATTCAGTCATTATACGAGATTCTCTCTTACGATTTTGGCTTGAATAGTAATAGGTTGGGGAAAAAGTCTTTTCGTATTTTTGTATGAAAAGTCAAGACATTTTTTTCAAAGTTTATTTACATTTATTTACAATATATATGTACCGTTTTGTTGAATAACTTTCTGCCATTTTGTGGGCAGAGACATTATCCCGTTACTGTAGAAACTTTGGGACTTCTGATCAAAAAAACGGGACAAATAGTTTTGGCAGTCCTCTCTTGAGGTCAACCTTACAGAACCTAAAGAATTCTGCAGAGACCGAAACAGGTGAAAATCTGAAGGCGCAAGGTCAGGGCTATATGGTGGATGCACTAGGACCTCCCAGTCGAACTCTCTTAATTTTTGCTGAGTGGCTAAAGATGTGTGTGGTCTAGCGTTATCGTGATGAAAGACCACACCCTTCCTGTTGATCAATTCCGGCCGTTTTCTCTCGACTGCTTCCTTTAATCTCATCAGTTGCTGGCAGTAAAGATCAGAATCGATGGTTTTGCCGGGCGGTAAAAGCTCATAATAAACAATGCCCTTCCAATCCCACCATACACACAGCATCACCTTATTTCGTGTTAGGCCAGGTTTGGCCACAGTCTGTGAAGCCTGGCCAACTTTCGACCACGACCTTTTTCGCACGTTCTTGTCGTACGTGATCCACTTTTCATCGCCAGTTATCAATCTCTTCAAAAACGGCTCGGTTTCATTACGTCTCAATAATGAATCTCAAATGAGTACACGGTTCATTAAGTTTCTTTGAGTGAGCTCGTGTGGCACCCAAATATCGAGCTTTTTTGTATAACCAGCTTTCTTCAAATGGGTCAAAACTGTTTTGTGGTCAATTCCCAGTTCTTCAGCTACATCGTAACTACTAATATGCCGATCTTGCTCCACTCTTTCAAAAATGGCGTCCATTTTATTCGTAACAGGGCGACCAGAGCGAGGTGCATCTTTAACATCAAAATTTCCGGACTGAAAACGTTTGAACCAAATTTGTGCTACTCTTACTGACACTGCATCAGGTCCATAAACATCACAAATTTTTTTCACTGCTTGAGTTGCATTTTTGCCTTTTTTATAATAAAATTTTAAAATGTATCGAATTTCTTCATTAGATTCACTCATTTTTACGGAGAGAAAAACAAATGAAAAATAGCGGGAAACAACTTTTTTTTATTTTTTTCTTTTCTTTATAATGGAACCTTTTTAATGTTACCAAAACCAGCCAGACACAAATAGTACAGTCAAAAAAATTTTATAATAAGTTTATACCTACGTTATGCGAAAAGACTTTTTCCCCGACCTAATATTAATAGGTATATAATATCCTCATCCAAAATACCGTCAACCCAGTCAATTGAGCCCATTTGGAGCAGTGGAACGTTAAAAGACTTAGGTCAAGATGTTGAAAGAGTTATTGGACTTTCCCGTCCCTCAAACTTACTCAAACACACACGCAAGATAGTAATTAACGGTAGGTACAGATTCACTGCAATCAATATCCAGTCTAGATGATTGTTGCCGGAGCAGGTGTTATTATAGTATTGATTGGCAGCAATTTACGAGGTGTGCAAATGGGCTGCCTCATGGTAAGCTGCATTATCCTGTCCGGCTGACCTGTCTCAACACTCTAGTCTTGATGGGAATGTAACTGTCATATTTTACATCTTCTGTGTCTAACATACAATACATGACTAAATTCCTTTTCATCGGCCTTGGAAAGCTTGTGGACGCTGGAATTTCTAGGGCTACCACAAGCTAAAATCTCTCCAAGGAACTCATTCCGCTATCCAAGGTACAGTAAGCACTCCTGGCGATCGGTGCGATGATAAAATGAGGCCGTTGGCAAAATTTCAAACAGTTCCTGCTTACGGGTTAAATATATAATGAATTATACACACAAAATACGAATTCAATTCATGTTCGTGCAAGAAAAGACTGTCTTGACTGAACTGTAACTGCGCCACTGTTTAAAAAAAATATTGCGCGAAAATAATAATAAATAAATATTTTCTGACAATTACACCAATTATTTAGTTCCAAGATAAGTATCATCAAGAAATTGTGTTATGGATACTAAACAACGGATAAACATACTTCAATACTTTTTTTTTTTGTAAATACATACTTATTATACATAGGAAAACACCCAGACCAGAACAAATATTCATGTTCATGAAAACAAAGATTTGTCCTGTGTGGGAATCGAAGCCACGACCTCTGGAGTGAAGTGTAGGTATACTGACCTCCACGCCATATCGGTCGTCAAACTAAAAACTGCTTACGTAAAATCTTTTCAGTTTTACGTATTTGCCACCCTTTGAGACTCCGTACAGCCCTCTGCCTAGAGTCTTGCTTATACTATATAATACTATACTATATATTAACTGTTTACTGGGCCAACCTGCCAAACCGTAGCCCGCTCAAAATCACCCATTCCGCGGACACTCAACGCATTTAATGCCATCCTGGATGCAGCACCCGACTGTGATTTGTTTGCGGATGGATGGCCTGAGATTTTGTCAGTGTGTCTGAGGTATTGTGAGAGAATGGGATAAAAGAAGTTTTTATGTGCGAGATTTTAATATTATATTTAACTTTTACTGTTTTTGATAATTAGTGTAATTGGTGTATTCCGTTCTGATTAAATAAATACATAGTATAAAACAAAATCACTTACCTTTATCTGTCCCTATGTATCTTTAAAACTTCGCAACGGATTTTAATTCGGTTTTTTTAATCATCATTTCAGCCATTAAAAGTCCACTGCTAAACAAGGTTTTTTTAAATAAATAGAGTGATTCAAGAGTAAGGTTTATATGTAGGTCACGCGGACGGAGGCGGCCGCTAGTTGAGGATAACTTAAGAAACTTCATAAATAAAAGCATACGTACCTTCTAAACTTATCACTTGTAAATCTATTTGCGGTAATAGCGTATTGTCATCGCTTATGCATTCGGCAGCAGAGCCAAGACCCTGGCGAAAGGTGCGTGACCACCGTGCTCCAACACTCGTAAGGATGGTCGACCTTAGTCTGATTGAAGGATGTGTTCTGCAATGCAATTGCCTAGCAAGGTTTTGGTAGCAAGCGCATGAATAATAAAGTCAACTTGTGGGAATCCCGCTCAAATGTGTTAACTTAAAAATAAGAAGCGGCTCTGGGAAACAAGAGCTAAAAAGCTTACTCGGTAAGCAGGTAAGTAAATTTTGTTCTTCTGGCGTTTGCGGAAATCCATTGTTAGTAAGTGATGGATTGAAAATATCTTTGAGACATTTTTCGCGCAACTATTATTTCAGCACCAGTATAGTGACCACCAGTATTCGAAGATTTATACGTCAGGTCGTTATGTTCCCTAAAATATGGTAGAGCGAAACGATGGCTGGTTCACGGGTCATACTCGCGAGCGGTTGCTGTCAGTGGAGACTCATTGCTTTGAATTAAAAAATATTGGGGGCAAAATCATTTGTCATATCAGTTGTATATCTTGTTTTTCTCATTCGATAGAGATAAAATATTATATACTGTGCAGTCTTTAAAATCAACAGGATCATATAGATTTGTCCAAATTTTTCAAACAAAATGTGAATAAAATATTAGTTTTTTAAACAACAATGGAAGATATCTGGGCGGTACCATAATTAGGAAATCATCATCATCATCATCTCAGCCCATTAACGTCCCACTACTGAGCGCGAGCCTCCTCTCACATACCAAGGTGCGAGGGTATTGGGTCATACTCCACGACGCTGACCCAGTGCAGATTGACGGAGGCAGGTGTATGGCGTCCTGCTATTAGAATTTTTTAAGCCGCCCATTTAGGCCTCTAACATGGATTAACGACTACCGCATTTAGTGATAACCAGGACCAACGGCTTAACGTGCCTTCCGAAGCACGGAAGCGCTCGATATCAAATGTCACATAAACGGTCACCCATCCAAGGATTGACCTCTGTAAACTCTGCTTTACTTACCGCTTTACTTAAAGCAAATTGGATTCTGTTTTAGAATTTGTCAAGGTTTGTCAATTAATCTGTCTGTTGTGGTTTGTTCCTAAGATTAACCTCAGTCTAACCTCTTTCTAATATAAAAAACCCTCTATGATTTTAGATTTAGTAAGAATTCGAACCAATTACATCAACGTAATCTATCACATATTAATATAATATTTGAAGAGGTACATTAAATATATTTAAATTAATTCACCCATGAGTTTTTCCTTAAACAAAAATAAAATGGAAACACATAACAATATCGACATGAGGAAAACCTATATCGGTATTATTATGGTGCGCATAATAAGCGTGATCCCATCTAATTAATAATAATTAGCAGGTTTTTGATGTCATGGGGAAAATACTGGCAGTTATTCGGGTGATAACTTTCACTGTTCCATAGCTATTTAGTAAATTAAGTAACGATTTAAATTAATTTTAAAATAAGTTGTTAGAAAAAGCCAATAAGTTAATAGATAAATCAGGGCAAGCCGTTATCTGTGGGCGCGGTTATAATAGCAAAGTATATGTAGTAGAGAAGCGCTCGTAGCTCTGCTGTACAACGGTGATCGGAAACGATCACCGTTGTACAGCAGAGTTTACAGAGGTCAGTCCTTGGATGGGTGACCGTTTGTGTGGCATTTGATATAGAGCGCTTCCGTGCTGCGGAAGGCACGTTAAACCGTTGGTCCCGGTTATCGATAAATGTGGTAGTCGTTAAGCCATGTTAGAGGCCTAATGGGCGGCTTGATAAATTCTAACAGCAGGACGCCATACACCTGCCTCCGCTAATCCGCACTGGGTCCGTGTGGTGGAGTATGACTCAATACCCTCGCACCTTGGTATGTGACAGGAGGCTCGTGCTCAGTAGTGGGACGTTTATGGGCTGAGATGATGATGATATGTAGTATAGGTGCATAGGGATCTTGCCAATACCTGACGGGCCCAAGCCAACCTCACCTGCAATTGGCTCTGCCGAACATAATAGTTCCCGGATAGCGGCAATAGGCTCGCCACCTATAACGAAGGACCCAAGAATAGTATTTCCGATGTGAGCGTATATTATGCCTCTGCCTACCCCTTCGGGAAAACAGGCGTGATTGTATTTATGTGTAGGTCTTAAAGGGCTGTTTGACAAAAAATAACAACAGGAAGACACTCGGCTAGCTACGACAATCCTCTCAGGGTTCGTTTGTTGGATTATGACCAGAATTCCTCTCACCTTGGTTTATATTAGGGGGCCCAGGGACGGTAATATGCTGTGATGATAATGATGATGATCTCAAGACGCTAATCAACAGTAACATGAACATTCTTCGAAAGTGCTGCAAACTTGAATAGGTTTTTTGGCCTGAATTATTTCATTATTATATCAACTATATTTTCTGCAATTTTGCCGAAAGTTCCGTCAAAATTGCTGTTGTTACTGAAGATTTGAAAATTTGATAATGGTATGTTTACTTACCTAATTGATTTAGTAAAAACATAGAAATAGAGACAAGTACACACGTAAAATAAAAATTGAGTACACGACACAGCTTTTAGAATAGAATAGAACTCATATATTTCGTTAAGATTTGGCTTTTAATTTGGATGCCTGATGTTTATTGGTAAGTGTTTTTTGATGCGACTAGTCATAATAGCTACATTTTGACTCATAGTGAGCCATCTATAAATTCCAAAACAAGCACGCGCTATACCGTGGAAACAGACGGTATCAAGCGCATTTATGACGTACTGTTTCATGCCATCCTTAAAAACCCAGAAGCTATAGAAGTAGGTGACCGCGAAAAACCCTTAATTCCTAAGATAAAACCTATATAATTTTTTTTGGACTGCATCGACTACTTACCATCAGGCAGGCTGTTATAATAATGACCTGTCGCATTAAGAACAAAAAAAACCGCTTCCACACAGACGGAGTTTCAGAACTAAATTGAAACACATTTATTCTTAAAAACATTATGTACACTTAGATGGCAATAAATGAATTGAATTGAACTTAATCTAAATTACTTACCTAATTTTATTACATTATAACCTTGGATTCCTGAAAATTTGACGAACCTTTTCCTGAAACAACTGAATCTATGTTAGCCATTCTTAAAATGGTGTAAGAAATTTCCTGGCAAATTAGTGTTATATTTTAAGCAAGTGATGGATTAAAAATAGCTTTGTAACAATCTTTAGGTAAGATAGGAGCCTGTCTTCACGACCAGGAACGAGAGTCCAGCTTGCTTCCAATGGATTTCCGCAAAGTAACGCCTTGATCAATAAATTATACCAAGTTGCATCACAATCGGTCCAGTAGGTTTTGCGTGAAAGAGTAAAAAATAGACCGGGCCTGGGTGTTCTCTATATATATTAAAGTCAAACTCAAAATCATTTATTCAAGTTTGGCTCAATAGAGCTCTTACGAAGGCCAAACTTAAAATTTTACGTTGAATCAGATACTATTGTTATTAGGCCATATAACGTAACGTAAGAACTTGTGTTATGGATATTAATAAGGGATAAACATACATAAGTTGAATGAACACTCATCTGCTCCTACATATACTATTCAGCTGTTCCTCTATCATTCCTTCCTGCCTGCCACAAGCAAGTATTGCACCAGTTTTCCTTAAAGTGAAACATTGACAGTGAAACCACATCACGCCAACCAGTCTCCGATCGCGTGTTGGAAACCCAGCCTGATTCACTGTGACGTCCTTGCCTATGTTGAATCTATTATAAAATAAACTGCTCAGTGTAATCGTATCAGAAAGGAATGCCACAATTTTTCATAAATTGTTTCGTCAATAGCTTTGTTTGCACCTCAATTTAAAAAGGAAGCGATTGATGTTCTTGGTGCACCACACTTGCATACTTATCGTTTCCATTTTGTATATAAATAACGCCAATAAATGACATGAAAAAACCAAAATCGATCGCTGTATGATATTAACTTTTTAATTGTCAAGTATTAAATTAATGTAACTGTGATGTATTTTTGTGTATTTCTTATTATTCTGTATTGTAATGTGAGTAATGTGAATGAATTGTACATTTGCGTCTATTAGATTTATGTACACACATTTATGTGTACTTTAATGTGCAATTGTTTGTATTCCCAAATAAACACAATAAAAATGAAATAGACTATAACTTTTTTATTTTGTCAATTTATTAAATTGGTGAAAACAATGAAGCTGACATCCCAGACTGGGAGAGATTCGCCCAGGACAGAGAGGAATGGAGAGAACAGAGGGCTTTTACCCTGCACTGACAATATAGGTTAAATGTTAATGTTTCTCTGTGGGATCGCTCCCTCTATGGTTTTCACTGAAACCAGCGTGAAGCGTTTTCTAATGCTTAACACATGCTGAGTGGAGTCCATTTTGGTCCCATTTCCCAGAATTTATATATGTTCATACGTTGTTTAGTATCCTTAATACAAGTTTTTGAGTATACTTAACTTGGAACAAAATAATTGGTGACTGTTACTTATTTTTTTATATATGTAAATAATATATGCATAAATCGTTAAATAAATAAATAAGAGAATAAAACTGCAACAAAGAAAAACCAATAAAAGTACGTAGATACATACAAATGTATCAATATTCCTAGAAAAATAATGAGATCACACAGCTACTGATTGAACTGTAGTACACTGAACTGAACTGTAGTGAACTGTACAGTCGACCGTTAAATATTAAATTGTTAATGTGTATAAAATACACGAGATTTAAAAAAAATACATTTGACGCTCGGTTTAAAGACACAGTTTCAAGTACACAGGCCTGTGTACTTGAAACTGTAACTTAAAGAGTGGTATAGAAATAAATACCACTCTTTTAAAAAAACGTTTTATTCTAAGTTACAGAAGTTAGAGAGTGTTATTACAAAAACTCCTTAGACTCCGTGTCTAAAAATTTAAAGGATGTCTAAGGTATGTTTAACTTTCTCTATCACAAACCACTCTTAAGGATACGTTTAGTTAAACCCGCTTCTAAGCGACAGGTTAATTCAACGGGCTTTCATTCGTTCTTTCACACTCCGTGTTAAGCAAATCATGTTCAACTTAAAGGAGTATATTATTATAAAATATGAATACTTCACATATTAAAAAATAACGTTTGATTTTAGTGAAATAGTCTTGATATTTATTTATTTATGTATTAGTTACACGGGTCTGGCCCAATTACAATAACTAACTCAGTGAGTACTTTTACAAACATATAAAGTTTAAAATATATTTAAAGAGCACATTTATATTCACAAAAGGACGACAACTTTGCCTGAATTGATTCCCAGTTATCTACGAATATGTCACAGTGCAGGTACTGACACAGGACAGCATTAAGGCCGATGTGCATTCGGGCGATAGGGGATTTAGGTTTTTAAACAACTTTTAAGTCTACAAACAGTCATGTTAGAAATATAAAATACCTACTTCTAAACAATAAGCGTAATGGAGCATGAAACGGAACGAAACAGTTGTCAGCTGTCATCAATCAAAATATAGATAGGTAAAAATCTTTAAATTAATTGAGGACTTCTTGGCGGGAAAGTGAAGCGTCATGTCTGCAGTTTTGTTTTATTTTCTAAAATTTGTGATATTTCAAACATTAATGTGTAATAACGGTGGATTATTAACCGTTAAGTGTTTGTGAACGTATATGAGTGTTGGTAAATCAAACAAAACAGTGCAACATCACTTTTCAAATTTTCTCTCAAGGAGTCCATGTGAGATCTCAATATAGTACCACATCTTTACTGAGGACTCAAGGGGCTTAGGGGAGGGTATCTCATTTACCATTTATCATCACTCATTCTCATTTACTATGAATTATATATTATTAATATATCACTTACTTGACACTGGCTAAATATGCTAGACGCACGAAGCCATTATTTAAAATAAAGAAAGAATTAATTGAATATACCTATTCTAAAACAATGAAAACAATTTATTATTATGGAATTGGAGGCATTAAAATTGTAACGTTTATTAAACGTTCAGTAGTTTACGTTTAGTAACAATTCAATTTAAATAGTCCTCACCTCGAAGGTCACTCGGATTTATTCGTGTGCATTTTATTTGAATGTCACGACAGGTATGAATGTTATCTAAATCTTCCATATCGATAAGACCTCCTTATAGATTAAATCCATGGTTAAAGATGTTTATTTTGACTATAAAGCAGCAGCGATACACAAAAAATGTCAACGGTTCAAGAATAAACAAGCGCCAGCTCGTGTTAAAATTTAAACTATGTCTAAGAAGTGTTTAACTGTAGACAATGAATAGACAAGGTTTTGTACTAGTGTTTTAATCAAACGCGTGTTCAACATCTGTTCAACGTCTGTTTAACATTTTTGTAATAACACTAAAAATTTTTTAAATATAAATAATAAAAACTCTTCTTAGTAAATATCACATATATGTGATATATAACGTCTTAACTGAAAGCAATTTGTAATTGTTGTAACTTAGTTTTTCTACATACATACATCCAGGGGTAGGCAGAGGCATATTATACGCCCTTTCTTCGCCAATAATATAGTTGGTCCCATGTAATAGGTGGCGAGCCTATTGCCGCTTATCGGGAACTTTTAAATTCGCCAGAGCCTCGTTTGTTGATCGGCAGGTGCACCACTTGCAGATGAGGTTGGCTTGGGGTCCTTAGGTCTTGGTAGGATACACCCCCTATTTTTTCTAGGCAGTGTATATAGATCCCAACGTTGTATACTAGCTTGCTTTTAAACTTGCTAGACTAGCACTCCAATTTGAGTGAAAAAGTACTAAAACTCGCTATGGCAAACACCTCTTTCGCTTGTCTTCGCTTTTTTGTGAATAAACTTGTAGATTTCGTTTGTTTGGTTGTGCCTGTTCTGTGCATTTAATTTAATTTAATAGGTATAGAATTAATTTAATTTTCAATATAATTATTACTGTATAATAAACCGAATACAATAAGCTAAATAGAAAAAGCTAGCATCCTCCTCTCTTCTAAGTTGCCATACCCAACAGGGTCCATATTGTATCTGTGATATTATTAATAACATCTTTGTAACATATGGAGTGCAATAAACACATTGAGTATTGAGTATTGAAAGTGAATTTTCAAATAGTTATATTGAAATATCGATAGGGTCAATATAAGCAACACTCAATTTAAAAGTAAAGTAAAAACCAACTTTCTTTCTTAAAATCGGCTTAATAAAGTTCATTTGAAACTAACACATCCCTTAATTTTACACATATCGCAACGGGAACCAATCTGTAATGTTAGCTGCTGTACAAATCTAATCCTTGTAATTGTACCTACAAGTACAACAGTAATAATATTTGTGAGCGATGCAACAGAGTCACACAAAGGAATGAGAATTAATAAATTAATTAATATAACAACAAATTGCAGTGGAGTTAAGTAAATATGTAATGTGTTGAATCATATTTGTAGCAAGGGTAGTTGTTGCCTACCCCAAATGTACTATATATATGGGCGTGGAGTTATGTGTGTATATGAATAGTATGAACAACAAATATTTAATTAAACAAGATTAGTGAAAACGTCGTATTACCTTGGTTAGTGTTACGAGTAAGCTTTAATTTACTACGAATCCATTAGTCATACTCTAGGAAAATACTTTCACTCTTGGCTACGGTCGCTACGTAGAAATGGCGACTTGCTACGTCGTAGCAGGTCAAATTACGTAGAGGCAAGTCAAAGTGCTTTTGTGTGTCAATAATTTGTAACTATTATGACAAATTTACTAATATTTTTCTTAAAAATCAATGTAAACAATGTTATGTTCTTATAGTTCATAAGATAAGGATATTCGTATCTGATTTATTTTTTGCGTAACATGTTTTATTTTCTATTTTGTATTTATTCATTGTTATTACCAATTCTAAAAATAAACATTGATAGAAAAAAAATATGTAGAATTTTTTTTATATGATGGAAAATAATTATTAGTTGCTTTAGATTAGACGTACCTTGTTATTGAAAGTAAACATAAGGTATGATTTTTTTAGCTTTTAGTAAGAAAAATATAGAACAATCTAATGGATGTAACAACTAATTTTATTATAAATTGTATTGTTAAAGATAATTAAAAGATTAAATGGAATGCCTCCAAAAATTTAATTTCTATATTACCGACATTAAACATTTTTTACAGGATGTAATACAATGACGACGGAAAACATTCGCGTAACCGGCCGACGCACGAATTTCCATAACAGTCGACACAAACAGGTGCTAAGACATGTGAAATTGTTTAACATAAATGTTTAGTTACTATTAAAAGTTATCAATGGACGCGTAGGGCGCGAGATAGTGCGGCGCATGTAAACAAACAACTGTTACTAAGTAGTCTTAAGGCGCGCCGCCGCCGCTCGCCGCACTCTGCCGCCGACCGCCGGCCGCGCCGCACGCCTGTCGCCGCCATGATCGACTTCGCGCGCCCTTACGAGCAGAACATGTGCGATCTGTACCTGCCCCCCCCGACCCCCGCGCCCGCCCGCCTTGACGACTTCCAAGTCTTCAAGAAGGGAACCGCCTATATCTACGGGAACTACTACACCAACGCCTACGACGGGTACCCCGAACCCGAGCAGGAGACCGCCGTCTACCACAACCTCGTCAACCCGCGCGAGTACCGCCGCGACGACTGGAAGTACAAGAGCCTCAGCGAATGGAGCGAGGACGATACCGTCTCCTGGCTCATCGAGACCGCGCAGTGTCTCGGCTTCGGAGAGTACGACGTCCCCTTCTACAACTTCAGGATCCAGGGAAAGGATCTCCGGACTTTGAAATGCGAGGATGTCATGCAGCGCATGATCATGCAGAATGACGACTCCATCACCGGCAGACGATTGGCTGAGGTCATCTTTGAGAGACTTCAAATCGTCATCAACGATGAGTTGTATAGGAACCGGGAATCCTCGATATTCCGGTACGGGGAGTCGGAGCTGTACCAGAACCCCGACGCGGTCCAGACAGTGTTAGATTTAGACTCGTTGAGCCACAAAAACAGGATGTACGCCTCGGACTATAGACCCAACGACTGCAGTAGTAGCCGACTGCCCGGGGACTCCAGCGACGACGCGGAGGATGTGTTCCGGGCGTCGGAGACCCCCTCGCCGTACTACGGAAGTGAAGGAAGCAAATCCGAGGACGACGACGATAAACGTAAACCTTTCAAGAGACCTCCGGGAAGGCCGAAGGGCAGCGGCCGCAAGATTTGCAAGCGCCCTCGCAGTGTGTCAGTTCCTGAATTCCTGAGGAATCTCCTGTTGGACCCGAGATACTCGCCGTCGATAATCAAGTGGGAGGATCGCACGCTGAAAAAGTTCCGGTGAGTCTTGTTCATTATTTGTTGAGCGTCGCCCTTGAGGTGCAAAAAACGCAGCATCGTGACTCGCTCTCTGGGCGCCGCATCTCACATCTCGTTTATCTACACTCATACATTATGTATCGCGTTGTCGGCACGTGGAAGACCACTCGCCGACATAAACGTTTAACAGCACTGCTGAATAATGTCGAGTTTATGGTGTACCACGTACCTATGTTTATCTCGAGACCTGCATTCAGCGATACTTGTTGACTTGTGTTTGAATCCGCGCCAATAACTATAATTGTGATGTCATTGTGCATAGCTTCTTGAAAAAAATCTTTTAATTCATTGTCAATCGACTTGACCTTAAGCTGTTTATTAGATGACTGATTAGTTTGCAATTAAAGTTCTCCTCGAATTGTACTTGAATCTATAGAGTATAATGAATGCAATTATATTGATACCGAGCAGACTGGTGCTTCGAGCAATTTTCGATTTACAAATAATTATACATCCATGTAATTATGTGTCCCGACAGTGAACTATTAGAGGGTTAGTAATGACACTGTTGTTGTCAACGCATTGAACACTACTTTTCAAAGAAAAATAACTTGAATCAAAGCTTTAACATTCGTTTACATCTGTCAGTTAACCTAAAGTAAATTTAGTTATATAACTTAGATAAAAATAAAAAGAATAGTGATTACATTTAAAAAAAGTTACGTATGTTATATAACGGTCAGTAACTCTTTTTGAGCCCGTGACAGGATACACTGCACTTTCTTTAACAATTATTAATTTAAAAACTTGTTTAGAGACAGTGCTCTTCCTTAACATATAAATTATTAATTTTAAAACTTTCACCAATCGTTATGATAGTGTAGAATGATAGTGATATGAGTAAATGGTTTCAAGTGAGCGCGTTAGATTATTGCGCGTTAGATTATATTGACAAATGGTAATTCGACAAACAACGTTTCACCAAAAAATGTTTTTTTGGCAAACGAGACATTTCACAAAAGTATCATCTTACAAGAACTTACTTAGCAAATTATCCATGAGCAAACACTGCACTTGTTAATTATTTTAAATATTAAAATGTCAATTAACCTTTTTTTTATTTCACCACATAATATGTTTCGCAAACTAAGCATTTGTCCAAAACATGTTGTTATAGTAACAGCTCAAAACTAATACTTTTGTGATGGTCAACATAAAAAAACCTCAACCTAACCTATCTTCGAAGGTTTCGCCCTGATTATCATTATGAATTATATTTAACAGATTAAAAGAAGTTTTATCAAACGTTTCTAGACCAACAGTAGTTTTGTCTGATAACTTCGTAGCAAAATGTTAATTATGTTAAATAATTATTTATAACATGTAAATTTAAGTGTTGATCATTTGGAAAAGTGAGTCGTTTGTAAAATGATCAATTGGTGAAACCTTTTTATTGCCAAATATTGTTTGTCAAGTGTAATTTTGCAAAATGACTTTTGATGGCTAATATTTCAAAGTCGAAAAGTGACAGAATATGTTGGAATAAGAAACCTTAAAAACATGTATATGATAACCATAATCTATGAAATAAATTATTTATTATTACTATTATTTAAAAACAGCTGTTAATAGACATTATACTATTATTATTGAAAAACAAAGTTAATAGTAGTAAAAAAAGATGTAACAGCCAATAATTTTCTCACTTTCTAAAATCAAATAAACAAAACGGAATACGGCCCCACCTACATACACATAACTTACATTAAATAAAAAAATAAAAAAGGTATAAACAATAACGTACATCTCTAACTAGCTGATCCGACAATTGTAATACCATTCTATACGTTTTATATAACAATATGTTCATATTAAAATACTGAAATAATTATTGTGTCCAACAATAAATAACCGTGTCCACCGATACTTGTAAGATAGTAGAAAAGAATCACTTTCACACAATTTAATGACAGAAACCATTTTGACACATATACCGTTATCTGTTAACGATTTTATTCATCAAAATGTCATAATTAACGTTAATTGTCGGCCATCAAGTGCAATGTTGCATATTTACATTATCACCATCATGTCAGCCTTCATTGTCTGCTTCTGTCTTGAAGAATGACATGCTTCTGACATAGTCATTGTCAGAAGCATGTCATTCTGCACCATGTCAGCCCAGTGACTATTGGCGGAGGCTGGTGTTCTGCGGTTAGATATATAGATATACTCTTTATTAACAAAAAATAACTTAAAAACTACAGATTACAATGAATATTAAAAACAATGAAAAAAGCCAATCTAGGCGGTCTTATCGCTAAAAGCAATCTCTTGCAGACAATCCGACGCAAAGGAGACAACAGGAAAGCAGTAGGCAGAGCACATAAACTTTCACAAGAATAAACACTAAAACTATTTGTTAAATATGAATAAAATATACAAACATACAAAAAAATAAAAATAAAATATATATACATTATACAATACAATACATAATATATATTTATAATATATATAATATGGAAAACATAATTATACCAACTAATCAGACATGTTCAAAAAGTAAGACTTCACCCTCTCCTTAAAAGAGTTTTAATGTCTGAGCCTGTTAGAATGTTTCCTAGCGGCCCAATAGGTCTTAAAACATAGATTAACGCTTCCCTGACAACATAGTGACAACTGGGACCAACATAATGTGCCTTCCGAAGCACGGTAGCGTTCTAAATTTAATATCACTGATAACTTTGCTTAACTTCGTTTTTCACCACCTAGTACAATCAGCATTATAATCATCCAAACACTCAACGAGAGCAATGAGATAATGCGCACAGTAATTCTATTTTAACTATACAATCAAAGTTATCATCACATTGTACTTGTCGTGGATAGTGTTCAAAAAATTTCTTTAAATTTTATCTGTGAACTCTGCTTTACTTAAGTGATCGTTGACAACCACTTAGTGCCGTAATTGTAACAGCACGTTAAACCATTGGTCCCGGCTGTCATGAACATCTATAGCAGTCGTTATTAGGAAGTCAGTGCGTGTAGAATGTTACGAAGAAGAAGGGGGTAATTCGATGACGAATAACCTAGTAGATCATCATACCCTACCATTATCCCGGTTGCCCTAGACTTAAGCTTCAGGCACAGGGTCTGCTAACTGGTTCAACCAGAATTGGCTGAATTTCAATTAGAAACCCATAGCCTTCAAATTCAGGTTCAAACTCTGTGGACACACCTATGACTTTTCAAAGTTATGTGCGTAATTAGCGCTTGCTCCGTGCGTGCCGTGAAGAAGTCAGTGCCTTCAAACATCCTGACAGCTGCTTTCACCATAGAATGACGTTTCCCTCTGGATTGCGGAGGTCAGAAGGCAGTCGTTTCGTGTGATAACTGAAATTCAGACAAATTTGGTTCATCCAGTTAGCAGACTCGGGTCCTAAGCTTAATTCTAGGGCAGCCGGGATAATGCTAGGATATAAAATGAGTGTCGTAATAGTAAATAATTTTATCACTAATTGCAATAAATCACTGTTGCATATGTAAGGTGTAACATCAATCTGCGGGTGTATTTTCCATAATTAGGTTATCAGTATTAATTGATCGTCTCAACAGACTAACAGTCATATAATTCACATATTACCCCACTAATTGCATATGTAAATTCTTAGAATATAATACGTTAGTCAAGAATGACTTCTTAATTATTTATAGATACATTGATGTGTATATATGAATGTAGTAATCGTTCTTTATGGCAGTAATCTATGCTTTCTAATTAATAAACGCGTCTGTTTAAGATATATTATTATTCCGAAAAATGTGTTTGTTGAGGCAAAATATCAGAATTCATCATCATTTCAGCCCATTAACGTCCCACTACTGAGCACGAGCCTCCTCACACATATCAAGGTGTGAGGGTATTGGGTCATACTCCACCACGCTGACCCAGTGCGGATTGGCGGAGGCAGGTGTATGGCGTTCTGCTGTTAGAATTGATCAAGCCGCCCATTAGGCCTCTAACATGGCTTAACGACTACCACATTTAGTGATAACCGGGACCAACTGCTTAACGTGCCTTCCGAAGCACGGAAGCGCTCGATATCAAATGCTACACAAACGGTCACCCATCCAAGGACTGACCTCTGTAAACTCTGCTGTACTTCGGTGTTCGTTTCCGATCACTGAGTTCCGCAGAGCTACGAGTTTTATGTCCGACGTATGTTAACTTTGCGAATAAAGCCAAGAAACCTAATTTGTGCCACTTAAATATTAGTTAACATACAAAAATAACACATTTTATAGTTTTAGCTATTTTAATTGAATATTAGAACTTAACGAACTACATATTTGAATTACCATTATTATAGAGATTACATATTCAATAATACATTTGGAAACACTTAAAATCTTGCAAGGTTTCCAGTGAGAAAATATTTCTAGACATAAATATTATTCTAATAAGAGTCCTGCCTGGGTCCATGTAACGGAATCTAAATGCATTCAACATTTTTTTAAAAAATACAAATTATATGTAAGACTATGCACATTTAAAAAACACCCAAACGAAGACATATGGTGCTAATGCACTCATTTACATTTAATTTTGATCTTTTGTGGGGGATCGAACCTACTACCTCAGAATCGGACTACTGATATACTGACATTAACGCAATATCTATAGTCAATTATTTATAATAATTCTATTCAAAATAATTTATAAACTCAAATAGCATAAGTGTAAATTTAAAGACATATTATTTTACATCAATTCTTATTAGTTTTAATATACTTTTATCGTTCTACTGGCTGTTAAAAAATGGCGTCTTGCGCTTGTTATATAGAGGCATCTTTCCTCCACTCTTTTGTTTGAACTAAACTATTATTTATTGACTATTCCGTTTTCTTTTCAACTTAACAATGCTATCTTTGATTATAGTTTTATTATGTTTAGACAAATTGGAAACGTTTCCTTTGAACGTTGCAGCTAACTGTATATATACGTACGAATATTTTATTTTTATTGTTTCCTGTCAACAATTGTCGAAGTATGTTTTAATGGTAACCTCTGACATTTCATTTAATGCCATCAAACCTTTCACTAAACAGATTTCGTACTATTGGTACTAAAAAATGTATAAACAATAAACATACTTAATTTCTTATTCATGTTTGTTGTACCAAAATATAAGACGTATTTTTGTTATGTGTAGGTATTTCATTTATAGGTATTCATAGACAAGTGACTACAATTTCTATTTCACCCAAACTAATAATTGACTTACAAAGTCCCGCGAAAAACATCGCGAGACGGCACTTGTATAAAACACTAAAACACATTTTCGCATTTATAATATTATAAAAGAACTGATTGGAGGTAGATCATTTCAAATATATACATATTTAATATCACGCCTATTTCCCCGAAGGGGTAGGCAGAGGCATATATGCTCTTTTGCCAGTTATATTGTTGGTCCCACGTAATAGGTGGCGAGCCTATTGCCTCTTACTGAGAACTTTTATGTTCGCCAGAGCCTCGTCTGTTGATCGGCTGGTGCACCACTTGCAGGTGAGGTTGGCTTGGACTCCTCAGGTCTTGGTAGCATGAGGTCATTTCAAATAATTGTAACATTAATTAACTGTATTGATATACTCATATACCCTCTGATACAGGTATTTTCATACTTAAGAGACGGTCTCAAACGAATAAAATGTACAATTTAGATTAAGTTAAAGAAATAAATATTTTGTAATCGTATTCCTAATAAGAATCCTACAAGAATTTATATAGTTGTAGGATTCTGTTATGAAGATGATACTAGTATTTTATTACAATGCTAAGATAGGTTTACCTCGCCAGACCGGGCAAGACTCGACCAATAAAATTATAAATAAACTCATCATGTTGCAGCAATGTTCTGCCGTTGGCCTTATCTTGAGATTTCTGCACGCGATTCTTATGTAGTGGTCACTATTAATTGAGCTTCATTGTCTCTTTAGATTGATTTATCTTAGAAATTCTAATATAGGACGAATAAAAAAATATCGAAATCAAACAATATAATTTTATTCGACAGTAAATTACGAAAGTAGTTTGTTTGCTTTCAGTATTATTAAATTTAACCTTAGATTTCCTAATCTTCAATATAATTAATACAATAATTACGTTATTTAATAACAAATCATTAATATCGTACAAATGTGTATTAAATCCGCAAATTCGCAAAAAATCCTGTATTCAGACTTTCTCTAAAAAAATACTCTATACTTCATAGAAGTTAACTCGGGAGTTAATCTCCCCAGTTAGCCACAATGGCAGTTTTATCACCTCAACCTTGTCGCTTTTGTTATAGCCTCGATATCTGCAATGCCTTCTTCAGTCGCAATAACACTTATCACCTCCCTTTAGGGTCCATTATTTAACTGGCCGACAGCTTTAATAACTTTGTCAATGATAACAACATCGCAAGTATGGTCCGGTGTTACAACATTATTTATGTGACTTTATGCATGTAACTCCAGTCTTAACTTTATGATTTTTTCAAGTATCAGTTTAATTTGTAAACATGTGCATATATGATGGCACTGTTTATGAATCTAAAGATTAAAATTTTCATTTTGAATTTTTTTTGCACAAAGCCCCTAATGGACATTATATAGTTTTTTAGTAATCGTAAGATTTTAGACTATGTAAACTGATAACAGAGATAAAATTATTCAAGACACCAAAATTACTCATTTTACTTCTAATAGAAAATTACAATTTCAAATGACTCGATACAAAAGTTGAAAATTTTATAGAAGTTCTCAACAAAATAATTTATTTTAAGATTCATCTGACGTGGAGAATCTTTCACGAACTGGCACTTAGATTCACTTACCTACACTTAAATATATATATTTTTTAATTGTTTTGTGAGATTCACTAGATGAAAACAAATCTTGAATTCACTTATAGTATTCACGTATAGTATCTTCGTGGTTTCAGTACGATTATATTTCGATTGTTTTATATATCTAATTTTGACGTTTCAAAGCACTATGTAACTTATGCAAATAAAAAAAATAACTTTGAACTCCGCTACTAAAGTTGCTGGAAAGTCTGGATAAGCAGTGCCGTAGTACATGTCTTTTACAACTTCTGTCTTTGTGTATAGTCCTTATGTGCATAAATTGTTAAATAAATAAAAAAAGTTCTGGGTTTATGGCCAAGTATGACTGATATCTGTGTCCTATTCTTCCATATGTTTTCTATATATTTTTATATAACTTAGGTTCTTCCGATTTGAGTATTAAAGGCCTGAAGCATTTATTATGCATACATACATTCACGCCTGTTTCCCCGAAGGGGTAGGCAGAGTCACATTACACGCCCACACTTCGCCAATTAAATAGTTGATCCCTCGTAATAGCTGGCGAGCCTATTGCCGCTTGCCGGACACTGTTATGTTCGCCAGAGCCTCGTCCGTTCATCGGCAGGTGCACCACTTGCAGGTGAGGTTGGCTTGGACTCCTTAGGTCATGGTAGGATTCCTTCAATAAAACATTTTTTAAACTTTGTAGTTAAAATAAAATACAATTCATACTACAACCATTTATACAAAATATAATATAATAAAGCAATTAATTCTAAAGCAATTTGTAGATTGAAAACTGGTTCTTACGACCAGTCAGTTTTCTTGGAAATAACGTTTTACTTGTGATAGATTGTAGGTGTAGGTGCAATAAGCATGTGTTGTCCGGTTACATAACGCTTGATTACTATATGGCTTCTAATACGTAAATAGATATAAATATATTTTTTTAATATGACAAGTCATAATGGCTACACCCTGCCTGATAGTAAGCAGTCGATGCAGTCCAAATAAAAAAAATGAAAGCGCTTTATAACGTGAAATAAGCACGGTATAAAGCACATCCACTCATGACGACCTGCTAAAATGCCGTTTCACGCCCCGCTTAAAAGACCCGGGATCATAGGAAATAGGAAACACATGAGCCGGCAGCGAATTCCAGAGCTTAGTGGTCTTGCTCAGACACGACTTCCCAAATTTCTTGGTTCGAGTGCTGATAGTCTGCACGGTATGAGGATGGTTCCTGAGACCAGCACGTGTTGTTCGGGAGAGGAAAGGAGAGGGTGGGATGAGATCGAAAAGCTCCTCAGAACACTCGCCATAGTAGTTCCGGTAGAAGACACTGAGAGATGCAATGCAAATTTATTCCCACATATATATTCTCTTGCCTTTTTCAGAGATTACATCCTTCCACTGGCTACAATCCTGGCACACAATCTTAGCTTCATTCACACTCCTGAACCTTCTCATACACGTTCATCGGTTTAGGGTACTTATGCCCTTCTAGATTTGGTCATGGAGGCCTTCCTCTCCTCACACTTCCATTCACTCGACAATCATAATCATGTGTAGGGATTCTACAAAGATCTGAGGAGCCCAAGTCAACTGCAAGTAGTGACCTGCCGAGCAACGGATGAGGCTCTGGCGAACATAAAAGTTCCTGAAAAACGGCAATAGGCTCGCCACTTACTACGTGGAACCGAAAAATGTAATTGGCGAAATGCGGGCGCATAATATGCCTGTGCCTATCCTTTCGGAGAAACAGGCGTGATTGTATGAATATGAATGAATGAATGCTTACTGTTTCACTATTAATAGCGGTACGCTACGTATTTTTTAAAATGAATGACATTTAGATTTAGCTTTTTTGACCGTCGTACTCCTGAATCATAGGTGAGGGTAATCATAAGGTTTCCGTATTGGCAATGGCAGGTATGTCTACTGAGACTAGAATTAATGACTTCTACATTGAATGATAACTTAGACCAACATACAAGACAACGACAAAACTTAAAGTGCATTCCGAAGTACAGAAGCGCTTGATATCACGAGTTTGATTTGAGCTGTTTCTGTGGGTCATGTGGACAACGACCTCTGGCAACTATGCACATTCTTAAAGAAAAAAAAAAGTATTTATTTAAATTATGACAACAAATACTTAACATCTGCCAAGCTGTAAAACAGTTTATTGGCAGTTGTAGCTCCCAAAAAAACAGTCACATTATACTTTTACAATGTATATACACATTATACACTTCTTCAATATAAAACAAATTTCAAAATAATATGTATACATCATCCATCATCAACTATATATATCACTACGTAAACTATCAAGAAATAGCTTTTATTGATACTGAGTTAGTTTTTAAGTCTATTGGTAGGCTATTAAAAATTATTGGAACCAAGTACTTGTTACACCTTCGTCCATAGTAGTTGGTACACAAGGGTACCTCGTACCTTTTCCTCTGAGTTCTTTGAGGCCTTACATAAGAAATCCACCAAATTGAAATTAAATTTTAATAAATATATAAAAGTTTTAAAAACATCGTCATCATCATATCCTAGCATTGTCCCGGTTGCCATTGAACTGGTCTGCTAAAAATAGTTATACGGATTAGAAATTTGTGTACTGCTGACATAAATTTGGTATTTAAAGTTACTTAACAAGATGCGCGGTATAATCGACTTTAACGCGGACGATGTTGCGGGCGTACTGCTAGTATTAAATAATGACAATACTACTAATAATAATAAAATAATTTCTAAAAATATAATACCAGCATAAAGATATATTTTCGATATCTCGTCAGTTTCATTCGTGGCGTCTCCGCACAATTAAATTTTTTATCTCCAACGTTACCCACGACCTTGCAGGTTTTGTTGATGAGCATTCAAAACGAAACCAGTCGCCACTACTAATAACTTACAAAAGGTTGCAGAGGTATTTTTTTACATATTTATTGTTTATACAAAACAACACTTTGTTTTTTGGGAATTTGGTTTTGAAAATGCGTTGCGAATCTTTTGCGCTTAGCCGTTTATACCGGCTCAGTTCGAAATGTAGGTACATCGTTTGTTTGTTACTTAAGATGATAAAGTATTGACACAATTAATCTTTAATATATGAAAAGTAAACAACACATTCAGCAAAATCTTAAAAATCCATTAAGCAGACCCTGGGCCCAAAGCTTAAGTCTAGGGCAACCGGTATAAAACTAGAATATAATTAACATGTTTAAAAAAGTAATGTTAAATTTTCACATAAATAAATGTAATTATTACATTTAACATAACATAATTTATAAAACTTTTTTTATTAGAGACTGTAGACTCTAAATCAGTAAGCCTTATTTTCAAAGCCTTGCTGTTCGCTTTTAAAGGTTTTTTTTTCATATATCCTTTCCTTTAATAAAAATATTTTCTAAAAAATTCAAAGTACCCTCATATTCAAAACTTTGCTTAGGTATACATGAGTCAAAAAGTTAATTAAACTAAAGTACATACGTTTAAAGTACTAGTATGTATTATGGACTAATTAATTATTATATAAAATAATAAAGACAACAACAAACAACTACGTAACAAAATTTCGTTTTTTTAATAACATTCTTAAAGCTGGTAATTCTTATTCCGGAAGAGAGCCGTCCTTGAGAGTGCGTAAGGAAAGAAAAAATCTATACTACGAGTAGTACGGTGCAAGGGTGGGGCACTAGCATGGGGGACGTACTTACAGGAATTAGGGAACCATTACTAGAGCACGCGGTTTTGCTTGACTTACATACACTGGCCTACAAAACTGAATATAAACTTTAAATTGTGTTGACTTTTATTAATGGTTTTTGTTGTTTTATATCTATGGTATAAAACGATATACACAATACCGAACTCAACGTTTTGTTTCATTAAAAAAGGCGTTGCCAACTGACATCAAAGAGCTCCTACTGACCGCAATGCCTCAAAGGTGCCTCTCGGCTTGACAGACATCTCAAGCCACGGCTTCGAATGAAAGGAACTATGAACGACGGAACCTGGAACAGAGGAACATTTCGAATCAAACGGCAAGAGCAGGATATATAAATAAATAAATATTCTCTTACAATCACACCAATTATTTAGTTCCAAGATAAGTATCACTAAGAATTTGTTTTATGGATACTAAAGAACGGATAAACATACTTAAATACTTTTTTTTTGTAAATACCTACTTAATATACATAGGAAAACACCTAGACCAGAACAAAAAATTCATGTTCTTTCACACAAATATTTGTCCTGTGTGTGAATCGAACCCACAACCTCTGGAGTGAAGTGCAGGTATACTCCACGCCATATTCGTCGCCACACGTCACAGTGTTTATTCTAATATACATTTTAATTTATTATTCCTATAGTCAAAGTCTATTATTCAAGTTAGGTTCAATACAGCCTTATGAAAGTCAACTTAAAACGTTGCGTTGCCCATTCACTGCGGTCAGGAGCGGGAAGACCCGCCATTATGGTTAGTTTTGTGCTTTACGTCAATCGGAGAGTCCTTTTTGAGATGTCACTTGCAGCGCTAATATTTCGGATCAGTGCGCAGATGTCGTTTTAGCGCCCTATATCTGGCCTGCAATTTTTAGAGCATTCCTTTCCCTTCCACTCCTGGCCAGGATAATCCCCTGGTACAGCATCTGTATTATTATTTCCTCATCTTGTGTGAGTGAAGAGTGTGGCTTCTAACAGTCGCTGTCAGTTACAGTGATAGAAGATTTCTAGGAACAGCTTACAGCTTTTCTATTACATAAATACATTTACATACATATAATCACACCTGTTTTATATACTTATCTTGGAACTAAATAATTGGTGTAATTGTCAGAAAATATTATTATTATATTATTAAACATATTAAATGATAGTTAAACATAAGTCAATAAACAGCTACCACATTTATCGTATAATAAAAATATTTACCCGATTATGGTGTATAATTGGTTTAGATATAATTATGTGAATAATATGTTGATAATCAGGTAAATATTATTTCGTTCTTTCGCACCTTTAAATCGTAATAAGATTTCCTAATTGTTTGTAAATTCACTATTCATAAACGATTGCTGTAGTCATCTATTAATAAACTATTTTCTTATAACTAATAAAAAATAACAATTAATATACAAATTTAAAACCATATGTCTTGTCCCGCTTTATCCTACTAAATTATATAATTGTCTAATTTACTTTAACACTAGTTTCTGTTAAAAAAATAATTATAGGCATAAACAAAGCAGAGCTTGTAATAGATAACGGATGAATATACATAAACACTTATATATGTATGATGTTATTCATAATACATCATACATATATCAACTCAGAAAAAACTCAGATCAACACAAATATTCGGGTATTCAAATACACAAGTATTTGTCTAGTGTGGAAATCGAACCCCCGACCTCAGGAGCAGAGTGCATTTTTACTTACTTATAGACCATTTCGGTTTCCATTTAAAAGTCCTAAAGAAGTGAACAACGAGTTAACTTATTATTATTTTCCACGCTATATTTTTAGTAACAACATATACAATATCAGTAAAGTCGTATTTTTGTAACAATTAAGAAATACAATTGAGAAAGAGATAGCAGAAATATGATATATCTTAATGATTTGCTTGACATTTCCTCAATAAGTATGTTACGTAGAAATATTACACTCCTACACGTATTCAATATCATAATCTCGTAGTTATTCAGTAATTAAACATACAATACATTGTTGCGACTTCTCTGTAAAGATGTAGAAGATACGTATAACTAAAAAAAAATGTTAAATTAATAAACTACTTAATTCCGCTAGTTCCTCTGCTTGCATCAGTTGATTAGACGACAGGTAGGCGACCCCCCATAAGAATGACTTTTCCCGTATACATTTCAGCAAGTTCTATTGACGTTTTCAAGTACTATATAGATTATTAAATTTAAAAAAAATGTTTTAAGTTATCTCCTGCTATGTGATTTATTAAGTTACCTGGACATACACACAGTGCCATATCATCCCATAGGAAAAATAACAAATCTTTATTAATTTATGACGCGATATGGCGTGGTGGCGAGTATACCCGCATTCCATCCTGAGGTCGTGGGTTAAATTCCCACACAAGACAAATATTTGTGTGTATAAATATGAATATTTGTTTTGGTCTGGGTGTTTTTCTATGTATATTAAGTATGTATTTACAAAAAAAAAAGTATTTATGTATGTTTATCCGTTATTTAGTATCCATAACATAAGTTCTTAATGATACTTATCTTGGAATTAAATAATTGGCGTAAGTGTCAGAAATATTTATTTATTGTCCTTCAAAGATTAGTATTACATAGGTTGGTACTACATCTTTTAAGTTTAATTTACTTGACAGCAGATTTAGTCATAGCACATACTATGTTTGAATGAAAAAATATTATGATCGTACTGTACGTATTAATAGTCGTATAATTTGTTGCAAAAAGCCATTTTCGTTTCGTTTTAGTCCAATTTTCCTTTTTCGGTATTAATTTACTTTTTATATTTTTTTTGTGTATGTACTATTTGAAACATATAACAAGTAACAATAATAAAATATAACTTCTAAACACTTCCATAAAAAAACTTAATTCTGAAATACAACACAGCCTCCCAAGGATAGCAAAATAACAGAGAAAAAAAAATGCAAGCCACGTCGCCGCCCGGGCGTTGCCATGGCGACCGCGGGCGAGTCACGTGTCGCTACGAACTTGCTTCCGCTTCGCGCGTTTTTCTCTTTTTTCTCCCTTTCCACGCGCATTTTTACCCCCTGAGGGGAGGGCCCCTTCCCCCTTGCCCCCTCGCCCCGTACTCGGGCCCCCGACAGCTCGTGTACGGGGCTTAATTGCGTCTGTGAGTGTGGTCCAGAGAAATTAGAACGCGACCAATGTGCAGGTACAGAGAGAACGGAATTTAAGATGTATCTTTTTTTTTGTAGGAAATAAAGTTTTTTTTTAAATTTACGTATCGCTTATTGTTTGCTGAAAAAAAAATGGCGGTTATGCTTTTTTTCTTTTTAACTAAATCAAATTATCTTTTTTGAGTTTAGCTTCTCCTACAAACGATTTCAAAAATATCTTTATGATTTTGTGTCTATTATAGAGTATTCTTTAACACATTTCTCATTAAAATAATCGCTACTTTGCTGTCTGGAGACAGAATCAATTTTCTTACCGCTGAAAATTATTTTGCATCATAATTACTTTGCTTTTAAAAAATTAACAGCGCTCTTGTCTTCTTTAGAAAAAAATGCCCACAAAATACACAATACAATATTCATGTTCATTAGGTCAACTATGTTGATAATTGTTATTAAGACCTTGGTTTAAAACAAATGGCAGAAATTGCGTCAATGTTTACTACTGGACTATATACTAAACACAATTAATTAGCTTATTGATATCAACTCAATGTGTTAACAAATGCTTTTAATGTTAGAAATAATTTACAAATGGTTAACATAAACGATATGTGTTCGTGTCCTACATGTGATGTGGTTAATTAAACATATTATTTGAAATTAAGTTTTCCCTGTATTACACCTTAAAAATTTAAATAATTATATCGCAATTAAATGACTATGACCCATATAGAATTATAGAACTTGAACCTTTATTATAAACTGTGATATGCAATAAATTATTTGAATTTAAACTTGCAGAATATTTCAAAATAATTACCCACTTAGTGTCTTTCTTTCATAAAGTTTTAGTCTTTAGAAATATTCTTATGTAAAAACCATTTCGATTCATGGAAAAAGTGAATTTAAAAAGGAATATAATAAACTGAACCTCTAAAAAATACTTTTTTGATCATCAAAAATACTGATCTAGCATCTAATAGGGGATTAGGTGCTCCATCAGAATTTTTTGATGTACAAAAAGGTTAGGTTAGGTTGGTAATTTATTAATTTTGATGACACATTAAATATGAGCCATTTAAAAACTTAACTGAAATAAATCGTTCTAAATAAAAAAAATATTTATATGAAAGCGCGTAGTTTCTATAGATAGTAGGAAATCACTCAAGTAAAAAGCTTGGAAATGAACATAGTTGTTTGATATGAAAAACAACTATTAAAAAACCGCTTACTCTGTCCTCTCATTGGTCTATGCGGAAGCTTGCACCAAGACCCAGTAACATTTCTTTTTCGTGAAAATCTATTTATAACTAGGGCAGCCTCGTGCCAACCCTGCTTCCCGGTAAAATGCTCTCGCCCTATAGAAATAAACGGCAGAATTGCTTGAAAGGCCCTCAGAGGGTACACATATATACATTTTTTTCTCATAGTGGCTCTATTATATTGATTAGTACGAAGCCTCCTTCCGGGTTCGTCCTTTGTACGTTATTTTTTCCCTTTTGTTTTTGTTAAGTTATTTCTGATGCTAAGGTACCTACCTACGTACATGATTACAAGAATGGATATCTACTTCCTAATTGGCCACTAATAATAACATTGTTGGAGAAAGGAACCTCAACCTTATATACGTAAAACAATAACAAACTTTACTCAAGTTAAAAACAAAACATATCGCTGCCGTTCTTTCGTTTGTTTTTAACTGGTTAATGGTGATAACAAATTATGTAATAATGTCAGTATTTTTTGACCATTTTAATGATTTTAAACGGCTGCAGAAAACTATGAGTACCTACCTACGTGGTCAGTTTTTTAAAGTCTAAATAGCAACCATTTATTTCCATGTTACCTCATGATACTTTTAATCTCTGATTTACTTTATTTCCCACTAAGAACCTAAGGTAATAAAAAATCTTTATTTTACACAAGACCTCTGGTGCTGAAAATAGGCGTCCCCGATAGTTTTCCAACATAATCAATCGGCTTCCCACTGGCTTGTCTAGAAAGATCATCCATCGTATCTCACATGCGGTTTTTTTCCATATTACTAAAAATATTATGATACAAGACAACACAGTGTTCATTCTTATAGCGTTCCAATTCTTATAACTAAATCGGCGCAAAGGCACCAAATCTTAAAAGAACTTAAAATAGTATCTACTTATTATCCTTGATCTTACCAGAAATATCACATAATCATTTAGATATTCTCTTTGATAAGTTTAGTTACATAGCGACTATCAGCATTGAGTAACTGAAAATTCAATTATTTATTTAAACATTTTTGAACGTTACCTACATTTGGGGGTATTTGCCTATAATCACCAAGCTGGGCAGGCGGAATGGTGATTGCATTTCACTTACGAACAAAAAATAACTACACTTATATGTTTTCCGGTTAAACATTCAAATTTAAATCATTTATTGGATTGAATCTTAAGTTTTACCTGCCACTAGGCTCCAAAAAATTAACAAATCATTTAAAGTTGTACAATTCTACAATAAAATCCCAAGCAAGATGCACATTAAATAAATTTAAATTAACAATTAAACGCAAGCTATCTTCAAAGGGATACTATTCTGTCAAACACTATATGGCAGATAAAAATGCTTGGGATTGAACTACCGTTTTTGGATATTCTTATATGAAAGACTTAAAACATGAATATTGTTAATGTTATATTATATTGCATTGTATAGCGTCACAGACAAATGACGATAGTAACTAACCAATTGATAATTTAAAAGAGCATAGCTTGTGAGTTTCTCGCCAGTTCTTATTACCGAGCGGTGGCGCGGAACTGGCTCTTAGATTCACTTACACTTAAATATTTTTTGTTGTATTATTGTTTTGTTGCATGTAAGTGAATCTAACCTTCGTGATTTCAGTGTAATCATATTTCGATTGTGTTTATATTTAATTTTACGTTTTCACGTAGATACTATGTAATAGTTTATGGAATAAAAAAATTGAATTGAATTGAAGTCTTTAAACGCCAAGTGACCGACAAACAATAGATTTTCTATTTTGTCTGGGATCAGGATCACTGGTGTTCCACGAGTTAAACATAAATATAGGCGTATCACATTCTAAAAAAATAATTTAAGGAATAGAATCCCTATTTTAAAATCAGTGCTTGCACAATATTTTAATCGTAAAAATACGCAACAATCAAAACACACTGTTCGTCTGTACATGTCATACATCTTTATATTCTGACACACAATTGTGCCATACAATAATATACTATACTGGTCTGACATATAGCAAAAATTTACATAACACAAATGATTGCACACTGATTTTCAACTAGCTAGCTTTCATCATGACTTATAATATTCATTCTACGGAAACACCCAAACATTAAAAACATCAGACTATAACGTTTAATAAAACCTTAAGAAAAAGAGAAATAGTAACATAAACGGTTGAGTAAGTCGGATTAGCAAGAACAGGTTACGCATTCGGCATTCTGCTGGCTGGGATTTCCCGCGTTTAACGCACACGCTTGCCGCCGCTCACATACATGCACAGACCACGTCGTGTGCACATACTCGCGACTCGTGCTTACTCGCGTGACCTTACTCACACGCAAGATGTCTGCCAGTCTGTGTGACTCTGTTTATGTTCTGCGATTGAGTGGGTGCGCGGGGATTCCTTGGAATCAAGTTTTTTTATTATATTATACAGAGGAGAGATTTGATGTTTGTTAGTTTTCATTGAACAGGCAACTGGAACTTGAACGTTTTGAAAAATTAAATTGTTATGAGTCAGTGTCATCTAATATCCTGACAACTAGTTTAGCCAAAAATGATGTTCCCCTGTGGGTTGCGGAGGTCAGACGGCAGTCTCTCCATGTAATACGCTCTCACAAACGGTATCTACGGAAGACCAGCGTCGAGGCGTTTTTGTGACACCTCGGCTTTATGCTGAGTGGATACCTTTTCTGTGACACTCTTCAATTAGTTACTTAAATAAAATGTATCTGTTTTCTTTTGATGTTGTCACAGAATAAATTATTTTTCTTTCTTTCTTTCTAATAACTGAAATTCAGCCACATCTGGTTAGAGCAGTAAGCAGACCCTGGGTGCGAAAATGCGAAAGCTATGTTATTTCTAAGTAACTTAGGCTGTATTATTAAGCTATTGAATTCAGGGATCCCGTATAACACATAAAAAAGAACTAATAACATAATGTTGATATTTGCATATGGAAGGATATTTTCCATTGTGTGAATTTGGCTCTCAGACAAAAAAAATATTAGCACATAACCCAAACATGATATTTGTATAAACATGTAAATAAATGCTTGCGATTCAAAGTCGTACTTAATGTTAAGTTAAAGCGGTTAAGTAAACAGTGAACATGTTCCTCATTGTTGATTTTCCGCACGATCAGTGTCTGTTCTGGCGGTTTTTTTGCGAAACATACGTTATGATGCGCAGGCGCAGGCTGGAGAGTTGCGTCCATTCTCGTCTGTATTAGGAAAATTAAAATTAGTTTATGTTGGTATATTATTTTAATATATATTTATTTGGCTATAGCATGATGTGAATCGGTAAATTTAAAGTAATGAAAAAAATAGTATAAATTTAGAAGGCCTCATTTTTTATTAACTCCTAAGCAATCGAAACAGAAATAAGAAGATTCATAGAATACTCTATCACAGTTTGGAAGATGTAGGATATTGTTCTTTGTATGTTCATTTTGTGGAAATATATAAATAAAAAAAAGAACTAATACCACCGACATTAGCTCAAATAATCAGGAACTGACCCCGTTGGGACAGAAAAGCTCTAAACTGGGGATCCTTTGATAAGAAACATAGCGTCCACCTGTATATAATAAAAGGAAAATAATTAATCAAGTTTAAATCAAAGTCATTCATAATTGGCTGAATGAAGCTCTTAGTAACATGAACTTTAAAACAAACGAGACCATTCACTGGAGACAGGAGCTTGAGTAAAAAAAATAGAGCAAAATCTCGTGTTTGTTTTTATCTACATCACTATAATAATGATAATAAATATTTATTGCAACAATAGGGAGTTTACATGTACAGCGAGAGTCCTGGTTCTCAAACTAGCGTAAGTTGCATGCTGTAATCACTTTCTTCCAAAATAAAAAAAAATTAAAAGATTAGATTGGAATTTATATTTTGGTTCCTTATTTCAGAGAACTTTGATTAGCTGTTATAATAAATAAATAAATAATTATTTTCTTATAATTACACCAGTTATTTAGTTCCAAGATAAGTATCCTGAAGAACTTGTGTTGTGGATAATAAATAACGGATAAACATATATAAATACTATTTTTTTTGGTAAACAAATACTTAATATACATACCCGGACCTACACCTACAGTTATACATCGCCTTACACAAATGATCTTATACCTATACATGCACGTATTACTTTATCGAGTCTCAATATAAATTTCACGTAGGTACTCATATATATTTTCAGTAATAAATTACATGCCGTTCATTATTTTTCTAAATAATATCTATCGGCGTTAATTAATACTTTTATCACATTCCGAAAACTACGATAACGAACAAGTGTGTTTTAAAATTAAATATAACGTTCTAATTAACAGACTTGGCGGTGCCATAGCTTCCGTGCATTATATTACAAAGTACGATAAAGCTTTAGGCAAACAAATAATACTAAAAAATAAAAGCCATTCAGAATTATTAAAAACATCACCTTATCTTTATTATAAGCCAACAAACAGATGTGATTCGCGAAATACTCGGAAATCATATCGATACTGTAACACATCTTTATCGCGATATAAATACAGCGCAGTGTCATAGCAATTACTGCATTATCTTTCTCTTTCCCTCGTACTACGTTAGGCAGAGACGGACTGAGGAAAACTCAAGGTAGTGAGGTGAACGCACACTAGCGCGTCATATCAACAAATTGTGACGTGGAATGACGAATTCTTGAAAGAGTTTTACTCGACTGGCTCGATCTATAATACTGAACTGTTTGTCGGAAAATCGATTCGTAACGTGTTCTTAATTAGTACTTACAATAATACTATGTTTAAATTTTTTTAATGGCCTTCAGTTCCTAGAATACTTTTTGGCAATGATACTTTGCAATGTTTTCTTATAATATATTTTTATTGATTCCAATTTAAAAACCTAACGTAATAAGCCTCTTATGACTAATTTAAGGTTTATTTTGGGGTTTGATTAATTAAGTTGTTAATTTAATTTTGTCTTATCACTTAATGCTGTTCGTTAAGAGGTTTTTTTGATAAATTCAAATAAGTAAAGAATTCTGTCTTTTATTTTAAACGCTTCATTTAAGTTTGTAGTTATATCTAAATCTCATAATTTTAAACCCAAAGTAAGGCTTTTTTGAATTATTTAATACTTTTTTGAAGCATTTCTAGTAATTTTTGCTTAATCTCAATCAATATAAAAAAAAATATCAACGTTTACCATTCCCAGTAATTTCACAAACTTTATACAGCTGAATATCTGACCGTCTTCTAATATAATTTAAAAAATATCATACACATATATATACATTTGTGACTACCAGCTTTCATTGATTATAGAAAGAATTAAAAGATTATTTACAAACATTTTTTGTTACATAGAAATAAAATATTTTTCGCCCGCAACAAATGCAAGATTGAATTTGACAAGCGCCGTTTGACTGCTCACCGTGATACGTCATTAAAATAGTTGGCGTGACGCCGAGTGCCGACCTGGATTCATAAATATTTAAATAATAACACGTAAACTTGTTTTTTGTGTGTCACTTTTGTTTTGATGCTCGATAGTTTCACATCACTGTCGTAGTGTGGGACTAACCAGCGGCCGATTAGTGAATACTAATGTCGATGTGACGACATGTCAGACATCTCTAGGGACTCCCGTGATATATATATTGATACATACAAACAAAATGTATGTACATAATGTAATGTACTCAATTCTTAATAGATATAAGGTTTATAATGTTAGTTAAATTAAACCGAATCTGGTTAGACCAGTGAGCAGGCCCTAGGTAGGTTCTTAGCGTAAGGTAAGGGCACAATTTATTTCATAAAATTAATTTACTGTCTTAAAAAAACATTACAAGTAAAACTACATTCAATGAAAACAAAAAGAAGTTGACAGATTCGGTTTTTTTTCTTCTCCCAAATACAAAAAATCTTAAATTAAAACTTTGCTTCATCCATTAATCAGCTGTTCAGATTTCATTTAAAATTAACTGGCAAACATAACAGTGCCCCGTAAGCGGCAATAAGCTCGCCACCTATTACGTGGGACCAACTATATAATTGGTAAGGTATAGGCGTATAATATGCCTTTGCCTACCCATTCGGGGAAAAAGCCGTGAATGGATGTATATTTAAAATGAAACTATACCTAATTTTGTACGATTTGCTAGTTTTAGTTTCAAGCTAATAGAGAAATCAAGAAACGGCCGCAATCTACTTAGGACCTGTTTGAGCAGATTGATTGTTGATAAGATGTCAAAATGACAGTTTACAAAATTGAACGATAGCTATAAATCTTTTAAATAACACAGACAAATGAAGCTATCGGGAGACTAGTTCGAATAACGACATTTTGGCTTCAAGCCAGATGTGGGGAATCAATGTCATCAATGGCATGTGACAAAATAATTTGGAGCAAAAATTTATAGGTGCATTTTTTTACATACAAATGTTTAAATAATACAAAACCTTAGTATTACCAAAAACGTAATAGGTGGCGAGCCTATTGCCGCTTTCCGGGCACTGTTATGTTCGCCAGAGCCTTGTCCGTTGATCGGCAGGTGCACCGCAAGTGAGGTTGGTTTAGGCTCCTTAGGTCTTGGTAGGTATCCCTATAAGGCTGATAGTATAAATTGATTGGTTAATACGAGAAATCGTTTTCTATCTATCAGATAATTTGCTGACTAAAGGAGGCTTGCACTGTTACATTCGAATTTAGCAAAAAGTGATTTGAAAGTCATTGCAGTTTTAAGCCCACAACTTAAAATAAATGTCCGAACTGCAATATAACGATTTGACGACCGTTATGGCGTGGAGGTCGGTATACCTGCACTTCACTCCAGAGGTTGTGGGTTCGATTCCCACACGGGACAAATATTTGTGTGCATGAACATGAATATTTGTTCTGGTCTGGGTGTTTTCCTATGTATATTAAGTATGTATTTACAAAAAAAAAAAAAAGTATTCAAATATATTTATCCGTTCTTTAGTATCCATAACACAAGTTCTTAGTGATACTTATCTTGGAACTAAATAATTGGTGTAATTGTAAGAGAATATTTATTTATTTATTTATTTATAACGATGTTTTAAATAGATTTAGCTCGAATCAGGTTTAGTAGCAGTTGTGCAAGACACCCTAGAGATATGTATTGTTATATTTTATGCAGTTTATCGAAGATTTACAATTAGTGATATTTATTAGAATATAAATTAAATACATTCGTTATAAGTCTTATTTTCTGTGTCCTTTTGATACTAAATATTGATGATATTTTGCATCACTGCGATTTTTCATGTGTGTTCCTCAGTCAAGTTTAAACGGCTTAAAAAATATCACAGGATAACACAGAGAATTTTAGGTAGGCAGAGTCACGGCTAAAGATTGTATATGTAGGTTAGTAAGTGGGTTAGCAAGCGGTGAGACAGGTCCTGAGTGGTTTATCATGGAAAAGCCAATTCATAATGTGTTTAGTCATTTGATAGTGACGTAACAGTGTTACATATTAATTTTAGGCAATTAATATTAAAACCTTTTACTTACTACAACTTGTGTCTTCATTATCATCACAGCCCAGTATCGTCCCACTACTGAGCACGGCCTTCCCCCCAACCAAGGTCAGGGGTAATAAGTCATACCCCGCGGACCCAGTGCGGATTGCCAGAAACTTTTCAAGACGCCTAATTAGGCCTCTAAAATGTTCAAAAAAACTTCATAACTTCAAAAACTTTTTATTTCATGTTTTTTAGTACTTGAAATTCCAATATAAATTAAAAAAATCAAAATATAATTATACTGAAATCACTAAGCTTAGATTCACTTACATGCAACCAAACAATTAAAAAAACAAAAAATAAAGTGTAAGTGAATCTAAGTGCCAGTTCCGAGCCACCGCTCTGTAAGAAGAACTCTTTTAAATTATTAATTGGTTAGTTACAATCTTTAAGTTATAAAAATGTATTACTTACTACTAATTGTAAATGTATTTATGTAAAAGTATGTCTTAACGACTGGTACATAAAATGATAACCAGGACAAACATCTAAACATTTCTTCGAAACACGGAATAACTCAATGTTAAATGCTACACATGCGGTTACCCATCCAAGGGCTGACCTCTATAACGCTGCTTCACTTCGGTGATCGTTTCCGACCAACTAGTTAGCAATTAGTAAATATTTACACCATTTATTCAAAGAACACAAACAGTGTAAAATACATTTTTTTCTCAACTTCTATTGACATAAAATTTTTATTTTAGTTCTACACAAATAACATGAGTCCACAATACTTGCCATAAAATATTTTAATATGCAAACAATTGAACAAGATACTGTAAAATTCCATAAATTTTTATTTATTTTATTCATACTGGTTATATGAATTATCAAATTAACTAAGACATCAATCATTTTGTTTCATAAAACTTAAGATTAATTTGAAAATGAGTTTTTTTTATATGTTTGTTATGAATAGACTCAAACTAAACTGATGTTAAAAATTCTTTTACTATCAGAATGCTACATTATCCCTAAATAACATAGGCTATTTTTTACAATATAAACTTAAGGATTTAAAATCAAAAGACAAAGTGAAAATCATGTATTCAAGTTTGTCTCTTATGAAGGTTAAACTTAAAATTTAGCGCGCCTTCAAAATCTCTTTTAAAACTCAAATAATGTTACCTAAGGTGTAAAGCATTTCATAATCAGCTACTACAGCGAACTGACAGCGTGCCTAGTGGTCTCAATATAAAATAATTAATATCCTTTTATAATGACACCAATTATTTAGCTCTAAGATATGTGTTATAAATACTTAAAAACGAATCAACATATTTGTTAACTTTTGTTTATACATTATACATACTTCATTAAATAGAAAACACCGTGACCAGAACCAATATTCATGTTCAAGCACACAAAGATTTGTCCTGTGTAGGAATCGAACCCTCAGGAGCGGAGTGCAGGTATATTGACGCTATATCAGCCGTCAAATGAACTTTACCTCCTTCAGTTACTTAATTACAAGATTTTTTGAAAAACAAATTTGTGAAAGCTTCTTTGTAGTAACATGTTTAAAACTTGAAGTGTATACTTTTATTTTAAAACCTTTTTTGTTCTTGAACTTGTTTTTATGAACCAGGCGTTGCGATTGGCACGTTGAAAGAAGAGTTCAAACAATTATCGATCATAAAGCCAGAGAGCTAAAGTATTAATTGTGTTTGTCGGATAACAATACAAAAATATATTAAAAGTATGTTCAAGTGCTAAAAATGTCGTCCGCTCGAACTAAACGAACAAGACTGCATACAGCCCCTGTCTAGAAACGTTAAAAATCTGTCTATTTCTTGCTTGATTCATCATCTCAGCCCATTAACGTCCTACTACAGAGCACGAGCCTCCTCTCACATATCAAGGTGTGAGGGTATTGGGTCATACTCCACCACGCTGAACCAGTGCGGGTTGGCGAAGGCAGGTGTGTGCCGTCCTGCTGTTCGAATTTCAAGCCGTCCAATTAGGCCTCTAACATGGCTTAACGACTACCACATTTAGTGATAACCGGGATCAACGGCTTAACGTGCCTTTCGAAGCACGGAAGCGGTTGATATCAAATGCCACACAAACGGTCACCCATCCAAGGACTGACCTCTGTAAACTCTGCTTTACTTCGGTGATCGTTTCCGACCACCAAGCACCGCGGAGCTACGAGCGCATCATTGAATTGCCTGCTTGATTGAATTAATGTAATTTGATACATTGCCAACCAAATCTACTCGTATACAGATAAAAAAAATTGTAGTGTCTGTTTATGATATTAATGAACCGTTCATATTCCAACCTTTCCATTAAGGGCCATCATCTCATTATACATCATAAAGTGAAAATCAGTGAAAAGTTTGAATCATCTTTTTCCTTTAAAGAGTTAACAGCTTAAACGCCCAGCCGAAAATACTAGTTTGCTCTATGGGCCATGGCAGCCACCATATGTCCGACAACCCTTTTGTTATTTTTCAATTAGCCCATTGATAAAACAAACTGGCAGATAAACGGTGTCTGCCATGGCGTTTAACGTGTTAATGACCCAATAAAACTTTATCAACTAAAAGATCATCATCATTAATATAATCTATGTCATTAGAAGCACACTACAGAACTAAAACTGGCCATTTACGAGCATAAAACTAAAGTTTAGTAAATAATTACCTCACATTGCAATTCATCAACCGGCGTAAAATTTCTACTTAAAGTCAATGTTAAAGTCAAAACCATTAATCCAAGTTTGTCTCATTGGAGCTCTTATGAAAGTCAACTTAAAAACTATCGCGCCCATTCACTGCGGGTGAATCAAAGAACGAGCAAAAACATCGTCAAGGTTGGTTTTTTCTCTTGCCAAACATTCAAAATTAAAACATTACACACACGTAATATTGTCTTAAACATAAGGCCTCCTCAATAACAAAACTAAAAGAGGAATGATACAAAAAGTATGCATTGAAATTCGACGTCTGCGTACAACTTTGTAAGACTCAGCAAGCAGACTAACGGCAGTGCTGACCATATACGAACAGCACGTGAGGCGGTTTACAATAACCGGTTGGCAAATTGAGCATGACGGGGTCTCCCCCTTTACCGTATTGCTATGTCATTTTCAGCGAATATCCTTTATGAACACCATCAGCATCAGCCTTGCTCCTAGTTTATCTTGAGTTGGGGGCTATCTTGTCCTTCTATTCACTTCAGTCTTCATCACCGACTAATCCACTCCCATTTCAATCATAATTATTCTTAACACATAGCATAACATTCTTAATAGTTGCTGTTCCCGTCCCCCGATTTTTTTGAAACAAAAGCTGTGTGAGATAAACTTGCCCTTAGTTTAGGGCTTGCGATATGAGTTGTCGAATGGTCTTCAGCTGCATACTGCTCTCCTCAAGAGTCGTATAGTTAAATAATGTATTAATTCAGGTATTACTTTACGGTAATCCATTGTTAACAAGTAATGGTTTAAAGAAATAATTTAGTGACAATTCCCCTAAAGCTGTAACTATCCGAAAAATCGAGAAACGTTTTTACACGACACGTGTTTCGCCCTTACACAGGGCATCTTCATCACTTGCTTAGTGCTATTCCCCATCTATAGGTGCCCACTGACTGGGGTACTTTGGGCGAAGGCAAGGTAAAAAAGAGTTATTTTCTTTCAAATCTTGTGACTGTAGAGCACAATTTTTTTATAGAATTGTTATAATATTCAGTATATTTTCTTGTAACTGGCGGGAGAAAAAACTAAAATTGACTTTTTTGCCCCTATTTTTTTTACGATCGAGTTCACGCCCGCAGTGAATTGGCGTGTTAGTTTTCAAGTTGCCTTGCATAAGAGCTTGATTAAGCCAAACTTGAATAAACGATTTAGACTCTTGGCTTTTTAAGGAAATTTAATATTGGAAGTTTTATCTTCAAATAGTCTGATGGCAGGTTTTGTAGGCATGGCGTTGACTGTCTTGTGAGCTGTCCAAGGGTATCTTTATTAATTACCCACGAGTGACATCAACGTCACACAACCGGATCGCCTTGTGGTCGGCCGCAGTCGGGACGGACAATACCCACCAAATATGATGAGAATTAAATTAAAACCTGTTTGCAAATCGTGAGTCGAGGGCGGGTTTACACGGCGCGGTCTCAATATCTTTTTTCTTGATTTATATTACTCAATTACATTGTTGTTTTGGTTAATTGCAGTTAATTCATGTTTTTGTAAATGCTAATTGTTGCATATCAATATTTCTGGAATTTTAGTGAAGTAATCTCAATAATTGTTAATTAAAACAAATAGGTACGTATAGATAAATAGAAAAGAAGTGATCTGAATATCAAATACTAACGTAAATAGTTTATAAGTACTTTTTTTGGTAGGATTAATTGTTTCTCACTCTTTTATTTATCAGTCATTATAAAAAAAAACATTTAAAAATCGCACAATCACAATCAATAAATAAGCAAACCATTCTATAAATGTCATAACGTATATAAATTGCAGTAGTCGCTGCCCCAAATAACATCACCCAGTCAACTAACAAATCTTATTTACCCCCAGTAGAAGTACTACTTTATCTTAGTCTATCTTGACGTTTTCAAGTGCTATGTAGTATAGTTTATGAAATAAAGAACTTTTTACTTCTACTTTTAGATAATGTATACGCACAGTGCATTAATTAGGTACAGTTTAGTTATCTAAAATTAACGACTACATTATCTTATCTTATCATGGGGGACAGATTTAAACCCGCTGCGCACTTTGACTATAGTAAAAGTGAATACATACAATCACGCCTGTTTTCCCAAAGGGGTAGGCAAATGCATATTATATGCCCACACATTACAGTAAACACACACCTACATAAAATAAAAATAATGCGATTGTTTATTGTAACAAATTTTTTTTTGTGCCGTTTTAAAACCAAAGAAAATATTGTGTAAATTACTTTTTATTTCATTTTTAAATTATATAAATTCGCTCATCAAATCTACAAAATCTAAAATACAAAGTCGGTCAGTGTAAACGTGCCACCAAATTCGTAATCCTTGAAACAGGTTCCAAGTCGGGTGCATAATGATGGCCATAAATAATACAAACGTACAAAAACTGCAATACCCACAACACATACGAATGCAAGAACTTGGTTTACGAAAATATACAACAATTTTATTTGGTTTTGCTGTCAAAAACTACCTAATGGCGAATGGAATCTCACTCTTGGTCAACAAAAAATTTCATTTCACATTATAGAAGCTCACTTTCATCCTACAAATTTATTTTCAGTATCTTTTTAGGTTAGTTAAAGTAATAAGTGTTCTGTCTTTTATAACGTCTTAACTGGTTTAATTATGTGATATATTTTTCTTTTTTTAATAATGGCTTCGTTCGGTCGATTATTTAGCCAGTGTCAAAATATATATATATTGATAATAATGAATATTTAAATGAGAATAAGTGGTGAAAAAAAAGATAAATGGTAAATGAGATACCCTCCCCCTAAACCCCTTGAGTCCTCAGTAATGATGTGGGACTATACTGTGATCTCACATGGACTTCTTGAGAAAATTTTAAAAGTGATTGCAACATCACGAAATGAAAAGTGATGTTGCACTGTTTTGTTTCATTTAACTCATGTACGTTCACAAACACTGAGCGGTTAATAATCCACTGTTACGACACAATAATGTTCAATATATCACAAATTTTAGAAAATAAAACAAATCTGCAGCTATGTTCTCCGTACTCCGTATCATGGTTATACTTTGAGCGTATCAAAATCAAAAGTTATTTTAAAGAGTATCATAGGCTACTATTTACACCAAAAATAGCAAAGTTCTAGTATTTTATCGGACGAGATAGCGAGGGGCTGGTATCGCATAATCCATAATGAAATACAATTACATCGTTCCTAATTAATGACTGAAATGCAATACATTCAAAATTAAATTTACCGTAAATCAAATCGAGAACTGTTATGCAAGCCGCCAGAAAAGTTAGGCTGTACCTGACAGCTACGCATGTGCAGTTGAGTTTTACAGGTAAACCGGAGCGCATATGTTGCAAAAATTTACAGGTTTTCCACCAAGCTTACCTGGAAGGTGAAACTGAGCAGGCAAACCTGCATGTTACCTGCTAACGTGTGTGGCTTCCGGCCGTCATGAACATCTATGGCAGTCGTTATTAGGAAGTCAGTGCCTTCAAACAGACTGACAGCTGGTTTAACCATAGAATGATGTTTCCCTCTGGATTGCGGAGGTCAGACGGCAGTCGCTTCACGTAATAACTGAAATTCAGCCAAACTGGTTGAACCAGTAAGCAGACCCTGGGGCCTAAGCTTAAGTCTAGGGCAACCGGGATAATGCTAGGATATGATGATATATATAAATCTTTAAATTAAGTGTCTTAAAATTGTTCGCCTAAGATACTTCTCTACTTTCACTAATACTTTTGTCCAAATTTCATTACTATGACCAAACAAACAAACACAATTTCCCATTTATAATATCAGAAAGGATTATTTTATTAAATCATCAAGGGTTTCATCACAACCAGATTACGACGCCCAGTCAACTCCTGACCTTATCTTTAGCATTATGCATTTTATGTCGACCTCATCATTGGATTTAATTACTGCTATGGAAGGCTGTCGGTGTTGGATTGTGACAATTATCTTACTGTTATTGTAGTACTGTAGTTGTTATAGACTGCAGTACTTACTGAAACTACTTTAAGTAATTGGAGCAATTTTTCATCTTGATTGCGCTTGTCAATAGTTTACAAGGAACGAAGTATTTCAGTCAATGGCAGAATATTTTATTTAAGTTCAACTCAGTACGTCTCTTATAAACGTCGTTTTAAAAACTAACACTGGGTGCATTCTCTGTTTCTGTTTGGTTTCTAGTTTTAATGCCCTGCTTGTACTCAAATCACTTAGTACATAGGTTATTAGTAAGGAGCAAGAAATTTGGGAGGTCGTTTCTGAGCAAGACCACTAAGGTCTGGAATGCGCTGCCGGCTCATGTGTTTCCTATTTCCTATGATCCCGGTTCTTTTAAGCGGGCGTGAAACGGCATTTTAGCAGGCCGTCATGAGTGGATGCGCTTTATACCGTGCTTATTTCACGTTTTAAAGCGCTTTCATTTTCTTATTGGACTGCATCGACTGCTTATCATCAGGCAGGATGTAGTCATTATGACGTGTCACATTAAAAAAAAAGGAGACCAATACACTAGCGGCAGCCGTTATACTTTTAGTTGGTGTTGTGTCATCTCAGGAACCTAAAAGAAGAAGGATATTGTCTCATAAATTTAAAGAGCTGAAATAAATAAACATACTGCTTTTGTTGATTACGATCAGGACAGAGCTTTTTAAGAAACTATAAAATAGACCTTAGTACTATTGACATAACATGTATGTCATTGTACGTTATTGTCAATGGTAGTAACAGAGTGGACATGCAAATCCCCTGCGAAATCTTATCAGTGAAAACATTAAACTTCCAGCTTACCATCAATTACGGACTAAAGTATCACGTGCAGTGTTTACACTCAGCAAACCTTCTCAATAAACCTTGCCAAGACATCTGACAAGACGTTTGTCAAACATTTGACAAGACTTGGAAAGTCCAGCTCTGCAACAAAATGCCTGATGCATACAAACGACGGCATACAGAAAGATGGGAGTCAAATGTGCTTGAATGGGACGTCCAACGAATGCCGATTGTAGAATTAACTTGGATAAATATTAATAAAAGATGGAAGTTAAGGCTAATGATAATTTGTTGACAGCAGGACCTCGCAAGGTTTAAATAACATCAGCTTTATAGTTAAACTTGAACAACATAAGCATCACAAGGAATTAAGCACATGCAAAAAGACAAATCATAATATTAAAAGCTTTATTTAGTACAGATTTACTATCCTTTTCTGTAAAAATATGCGAGACCTGCATAAAAGTACCATAATTATTCTAGTGTATGTATTTCTTTCGTTTCAACATATACGAAAAATTTAATAAAACTATCATAATTATAAAGTAAATAAAATAGTAGGACATGGCTGGCAGTGAAGCGTCATGTCTGCAGTTTTTTTTTCCAATATTTGTGATATTTCGAACGTTAATGTGTAATAACGGTGGATTATTAATTAGTAAATGAAACAAAACAGTGCATAATCACTTTTTAAATTCTCTCAAGAAGTTCCACATCTTTACTGAGGACTGAACCTCAAGGCTTTTAGGGGAGGGCGTCTCATTTACCCTTTATAATCTTTATCACCAGTCATATTGGTAAATATTACTAATATATCTATAAGCTAGTGTCAGCTAAATGTGCTGATCGCACAAAGCTATTATTAAAAAAAAATTGAAAAATATTTATATATTTTTCATAATAAAGCAGGTTTCGCATTATTGGAATAATTTCTCGTTTATCAAAATATTGGTTTAAATAGGATAGATTGCTATGCATTGCAACCTATTTTGCCATAAAATTGCACTTAAAAATCTTCAATCATAATCAAGCCAATAATTTTTAAAATGAAAGAAATTGTGCCAACTTTATTAAGTTATCGCTAACCTTCAACATATGCAATGTTACACTATTATCCTGCCTCGTATAGGCCTGTGGCTATGTGTCAGCGTCCATCACCTCTGCTTTTACCTCATCAGTTGCGTCACAGTTTATATTTTGCATTAATTAACTGTAAACTAAATAGGCAGTTCCCCGCTTAATTATGGAATGGCGAGCATATACCACAATATGTTACTTAATTAAAATACACTTTTAATAGGAACAGCAGTGAAAAGTATTTAATAAGGTTTCTATTATAAACACAGAAATCGACAGCAATAAGGCTACAATAGGATTAGGACTAGAATGAAACAGCAATTTATGATAGGCTTGTATGTAAGGTGTTATTAAAATTGACAGTTCAACCTTAACTTATTGCACATCAAAAGTACTAACTCCTAAGCCTAAGTCTTTTAATATCCCGTTAGATGCTCAATCACTATTCTTGATGTTTTCAAACAAAATATTTTTATAGAAAATGTTTTAGAAAATATAAAGCATGTAACTAAGATGTAAAGGATCATTAAATTAGATCACAATTTCGCCGTATCTAAGGATTCGGCTCACGTACAGCCTCATCCTTGGCCTGATGATGCGATACAAGGCAAGGCCGCTTGATGGCCTCGGCCACACGCATCGGGCATCCAAATTTGTGAATCACGCGCGGAAGGTTAACGATCTACGAGACACAAATGACAATGCTGATGAAAGGTTACCTTTAGTAATGGAACTGCATATCATACTGCAAGTTCGGAATATTGAACCTCATTTGAATGATAAACAAATGGAATTTTGACAAGGAATACAAATTATCATAGATTCGGTCCTAAAGAAACTCACGTGATAAAAGTACTAGCAAGTGTCAAGTAATTTCTTAAATCAAGTGATTTGCATACATATAGCTTGTCATTTAGTCATAATCAAAGTCAAGTAAAGTTCGTTATGAACGAGTCAAGTCAAATTCATACCCCAGTAAAGTAGTCGAGACTTTACTATAGATTCTTTAAAGCTTGGAATCAATATGGAAAATCTCAAGTCACTATAATATACCATTTTCCTCCACTTGTATAAGTTGCCAAAAAGTCCTTATAAAACCTGGAGTTTACATTTGCTTTGGTAAATAACGTACCGCCGCGATGTGGCGCCAAAACTCCATTATCAACTTGAAGTATTATCAAGTGAATTTCTTCATAATAACTGCACGCTTAGAATAAACGAAGTTTAAATAATTAACTTTAGAAATGTCGACCATTTGGATTATTTGTAAATGATCAAACAGTGAAAACATATTATTTGACAAGGAAGAGTATTAAATTCAATAATTTAATATCCAAGGCTAACTTTGCAAACAAAAAAAACCCTCGTTATAAAGGTGATTGGAAAAATCAATAGCTGTGTCAATAGTAACAATTATAAGACTTAATCAATCAAAGCACTATTAACAACGCGTACTAATAGCTTATTTCTAAGCAATTAATGTTTCAAAATATAATAGTCGAGGTTCAAGGTCAAGTTGACTTAAACAATATGACAGTTAAGAAGCATAGCGTAGTGATAATTGATGAAATTCTATCAACGTAATTACTCCAGGACATCGGAAACATGGTCAGCACGAAGCTATTGAAGGTTCGTTGTGGCAATTGATCTGGATGCCCAATGGCTGCTATAAAAAGTGCAATTATAGATGATGTTGAAAAAACTAAAGCCGACACGCTACGTCTAACCAATGCCATTGTCAAGATGTTTTTATCTTTAACAGTCGACTTGTCTTTTGATACTGATCAGCTGGATGATTTCTTAAATGAACAACTCGATAATGCTTTGTAATTAATCTTTGGAAAGAAGACTGCTACTGCTGACAGGAAACTATGAAATATTACTCGTAAATTAATCAATTTTATGAAACAAAAATCAACAAGATCTTTGATAAGGAAACTAAAACTATCTATATTAAATTTAAAATAATTTAGATTCATGATGTAACTGTGATTTGCTAGTTAGACATTATAATACTGATTATAATCAGTACCACAAGAACGAGAATCATACTGTAAAACGTCAAGAGTGTGGTTTACAAGAAAATATCTTCAATAGTTGAAGTGCTCCATGTATTGTCATTCTGATTTTCCATTGGCCCGGCCAAGGCCGCGAACGCCTGAATAGGCTCTTTGTCGTAAACTGTTTAACATTACGCGGCGGCGGCGCGTCCGCGACACTGGTCGCTGATAATGCCAACTACAGGTAGACCTTGACTTCGATCACAATTAACTGGACTTTTGCATCAGAACTTGACACCGATGTATTGCAACTACATAACATATACATTTACAGACACCATAAAGGCGGAGAATCCATTTAATGAGCAAATTGCACGAGGACCTATGTTATTAGTATTTCCAGTTGAACTTGACTTTATAATTGCTTATTCATCGATAAAACTTATATAATTTCTGAGACAGCTTAAATAATGTGGCTGTGATCACGTTTGTTACAATGTGCAATGCGGAAACATTGTTTAGAAACAGTAGTATTCTTAACAATTTTATACTATACAAACGTATCTTACATTTATTTTCAATTTGTCTTCATCTTTGAAAGAATTGAACTTTTTAATTGAATTGAATTCTATCAGTTCTTATTACTTTGTGTAGCCACAATGCATGCGACCCACATTGCAAACAAGTGTAATCAGCCAATGACATTGCTCGTTTATAATTAGCGTATACGCATATTTTACTCGCTCTAGACTAACTGGTATGGACAAAGGAATAAATCATTTACAAATGACAGAGGATTAGTTATATTAACATAATCGTGTTTGATTTAAATCGCACACATTCGTATAGTTTATTGTACTTTTTTAATAATCTCTCAATATATTGTGTAAGCTTTTTAGACTTTCTGTAATTGATTTAAATTCTCTCCTAAATGTAAAATTTACGTAGGTAATTGCATAATATTTTTGCTTTTCCACATTGAATAAAAAGTATGAAGTATAATTGCGTGTAATCGCTAGCTGCAATGTTGGCGTGTTCTTAATTCAATCATAGTCAAAATCATATATTAAAAAAATAAGACCTCAAAGTTGTAAGCAGACATTTTCGTTAATAATATCATAGCATTTATTGTACCTAGGTGTCTAATTGTGACCTCTCTTGTTTTCAGATTCATAAAACCAGACGAGGTAGCGAAACTATGGGGCCAAATGAAGCAGAATGACAACATGACATTCGAAAAGTTCAGCCGTGCCATGAGGTATCACTACAGGCAGAGCGTGCTGGTTTCCGTCCCCACCGCTCGCCTCGTCTACCAGTTCGGCCCCAGAGGTCCTGATGTCACCACGGCCAACAGCATCGGCGTCAAAGTCAAGTCAGAAACGGGCGTGAATGACTTGATCTGCTCCTAGTTCGTATTAAGTCTTAGGTTAGATAATTGTTGAAAACTTATTTTGAAACACCATTCTAAGAGCGAGGTTGGAAGAAATGTCACAAAATTGATCCGGATGGAAAGGAGACGAGGTAGGTTGTTTTGTGAAATGGTATTACCGATTGATGACAAGATGATATTGAAGAGAATTCCTTCAAGTTAGCATATTTATTCTTTAGATAGTCTAAGTGAGAATTGCAGAGGCGTCGACCTTAACTCACTGGAGTGTTAAAATTTAAATTCAGGGATTTTTCATATTCTCTTTGTCGCAGAATCTATCAATTAAGGAGGAGAAGAATCGATAGTATTAGTAAGATTAAATGATTTAGTTATTTAGATAGATGTTTCCTGAAATGTTATGGATGTGATTAGTAATGATAAGCTCAATGTTCGGCTCGACATAGTTAATGGTTGTCTTCGTGTTGACATATAGTTGTTAGATGGTGAATTATCCCGTCAATTAAAGGTTGTTGAAGTGTCCATATTATTTTTTTAAGTGGTTTTTGTATTTTTGCGATCTCGTGTCGATGAGATGGCATATCTCACGATCCCGACGCAATTCCACGAGTTTTTGATAAAGTATTTATAATGTTTCCATAGTTGTTACCATTTGGCAAATGCGTTGTAGATGCTAGTTGAACAAATCTTTTGAACATTCCAATTTTATTTATGTAAAACACTTTATTTTGTAAGTTATTTACTTCTTTACACGTTACTCTAGCTTAGGTGAAGATGCCATACGTATTAATTAATAATTGTTGAACGTACTTAAAAGTCCAATTGTCACTGTCATCACATTCTATACTATGATCAATTCGTATTTAAGGTTTGTTATAGCATAAATGTATATGTAAATGTCGCAGGTAGATTGTAGTATCTGGCAATTTTTTAAAACAGCTAGTCTGATCATAATATCATAGAAAACGACGTAAATGTTTTTAAACATGATCCCAAGCATAAAGTTAACTTATTAACCTACATATTAAGTCGAAGTGGAATGCACATGTTTGAGGAAAAATGCTTTTAACACTTTACAGTCCCCCTAGTTCTTATGAAAAATGAACGATCCTACAAACTGCTTGCGATTTATATAACTGTACCGTTATTTTTAAGTCTCAGTGTTAGTAATAATGATGATATTGATAAGTTAATTGGCGTGAAGGTGCAATAGCAAAAATGACAAGAAAAATAGATCTGAGGCCAAAGATTAGTTTCGACAAAAAAAGTTTGTTTTTCTCTTTAATATTTTTATGATAATCGCAAAAGATTATAATGTCGATGATTTTTTGACAATTTTAATGTAATTCTAGTATTAAGTTTTGAGTCTCTCAGGCGACTGCTGTGATGTAAGGTAAACTCAAAAAATGCGTTTCTGTAAATAAAAAATTCTCTCTGCGTTCACATGCATAATAACTTCTTGGAATATATTTGAGATAATATTTTAGTTGATTTAAGATAATACGTTTTAGTTTCAACTTTAGTGCATTATATTTTATTTCGTTATGTTATCCTACATTTTATGTAGATTATAATTTATAATAACATTCTAGAGCTTAGTTCACATTTGTACCACTAAAATAAAATAAAAACTGTGAAGATTAAAAATTTTAATACATGTACAAACCATGAATTTAAATACGGTTAATACATTATATGAATACATCTTCGATGAAAGATACGAAAAGAAAGAGATGCAATTAGAATATTTCGATAAAAGCAAATATAATATTGTTCATATATTGTTAAGTATTGTTTGTACAATTGTGAACTAAACTATAATTATGACTACTTAAAGTTTTCTGGTTCTGGCCAGTGACGATTTCAATTATTACGATTTAATAATATACAAGGATATATACGTAATATTTAGATGTTAGATTATCTAATTGTTCATCTCGTATTATCACGCGGCCCTGGAATATTAAAAAAAAAACACTTTCTACAAATATACACTAGTCTCTCTATAGTTATTATTATTATATATTCTATGCACTGTCTGTAAACGAAGAACAGCATAAGTGATAGTTAATATGTATTTAATTGGTCAAAAATGGGTCTGACGTGTACAATCAGATAACAATATCTATTTATATATAATTATAAATTAAATGACAAACTTCAGTACAAAGTTGTGTCTTATTATACAACGATATAATTCATAATGTGTACATTTAAATGTTGTATATTTATAACAGAGTGTTTATTAAGGCGCATCACACTGTACTTTTTTTTAAGTGATAATGGGATCAAAGATGTACAATTATTTTGGAGTAAAAGCACAGAACACCATTTTGTCCCAATAATCCCGAAAATATTTTTCTAACATGTTGTTGTTCCGTAAATAAATAAGTAAATCGAAATGTAATTGTAATTATTAAGCAGATCTACACAGTTATGAATTATCTGTCTAGTGTGTTCGGATTTAAAAGCGACTTCCCTTAGTTAAAATAAGTGCCAAAATACTTTGGGGCAGCATTGTTGGAACCTTAGACATTTTAGTTTTGTAAAATCCAGCCAGTTAATGCTCTAATGCTGCAAAATAAATCTGCAGTATTACAGACTTTAATTATCACGTGAATAAGTGAATTAATTTTGTAATTCGTATCTTTACTTCTTAACACTTCTAAACTATGTAATTCCTGATTGAAATTTCCTTTTCTCTTATATTTCTAATGATCCTAATTCATCCTTTATTTTCTCTTACAAGTTACTTAACCTTTGAATAACCTCCGTCCATAAAAGTTAATGACTGAAAAACTCTTAATTTTGTATTTTATTAAACTTTTTTTTCTATTTCTACTACTTGGTTTTATTTTCAAAAGCGGCTATTCTGTATGTCGTACGTTTAAATATGAAATGTAGCTTGAAAAACTAACTACTTTTGGTTTAAAAATGTAGTGCAAAATTACACAAAATAAATATTATACTATATATATTTATCTAAATATCGTGTCTAAGGTTTACACTAATTGCTGTCCTTTCACTAATAAAATATTTCTGTGTCAATCTTAATATTATATATTTTTTTATGTACACAATACATAGTACATACTAATGTTAATTTGTTTTTTACCATACGTTGTATTTATAAAGTATTTACCATCGTAAGATTGTTTTTTTTGTGAATTAAGAAAGAGAACCTTTTTTTAGAATAAGAGTGCAATATGTTGATTATTTTTGTGCAATTTAAGAAAAGTTTAATGTATTATTTCTGAATTTATTAAAAAATAAGATGAAGATTATAAGATTTATGTATGTGATATATGTTGTTTTATTTAAAATAAATTACTAAGGTGTATAGGGATCCTATCTAGCCATAGTAATCTAAGCTCACCTGCGAATTGTGCACAAGTGGCAAAGTTCCCGGTAAGCGGCAATAGGCCCGCTACCTATTACGTGGGAACCAAAATATAATTGGCGAAGTCAGGGCGTGTAGTACGCATCTATATATAAATCTATTAATTATTTTGACGACCGATATGGCGTGGAGGTCAGTATACCTGCACTTCACTCGAGAGGTCGTGGGTTTGATTCCCACACAGGACAAATCTTTGTGTGTATGAACATGAATATTTGTTCGGGTCTGGGTGTTCTCCTATGTATCTTAAGTATATATTTACAAAAAAAAAAGTATTTATGTATGTTTATCCGTTATTTAGTATCCATAACACAAGTTCTTAATGATACTTATCTTGGAACTAAATAATTGGTGTGATTGTAAGAGAATATTTATTTATTTATTTATTATTATTCAAGACTGGCTTATAAAAGCTCTTACGAACGTCTCCTAAAAAGTTTCAGTTTACTAATATCGAGAGAAGCGGCTAGTAGGAAATTTTTTAAGTAAAATTAATGGTAGGATATCAATTTATAAAAATATCTAACAATATGGCGGATTTGTTTACAAACATAGGAAATAATATTATGCGCAGTTTTATAATTTTAATGAATATCCATGCTTCTGCATAACTAGCGAGGTTGAGATAGTTACGTAATTATGTAGAATACTTGTCAGGCAGGCGTCTTAGTAAGATTGGCTTAGATATCAATCAACACCTATGCATTTAAAAGTAATATGAGAGGTAGATAATGTATGAGACCGTAATGGCGTGGAGGTCAGTATACCTACACTTCACTCCAGAGGTCGTGGGTTCGATTCCCGCATAGGACAAATCTTTGTGTGTATGAACATGAATATTTGTTCTGGTCTGGGTGTTTTCCTATGTATATGAAGTATGTATTTATAAAAAAAATGTGTTTAAGTATGTTTATCCGTTGTTTAGTATCCATAACACAAGTTCTTAATGATACTTATCTTGGAACTAAATAATTGGTGTAATTGTCAGAAAATATTTATTTTATTTATTTATTTATGAGAAGAGCTCGTAGATCAGCGAGATTGACTGGTTGGAAACGATCACCGAAGTTAAGCAATGGTTGCTGGTGTCAGGCTTAGTATGGGTGACAGCTTGTGTGATTGATATTTAACGCTTTTAGAAGCAATGCCGGCTTACTCGTAATTGAAGGAGATCTTCGAGCTATGTAACCCTGTCACTGCATTTTTTCCAGTATAAAAGACATTATATAATTATATGTACTACATTTACCCAAAGTTGTACCATACTGACCTAGATTAGTGCCAATCCCTTAGCTCTTACGGGGAGTCGTAAGTGCCGATGAAAAGGTACCCTACCGGATGATGGTCCAATACCCACAATAGAATGTAATCTATAGTATTTCATATTCAGAGTGTTTCATAAGGTGCGCATCGATCGATCCATCAATGAAATTTGAATTTAGAATTTTACAATTTAAAAACGAATTTCAAGACGTTAAGACGATCCTTTTCATAGTACAAATGCGATATTTGGTGAGTATGTATGGATGTATGTTTGTTACCTTTTCACGCAAAATCGGATTTGTATTTTGCACACAGGTATATAAGCTAGATTAAGACATAGGATTATTTTCACCCCGATATTCTTATGGAAACCGAGATCACGCGGTAGACACCGCGGGGTGCTGCTAGTTCATTAAAGTAACAACAGTTGTTTTTTTTTTAGACAAGACGCGCCATCTCGTGACGTACTATTGTACCACTATCTACGTAAAACTGATCGCGCTTTAACAGCAGAACCAGTACGTACGTATTTGGCATGGCATAGATGTCGCTTATAGTAGAGCGCAATATTATAGAGAAGTTCATATTAAATACATACACCATAACATATCGCCAATTGAATTACACTTACGGCAATTGTAATTAATTGTTTAGTTATGTCATGCATAAAATATAATAAGCATTTTCCAATCCATCTAAAATTGTAAATGAAAATAATATAAAATAAATATTTTAATTATTAATTGTTGTACGTGGCGCTGTCTAGTGACGTGCAGCTTAACGACATTGTTGAATATCCCAGTCAAAGAAAAGTATGCTAGCACTGTAGAAGTGTAGTGTCTTGTAAACCTAACAGATGTCGCTGTTTATTTATGTTATATATTGTTAATGGAATGCTATTGAAAGTTTAAAAGAGGCGAATAAGTGCAGAATATTTATAAAAAAAAAAAAATGGTTGCCTGTAAAGTCGTTTTTACGGGCGAAGATTTTACGTGACAACGTCTTTTTCTCGGTAGAATATTTATTGATATGAATATAATTAAATTGCACAATAGGAACAAGGAATTGAATGAAAATAAGAATTGCACAAATTTTAACTATAGAAATATATTTTGTTTACTAAAACATTGTACACTAGTGCTGCGCGCGCGGCAGACCGATCATAGTTGAGTGGGAGAGAGACGCAAGGCATTCGCCGGGCCTCTCTCTCGTTCGGTGACTCATCGTAACGTTACCGAGCGTTACACTTTTTCATAAGTGACTCCCAGCCGCAACCTAATTTAAGACGTTGTCACGTCAAAAGATTAAATAACACAGCAATAATTTTCGCTTAATGTCTAATTTCATCTCCATTAACTAAATCGATAGGAATTCAGTGGTTCAGGTTACCTACTCCTTCACAATAAACAGCACTAAGGGCCTAATGTGCCTTTCCCTTTTACTTTGAAGATCGCTTCTATATTTTTTTTTATTTAAAATCAGTTATTCAAGTTTGGCTCAATAGAGCTCTTATGAAAGTCAAACTTAAAATTTAACGCGCTTCTGATTATCTAGTTACCTTCCGAGCGCATCCTTCGCATTTAGATCGCAAAACAAAGGATCCCTTTGAATTGGGATTAAGTTGAAAATGATACCAAATTAATAAATAGAATGTTAAAAAAAAAGTGTTTAGTGGTACCCTATCGTCGCCACCCTTCGCCGCGGCCGCCTTAAGCAAAGTCAAGGAAACTCTAAAGGCCTTGAGTTTAGTATGCTGCCTTTTGTTTGTTTAAGGTGGGTATAGACTACAACATTTTAGAGCATTTCTGTGTAATGTAACTTTCTTACGAATGGTACAATACAGGCAAAAGCTCAGTTTCCAAAGCATTTCCATGTAATGTAACATTCCTGCGAATGCTCGGCGCTATGTTACGGGTAATAGCGGACCGCGTGCGTCTTTCGTCCCTCTCCCTCCACGTCACCCCGCAACCGCGCATCGCCCGCAGTCGTGGCTCGACGAAAGTTACACCAATATGCTCGTTGGTTTATAACAAAGAGGCGAGCGTGCTGGACGTTTAGTTCGTAGAAGGATGATACACTAGAACATATCACAGAGCGGCTCGTTGTTCTGTTACAAGTAAATGTTGTAGTCTGTACTCACCTTATGATGCAGTCTGCATAAGGCCTTGGAAGGGTTGGTTGGCGCATTTAGAGGAAGGCACATGTTTAGCAGAGGCAGCAATAATCTGGTTCGATTAACAAATATTAATACATTGAAATTAAAATGGAAACTATCAATGATTATATGGAAGATAAAAATTCTTGGGATTAAACCGCCGTTTCATACAGGGTATTGAATGTTAGTGTTGGTACATGAAACAAAACAGTGCAACTTTTCAAATTCTCTCAAGAAGTCCATGTGAGATCTCAGTATAGTCCCACATCTTTACTGAGGGCTTAAAGGGTATTCTTGGGGTATGTCACTTATCGTATGTATCACCACATGATTAACCATGTATTAAATATTATTATAATAGCTATCATTATTTATAAGAAACAAGAACACTCCAGAGGTCGTGGGTTCGATTCCCACACAGGACAAATCTTTGTGTGCATGAATATGAATATTTGTTCTGGTCTGGGTGTTTTCCTATGTATATTAATGTATTTACAAAAAAAAGTATATAAGTATGTTTATCCGTTGTTTAGTATCCATAACACAAGTTCTTAATGACACTTATCTTGGAACTAAATAATTGGTGTAATTGTCAGGAAATATTTATTTATTTATTTAACTGTGCAAGCTTAATCGAGTAAAAGTAAAAACTTTTATATTTTCATTGTTATTTAATTAAATATTTTATCTTAATCTTATGTCTTCAGTTGTATTATGAGATTATTGTGCGAAGTCATTATGACTCAGCACAGTTTGTCATCACTATGATAACTATGAAACAAATATTTTTATTTTTATCAATCGTTTTTCTAAGTGTATGTATGATTAAAAAAACTTAGTTTTATACGAAGAACAACATATATCTATAAAAATTGGTCTACTTAAAGAATATTTTAATAAATTATCGTTCGTGACGCTGTCTAGTGACGTGAAGCTTAACGACATTGTTGAATATTTCAGTCCAAGAAAAGTATGTTTGCACTGTAGAGGTAGTATCTTGTATACCTAACAGATGTCGCTGTTTACTTATGTGAGAAAAGTATTGTTAGTTTTAATGGAATGCTGTTTAAAGTTTAAAAGAGGAAAGAAAAGTACTGTTTATTCATGAAAAAAACAGTAAATAACACTGCAATTCTAATTTCATCAGCTTCAGCCAAGGTTAAAGGAATTACATTACTAATATACATTCTATTAACAAAGTATCGGGAATAAATATTTTGTTTATACCTAGTTCCGAATTAAAAATTTTGTTTTTTTTGTTGTTGTTAGATTGCCATAATTATTTTCCAGTTTTTGCGCAGTTTGAGTTGCATCTGTCATTTATATTAAAAACAATGCTGTTTTTAGTTTTATAATATTTATTTATTTATTTATTTTTTTAAATATCTAGTGTTTATTGCGAATTTCATAATGGACGAAACCATCGAACAGAGTTTGTTTTAAATTTTGCATCGCCAATAGAATTTCGTGTACGGAGACACTGAAAATGTTACAGAAGGCTTACGGTGAATCGACTTTATCAAAAACACGTGCTTTTGGTGTGCGTGGTACAAAGAGTTCAAAAGCGGTCGAGATATGATGGAAGATTTTCCTCGTTCTGGTGACCATCAACGTCTGCAACTGAAGTTAACATCGCAAAACCTTATAATCTGTCCACTGTGTTCGGAAGTTACGCCGTATTCAATTGATTTATGTACAATAGTATAATTACAAAAAATATTGTCTAAGCATATTGATGACGTAGGCGTAATCCTAGTGGGTTCAAGAAAAGAATTGTGTAAGTTAAAAGATTTGAACAAATTCAGAAACCATAATGATATTGAGGAAAATTCTAAAATATTAACATTAAAACATATTATAAATTTTATATTACTTTTGCATAAGTTTCCTAAAACCCCTTCCATTGCAGTTTCAAACTATTGATATCAATAAGCGGTCTATAAACACATGCAACAATAAAATGGTCAAGCTCTGTACAAGACAATTCTAGAACGCGTTCAACTGAAAATGTTTCAACGTCCCTACGAGCCTTGTTATTTAAACTTCAATATTTTTTAATTCGTTCAAAAAAAAAAAACGTACAGTTGTAATAAAACACAATACATCTACCAAACCAAGCTGCGTAGCAGTTTGTCAGCAGCTCGTAGTCCTCGTGGACGCTTACATACATTATTATCTTAATCTATTTAACTAACCGCAGATACATTATACAGGTACTTAATAATTACATTCCGCTAATTACGTTCCTACCATACTACTTTAATAAAGGCTTAACATTACAAACAGCAAGTGATGGATTAAAAATATCTTTGTAACAATTCCCGCGCTACTATAATTTCCCGAAAAATCAAGAAACTATTCAACACGATACGTGTTTCGCCCTTACACAGGGCATCTTCAGGTAAGATAGGAGCCTCAGAACAACGATGTCTTCACGACCAACGCTGAAACGAGAGATTACAAACAGAAACTTCAATTTAATTTTTTAATAAAAATTAAAAAATATTCATTTATTCAAGTTTGGCTCAATAGAGCTCTTATGAATGTCATACTTATAAACTAACGCGCCCATTCACTGCGGGCGGGAGCTTGATCGTAAAAGAACGGGCAAGAAAATCGTCAAGGTTGGTTTTTTCTCCCGCCAGTTACAATTAAAATACATAATATTAAAAATAGCTACGGACACAATGACATAATAGGTTGGGGAAAAAGTCTTTTCGTATTTTTGTATAAAAAGTCAAGACATTTTTTTCAAAGTTTATTTACATTTATTTACAATATATATGTACCGTTTTGTTGAATAACTTTCTGCCATTTTGTGGGCAGAGACATTATCCCGTTACTGTAGAAACTTTGGGACTTCTGATCACAAAAAACGGGACAAATAGTTTTGGCAGTCCTCTCTTGAGGTCAACCTTACAGAACCTAAAGAATTCTGCAGAGACCGAAACAGGTGAAAATCTGAAGGTGCAAGGTCAGGGCTATATGGTGGATGCACTAGGACCTCCCAGTCGAATTCCCTTAATTTTTGCTGAGTGGCTAAAGATGTGTGTGATCTAGCGTTATCGTGATGAAAGACCACACCCTTCCTGTTGATCAATTCCGGCCGTTTTCTCTCGACTGCTTCCTTTAATCTCATCAGTTGCTGGCAGTAAAGATCAGAATCGATGGTTTTGCCGGGCGGTAAAAGCTTATAATAAACAATGCCCTTCCAATCCCACCATACACACAGCATCACCTTATTTCGTGTTAGGCCAGGTTTGGCCACAGTCTGTGAAGCCTGGCCAACTTTCGACCACGACCTTTTTCGCACGTTCTTGTCGTACGTGATCCACTTTTCATCGCCAGTTATCAATCTCTTCAAAAACGGCTCGGTTTCATTACACGGTTCATTAAGTTTCTTTGAGTGAGCTCGTGTGGCACCCAAATATCGAGCTTTTTTGTATAACCAGCTTTCTTCAAATGGGTCAAAACTGTTTTGTGGTCAATTCCCAGTTCTTCAGCTACATCGTAACTACTAATATACCGATCTTGCTCCACTCTTTCAAAAATGGCGTCCATTTTATTCGTAACAAGGCGACCAGAGCGAGGTGCATCTTTAACATCAAAATTTCCGGACTGAAAACGTTTGAACCAAATTTGTGCTACTCTTACTGACACTGCATCAGGTCCATAAACATCACAAATTTTTTTCACCGCTTGAGTTGCATTTTTGCCTTTTTTATAATAAAATTTTAAAATGTATCGAATTTTTTCATTAGATTCACTCATTTTAACGGAGAGAAAAACAAATGAAAAATAGCGGGAAACAACTTTTTTTTATTTTTTTCTTTTCTTTATAATGGAACCTTTTTAATGTTACCAAAACCAGCCAGACACAAATAGTACAGTCAAAAAAAAATTATAATAAGTTTATACCTACGTTATGCGAAAAGACTTTTTCCCCGACCTAATATAATGTTTCCTCAGTACTTTCTTAAGTTGTGATTTAGTATTATTGTTTGCAAATAGTGTGTTTTCACTTTTATATCTACCGGCATTATGTAACAGATTTTAAATAATTTTTCATAATTTTGATTGCAGCTATCTTTACATTTTTTTTCTACTATTGTTTTTAAAATTCTAATTTGTACTGATTTTATTTTATCTATGTATGTTTTAAAAGTGAGTCCATAACCACCCAACCCGTAACTTATTATAGAATCTGCGAGTGCGTATTATAGTGTATATAAAATCCTCTCTTAACTACACATTTTAGAATATAAATTTTTTAAAAAAATTTATATACTAAAATAAGTGATCAATACCTCATGGATTGTTCCCTATGAAATGTACTAGTTACTTTATAATTTAGTTGTCCCTGAAGAGACTCATTAACATTTAGTCAATGCCCAGTTATAACCATTACAAGGATATTTGATGATTCTAATAACAAACTTAATTCTAAATCATTGCCTGAAATGCCTCGAACATTCTGGTGAACTTAACTTAAGAGCGGTTTTTACATTGGTAAATTTATCGCAAAAGAACTCCTCTATTGTCTTATAAAGGCATTGAGTTTAGTATGCTGCCTTCTGTTTGTTTAAGTTGCGGTCTGCAGAAGGCCGTGGAAGAGTTGGTTGACGCATTTAAAGGGAGTTACATGTTTAGCAGAGGCAGCCATAATTTGATTAACAAAAATAAATACAATGAAATTAACAATAAAACGGAAACTGTCTTCAAATAAATATTATTCTATCAAATAATATATAGAAGACACAAATGCTTTGCATTAAACCGCCGTTTCATACAGGCTATTAAATATTGGTGTTGGTATATAAATTAAAACAGTGCAACATCACATTTCAAATAAATATATAAATATTTCTGACAATCACACCAATTATTTAGTTCCAAGATAAGTATCATTAGGAACTTGTGTTATGGATATTAAATAACGGATATAAATACATAAATACTTTTTTTTTGTAAATACATACTTAATATACATAGAAAAACACCCAGACCAGAACAAATATTTATATTTATACACACAAATATTTGTCATGCGTGGAAATCGAACCCACGACCTAAGGAGTGGAATGCGGGTATACTCGCCACCACGCCATATCGGTCGTCTGCAGAATCCTCTCAAGAAGTCCATGTTAGATCTCAGTATAAACATCTACATCTTTACTGAGGGCTTTAAGGGTTTAGGAGAGGGTAGCCATTTATCATATTTATTGATTATATCATACTACTTGATTAACTATATTTGACACTGGCTAAATGTGCTAAATGAGCTAAATGGCTAAATGGGACTGAGACGTGGTGCCTGACTATGGGCCTCATAAGGAAGCTCAAAGTCGCTCAGCGTGCAATGGAGAGAGCTATGCTCGGAGTGTCCCTACGTGATAGAATCAGATATGAGGAAATCCGTAGGAGAACCAGAGTGACCGACATAGCGAAGCGCGTTTGCAGGCTGAAGTGGCAGTGGGCGGGGCACATAGCTCGAAGAACCGACGACCGATGGGGCGTTAAGGTTCTTGAATGGCGACCACGAATCAGCAAACGTAGTAGAAGGCGGTGAATGCCGGTGAATGCAGGCGGCAAAGAATCGATCTACGTGGAAAGCAATTGGGGAGGCCTATGTTCAGCAGTGGACTTCAGATGGCTGAAATGATGATGATGATGAAATGTGCTAAACTCACGACGACGCATAAAGTGATCGACTGATCGAGTACGAGTAAATCTTTTATATTTTTATTGTTATGTTATAAAATATGTTATCTTTATCTGGTTTTCAATTGTATTAAGAGACTATAGTGCGAAGTCATTATGACTAATCACAATATTTGTTTAACCTGTGTCATTGTTATGATAATTATGAAACAAATATTTTTATTTTCTTATCAATCGTGTTCAAAGTTCATGTAACATTAAAAAAACTAAGATTTGTACAAAGGAGTCAAAAAACATTGCATAACAACTATTTACACTTGAAATTGCCTTGGTTAAGATTTTGGCCAAGTTCATCTGTACAGAAAAAAACTTTAATGCAAAGTATGTACTAATGTAAACAATTGTGGATCAATAAAACTAGCTTCTGCCTTCATATCGAATGTTATATGGTTGAAGCTTTTTTGTGGGAATGAAGTAATTTATTTTATTCTCCTTGATCCAATCTACCTCTATACCAAATTTAAAAAACAACATTTATATATGAAAATTGTCTCCCGCTACTGGTGGAGCCTGTTATGTTCCAGAAACTCTTTTGCAATCCCTTAAATTGACACTTCATTCGTTTCCGAATATTTAAATCACATTTTACTTTAATGTATTATTGTGTCTAACATATTGTTTCATGTTAATTTGTTATTTCACAAATTTGAATTATGTATTAACATTATATATTTTTTCGTAATATACTTAAGTAGTAAATAATATATTAATTATCATCAATCGTAATAGTATTTACGTATCAATATTTTAATTTATTTGCATTGTTTCTACAGACTCAGTTGTACCATATAGTGACAGATATTTTTTTACTTTTCATTAATCTGTGATTAATAATTTCACAATGTGACATTTGTGTACATGTATTTAAAAGATAAGACTCATAACAGACGAAGAAACAGCTAGATTAGTTTATTTTAGCTATTTTCATAGCATTATGTCATATGGTATGTTATTGTGGGGATCTGCTGCGGACATACATAATATATTTGTACTACAAAAGCGCGCCATAAGAGCTATCTATAATCTTAAGTCCAGAGATTCTCTTAGAGAGATGTTTAAAAGAATTAACATATTAACGGTTGCATCTCAGTATATATTTGATAATATAATGTATGTTCGCAAAAACATTAATACATTTGATAAAAATTCAAAAGTACATAATTTTAATACTAGGAATAGAAATAAGCTCTCTCTGCCAAATTGTCGACTTCACAAAACTAAAAATTCATTTATGGGTAATAGTATCAGATTTTTTAATAAAATTCCGCAGGAAATAATTGATCTACCATTGGCAACTTTTAAAACTGTAGTTAAAAAGCAGTTTCTTCAAAAGGGGTATTATGCTGTTAATGATTACTTATCGGATAAACAAGCTTGGGCTTAACATTTTCAACTTGTATGTGTATATTAGAATAAAAAGTCAACCAGATCATTGTCGTGACCATCCCTTATTGTACAGGCTCAGCTCAGTTTCACAATACATACTTACTTGACTGTGATGGAAGGTTCCCTTAGTGCTACTTTATTGGTTACAGCTTCGGGGGACCCTTTCAGTATCATCAAATTTACACTGTGTGTGTCATGTAACAAAAATAATTTAAAAGAGCATAGCCTGTGAGTTTCTTGTCAGTTCTTCTCACAGAGCGGAGGCTCGGAACTGGCACTTAGATTCACTTACACCTAATTTTTATTTATTTGCATGTAAGTGAATCTAAGCTTCGTGATTTCAGGGTTGATATAAATTTTTTTTTCATGTATATTTTGTTTTGACGTTTTCAAGTGCTATGTAATAGTTTATGAAATAAAGAACTTTTTACTTACTTTTACTTTAATACCCCTTTGATTACCACATCTTTAAAATTATTGCTCAATAATCGCAGGACTTGGCCAAGTTTGGTGTCGTTATCTCTCGATTATCCTCGTCAACTGGCTCGACGTATATTTACGCACTTATAATAGTATACTTCGCTAACCAACCGTAGATTCGGCACCGAAGCGGTTTGGAAAGGACGTATCTTATTAAAACTAGTTATCTACCACGCGGCGCTGTTCAGTCGCTGTGTTCGACCTACTAGACGAGTGAGTATCTGATGTGTGTAATGTAAACAATAATAGAAACGACCTTGTAGGTCTGTGGTTTGATTTGTGGTACTAATGTAGTTTTTTTTTAAAGATAGATAGCTAAAACGTTTATTTCTTTTAATTAGTGCAAGTTACATAAAAACATTTCCCACAAAACCGTTTGACTGGTTTGTCTGTGGGTCTCAGTCTCTTTTATACTAATTTTATAAATAAATAAATTACAATTTTGCACATACACCAATATAGTGTTTTTTTAAATTTGCTTTGTACTTATTTTTATTTGTTTTCATTCTAATGGCTTCAGGTATACTATATAAAAGGTAAGGTTTAATTGTGTAAACGGCTTTGTAATGTAATTGCGTTCAATTGTAATATTATATCAGTCTTATAAAGTCCACTGCTGAACATTGACCTCCCCAATACATTACATTTAATTGAAAGGCGACAGCAGATCAAGCCAAAACGCAGGAACGCCGCGGAAAGAGCAGTATTTCTCTTCGTCGACTCTTCCACGAGATGAGATTGGGTGGCACTGTTACTCGGCACATCTAATAGCAAAAATAATCTTATTATGAATATGTTTGTCACGATAAGGCCATTTAATGAGAAGAGACGAATAGCTTGTAACGAGAAATAATATAAATGTGAATGTTACCCGGTAGTGGGGAATAGGACAGAAATGATAAACGAGTGAGGAATGAGATAGAGAAGGATCAAATTCAAAATTATTATACATATATTAAACTATTATACATAGAACTAGAAAACGTCAAAATTAAATATAAAAACAACCGAAATATTATTACAATCACGAAGCTTTTTAAAAACTATTTAAAAAAATAGTGTAAGTGAATCTAAGTGCCAGTTCCGAGCCACCGCTCTGTAAGAAGAACTGGCAAGAAACTCACAGGCTATGGTCTTTTAAATTTATCTTTTAATAATATCCTAACACTATACCGGTTGCCTTAGACTTAAGCTTAGGGCCCCGGGTCTGCTTACTGATTAAACCAATGTTGGAAAAGAAGATATTATAATGTACAGTGTACTAAATGTACAAATTTTTAACTATCATAATTTGTTTATCGAGATTACATGGTGGTCATCGAAGATACTATTTTACTGTTATCTGTGAAGATAATCTTCTACATAAAAATTGTTAGTGCTTTTATTAGACTTATCATAATTAACACTATCACTAGTATTCAGATTGCTTAATAACTTAAGAGACTTATTATTATAAATAATAAATATTTTCTGACAATTACACAACGATAAGTCTCATTAAGAACTTGTGTTATGGATACCTACTAAACAATGGATAAACATACTTAATATTATTTTTTGTACATACATACTTAATATACATAGGAAAACACCCAGACAAGAACAAATATTCATGTTAATCGCCACACTTTCTGTAGAAGAGTCAACTAAACTAATCAACTAAAAATATAACACATTAATTCTTAATGAAAAATATTTTTAATTGAAATAAATATAAATTTAAATAAAATAAATTAAAAATTTATGACAATGACACCAATTATTTAGTTCCAAGATAAGTATTATTAAGAACTTGTGTTATGGATACTAAATAACGGATAAATATACATATTATATACTTTTCTTTTGTAAATATACTTAATATACATAGGAAAACACCCAAATCAGAACAAATAGCCATGTTCATGCACAAAAAGATTTGTCCTGCGTGGAAATCGAACCCACGACCTTAGGAGCGGAGAGCGGGTATTCTCGCCACCACGCCATATCGGTCGTCATACACTCATGACCATAAACTAAAATAAAATATTCGTGAACTTCGTCCAGTTGATTCCACACACACACAAACTGTCTAGCCTTTTTGGTATTGTAACGCAATGAAGAAATGATTCGTATGGTTCACAAAACTAGAGTCGCGGTTTTGATTACCAACAACAATTACATAACGGTGAGGTAATGAGCCGCGTGGTATCGGCCTAGAATAGTGTCATCCTCTCTCATCTCTTCGACGGCTGATATGACGTGGGTGAAGCACACCAGCAATCCGCTCCTAAGGTCATGGATCCTATTCCCACGCAGGACAAATTTTTGTGTGCACTAACATAAATATTTGTTCTTTGAAATTCCACCGGTTGATGGACAGTAGCGTCATCCTATGTGGTGTCTGAAACTGCGATCACCAAACCGCCTGCCTAGTGCGGTGAATATGGGCAAATACCCCCAATTAAATAAAATATTAGGAAATCAATGTTCAATAAAATAAGTTATATGGTTGAAATGATGTGATGATATAGTTTTTGGTAATTCTATTTACTAATTACTAACGCAGTCAAAGTCTGTCCAATGTCATAATTTGTATAGCTAATAGGGGTACAGTCACAAAACAAACTGTTGCCTACTATATAGAAAAATTGTCTATGGTCACTTGTAATAAAATAGTTATCTTTTCTTTTCCTTTTAGTAAGAGCTTATCTCAAAAAGAAAATTATGTTAGATATAATTTAAATCTATCAATTGATAGTTTGACATTTTATTACAATAACAAATTTCATGTTATTGATATAAATAACTTAGGTATTAATTTCTATTTGACAAATGGTAATTATTACATAGCTAAATATATTAAAAAACGATTAGCTTCTACGCTATATTATTACTTTTTTAACTTAGCCAAAAACTTGGCTGTGAAACCTGCTTTTATTGAGCAGAACATTATTAATAATTCAAACTTGGAATCAATTCCAAATAATTTAAATTTACTCATAAGACAATAGAGGAGTTCTCTTGCAATAGATTGACCAATGAAAAGCCGCTCTTAAATTTATTTCATCAGAATGTTCAAGGCATTTCAGGCAAAGATCTAGAATTAAGTTTGTTATTAGAGTCATTAAATATCCATGTAATGTGTATAACTGAGCATTGGCTAAATGTTAATGAGTCTCTACTGGGACTACAAAATTATAAAGTAGCTAGTGCATTTCACAGGAAATAATCTATAAGAGGTGGATCACTTATTTTAGTACATAATAGTTTAAACAATAGGGCTCGTAGGGATGTTGAAACATCTTCAGTTGAACGTGTTTTAGAATTGTCTTGTACAGAGCTTAACCATTTTATTGTTTTATGTGTTTATAGACCGCCTAGTGGCAATTATCAACAGTTTGAAACTGCAATGGAGGATGTTTTAGCAACCTTATGCAAAAGTAATAAAAAAGTTATAGTATGTGGTGACTTTAATGTTAATATTTTGGAATCTTCCTCAATATCAGTTAGGTTTTTGAATTTGTTCAAGTCTTTTAATTTACTTAATTCTTTTCTTGAACCCACTAGAATTACGCCTACGTCTTCAACATGCTTAGACAATATTTTTTGTAATTTTACTATTATACATAAATCAATTGAGTATGGCGTAACTTCCGACCACAGTGGACAGATTATTAGTTTTGAATATAATTTTCAAAATGTAACTAAAAAAATATTAATTAGACCAATAACAAAGAATCTGGTTTTGAAATTTCAAAGCAATGTCAACGAAAAGCTGACCACGTTAGAAAACAATTCCGCTATAAATTATGATAAATTGTTCGGAATTGTACAACAAGAATTTAAGAATAACTTTAAGCTGAAAAGTGTGGAAATTTCAAACAAAAGGAAGTTTTGTGATTGGGCTACTCCCGGAATTTATAAAAGTAGGAAGAAACTTTTTGATTTATATAGAGAAAAAAGTACTTCAACAGATTCAAATTTTATTCAATATGTTAGAAATTATTCAAAATTGTTCAAACTTGTTTGCACCACTGCTAAGTCAATGCATCTTAAAAATAAAATTATGAATTCCAAAAATAAAATTAAAGCTACATGGAATGTCATAAACCAAGAATCTGGAAAATACAAGAATAAGCATAGCATAATAACTCTTAAAGTCGATGATAAAGATATTGTATAAGAAGAAGAGGTGGCCAACGCATTTCGGAAATTCTTTGTGAATATACCATTAGAGACAACTCAAGCACTTGACTCCTCTACTCAGCGTGCAGTCTTTCTTCTTGAAGACAATGTACCTCTTTGTAGTGAATTATTTAGTTTTAGACATATTGATGGCTCTACAATAGTTAATACTTTTAATACAATAAATTTAAAATTAACTGAGGATTTATGGGGAATCTCAACCAACATTATTAAATCTATCATTAATATTATTGCTCCTCAGTTGGCAGTCATTTTTAATCAATGTATTGATGATGGTTCATTTCCAAGTTTAATGAAATACAGTAAAGTAATACCTCTTTTTAAAGCTGGTGAGAAGTCTGATCCTACTAACTATAGACCAATATCAGTACTCCCAGCTCTTAGTAAAATATTTGAAAAAGTTATTTTTAATCAATTACTTTGTCATTTCTCTCTGAATTCCTTATTTCATTCTCAGCAGTATGGTTTCACTAAGAGTAAATCCACTACAGATGCTGGTGTAGCCCTAATGAAGCATATATTTGACGCCTGGGAGGACAGGCAGGATGCGATTGGAGTATTTTGTGATCTTTCGAAGGCATTCGATTGCGTTGACCATCCTACTTTGTTAGCTAAATTGACATATTATGGTGTTAATAGTAATTCTTTAAAATTAATTAAATCTTACTTGAGTGACAGAACTCAAAAAGTAGTTATTAATAGAGTCGAGTCTTCTGGCGCGCCATTGCTTATGGGAGTTCCACAAGGTTCGATTTTAGGCCCTTTATTGTTTCTAATTTATATTAACGATCTACCTTTCTATACTAGAGATCTGTGCGAAACAGTTTTATTTGCTGACGATACGTCTCTGATATTTAAAGTGAACAGAGGCAAGGATCATTCTGACGTGATAAATAATGCTCTTGCGAAGGTTTTACATTGGTTTACGGTTAACAATCTATCTCTTAACGCAAGTAAAACTAAATGTATAAAGTTCTCATTGCCTAATGTTACAAAAGTCTCAACTAACTTGAAAATGAATGGCAAGAATATCGAGTTATTAAATGACACAAAGTTCTTAGGCATCAATATTGATTTTAAATTGCAGTGGAACCCCCAGATAATGGATTTGTCCGGAAGGCTTAGCTCAGCATGCTATGCCATCAAAAAGATAAGACTCATAACAGACGAAGAAACAGCTAGATTAGTTTATTTTAGCTATTTTCATAGCATTATGTCATATGGTATGTTATTGTGGGGATCTGCTGCGGACATACATAATATATTTGTACTACAAAAGCGCGCCATAAGAGCTATCTATAATCTTAAGTCCAGAGATTCTCTTAGAGAGATGTTTAAAAGAATTAACATATTAACGGTTGCATCTCAGTATATATTTGATAATATAATGTATGTTCGCAAAAACATTAATACATTTGATAAAAATTCAAAAGTACATAATTTTAATACTAGGAATAGAAATAAGCTCTCTCTGCCAAATTGTCGACTTCACAAAACTAAAAATTCATTTTTGGGTCATAGTATCAGATTTTTTAATAAAATTCCGCAGGAAATAATTGATCTACCATTGGCAACTTTTAAAACTGTAGTTAAAAAGCAGTTTCTTCAAAAGGGGTATTATGCTGTTAATGATTACTTATCGGATAAACAAGCTTGGGCTTAACATTTTCAACTTGTATGTGTATATTAGAATAAAAAGTCAACCAGATCATTGTCGTGACCATCCCTTATTGTACAGGCTCAGCTCAGTTTCACAATACATACTTACTTGACTGTGATGGAAGGTTCCCTTAGTGCTACTTTATTGGTTACAGCTTCGGGGGACCCTTTCAGTATCATCAAATTTACACTGTGTGTGTCATGTAACAAAAATAATTTAAAAGAGCATAGCCTGTGAGTTTCTTGTCAGTTCTTCTCACAGAGCGGAGGCTCGGAACTGGCACTTAGATTCACTTACACCTAATTTTTATTTATTTGCATGTAAGTGAATCTAAGCTTCGTGATTTCAGGGTTGATATACATTTTTTTTTCATGTATATTTTGTTTTGACGTTTTCAAGTGCTATGTAATAGTTTATGAAATAAAGAACTTTTTACTTTACTTTGCTTTAATCTGATTGTATTTGGATAAGAAATGGCAACGAACGGTTGCTAAAAAGTTTGATTTTTGATAAGAACGACTGACAATGAACTAGCTTCAGCAATGGTAAACAAATTTCACGGCTTAAAATGCCTTCTGAAGTACGGAAGAGATATATATTCACACCATACAAACGGGTGTATAAGGATCCTGTCAAGTTCTGAAGAGCCCAAGCCAACCTCACCTGCAAGACGTGCACCTGACGATCAACGGACGAGGCTCTGGCGAACATAAGTTCTCAGTAAGCGGCAATAAGCTTGCCTGACTCTGCCTGTAAGCTACTTATACAAACCAAAAAAAAAAAACTTTCTTTTTATTAACTACAATTATTCATAATATAACCTTTTATGAAAAAATAACTAGTAACAAATTATTTTAGTACATGCCTGTGCACCAATTGCTTCTGAGGTTAGCTTGGGTTCCTCAGCTCCTCCCCCCCGACTAGTCTCCACCTTGTCGTGGTGGGGGGGCTGAGTAGGGCGCAGGAGGCGCTAGGGAAAAGGCAACACCCAGAGACCGACGACTCTGGGTGCCCTTAGTACTGACTACCGGGGGGGGAAACTAAGAGGGACCTGTGGAGGGCGCAGAGTGCGGGCCAGGAGGGCCCGCTCAGCAGCGCCAGGAGGGTCTAGGCAGTGGGGGCAGGGGGCCCCTGCTGTCTAACCATGGACCCTCCGGGAAGTCGGTCACACACGCTATGGTCGCAAGGGGAGGTAGGAGGGGCGCGTCCACTGCGCCTCTCTGAGGAGGTCCTCCCGGTTTTTGTCGTCGGAAGATTTTTAGTGGGTATTACTTGGCGGTCGTGTCTGCCCGTGGTGAGTCCCACACCCCCTTTCGGTCCCCCTTTGGCCGGAAGGCAGTGCGTAAATGCATTTTGTTACCGACGTAAAAAAAAAAAATGGGTTCCTCAGCTCCTCCCCTCCGACAGCAAGGGCCCTCTAACCTATGGGTGCTATCTAACCATGGGTTCCCGAGAATTCGGCCATACACGCTGCGATCGCACAAGGAGGTAGGAGGGGCGCGTCCACTGCGTCTCTTTGAGGAGGTTCTCCCGGTTTTTGTCCGGGGGACGTTGGCCGCTGGCGGGGTGTCAGAGTTGCAACCTAGTTACTGGCCCCCCGCCTCTTTCTCAACAAGCGGCGGGCGTCGTCGCCCGTTCCCGTCGACGGGAAGATTTTTTGTGTGTACTACTGCTGGCGGTCGCGTCTGCCGGTTTTGAGTCCCACAAACCTCTCTCGGTCCTCCTTTGGCCGGGAGACAGTGCGTAAATGCATTTTGTTACAGACGTGTATCAAAAAAGTATTCTCATACACCCATGCATTATTTACTAGCAGATACAAATATTTTTTTTTTGGTGTTAATGAATTTCTTTGTCATCAGGAGCATCCAAGATGTTACTACTAATATGGGTACTGACGATACTGGCAGCGGTGATGCTGTACTTCCGCCAGATCTACCGCAGATTCATCACATATGAAGTGAAGCACTTCAAACCTGTCCCATTTTTTGGCAACATAACCAAGATTTTGTTGAGGCAAACTCATTTTTCCGATGACATCATGAAGCTGTACAACGCCTTCCCAAATGAAAGGTATGTAACAAAAATAGTATTTTAATTACTATTTATTAAATTCAATAGGTAGACCACTTACTACTATTAACTAAAGAAAATTTTTACCAAAATTTATTAAATTAGTGGTTAAATTAATGGGAGTATTGGGCTCCTATCCAGATCTGAGGATTCCAAGCCAACCTCATCTGCAAGTGGTGCACCTGCCCGGCCCCACCTGCACCTGCCGATCAACGTACGAGGCTCTGGCCAACATAAAAGTGCCCGGAAAGCGGCAATAGGCGCGCCACCTTTGTCGTGGGACCAATAGTAGAAATGGCGAAGTGTGGGCGTGTAGTATGCCTCTGCCTTTCGGAGAAACAGGCAGGATATTATATATTTATTATTATATTAGTAAGTCATTAAAATAGTTATATATTAATAATATCCGTACATTTATATACTAATTGTGTAAGTACCTATTTTAAGTACTTACAAAATAACATACAATAAGAATATTAGTTGGCTATGGGAATGATAAGGTTCCATAGCCAATTAAATATGCTGTTAAATTTAGTAGGTCATGTGAGGTGTTCTGAAATTTAAAAAAGAAAATTTTTGTTTGAAATTTATTGTCCACATTGTACGCTGTGGCCATCTGTAATTAAGATGACACTTAGCTTTAAGTTTATGTTCCGTATAATTTTACTTTTTCTATCATACCAGGGTTTATCTTGTTGGTTATCCTAATAAACAATTAAAAATAAAATGTCGCTCACTTAATGCAACAATTAATTCATCACAATCATTGAAGTTAACTATCATCCTAGCAATATCCCCGTCTTTGGGAAACGGGTTCGCCTATATATATATTATAAAGCAGGATAAAGGATATTTGTAACAACATATTCCGTTATAAATTTTCCAGGACAACTGCACCACGACGAGAAGTCCTCCAACAACAACTCCGACGCAGGCTTCGCCACAGTCGAGGAGTCCAACGTTGGCAAGAAAACTGTTGACAGAGGTAAGATTTTAGGGAATACATTTTTATTTCTGTTGTCCTAATAAACATTGATCTTTCACTTCCGAATAATAAGCACGGGCCTTCTCTCACAAATGAATATGAGGGGGATTCAGATAGTCCCACAATGTAGTCCCATTGCTGTTTGGCGTAGGTATGGGTGTTGCATCCTGCTGATAGAACTTTCTAGGCCGCTCAATAGAGCCCTTGACATGGCTGAACGATTATTGTCACGAGAGGAGGTGCACGATGAAACAGTGAGGCAGAGATCACATCCTTCCACTTGCTACGATCTTGGCACACTCTTTTAGCTTCATTCACCCTCATTTACCTCCTCATACACGCCCGTCGGTTAAGAGTACTTTTGACCTGCCCATTCTCAAAGTTTTTTTGAATTTGGTCATTGAAGGTCTTACGTGATCTTCCCTACCCAACACTTCCAATTACTTGTCCATCATAAATCACTTTCGTTAGTCTACTTTCATTCATCATCACATGAGTGTGTGTGTGTGTGTGCGCGCGTGTTTAAGTGTGTGTGTGTGTGTGTGAGTGTGTGTGAGTGCGCGCGAGTGTGTGTGTGTGTGCGTGTGCGTGTGTGTGAATGTGTGTGCGTGTGTGCGTTTGAGCGTGCATGTGTGCGTTTGTGTGTGTGTGTGCGTTTGTGTGTGTGTGCGTGCGTGCGAGCGTGCGTTTGTGTGTGTGCGTGCGTGTGCGTGCGTGCGTGTGCGTGTGCGTGCGTGTGCGTGCGTGCGTGTGCGTGCGTGTGTGTGTGCGTGTATGTTTTGTAGTTTTATAAGTGGCTTTTGTATAAGTGCACTGTGGCGACAATTTATTTTAGTAGTAACTCGTGGATAACTGTGCTTGTTTTGAAATGACACATTTTATTGTTAAATAAGTTACTATTCATACGTAATATACGCGTCGTTCCTTTTTAGACAACTATTACACATCTTACCAAGTGACCAAGGCACGGTAACTGCTAACGTGAACAACCGCAATAATTTCTTTTAGTGTGGGCCGACGAGGACCTTATCGCCCAAGTTATCCTGTTTTTCATCGCTGGCTTTGAGACCGTCTCCTCTACAATGTCGTTCGCACTACACGAGCTGGCTGTCAACCCTGAAGTCCAGGAGAGGCTCGCGGCGGAGATCAAGGAAAACGAGATCAAGAACAACGGCAAGTTTGACTACACCTCCATTCAGAACATGGTCTACATGGATTTGGTAATTTCAGGTAATTTCAAGGTTTTGTTTTGATATGGAAAATAGTTGGAATATATTGAAACACGTACGAGTTGCATGACTAGCTTTTAAATTTATTTAAAAGAGATAGCAACAGTAGACATACTAAAGATTTTAATTAAGAAATAATAACACAATGGAACAGGTTTGTGAAAATTTGTGACACTTTATCTCGAAAAGCACGTTAAGCCGTTGGTCCCGGCTGTCATGAACATCTATTGCAGTCGTTGTTAGGTAGACAGTGCCTTCTGACAGCTGGTTTTAAAATGCCGGTTGCCACTTGCCAAGAGTGTTGACTATGTTTTTTAATCTCTGTGTGGGGCATTCTTACCTACCACAGGAAATGCTGGATACTTTAGTTGTGCCTATTATAAAGAATCGGACCGGAGACATAGCTGACAAGGGGAATTATAGACCGATCTCGCTGGCAACTGTGATAGCCAAAGTATTTGACAGTATACTTGACACGCACCTCAGTGGATATACAAAACTACACGACTCACAGTTTGGTTTTCGTGCTGGGCTGTCTACTGAGAGTGCTATACTTGCGTTGAAGCACACTGTCAAATATTATACGGACAGGAAAACTCCAGTTTATGCGTGCTTCCTGGACCTTTCCAAAGCTTTTGACCTTGTTTCTTATAATGTCTTATGGGAGAAGCTGCGTGAAGGGGGAGTTCCTGCTGCACTAGTGTCAACGTTATCCCTCTGGTATGACAAGCAGAGGAACTTCGTCAAATGGTCCAATACATTGTCGGACCCATATAAACTTGAATGTGGTGTTAGGCAGGGCGGTCTTACTTCTCCGAGACTGTTTAATATTTATGTTAACAGCTTACTGGTGGAGCTCAGTAGCACTCATGTCGGATGCCATATAGATGAAGTTAGTTTAAATAATCTAAGTTACGCTGACGATATGGTGCTGCTGAGCCCAACAGTAGGTGGAATCAGGAAACTGCTAGCCATCTGTGAGAGATATGCTGAGCAACATGGTCTGAAGTATAATGCAACAAAGAGTGAGATGTTGGTGTTTAGAGGAAGAAATAAGAGTCCCTTAAATGTCCCTCCAGTAGAACTCAATGGTTCACTATTGCGGAGGGTAACACAATTCAAATACTTGGGCCATGTTGTGACTGAAGATCTTAAAGATGACGCAGACATGGAAAGAGAGCGCAGGGCGATGGCTGTGAGGGGTAACCTGCTGGCTCGCAGGTTTGCTGGTTCTTCAGTACAGGTTAAAATAACACTTTTTAAGGCGTTTTGTCAAACATTTTACACCAGCAGCTTGTGGGTAAATCATACCCAAAAGACAGACAACACCCTGCGTACTCAATATAATAATGCCTTCAGGATGCTGTTGAGGCTTCCGCCTTACTGTAGTGCGTCGGGAATGTTCGCTGATGCGCATACCGACGACTACTTCGCGATCATGCGCAAGAAAGTGGCGTCACTGTTACGCAGAGTGAGAGGGAGCAGCAATAGCATTCTGAAGGTGTTCGCAGATAGGTTGGAGGGGCCTGTAATGGATAGATTTATCAAGCTACATGTCAGACATGGGGCTTGATAAATCTTCCTCAAATCTATGTTGTAGTTTTATTTTTGTGTTTGTTCATATTAATTGTTGTTACTAACATAGTCTTTTAAGTTTTGTAATACTAACACGCTATGGGTCGTCGATGCCCGAAAATAAAAGATTTTTTTTTTTTTTTTTACTATAGAATAATTGTTTCCCTCTGGGTGGTGGAGGTCAGAGAGCAGTCACTCCATGTAGTTATCTAAATTCAGTCGAATCCGGTTAGACCAGTAAGGTAGGGTCAGGGTCCCCTGCTGTATAACCATGCACCCACCGGGAAGTCGGCCGACAAACGCTATGGCCGCACAAGGTGATAGGAGGGGCGTATCCACTGCGCCCAGCACTGTCAGACGCTGCAGCCCAGATACTGGCCCGCCTTTTTCTCAACAAGCGGCGGGCATCGCCGGAAAATTTTTAGTGGGTATTACTGCTGACAGTCGCGTCTGCCGGTGTTGAGTCCCACACCCCTTATTCAGTCCCCCTTTGAATTTTGTTACCGACGTAAAATAAAAGAAAATAAAAAAGGAAGCAGCCCCCTGGGCCTTATTCACTTTTTTAATTATTTTTTTTACCCTAGACTTAAGCTTAGAGCCTGGGCCCTAAGCTTAATAACAATGCAAATAATTTAATGCAAATAACTGTTAAAAACCTAGTAAAATTGAGAATCATCTACAATTGTACACAATTAGATTTCATATTCTTCTTGCTCAGTCACCGCACTAGTTTTTATACGTAAATTGTTTTCACAGAGGTATTGAGACTGTGGCCACCAGCAGTTGCGTTGGATAGAGTCTGCATAAAGGACTATAACATTGGCAAACCTAACGACAAAGCAACCAAAGACTACATCGTAAGTATCACCACACTAACATTTTCCTTCAGAAAATTTGTAAATGAACACTTAATTATACACCTAAAATTGAATATATATAATCAGACAAAATGATTGTATAAGGATATAAATTCTATTCGGCTTGAAATAGCTCAAAGTGGATTATGTTTAGGGAGAACTTTGTTCTACGGTGCAAGGAAAGCCTTATTGCTAAAAGCAATTCCATCCAGAGAACTTCGAAATGGCCAGAATAAGACAAAAATAAACCAATGGGCTACAGCAATAGAGGGCTCAATTTTAGGTTCATACCGAAATGACATACATTATAGACGAAACTCTATTCATAATTGACGACCAATATGGCGTGGTGGCGAGTATACCCGCATTCCACTCCTGAGGTCGTGGGTTCGATTCCCACACAGGACAAATATTTGTGTGTATAAATATAAATATTTGTTCTGGTCTGGGTGTTTTTCTATGTATACTAAGTATGTATTTACAAGAAAAAAGTATTTATGTATGTTTATCCGTTATTTAGTATCCATAACACAAGTTCTTAATGATACCTTATCTTGGAACTAAATAATTGGTGTAAAAAAAAAAATATTATTAGTATTAAAATTACTGTAATTGTTTCAGATTAGAAAAGGCGAGGCTGTGATGATTCCAGCATGGGCCTTCCACCATGATCCTGAATATTTCCCCAACCCTGAGAAATTCGACCCTGAAAGATTCTCGGATGAAAACAAACACTCAATCAAGCCCTTCACTTACGTGCCGTTCGGACTGGGACCCAGGAACTGTATTGGTACGTGTGCCCGCTACATTCTTGCATGTATTTTTGCCGCTGTAACTTTCTTATCACCCGTAACATTAATAGACAAGTCCGATAATAAATTAAAATAAATTTTCAGGATCCAGATTTGCCTTGTGCGAAGTGAAAGTGATGCTGTACCAGCTTCTGCAGAACATGGTGGTGTCTCCGAGCGACAAGACCCAGATTCCAGCAAAACTGGCCACAGACACCTTTAACATCAAGATACAGGGAGGTCACTGGATCCGCCTCAGAAATAGGAATTAGGCTTTGAAGAATCAATCCCGGTACAGCGAAAACTTTAACGAAGCCTTTTGGCTTTTGAAATAATTTTATATCCTTGTCACTTTCCAGCTCCTATAGTACCGTACCTTTTGATCGGAGCATAAATTCGGTTTTACGCAGTCATGAGTGCTTATTATCGTGTTTTCAAGAGGTATGGTCCGCTCGCAATTTCTTCATTATATCGACTGCTTATCATTAGACAGGACCTAATGTATGTAATTAAAATCCTATGCAGTTTCTATAAAGCTCAGTATTAGGAAGCAACTGTAAAGCAACGTCAAGCACCGACATTGCAAGAATAGATACCTACCAATTATTTTTGCAAAACATTATTAACAAAGTTATAACGTCTTGTGAACCCCTAGTTCAAAGCGCTTAAATTAAGAGTGGGTTAATATTCGAAATTTAACGGAAGGTTTGAAATGGGCGCCATCTGGTTTTTGAATAAAATGGCCACAAATGCTGTTACCGCCCCTTTAAGGGGGTTTGGGGAAAGTGGTCATAGTGAGCATGTTTGAGCCTGTTATCACTAAATAATTTATTGATTCAGGCGTTACTTTGCGGAAATCCATTGTAAGCAAGTGATGGATTAAAAATATCTTTGTAACAATTCCCGCGCTACTAGAGAGTTTCTCTCGTTTCAGCGTTGGTCGTGAAGACATCGTTATTCTGAGGCTCCTATCTTACCTGAAGATGCCCTGTGTAAGGGCGAAACACGTGTCGTGTTGAATAGTTTCTCGATTTTTCGGGAAATTATAGTAGCGCGGGAATTGTTACAAAGATATTTTTAATCCATCACCTGTTATCACTCTCTTACATTATGTTATGAGAGTATCCAGGGTACGATACAAAAGGATTTTGATAACCAGTATTTAACCTAAGCATCAGTATAATTGTTTTGTATTCATAAGATGAGATGTTAGTAAAATATGAATAGACTTTTAAGAAAACACGAGACAATTTTTTTTTAGATTATTTTTAGATATTTATTGAAATTTTATGTTATTATGAAATGTTATGTTTATGTTATTAAACTTTTTTCACGATGTCATAACGAAAATAATATGTTAATCTTTTAAAATGTGTGACATTTAAAAGCTTATATCAAAAAGAATACAATATTTTTTAAACTTTTAATATCGCGAGTACAACTCGAATAATTAATATTTATTCAAGGAGATTTTCTTCTAATATTCAATGTTATATTATTAAAGCTTCTAATGGTGAGCAATACTAATATGTTCAAGAAAATATAATCTTGCAAATAAAAGAATTATGTAGTGAGCTAGAGAATATACAGTAATCTTTTGTAAATAATGATGGTTAAGAAAATAATGATATCATATTTTATCAATCTGTATTATTTACGTTTTATTTTATTGAAAAACATAGTTAATTATTGGGTTGTTATAAAATATGAATATTTTATCAATCTTTATTATTTAAGCTTTGTTTGACGGGTAGACACAGTAATGCTTTTATTAGTGTCATAAATAAATATAGAGCTGGCAGAGAGCACAAATATTTTTGTTCCAATTTTGTTGTTTTATATTCGCTTTTCGCTCGTGGACTTACTAATTTGACATGCGATTGAGTCATAATTACTATATTTAAAAAAGAAAAAACGCTGTATTTATATAAAGTTCGCTTGTTTTTAATAACTACAAGTGATGTGCTGTTTAATTCTTCTCGGAAAAATATGCGCCCAGGCAGGAAATTACGGGAATGTATCAAGTTAATATAGGTACATTAAGGTGTCTAGCACAACGGTAACCGATCCTGATTAGACCTAAATCTATTTAAAAAAAACGAAATTTCCCTCTCAACTGTAAACGGACTTCTTGGCGGGAAAGTGAAGCGTCATGTCTACAGTTTTGTTTTATTTTCTAAAATTTGTGATATTTCGAACATTAATGTGTAATAACGGTGGATATTAACCGTTAAATGTTTGTTAACGTACATAAGTATTGGTAAATAAAACAAAACAGTGCAACATAACTTTTTTACTGAAGACTCAAGGGGCTTAAGGGATGGCATCTCATTTAACATTTATCATCATTATCACCACTCGTTCTCATTTACTGTGATGTATATTATATTATAAATATATATTTTACTTAACACTGGCTAAATGTGCTAGACGCACGAAGCCATTATAAAAAACAAAAAAACTGTAAACGCAATGCAATGACATTTTAAATCATATTTAGAACTGTTGTGCAAACCGCCCTAAGTTCAGTGACGTGTAACATTAAACAAAGATATTTATGTAACATCTATTTGTGTATTCTTCGATGAATAAATGTGATATAAAAAAATAAAAAAACTATTGTTTTATTTGGACGCTAACAATAAACCTCTTATAGTCCAATTCCGATCAGGAGGCAGAAAGCGGGCGAAATTGGTGACTCCAGAATCTAGAGTCTGATTGATGGACGTGGAAAGCAACTGGGTTTCACTAAGCGACAGATATAATACAAGTCCAATACAAAACTTGCCAAATACACAATTATTGGACACATACGTGTATTAAGACTGTCCAAAATATTATACCGTTCACACTGTGTAGCCGACTAGTATAAATACCAGTATAAAAAACTTTTGCATTGGGGAGGTCTGTATTCAGCAGGACGTCACATACTTGTCACTACCATTCCGTACTGGGCCCACATGGTGGAGTATACTCTGGATCCCCCTAATCGTGGTTGAGAGATAGCCAATGCTCGGCAGTCAGATGAGAGCTGACTTATGTCTATAACACATTCTTCTGTGAATTAGACGATGTACTGTGTTGGACTTCGTGTGACTGAGCTGATGATGATGATTAGTTGATGAAGACGCACTGCCTCCCGGCCAAAAGGGGACCGAGAGGGAAGAGTGGGACTGACACGATCGCCAGCAGTTATACCTACTGAAAATCTTCTGACGACGCCCGCAGCTTGTTAATAAGGGGACAGGGGGCCAGTGTCTGGATTGCAGCGCCTGACATCCCGCCTGCGGGCGATGTCCTCCGGGCCAGCAGTTCTCCGGGGCAGCAGAAGCGGCGTAAGGAGGTTGTTCATAATCTGCCTTTTCGTACAGCCTTCTTGATGGGGGGATATCCCCGCCACCTCCCACTGTGGCGGGGAATTCGTAAAGGTAATTTTTTAGGACGTGAAAAAAAGAAGGACCTCCTCAGAGAGTCGTAGTGGATGCACCCCTCCTATCTCTGCCACAACTATAATGCCTATCGTAAAATGTCTATGGTCCATGGCAAAACATAATACAATCATGTTACTGTCAACATAACCTGACCTTGCAGCACATTAAAAATACTAACTTAGCTCCCAAATTTGCCATTACATGCCTAATCTTTATTGTTACGCTCAATCTTGATTTTGCTTTTACCAAGTCTTGTCTTATACCTCGTTTTCACTGCGCCACTAGTAAGAAATCAAAACGTTTATTCGTAACCATGTTTAAACTGAAAAGAAAAAATTATATGAAACTGATATATGGCAAATATTCTAAACGAATGAGTTCATATCTAAGAAAATAAAACATATAAATAAATAGTTTCTGACAATTACACCAATTATTTAGTTCCAAGATAAGTATCATTAAAAACTTGTGCTATGGATATTAAACAACGGATAAACTTACTTAACATACATAGGAAAACACCCAGACCTGAACAAATATTTATGTAGATCACACAAAGATTTGTCCTGTGTGGGAATCGAACCCATGACCTCTGTTCTGGAGTGAAGTGCAAGTATACTGACCTCCACGCCATATCGGTCGTCATCAAATGTAGTCGTCAAATAATTATTGATTGATTGCTAAAAAGAGCTGTAGACTTCTTGGCGGAAAGTGAAGCGTCACGTCTGCAGTTTTGTTTTATTTTGCTATAATTATATTTCGAACATTAATATGTAATAATGGTGGATTATCAACCGTTAGGTGTTTGGGAACGTACATGAGTGTTGGTAAATAAAACAAAACAGTGCAACATCACTTTTCAAATTCTCTCAAGAAGTCCATGAGAGATCTCAGTATAATCTTTATTGAGGATTCTAGAGGTTTAAGGGAGGGCATCACAGTCATCATCTTTATCACCACTCTTTCTTATTTACTTAGCATTAAAAATTATAAATGTATCTATAACTTGACACTAAACGCATTAATTATTCATCAAAGCCATTATTTAAAAAAAAAAATAGCTATGCAAGCTTGATCGAGTACTAGTAAAATATTTCATATTTTCATTGTTATGTAGTATACTATCTTTATCAGTGTTATTAGTTTTATCTTAAGTCGTCAATTGCATTGTGAAAATATTGGTGCAAAGTTATTGTGATTCATCACAATATTTATTTAACTTGTTTCACCAAGTTCATGTAAGATTAAAAAAACTTAGTTCTGTACAAAGTGTCAAATAACATTGCATATCAATTCTTTACATTTGAAGTTGCCTTGGTTGTGATTTTGGCCAAGTTCATCTTTATAGAAAGTAATTTAAAAAAAAACTTATTCATGTAAGTAATTGCGGATCAATAAAACTAGCTTCTGCCTGCAGCTTTGTATCGAATGTTTTATGATTTTTGTAAGAATAAAGTAATCTACCTCTGTACCAAATTTATAAACAACATTTATTTATGAAAATTATAAACATAATATCACGCCTGTTTCCCCTAAGGGGTAGGCAGACGCCCACACTTCACCAATTACATAGTTGGTCCCACGTAATAGGTGGCGAGCCTATTGCCGCTTATCGGGCTCTGTAATGTTCGCCAGAGCCTCGTCCGTTGATTGGCAGGTGCACCCCTTGCAGATGAGGTTGGCTTGGGCTCCTCAGATACACTATATGAAAATTAGGCTACTTAAAGATGTGCTTATGAACCTCTCTTAAATTTTGTACCGTCACCTTACTTTTCTGTAAAATGGAAAATAATGAAATGATTGTCTTCCGCTGTTAGTGCGATTAATGGTCATTTCATTCGTTTTTAAATATTTAACTAAAAATTTACTTCAATTTAGAATTCAAATTATGTTTCATGTTAATTTGTAGCACAAATTTTAAATATTAAAATTGTCTTTTTCTTAATATTAGTAGATATATTGTAAATTATTATTAATTATCATCCAATCCTAATAATATTTAAGTATCAGTTTTTTATTTTATTTGCATTGTTTTTACAGACTCAGTTATACCATATAGTGACTGAAATGTATTCCTTTTAATTTATCTATGATGAATAATTTTACATTGTGACATTTGTGTACCTTTTTAAAAAGTGGAAACATAGTGAGTATGTAATTTTATCTAATTGTGTGACCTGCATTTTACAAATAAATGAATTCATTTCTCTTATAAAATATATTCACTTCCGATTTTTCGCTACAAGAAGAAGTTTGCAAGAATATCTCCAAGTGTCTGTCTCCCACCAAACGCATAGTATAGTGTCATATTGTACGTTCTACATAGTTTGTATAGAAATGCCAAGCTTTTTATAGCTAATTTAGAAGTAATTAGTAAAACTGCTTTTAGTTTAACACCAGCACTATAAATAAAAAAAAATTGAAAAAAAAATTCTCTTACAATTACACCAATTATTTAGTTCCAAGATAAGTATCATTACGAACTTGTGTTATGGATACTAAATAACTGATAAACATACATAACTACTTTTTTTTTTGTAAATACATACTTAAGATACATAGGAAAACACCCAGACCAGAACAAATATTCATGTTCATGCACACAAAGATTTGTCCTGTGTGGGAATCGAACCCACGACCTCTCGAGTGAAGTGCAGGTATACTGACCTCCACGCCATATCGGTCGTCATGGATGATTAATTTCTCATCTGCGATGCTAGGAGCCTAATGTAACAAAAATATATACACTAAGCAATCTCACTATCGCGTATTTGTATAATTATGTCAGGATGCAAAAATTTAATTGCGTTTTCATTTCTTAAAGGCTGAAGATAAAAAATTACTTTAATTTGAATAATTTGTTTTCTTTCACATATTGATGGCAAAGATTATTAAGTTAAAAACGCTGGTTTGTTAAAAAATCCCTTTTATATAACTACCGGTAGCTCTAAAATTATTGCGAAAAATCTCGTAGGACTTGGCCAAGTTTTTGCATCGTTATCTCTTGATTATCCTCGTCAACTGGCTCGACGTATATTTACGCACTTATAAGTGTATACTTCGCTGGCCAACCGCAGATTCCGTATCGAAGCGGTTTGGAAAGGACGTACCTAATTAAAACCAGTTTTTTACCACGCAGCGCTGTTGTGTCATTGTGTTCAAACCTACTAGACGAGTGAGTATCTGATGTGTGTAACGTAAACAATAATAGAAACGACCTTGTAGGTCTGTGATTTGATTTGTGTTATTTTATATATTTGTGTAAGCAGGTTTGTGATGTAATTGTGTTCATTATTATTATTATATCAGCCTTACAAAGCTCTCGGATGAATATTGGCCTCCCCAATAGATTATATTCTTTTGGGGATTTGTGCCCGTCAGCACAACGCTGGGCAGGCGGGTTGGTGACCGCAGGTCCAACCAGTACGAAGAATGACGCCGCTGCTCATTATACGGTAGGATTTTACTGTGTCGAGTCCCCGTAAGATAAAAGGGGATGGCACTTTTCAAGGCTGATACCACACAGCACATCTAAGGCTGTGTCCCCAGTAGGCAAACTGTTAGCGGCCGACTGAGTTTGCGGCGTACCGATTTAGTACGCCCTTCCATATATTGTTTGAAATGGAGTGTCCACAGTCTGCTAGTTTTGCGCTTACTATACGCAGTTTGCAGCGTCGTCGGTCTCTCGGTCTTGCAACTTGCAATAGCGTTCATAATGTTAATAATAAATTGTTGGAGGTAATTTGTGTAGCACCTGTGTATTAGCACAGATAATATAATACTATAGTGCATTAGGCACTAAAAAAAAAAATGAAAACCGTCTGTCACGGTATGGGCATTGAATGAGGAGAGACAAAGAGCTTGTAATGAGAAATAATATATGTAAATGTTACCGGGTCCCTCCACCCGGTAACAATCATATTTATATTTTGAACATGACTGAGATTAAGATGGGTTGAGTGCGTGTAGAATGATATGACGGAGAAGGGGGTAATTCGATGACGAATAACCTAGGAAATGATTATATAATAGAATTAAGAATTAAGGTTTGGCTCTGGGTCTGCTAACTGGTTTAACCAGAATTAGTTGAATTTCACTTAGAAGCCCATAATCTTCAAATTTAGACGGTCTCGGGTTAAAATCCTATAGACACACCTATGACTTTTCGAAGTTACGTGCGTAATTAGCGCTTGCTTCGTGCCTCGGAAATTACGTTAAGCCGTTGGTACCGGCTGTCATAAACACCTATGGCAGTCGTTGTTAAGAAGGCAGTGCCTTCTAACATTCTGACAGCAACCATAGAAAAACAGATCAGACTGCAGTCGCTCCATTAAATTCAAATACAAATCGTTTATTGCGTTACATGTGGTTTATGTATACAATGTTATAACATATTTAATTTAGTACAGCACATGTACCCTGCAAGGGCATAGCAATATAGGCTTATATAGTAAAGAAAAAAATTAATGAAATTAACAAAATAACGTATTATGCTAAAATTTATCATCACTTATTATAATGAAATCAAAATATGAAATTTAATTTAATGAAAAACAAACTTATTATTAATATAACTACCTTATAAAATCATTTTATAAATTATAAAAGAACATTGGATTTTTCATGAAACATTACAATAGATTTAAGCATTAATGCACTTTGATAAAGACTAACTTATTAAATCATATTAATTAATAGGAATATACAAATTAAAACTGGAATTATTAAATTAGACATAGCAATAATTTAAATATTATTGCACTTTGGTATAAACTAACTTATTTAATCATATTCATATATAAAAAAGTAAAATTAGAATTATTTACTGAATTAAAATTTAACATCATTGCACTTTGGTATAGTATTCATTTACCTTATAGAAACATTTATCATTTAAAAAAATAATTAGTGACGCTACAAATGTATCATAAATATCTGAAATTCAGCCAAATCTGAAATATCAGGAGGGTCTAAGGCGGCGGAGGAAGGGGGGCCCCTACCATCTTACAATAGACCACCCGCGAAGTCGGCCACATACGCCCATGGTCGCATAAGGAGGTATGGGGGAGCGCGACACATTGTGCCTTTCTGAGAAGATCCTCCCGGTTCTGATCCGGGGGACGTTGGCCGCGGGCGGGGTGTCAGAAGCTCTATACTTTGGCACTGGCCCCCCGCCCCTTTTTCAACAGCGGTAGGTGTCGTCGGAATATATTTAGGAATGCGGTGGTCGCGTCTGCCGCAGTGAGCCCCACGCTCCCCTCTCAGTCCCCTATTTGGCCGGGAGGCAGTGCGTGTAGGCATTTTGTTACCGACGTAAATTCAAAAAAAGTAAGCAGACCCTGGGCCCTAAGCTTAAGTCTAAGGCAACCGGCATAATGCTAGGATATAACGATTACCTGCCTAATTTTGGGTTCAGTGTGTTCTCGACAGTAGGTACAACTAGTGCTATGTTGTATTGTTGTATGTATATGTGCAGTGGATTGTTATTGGTGTAAAAGTATGTTTTACATTGAGATAATTCATATGAAAAGTAAATTGGATGACGAAACGATAAATCGGTGTCTAGAACTCAAAAACAAACACTACTTGCTTGGGATTGAATTAATGAATACTTTCATACATGTGTGTGTATGTGTGTAAATATGTGTATTCATCAATTTAATGAAGATGTGCGTGTGTGTATTGTTTTCAGATGAAATCAAATTAACTTGTGTACGTCAAAACAGACTTGATTGCTTTATAATGCGGTTGCACACGATTTGAGAGTCATTAGTTTTTATTGTAACCCAACCGGTGATCTTGTGGTGCCCCTGTTGGCTTTTAAATTGACCTTGAACGTCCTCCGCTTTTAATGTGTAATGTTTGCTATACATCTGTTCTGTTGGCAAATTATTTACATAGTTTAAATGTGAATACCGGTTTAATGGGAAATTTTAAAGTAATATTCTACCAAGCAAAGCGCTTGTAGCTTTTCGAGACTTCATCGTCTCAGCCCATTAACGTCCCACTATTGAGCACGAGCCTCCTCCCACATACCAAGGTGCGAGGGTATTGGGTTATACTCCACCACACGGACCACGTATATGGCGTCCTGCTGTTAGAATTTTTCAAGCCGCCCAATTAGGCCTTTATCACATTTAAAGACTATCACATTTAAAGACTATCACATTTAAAGACTATCACATTTAAAGACTACCACATTTAAAGACTATCACATTTAAAGACTATCACATTTAAAGACTATCACATTTAAAGACTATCACATTTAAAGACTATCACATTTAGTGATAACCGGGACCAACGGCTTAAAGTACCTTCCGAAACACGGAAGCGCTCGATATTAAATGCCACATGTATTTGCCTATAATCATCACACTGGGCGGGCTGGTGGTCGTAGTTCAAGCCAGTACGCAGGATGGCGCTGCTGTCCTCATTTGGCAGTATTTCTCTTTGTCGACTCTAGTCAGTCTTTGTAGCCTGCTCATTGATTTTGAGATTTTAAAATATTAAAATCTATTATTGAATACAATGAAAATTTACTTTTACAATAATAACCAATAACAAACCTAAATAAAAATCGCACCCTATTTTTTATTACTTACACCACACACTAACACACACACTCACATACAATTGCTCACACACATACCTCACAGTGACACACAAAATTCATTCACAACACATCACTTTGCTTACTTACTTTAATCTCATTCTACCTTCAACTTTCATTATTTTTATCTACAATTAAACTGTTTTATAAACTGAATTATTATTATTTATATTAGGGGAGACCTGGAGATTTGTAACTTAGGTCCTGTACCTGGTACAGACTCCAGCTCTCACTAAGGGACGACTTATGCCATTGTAATTGTAATAGTTCATAAGATACCTATTGTACCTTTTTGAGAGAAAATAAATCTTATTATTATTATTATTATTGAAGCGGAGTAAGGAAGCGGACACATATTCCCCAATGGGATGGCATAAAATCTGTGCTCATCTCCTGTCCACGAATGGTAAATAAATGGTCTGGTATTGGTTAATATGTCTTCGTATTTCCACTGTGCAGCCCCGCTCTGCAGACAGACAGCAGCAAGCCTTCCCATGAGAAGAGAGGGGCTGCCACTATTCTCGACCGCTACCACACGGCATATATAAAGATGTTGGCTATAATGTGTACATACGAAATAGAACAAGTTTAGTTTATAACAAGACCTGTTATAAATATATTCCCCAGAAGTAACGTGTGAATACATTTTTAAGAAATGCAGAAAAAAACACAATATAGATAAAATATTCTTTTGAGTGTCGCATCTTAAATGTCTATACTACGCGAACGTTCCTAGTTCTAGAAAGTTAATAGTCTTATATTACGCTAGTGATGGATTAAAACGAGAGTCAAATCGTTTCAGCGTTGGTCGTGAAGACATCGTTGTTCTGAGGCTCCTATCTTACCTGAAGATGCCCTGTGTAAGGGCGAAACACGTGTCGTGTTGATTAGTTTCTCGATTTTTCGGGAAATTATAATAGCGCAAGAATTGTTACAAAGATATTTTTAATCCATCACTTGCTTACAATGGATTTCCGCAAAGTAACGCCTGAATCACTAAATTATTTATATTACGCTATTAATTATGAAGAACCAGAAAATGTACAGAACCTAAATGCAAGAAATTACAGTACCCACATGTAAAAATGAACAGTGCCCAATTGTGAAAATAAACAGTGCCCAAATTTAAAAATGTACAGTGCCCTAATGTAAAAATGTACTGTGCCCAAATGTAAAAATTTACAGTGCCCAATTGTAAAAATGAACAGTGCCCAAATTTATTCAAATTCAAATTCATATTCATTTATTCAAGTTTGGCTCAAAAGAGCTCTTATGAACGTCAAAACTTAAAAACTAGCGCGCCCATTCACTGCGATGTACTTAGTAGTAAAACAATTTGACAAATCTACAAAAACATGTGTTCTGCAGTCACATGATTTAAAATAAAAGAAGAAAATAACTTTTTATTTTAAGTTATACGAGTATGAGTACGAATAAACATAGTAGACATGAGCAGACCAGTCCCCACTGGCGGCACCCGTTCACGAGTATGTTGCATGAACCAGCCATCGTTTCGCTCAACCATATTATAGGGAACGCAACAACCCGACGCATGACGCCACCACCGCAAAGACACTTGAGTGAGCATGACATACTCAAGCTACAAGATAATCTAATTTCAGCAAAAATAACATAATATTAATTTAATGTGCTGCAAACCACAAATATTTTTGGTCTTATGAAAGATATCATTTACAGCAATTCAGTCTTATTATCTATAAAAAATGCACAGTGCCCTAATGTAAAAATGTACAGTTCCCACATTCAAATATGTACAGTTCCCAAATGTAAAATGTACAGTGCCCAAATGTAAAAATTTACAGTGCCCAATTGTAAAAATGAACAGTGCCCAAATTTAAAAATGTACAGTGCCCTAATTTAAAAATGTACTGTGCCCAAATGTAAAAATTTACAGTTCCCAAATTCAAATATGTACAGTTCCCAAATGAAAAAATGTACAGTGCCCAAATGTAAAAATGTACAGTTCCCGAATGTTAAATTTTACAGAGCTCAAATGCCAAAAATTACAGTGCCCACATGTAAAAAATCTTAAATATAATCATTTGTTTATCGAGGTTGTATGGTCGACGTTAAAGATACAGGTACTTTACTGTTATCTGTAAAGATAATTTTCTATATAATTATTATCATTGCGTTCATTAGACTTATCATAATTAACACTTATCATTAGTGTTCACATTGCTTACTAACTTAAGAGATCTATTATTATATTTCGACAAGCATAGATTGCGCAAAATGAGTCACAATTATGAGCATAGTAATTTTAAAAGAGTGTATAGGGATCCGACCATCATCTTAGGACCCCATGCCAATCTCACCTGCAAGTGGTGCATCGGCTGATCAACGGACGAGGCTCTGGCAAACATAAAAGTAAGCTGCAATAGGCTCGCCACCTGTGGGACCAACAATAAAATCGGCAAGACGTGGGACTATAATATGCCTAGGCCTACCCCTTCGGGAATACAGGCGTGATTGTATGTATTCATGTATGTTATTTCAAAAAACCTCTTATTGAAGCAGTTCTTCTCGTGGAAGCGAGCCGGGAGGGTCTAAGGCGGCAGGGACAGGGGGCCCCAGCTGTCTAATCATAGACCCTCCGGGAAGTCGGCTGCATACGCTATGGTCGCACACGAAGGTAGAAGGGGCGCGTCCTCTACGCCTCTCTGAGGAGATCCTCCTGTTTCGGGCACGGGGGACTTTGGCTGCGGGCGGGGTGTCAGACGCTTATCTCCTCTGACGGCCCTCTGCCTCTTTCTGTCAAGCGGCGGGCGTTGTTGGAAGATTTTGAGAGGATATTACTGCTGACGGTCGCGTCTGCCGGTAGTGAGTCCCACACTATCCCAAAATTAATAAATTTTGTTTCCGACGTACATTAAAAACGGATCCCTATACACGATTGTAGTCATTATATCCTAGAATTAATCCGGTTGCTCTGTACTTAAGCGAAGGGCCCAGGGACTGATAACAGAATTAGCCAGATTTGGCTGAATTTCAGTTATTACAAGGAGGATTATTACAAGATGACCTTCTCAACCCAGATAATTATGTGGTTAAACCAGCTTTTAGGATTTTAAAAGGCACTGACTTCCTAATAACGGCTGCCATAAATGTTCATGACAGCCAGGTACTTAACGTGCTTTCCGTGGCAACTACGCACATAACTTCGAAAATTCATAGGTCTGGTGGCGACCCCAGGCCTTGAACCTGAGACCCACTGAATTTGAAGAAAAGAGGTCTCTTCACTGAGCTTTCGCCGCTATACACTTTTGTAGCTTACGTATTTATTATGTTGACGTGATACTTATAAAAGATAGATAGATAGATAAAACGTTTATTTACTTTAAATAATACAATTTACATAAAAACATATCCCACAAAATCGTTTGACTGGTTTGTCTGTGAGTTATTACAAATGTTAAGGTTATTAAGGTTATTAAATGTTTTTATTTGGTGTAAAATTGTTACTATTTGGTGTAAATGAAATTAATTGTCATATCTAATAGGTTGGGAAAAAAGTCTTTTCGTATTTTTGTATGAAAAGTCAAGACATTTTTTTCAAAGTTTATTTACATTTATTTACAATATATATGTAACGTTTTGTTGAATAACTTTCTGCCATTTTGTGGGCAGAGACATTATCCCGTTACTGTAGAAAATTTGGGACTTCTGATCAAAAAAACGGGACAAATAGTTTTGGCAGTCCTCTCTTGAGGTCAACCTTACAGAACCTAAAGAATTCTGCAGAGACCGAAACAGGTGAAAATCTGAAGGCGCAAGGTCAGGGCTATATGGTGGATGCACTAGGACCTCCCAGTCGAACTCTCTTAATTTTTGCTGAGTGGCTAAAGATGTGTGTGGTCTAGCGTTATCGTGATGAAAGACCACACCCTTCCTGTTGATCAATTCCGGCCGTTTTCTCTCGACTGCTTCCTTTAATCTCATCAGTTGCTGGCAGTAAAGATCAGAATCGATGGTTTTGCCGGGCGGTAAAAGCTCATAATAAACAATGCCCTTCCAATCCCACCATACACACAGCATCACCTTATTTCGTGTTAGGCCAGGTTTGGCCACAGTCTGTGAAGCCTGGCCAACTTTCGACCACGACCTTTTTCGCACGTTCTTGTCGTACGTGATCCACTTTTCATCGCCAGTAATCAATCTCTTCAAAAACGGCTCGGTTTCATTACGTCTCAATAATGAATCGCAAATGAGTACACGGTTCATTAAGTTTCTTTGAGTGAGCTCGTGTGGCACCCAAATATCGAGCTTTTTTGTATAACCAGCTTTCTTCAAATGGGTCAAAACTGTTTTGTGGTCAATTCCCAGTTCTTCAGCTACATCGTAACTACTAATATGCCGATCTTGCTCCACTCTTTCAAAAATGGCGTCCATTTTATTCGTAACAGGGCGACCAGAGCGAGGTGCATCTTTAAAATCAAAATTTCCGGACTGAAAACGTTTGAACCAAATTTGTGCTACTCTTACTGACACTGCATCAGGTCCATAAACATCACAAATTTTTTTCACTGCTTGAGTTGCATTTTTGCCTTTTTTATAATAAAATTTTAAAATGTATCGAATTTCTTCATTAGATTCACTCATTTTAACGGAGAGAAAAACAAATGAGAAATAGCGGGAAACAACTTTTTTTTTATTTTTTTCTTTTCTTAATAATGGAACCTTTTTAATGTTACCAAAACCAGCCAGACACAAATAGTACAGTCAAATAAAATTTATAGTAAGTTTATACCTACGTTATGCGAAAAGATTTTTTCCCCGACCTAATATTTTCCAATATAATAGCGAGGATAAAATGCGTCTTGAATAAAAATTCCTGCATTAACAAGAGTGATAACATACAGCTTAGATAATTTAAATAAATTCTGTGGGGACTTAAGATAAAATTAAAGCAATTAGCATATCTAATACGTACTATACTTTTGACGACCGATATGGCGTGGAGGTCCATATACCTGCACTCCGCTTCTGAGGTCGTGAGTTCGATTTCCACACAGGACAAATCTTTGTGTGCATGAACATGAATATTTGTTGTATTCTGGGTGATTTCTATGTATATTACACATACAAAATAATTTATTTGCCCAAACATGTGTAACAAAATATGGTATAACAATAAAGTTTTTCGACCAAGTCTCAACACATTTACCATTTTGTGGCATGCAAATGTCAGTTGTATGATTAAATTTTACATATGTCTTTTCAATAAAAAAATTTTTTGTACGTATATCCGCTATTAAGTATCTATAACACAAGTTCTTAATAATACTTATCTTGGGACTAAATAATTGGTGTATTGTTAGAAATTATTTTATTTATCTATTTCACGGGGAGAGAGTCGACTAAGAGAATTTCCACCGGTTGATGGGCAGCATCTTCATCCTATGTGGTGTCTGAATCTGCGACCACCAAACCGCCTGCCCAGTGTGGTGATTATGGGCAAGTACCCACCATATAATAAACTATTGGAAGGACAATGTTCAACAGAGATCAAACAGAATTCAACAGAGATTTTCGCAGTCACAGTCTGGTTATAATTTAATGAGGCATAGCAACGATCGGTAGTAAAAAGTTTGCAAGTCCAAGGACATTTTTAATAAGAACGACTGACAATAAACTAGCAATGGTAAATTAATTTCACGGCGTAAAATGCCTTCTGAAGAAAGGAAGAGATCTGTACCATATAAGCGGTCAGGGTTCATGCAGCGCCAGGTCTTAGGCAGCGACCTCCCCGACTGGTCTCCACCTTGTCGTGGTGGGGGGGCTAAGTACCTCTCGGTAGGGCGCAGGAGGCGCCAGGGAAAAGGTAACACCCCGAGACCGACGACTCTGGGTGCCCTTAGTACTGACTACCGGGGGAGAAACTAAGAGGGACCTGTGGAGGGCGCAGCGGGCGGGCCAGGAGGGCCCATCAAGCAGCGCCAGGAGGGTCTTAGGCAGTGGGGGCAGGGGGCCCTTGCTGTCTAACGACAGACCCTCTGAGAACTCGGCCACACACGCTATGGTCGCACAAGGAGGTAGAAGGGGCGCATCCACTGCACCTCTCTGAGGAGGTCCTCCCGGTTTTGGTCCGGGGGACGTTGGCCGCAGGCCGTTCAGAAGCTGCAACCCAGGTACTGGCCCCCGCCTCTTTCTCAACAAGCGGCGGGCGTCGTCGGAAGATTTTCAGTGGGTATTACTGCTGGCAGTCGCGTCTGCCGGTGGTGAGTCCCACACCCCCTTTCGGTCCCCCTTTGGCCGGAAGGCAGTGCGTTAATGCATTTTGTTACCGACGTAAAAAAAATAAAATAATGGGCACCACTGTCAGACGCTGCAACCCAGGTACTGGCCCCCCGCCTCTTTCTCAACAAGCGGCGGGTATAGCTGGCGGTCGTGTCTGCCGGTGGTGAGCTGCACGTACCCTTCTCGTTCCCCCATTCTCAGTTCCTGGTAGAATTCCCATAAACTCATGCATTATTTACTACCGGTGACTTTAAATTGTCTTTTTGGTGTTAATGAATTTCTTTGTCATCAGGAGCATCGAAGATGTTACTACTAATATGGGTACTGACGATACTGGCAGCGGTGATGCTGTACTTCCGCCAGATCTACCGCAGATTCATCAAATATGAAGTGAAGCACTTCAAACCTCTACCATTTTTTGGCAACATGACCAAGATTTTGTTGAGGCAACACCATTTTTCTGATGACATCATGCAGCTGTACAACGCCTTCCCAAATGAGAGGTATGTAATAGACTAGAGTAAGTTGTAGTAATTTTCTATCAATTATTAATTAATAAATTATAGTTAACACTTAAATGTCTACCTTTAAGTGTTAACTATAATTTATTAAAGTAGTAAGACACTAAAATAGTTGTATAGTAATAATTTCAAAAATGTATATGATAAGAACTAATCTCTAAAGTATTCTGTTATTTACGTACTTCTTATTTAATATACTGATTGTGTAAGTACCTATGCTAAGTACTTACACAATAACATATAACGAGTATCTTAGTTGGCCATGAAAATGATAAGGTTCCCATAGCCAACTAATTATGCTGTTAAATTTAGTCCTGACTTCTGTATGTTTGTGTAGTTTTACTTTTCTTTTCTTTTGTACCAGTGTTTATCTTGTTGGTTGCCCTTAAAATAACTAAAAATTAAATGTCGCTCACTTAATGCAACAATTACTTCATCATACAATATCCCGGTCGTGCTTTAAACTTACGCTAAGTCTGGATCTGCTCACTAGTCTAAACTAACTTGGCTGAACACAGGAGCGACTGTCATCCGACCTCCACCCTCCGGAACCAAGAGGGAACCATCTACCACGGTGGTGGACTATGGTTAAGCCTGATGAGCACTGATGGCCGGACTGCCGTAGATGTTCATAACTAGTTGCGGGACTATTCGAATGGTTACCGCGGCCTTGGTGTTACAGGCTCAAGAAGGAACATGGATGGTTTTTAGTCAGTAAAAGTCTGGCACACCCTTTCGCTTTACCCACAGCGGAAGACAGTCATTTGATTAATATCCATCCGAAAAAAAAGATGTTCATAGCTGCCGGGACCAACGGCTTAACGAGCTTTCCGAGGCACATAGCAATAATTCAAGTTACCTCCTGTAGGGTCTTTTGGAAGACATTTAGAGGAGCATCGTCAATTAAATTTCCGATGACTCGTCGTAATATTGATCGGGTGTCATTACAGAATTAAGATTTCCCTTTCTGTCTCTGCAACATCGTAAATAATCGTATATTTTTTGTGACGTAGTTGAAACTCTTAAGTGTAACAGAGACAAAATTGGCGTAATTGCTTGGTCATTATGTATATTTGGAATTTTGGACTATTAAAGAGTATTCTTGGTAAAACAACTACAGATTTCGTGTAGTAACTTTATCGTTACTGCTACAAACTTGATCGCATACTTAAAAATTATATGTTGGAAGGAAGGAAAAAATGTATTCAGCACTTTCAAAAATACTTATCATAGTTATTTTATAAATGGATGCTATTTTATATTTTTTGGACCTATTGGAGTTCAGATGGCTTAAAGTATTTTAAATATTTTCTTCGCCTTCTTGCAAAAGTTCATTATCTTTTTGTGTTATTTTCTCTGTGTCTTTTATTATTTCAATGAATAATTTACATACATATAGCCGTTCCTGTTGTTTCAAAGTGACAGGCAGAGGTCTTTTATACGTCCACAATTCGCCAAATATATTTTGGTGAACGTAATTGGTGGCGATTCTATTGCCGCTAAACGGCGACTTTTACGTCTGCCAGAGCCACGTCTGGTAATTGGCAGGTGACCTAGAGCCTGACTGGACTACACGCTGAATGTGTTTATTTAAATATAAGAATATTTCAAACAGATTCCTTGGGCGTTACGAGTTCCTGAACCCCATGGTGATGATTAAGGACATCGAGCTAGTGAAGAAGATCACCGTCAAGGACTTCGAGCACTTCCTCGATCACCGCACCATGGTGGACGAGAAGACTGACCCTTTCTTCGGCAGGAACCTGTTTTCATTGAAAGGTTTGTTGCTCTGTGCAGTCTTTTTTATAGGCCATGCTTGCAAACACTATAGGCCTTTACTATTGTTTTGTATAAAATTTTACGATAAGAGTCATTCTATTTTCAAAAATTTTCTTTCTGAATTTTTTTAATAATTTTGTGTCTATGTCAGCAAATTGTTATTTTGCGAAAGAGTTACTAAATCGTTATATTCTGAATTGATAAAAGTGTTATGTTATTCGTTTAGGAGCTTAAAATATCGTGTTTCATAATACATACATACATTTACGCCTGTTTCCCTGAAGGGGTAGGCAGAGGCATATGCCTACACTTTGCCAATTACATTAACGGTCCATGTAATAGTTGGCGAGCCTATTGCCGGAATCTGTTCGTCTAAGCCTCGTCCGTTAATTAGCAGGTGCACCACTTGCAGGTGAGTCTCTATACAACTAGTAATTAGAGGTCACGGGGAAACTTAGACGCCATTAAATGACAAATTTTGTCTCCATAGACAAAGTTACAAATTTAAAAACTACCGACACTAAAACATTATTTCTCTTACACTTACATATTTATACAAAACGTCTACGTCTTGCGATCTTTCTTAGCAAAAACAAACAAATATATTGTAATATAAACCAAGTTATAATGTACAGGTAAATAGTTGTATGTACTTCCGTTGTTTCAATAATTATGTTTAATGGAGGTAAATACTTGAACATCACAACGTACGTGATGTGGAGACGTTAGTGCTGTGTGAGAAATATTAGCGTCTTAGGGACGTAGTTTTATTAAAACCGCAGAGTTGTGTTACTGGTTGAAGAGTGTGCAGGGATCCTACAGACACATTGGGAGCCCAAGCCAACCTCACTTGCAACGGGTGCACATGCCGATCAACAAGCGAGGCTCTGGCGAACATAAAAGTTCCCGATAAGCGGCAATAGGCTCGCCACCTATTACGTGGGACCGATAATATTATTTGCAAAGTGAGGGCGTATAATATGCCTCTGCCTACCCCTTCGGGAAACAGACGTGAATGTGTGTATGTATGTATGAAAGAAAACGAACTGCAGATGATCCTAGAAAATATGAATTTATCAATAAAATGTAATTTTTTATGGTAATTTATATTATTGCTTTTTTTCAATAATTGAAATCGTTATATGATAAATTAAAATTCAACACAAGAAAATCTAATTGTTTTATAAGCTAGTTATTTGCTTACAATACACCTCTTGGTCAAAAGGCTCCCTTAAGGGATAAAAATCTTTGGGTCCTAAGATTAGTTTCACAAGTTGCCGACGTTGATGTAAAGCAAGATGCAACTTACCATACAATAATATATATTTTACCCAGGTCAAGAGTGGAAAGACATGCGGTCGACCCTGAGCCCAGCCTTCACCAGCTCGAAGATGCGACTCATGGTGCCTTTTATGGTGGAAATAGGAAACCAGATGATTGTATCCCTCAAGAAGAAGATCGGTTCATCTGAATGTAAGTTGGTTACTGTTTACAAATTGTGATGACGTTGACTGGAACTAATAATAATAATAATTTTTTTACTCCACGTATAGTACACAATTTTCTTACAAGAACCCTGGCTTTCAAACTACTTATATAACTGTATTTCAGCAGCCAGTTTCTACCCAAAATAAAAAATTTCAATGCTATACATGGTAAAAGAGTGCATATTTGTGTGTGTGTATTGTGTGTTTGTGTGAACTAACTGGTGAGTTTTACCTATATCAAACATACCTGTTATTATCAGATTACTGCTGCTGTCACCCTGACCAGGTAAATATTTTAAAATACTTGTCGGGTGTGCCCGTGACACACCAAGGGCGCCTTATTGTCATAAAATATATAATGATTGGATAAATAAACATATATACCTCATTGTAGCGAAGCGCTCGTAGTTCTGCGGTGCTCGGTGGTCAGAAACGATTACCAAAGTACAGCAGAGTTTACAGTGGTCAGTCCTTGAATGGGTGACCGTTTGTGTGGCATCTGATATCGAGCGCTTCCGTGCTTCGGAAGGCACGTTAAGCCGTTGGTCCCGGTTATCGTTAAATGTGGTAGTCGTTAAGCCATGTAAGAGGCCTAATGGGCGGCTTGAAAAAATCTAACAGCAAGACGCCATACACCTGCCTCCGCCAATCCGCACTGGGTCAGCGTGGTGGAGTATGACCCAATACCCTCACACCTTGATATGTGAGAGGAGGCGCGTGCTCAGTAGTGGGACGTTAATGGGCTGAGATGATGATGACCTCATTGTAGGCACTGGCAGGAATCACATTGATTTTTCAGTAATTAAGGTGAAATGAAAAATTATTTTATTAAATGTCGCACAAACACGTGCATGAACATAACGAAATCAGAGAAATAGAAAATTTGTGTATTGTTCACGTACAGATTGCGCGATAGCGAAGAAGTCAAGACTTTTCGAGACTTTACTTTGAAGTAAGCCTATTTTTTAAAACCTACAGGCGTGAGGAGTGACGAGGACTCTGATTCTATGAGGTCAAGGAAGGCTTAGTTCAAAATAACCTGCCTACCCTCCAGTTGAATACAAACCGAAACGAATGTTTTCGGAAACACGAAAGTGTTCGATATTAAATGTCGCAGGCAACGTAAACCATTAATGATACTTACGTAGGTTATAAATAGGATATCAAAAATTTTAATGTGTAATATAGACTTCTGCTGAACTAAGAATAAAATTACCCTGTTTGTTCATAGCCAATTATTTCGACATCGACTCCAAAGAGATGACGACCCGTTACGCCAATGATGTGATCGCCTCTTGCGCCTTCGGTCTGAAGGTAGACTCTTTGGCTGAGGAGAACAACGACTTCTACAAGATGGGAAAGGACGCTTCTACCTTTAACTTCCGTCAGCTCCTCATGTTCTTCGCCATGGTTAACTTCCCAAATCTTATGAAGGTAAGTTTTCTTTTAGGTAAGCCTTCAGAGCTTTACTGCTGTATGAGAAGGTTAATGAGTGTAAATGAAGCTAAGAGTGTGTTCCAAGATCGTAACAAGTGGAAGAATGTGATCTCTGCCTACCCCTACGGGAAAGAGGCGTGACATTACGTATGTATGTAACTTTACTGCTGAACAGAACAGCTACCTTCTGTTTTAATTATAAACTAGCTGACCCGACAAGCGATGTTCTGTCTTAACTTTTATGATATTAAATTCTAATTAATGTAATGAATAACAGTATAGGTATATGAAATAATATCGCACCAACTGTCAAACGGCTAAATATCAAACCTCACATAAAATTATTGCTAACAGTGTAGGACCCCACACACCTGTTAATGCTTATTTGAACCAGATCTCTTTGATGGTTTATGGTCTTGGCCTGAGGAGGTCTCAGCCCAGATGTAAGACACTACTAAGGTAACAATTGATGGTCATAAATAAAAAAACACAATATGTATGCACCTCAATCGTTTCACTGAAATTGTGCGCGTAATAAACAGCATTTTTTTAAATCGGATAGCACGTTAAGCCATTTGTCCCGGCTGTCATAAACATCTATGGCAGTCGTTATTAGAAAGTCAGTGCCTTCTAACAGACTTACAGCTGGTTTAACCATAGAACGATGTTTCCCTCTGGGTTGCGGAGGTCAGACGGCAGTCGCTTCATGTAATATCTAAAAATTTAGCCAAATCTGGTTGAACCAGTAAGCAGACCCTAAGCCCTAAGCTGAAGTCTAGGGCAACAGGGATAAGTCTAGGGCAACAGGGATAATGCTAGGATATGAAAAGTAGTATCACTGAGCTATACTTCTTATAAACTTTATAAATTATCCATCTATTACTCATGTGTGATCCATTATAAACCTACTCACATAAGCTTTATTCATTACTATTTTAATATGTTTCTATTTATTTAAATATCACATTGTCTCACACGTGACGTTTATCGTTATTATGTATATTAAGTGCACTTAAAACAAAGTTGTTCATAAACATTACAATCATTTGATATAAGTGCTTTTCTAACTCTGCTACAAGACCTATGAGTGATTGATTAAAATGTTGGACATAATTATACCAACCTTTGATAATGCAATATAAACTAAAGTGTTTTAAATATGTTATTTTAAATGCCATTAGCATTAAATTCCATATATTTTTGGATAGCTTTGACTTTTGAATTTAGCAGTCATCTATTTTCCTTTATGTTTTATTTATTTCTTTTATTAAAAAAATTATGTTAAAGCATCCCAAAATATATAACTTATTTTCATAAAATTATAACATCACATTTCAAAAGTAAATCAGTGACTTGATTTGATTAGAAATTTATACAGACATTAAAATCAAGCATATAATAACAGCTACAGCTCGACTGTAATCAGATGGATGAGTCTAAAGAGGATATACTAATGAGTTCAGACTACGATACGCGGACTCAGTGTAAAAACTGTACAGTTTAACTGTAGTCATTGAACATCATAAAGTTCAATTTAAAGTTTTTTACATTACCAATTAGTTACTTCAAGTCAATTACCAGAGGTCAGATATCATCATCATCACAGCCCATTAATGTCCCACTACTGAGCACGAGCCTCCTCTCACATATCAAGGTGTGAGGGTATTGGGTCATACTCCACCACGCTGACCCAGTGCGGATTGGCGGAGGCAGGTGTGTGGCGTCCTGCTGTTAGAATTTTTCAAGCCGCCCATTAGGCCTCTAACATGGCTTAACGACTACCACATTTAGTGATAACCGGGACCAACGGCTTAACGTGCCTTCCGAAGCACGGAAGCGCTCGATATCAAATGCCACACAAACGGTCACCCATCCAAGGACTGACCTCTAGAGGTCAGATATATTAAGAAAAAAATTATCTCAGAATTCACACTCATAACATGTGTAGGATAACCTTGAAGTAATGATCAGAATAATAATTGAAACATTAACAAATGGCGATCGATACGATTCGCTTGCTGTTATGTGAATGTAATGGGTGAAGTTGTTTTGTAAAACTTAACATAATTGCCTTATAAAGTCCATTGTTTAACATAAGCCTCCCCGATAGAATACATTCTATTGCGGGTGTTTGCCCGTAATCATCACGCTGGGCAGGCGGGTTGGTGATCGCAGTTCCAGCCAGTAGGCAGAATGACGCTGCCGCCCATTATCCGGTAGGATTTCTCTTCGTCGTATCTTACGACTCCCTGTAAAGGGGGGGGGGGGGGCACTACTCTAGGTCGATACCGCACGGCACAATTAGTAAATCTACATGTGTATAAGGCAAATTTATAAAAATATATGAGTAATGGAAGCGCTCGTAGCTCTGCAGAACTCGGTGGTCGGAAACACTCACCGAAGTACAGCAGAGTTTATAGAGGTCAGTCCCTGGATGGGTGACCGTATGTGTGGCATTTGATATCGAGCGCTTCCGTGCTTCGGAAGGCACGTTAAGCCGTTGGTCCCGGTTATCACTAAAATGTGATAGTCGTTAAGCCATGTTAGAGGCCTAATGGGCAGCTTGATAAATTCCAACAGCAGGACGCCACCTGCCTCCGCCAATCCGCACTAGGTCAGCGTGGTGGAGTATGACCCAATACCCTCACACCTTGATTTGTGAGAGGAGGCTCGTGCTCAGTAGTGGGACTTTAATGGGCTGAAATGATGATATGAGTAATGAACTAAGTAGGCGAATAAATGGTTATGGCTTATTGAGGGGTAATAACTTCAGGTGACTTCAACTCTAAATTTGGGGAGGACTCTCGTGGTTTGGGTGACTGCGTGTGAAAATTTGCTTATGGCGTACAAAATGAGAGGGGAGAACGCTTTGTACTGTTTGCGAATGAGTACTCAGAAATCTATCCAAAGACAGCGATACCGCTTGTAAACCTGGGATCTTGGACAAGTCTCGTAACTCGTCTTTGGAACGGGTCAAAAGGTGCAAGCTGGTATACAGGCGCACCTGCCCAATAATAAGAATAAGAATAAAATTATAGATTTGGTCCTAATGAACTTGCTCGCCAACTCACTATGGAGCAGTATGTAAAACGACTTAAACGCCACCATATCCTAGAGCTAGAAGATCGGAAGTAGCTCTTGGCGACAGATGAGTAGATGCTTTCAATGGAAAGCCACTCAGCCTGACATCAGCACAGAACGTATTTGCTCATAGTTTTAGGACTGATCGCAAATAAACACAAAAAAAAAAAAAGATTTGGTCCACACAATTAGGTTCTTACATTTAAAGGCATAGTAATGCCAAAAGAAAACAAAGAAAACAAAACAAAGAAAAGAAAATCCTAAATAAAATGCGTAGACCAGTAATAGGCCCCCTTCTCAGCTCGAAGCTGTGGTTATGAAACCATAGCGCTGGTATTCCGAAGGGGCCTAATGACTAGTCCAGGGCCTGAATTTCGACTTATATAGCAAAAGTCGTTGTTTCGGTGTGAAGTATCGAGATTTTAGGATGCCAGCTTAATTTTGTGTTCTATTTGACTGCGGGTCTAAGTATCGATGTTGGTCTAGATATGTCCGTACCAAGAATCCTATTGCTTTTGGTAATGGTAAAGGGCGTATGTAGGAGTAACAGCAAACAGGTCTTTTTAGTGGCAAATGCGCATCCCTATGTCTTTGCTGGGTTAAAATCGTCTAAATTGATTCGACTCTTATCGTATCATCATCATCATCACAGCCCATTAACGTCCCACTACTGAGCACGAGCCGCCTCACACATATCAAGGTGTGAGGGTATTGGATCATACTCCACCACGCTGACCCAGTGCGGATTGGCGGAGGCAGGTGAATGGCGTCCTGCTGTTAGAATTTATCAAGCCGCCCATTAGGCCTCTAACATGGCTTAACGACTACCACATTTAGTGATAACCGGGACCAACGGCTTAACGTGCCTTCCGAAGCACGGAAGCGCTCGATATCAAATGCCACACAAACGGTCACCCATCCAAGGACTGACCTCTATAAACTCTGCTGTACTTTGGTGATCGTTTGCGACCACCGAGCACCGCAGAGCTACGAGCGCTTCTTATCGCTTATCGTATACCCAGTAATTATTGGCAACTGTTAGTCAGTCACTTATGCTGACCATACACTGCACACATAGATCCCTGTCGGTGACTGTCACTCACGCTTAGCATCAATGTGCTGACGATATGCGCCGTTGACTGTCGCCAGTTACTACTCGTTTATCTTGTATGTAAGCTCCCTAATAGCCGTTTATCAACAGTTTCATTGTTAAGGCCGCGAACAAAGATTCTAGCTCAAGGCCATCTGCTGCATCATTTAGGCAATTATGTCTTTAAATTAGAGTTTAGGCACTTTATGATGAAATAAATTGTTTCCTATACTTAACTATATGTGACATGACATGTCAAATTTTAGCGAAAGGTTTACAGAGAACGTAAATTGGAACTTCATACATGTGACTCGACAAAAATAAAGACTTAGGGAATTTAGAAGACTTACTAAAATTAATTTCATAAAATTTACTCTCCGATGTAGACCTACTTATAAATGTAATTTTTACTTCAAACTGACGCGCCCTTTTACTACGGGCAGAAGTTCAAGAGGAGATAAAGACTAGACTTATTTTAATAAATTATACTAGCAGACAGCTTTAAACCTATAATAATATGTATTGTACCACTGCTAGCCATAGTATAATAATCTAAGTTAATCATGTTGTAATCATAGGTCTACTATCCTGAAATTAGTTTGATTGGCGGACTCAGTGTCTGACTCACTTAGTTTCTAATAACACGGATTGGCAAGGACCTGCCTAACATGGGACCTAAGAAGTCCAAGCCAACCTCACCTGCAAGTGGTGCACCTGCCGATCAACGAACGAGGCTCTGGCGAACATAAAAGTTCCCGGTAAGCGGCAATAGGCTTGCCACCTATTACGTGGGACCAACAATATACATGGCGAAATGTGGGCGTATAATATGCCTATGATATTATGTATGTATGTATGTAATAAAGTAGCCCAACAGTATAGAAAACAGCTATGATATTGATACTGGTGAGTCTATCAAAGTTGTGATAAAGTTCAATCATAGTAAAAATTACTAAGAATGTTTGTTTACTGTTTACTACGAACCGTGTCGGTTTTTCGTTGTTGTCTAGACATAAAAAGTAAACACATTATTAACAAGATTCATATCTACTACAATCTGAACGGTTTTGTGAACCCGCTCAATGTCAGAACGATAAGGTGGAGTGGTGTTATTGAACTCATTTATAAAGACTATTCCACTTTAGGTGTGCTAAAGATAAATGGATTGTGTATAAAATGAGAATTTATTAAAAAAATATAATAAAAAAATATTTATTGCTTCTCTTTACATAGCTTACATTATACGGTTAAAAAAAATTTCTACATATTTAAATTTTTAGCAGAATTTAATTTTATTTAATTACGAAGGTCCAGAGAGCAAAACATGATGGCTCAGCTTGTGCTGTCCAGCGTATACACTAGACGGCGCTGGTTTTCAGCCACCCCTGTTCCCTGAGATGTACTTATGGGAAATTCTAACAATTAAATACTAACGGGAAAATACTGAAAATATAACAAACAATATTCTACAGACGGAAAGAAAAACAATATCGACGATATAAGAGGATGCTTGGTCTGGGGAAAAGTTAGATGTCAACTTTTTGTACTGCGCAAAATTGGGATCGATATCAATGCCACCACACGTCATCTCATTATATAATTGCATAAATTGGCAGTGGCAGGTGTGTGGCATCCGACTGATTGTATACACGTTTTTCCGCTGTAAAAATCTACGGAAAGTAGCCGTATGCACGCTTATCAGTATTGTATGGATCACTATGGAAGCTTGTTGAGATCAATGATGGCAAAAGATGTACGCCTTGCACGTCAAAAAACTCCCATAGTGATCCATATAATAATGATAACCATGCTTTTACGAATCAACGGTGGATTATGACGGCGAATTACCGTGTGTGGACAAAAGGCCTCATGCTGTTAATAGTAGTAGTAATAACCAGGACAAGCCGATCGATACTAACCACATACGGTTAGACATCTAAGGCCTCCAGTGAACTCTTCTTTCCCTACTTCTGTTATCGCTTCCAACTAATAATAACTAAGTACGGTATATTTTATAAATTCCAGAAATTCAAATTGACTCTGTTTAAAGAAGAGACGAAGGTTTTCTTCAAAGAGCTGGTGATGAGCACCATGAGAGACCGGGAGGCGCGCAACATCCTCAGACCAGACATGATCCATCTGCTAATGGAAGCTAAGAAAGGTCAGTTATCAATAAGCCAATTGCTGTAGAAAGTTGAACTTTTAGAAAGACCGCCAATGATAAACGCCTAAGCGGTCTTCTACTGTGTACGTCCACTTGGTACTAGCTCCCATTCTCAAGTTGTCGGCTCATCTTGTCGCAGGTCTTCCTACACTATGTATGTCCAAACGCAGTCCAACTGTGTTCTAGGTTCCGATTGAAAATCTCTGGTAAAAATACCAATTTCAGTTTAAAATTATTCAAGCTTGGCTTCAGCTTCACTTGTGAACGTCACTTGAATCTACGAACGCCACTTAAAAACGTCACGAGAAAAAGTTGGTAAGAAACTCGTAAGGTTCGATCTCCCGCCTAGTGGACCTGAAAGTCTTTTTTTTAATCGGAATTCTACATACAAACATTCAATTAGGAATATTTCCCCGAAGGGGTAGGCAGAGGCATATTATATACACACACTACTTACACCCACACTTCGCCAACTACATTGTCGATGCCACGTAATCGGTGGCGAGCCTTTTGCCACTTACCGGGATCTGTTAAGTTCGCCAGAGCCTCGTCTGTTGATCAGCAGGTGCACCACTTGCAGGTGAGGTTGGCTCGGGCTCCTTTGCTGTTAGTAGGATCCCTGTACACCTTACATATACATCGGAATTCTGTCATAAAAATATAGCTATTCAATTACTTACAATGACAGGAAATTTGTTTATTTTCAATTAGTACTTACTCTGCAAAACACAATAATCAGTACCTACACTTGCAGCAATCATTTAGTCATTACTTTGAAATAACAATATGAGATTAAGATACTGTAATTACGTCGTTAATGAAAGTGATCAGATTGATTAGATCTCATCTCATATCCACGTGATTATTGTTCAAGCTTATTGGACCACTGTGTGCGTTTACTATAGTCAGTGTTATAAATTTGATGACATAAGCCCTATAAGGATATAAGTCTTTATTGTCTAGAGCGTTAAGGCGTGTTTCGTTATATATGGCGCTTAGGGTGCTAGCAATTATATTACTTGTGACTTGGACTGTGCTTTGGCAAGAAATGACTTTGAAAGTTTGAGGTGAAGCTTATTTATTGGTCTTAAATGATAATTTGCGATCTCCAATAACTCTTGAATGAGGATCTACATTTACAATTATTCTTCTTTTTGATTTTCGAATCAAGTGTTATTTTGCGAAAATATCTTTTTAAGCAACTGATGGTTTCAAAATAACTTTGTTGTAGTTCTTCGTGGTTCAGTGGCTGTTGCATTTTATTGAAACAATACAGGAACGTCTGCAAAGTTGCATAAAGCATTTTGAACACATGTTTTTTGAATTTGGGGATGGCACTCTGCTATGTGATTGGAAAACGGGTTAGCAGGATAAAGGATATTTAAAACAAAATTTTCCGTTACAAAATTTTCCAGGACAACTGCTCCACGACGAGAAGTCCACCAACAACAACACCGATGCAGGCTTCGCCACAGTCGAGGAGTCCAACGTTGGCAAGAAAACTGTTGACAGAGGTAAGATTTTAGGGAATGTATTTTTCTTTATGTTGTCTTAATAAACATTGATCTTTCACGTCCGACTAAAAAGCACGGGCCTCTCACCAATTAATTTGAGGGGGATTCAGATAGCCCCACAATGTAGTCCCATTGCTGTTTGGCGTAGGCATGGGTGTTGCGTCCTGCTGATAGAATTTTCTAAGCCGCTCAGGACTTTTGACATGGCTGAATGATTATTGTCACGCAGCCATCTACGCACGGGAAGAGGTGGACGACGTCAAATCGTTTAGCTGGGCTACCTTTCACTTCTCTTGGAACTCTTGGTTTTTCATGTTGGATCAATGTATGGAGCCCTATGGACGATAAATTAGAGATAGCAGATTGTATACAACTGTATTACTATAAAGTAGCATACTTAACAGTAGTATAGGGAAAAGAAAATAGGCTCTTCGTTCCTATTCTATAACTATTACATATAGTGCTAACCGCCACCAATATCTTACCCATATGTCTAAAGCACGGTAACTGCTAATGTGAACAACCTTAATCATTTCTTTCAGTATGGACAGACGAGGACCTTATCGCCCAAGCTATTCTCTTCTTCATCGCTGGCTTTGAGACCGTCTCCTCTACAATGTCGTTTGCACTACACGAGCTGGCTGTCAACCCTGAAGTCCAGGAGAGGCTCGCGGCGGAGATCAAGGAAAACGAGATCAAGAACAACGGCAAGTTTGACTACACCTCCATTCAGAACATGGTCTACATGGATTTGGTAGTTTCAGGTAATTTGGTTTATTTACTATGGACAAATCGGAACATATTTAAATGTGTACGAGTTTCATGACTAGAATTTGTATTTGTGATACTTTATAACCTCCAAAAAAATATTGCTTGCTCCGTGTCTTGAAAAGCACGTTAAGCCGTTGTGGTCCCGGCTGCCATGAACATCTATGGCAGTTATTGTTAGTTAACTTAGAATGATGTTCCCTCTGGGTGGCGGAGGTCAGACGGCAGTCGTTCCATGTAATAGCCAAAATTCAACCAAACCTGATTAGACCAGTGAGCAGACCCTGGGCACTAAGCTTAAGTCTAAGGCAACCGGTTTAATGGTAGGATATGATGATAAACCCTCAAGAAAAGGGGAGTCCGTGGCGCATTAGGTTTGAATGTGGAGTAACAACTATTGCATTGCAAAAAAATTTACAACTTAATTTTTCAGTGAAATACAATATCAATTATCTTACTAATTATTAAAAACACAATTAGCATGCAAAAAAAAAAATTTGGTTGGAATGTAGATTTTATTTTCTTCTTGCATCAGGACTTTGAACGACCGATAAGAACCAAATCTACTGATAATTCTTTGTATCTTTACGTAAATTGTTTTCACAGAGGTATTGAGACTATGGCCACCAGGAATTGCGATGGATAGAGTCTGCATAAAGGATTATAACATTGGCAAACCCAACGACAAGGCAACCAAAGACTACATCGTAAGTATCAATTACATTATATATAATATGAATAAATTCTACTCGGCTCGAAATCGCGCAACGTGGAAACCTTTTGGGGAGACTTTTGTTTCACGGTGCAAGGAAAGCCTCATTGCTTAAAGTAATTCCTTCCAGGGAACTTTGAAATGAACATGATAAGACAAAAATAAACAAATTGGCTACAGCAATAGAGGTCTTCATTTTAAGTAAATATCGAAATGACATACAATAAAGACGAAACTCCATTTAAAATTACTGTAATTGTTTCAGCTCAAAAAAGGCGAGGCTGTGATGATTCCAGCTTGGGCTTTCCACCGTGATCCTGAATACTTCCCCAACCCTGAGAAATTCGACCCTGAAAGATTCTCGGATGAAAACAAGCATTCAATCAAGCCCTTCACTTACGTGCCGTTCGGACTGGGACCCAGGAACTGTATTGGTACGTAACCTGTCCAGAAACGGGCATCCAGACGATTTCCTATCTTGCAGAATTAATCGTAATAGCCGACGCTAGTAAATTTATGTCATAGTGCTGTGAGTTCACTGATGTAGCAATAGTAGCAGATGGATAAATATGTTACCAGGAGCGAGGCCGACTGCAAATTTTATGGGTTGAGTGTGTGATGAATGATACGATTAAGAAGGGGATGTCGGTTGAGTCGTGGGGGGTGGGGAATGAGTCAATTACAAATAATCGAGGTAAGAGGTAGAAAAAGACATACCTATTGTCACGCCTGTTTTCCCGAAGGGGTAGGCAGAGGCATATTATTCGCCTATTATATTGTTGGTTTCACGTAATAGGCGGTGGTGGTAACTTTTATTTCACCAGAGCCTCGTCCGTTAATGGGCAGTTGCACCACCTGCAGGTGAAGTTGGCTTGGGCCCCTAAGATATGGGTAGGATCCCTATACACCCGGTAGAAAGACATATTGCTTCGAATTCGAATCAACTGGATTTTGAATAGCCACTAAATATTCGTGTTGTTTGGTGGGTAGGCCTAGTATGGAACTGCAACCACCGACCTAAGCCTGTACCGCCTTTCCACAAAATCCGAAGTTTAAGGTTGGTTTGGCCCATATGCATAGAGGTTTTTAATAGTATAACATGTGTTTGCCACTGTAACTCTCTGGTCACCCGTGATATCCATAGTCAGGTCTGATAAATATAGTCTCAACATTTTTTAGTTACCTTCAAAAATTTGCAGGATCAAGATTCGCCTTGTGCGAGGTGAAAGTGATGCTGTACCAGCTTCTGCAGCACATGGTGGTGTCTCCGAGCGACAAGACCCAGATTCCAGCAACACTGTCCACAGACACCTTTAACATCAGGATAAAGGGAGGTCACTGGATCCGCCTTAGAAATAGGAATTAGACTTTGAGGACTCAATCCGGAACAATGAAGACTTTAAGCATGCCGTTTGACTTTTTTAATAATTTTATATCGTTATCACTTTCCAGCTCTTATAAGAAGAAGAATTAATCTGCTCTCACGCAGTACATACATACATACATACATAATGTCACGCCTCTTTCCCGTAGGGGTAGGCAGAGATCACATCCTTCCACTTGCTACGATCTTGGCACACACTTTTAGCTTCATTCTTACTTACTTTTGACCTGCCCTTTCTCTAACATTTTTTGTATTTGGTCATGGAAGGTCTTACGTGGTCTTCCCCTCCCAACACTTCCATCCACTTGTCGATCATAAATTACTTTCGTTAATCTACTTTCATTCATCCTCTCGACATGACCAAACCATCTAAGCATACCTTTCTCAATTCTTGTCACTATATCTTCTTTTACACCAGCTTTAACCCTTATCACTTCATTCCTTATCCTATCACTCAATTTCACACCAAGATCTGCTTAATCTGCTCTCACGCAGTCATGAGTGCTTATTACCATGCTTTACCACAATATAGACTGCTGGCCGTTGCTTTACTGTATCGACTGCTTACCATCAGACAGGATCTAATGTATGTAAAATAAAAATGCTATTCAGCGTTTATAAAGCTCAGTTTCACTTTAAAGCAAAGTCAAGCATCAACGTTTTTTAAAATTGTAATGACCACTTCATTAAATTTGCAACAATAAGAAAAGATACCAGTTATTTTTACGAAACGTTATTAACAAAGTTATAACGTTTTGTGAACCTCTCGTTCAAAGCGCTTATATTAAGAGAAGGTTAATATTCGTAGTTTAACTGCAAGGTTTGAATTGGATGCTGGAAATTTGGTTTTGGAACAAAATGGTCACCAAGGCTGTTACCGCCTCTTTAAGGGGGTTTTAGGAAAGTAGTCAAAGTGACCATATTTATTGCCAATAAGTGTAAGCCTGTCATCACTCTCCTACATTATGTTATGAGGGTATATTTGCTAAAAGAAAAGAAACAGGGTATGTTCCAAAGGATTTTGATAACCAGTATTTAACCTAAACATCAGTATAATTACATAAGTAGAGATATATGTAAAATATTCTATATGAATAGACTTATAAGTAAAATCGAGATAATTTTTTTAAGATTATTTTTGTACGAAGAATTATTAAGCTAATGCATAGCTTCTATCGCGGGCCTATAGCGTGGAGACAAAATCCAGAAATTCCGTAACGAGAAAAACCTAACACCCCCCACTCCGACCGGCACAGCGGTGATACTTTTTAGTTTTTCTATCTATCGATAAATAGCAAAACAAAGTACTGCATAAATAAAATAAATAAATAATTATAATTGCATAAGTTGATAAAAAATGCTATGCAATAGCTTTACCGCGGCAGTCTCCGAGTGCCACACGTCTTTTTTCAATATTTTAAGTTTTTACCTTCATTCACGATGTCGAAATGAATAAAAAATGTAAATCTTTTAAAAGATTATATAAAAATAATATGGCGAGTACCTACAGCTAGAATAATTAATATTTATATATGCTTCTGATATTCAATGTTTTATCAAAGCTTCTAATGTTAAACAATACTTTAGTATAATTATGTTAATGATCTACAGTGAGCTAGATATTTTTTTTAATATACAGTAATCCTTTAAAAATAATGATGGTTAAGAAAATAATAATATTATATTTTATCAATCTGTTACTTATTTTAAATTATTTACGTTTTATATGACTATTTTATCAATCTTTATTATTAAAATTTTATTTAAAGGGTAGACATAGTAAAGCTTTTATTAGTGTCAAATAAATATAGATAGCGTAGAACACCAATATTTTTGTAACAACTATTTGTTTTATACTCGCTTGTCGCTCGTGGACATGAAAATTTTTCGTGATAGCGTAATTTTTATTTAAATTAATTAAAAAAAAAAAATGTTAATTTTGTCGTGGTAATTTGACAAGCGATTGAGTCATAGTGACTACATTTTGAAAATAAAAACTGTATGTATATAAAAGTCGCAGAAATTGTTTTTAATAACTACAAGTGATGTACTTTTGAAACATTCTCAGAATGGTGTGATAAATAAAAATGAAAATCCGCCCTAAGTGCTGTGACGTGTAATATTAAGTAAAGATAATTATGAAACATCTATGTACGTATTCTTTGATAAATAAATGTGATAATAAAATAATACAAATATTGTTGTTTTATTTGGACGCTAACAATGAAACGCATATAGTCTGGTTCCGATCCGATGTGTTCAAGGAGGCAGAAAGCCAGCAAAAATGGCGGCTCCAGAATCTAGAGTCTAAACTGATGGACGTGGAAAGCAACTGGGGAGGTCTATGTTCACTACGCGACAAGTATAATACAAGTCCGATACAAAACTTGTCAAATACACAATTATTGGACACATACGTGTATTGAGACAGTGCAAAACATTATACCGTTCACACTGTGTAACCGACAAGTATAAATACCCGTACAAAACACTTTTGCATTTATACTGAAGTCTGTGACACTAGACCTGTCTAATACATTGAAAGCTTTCTCATCTATAACGAACAGTTGTGTTTTGGACAAATATTGTGTATTTTACTGCAAAAACTTGTCTAAATCAAGTATTGGACTCTATCCATGTTTGTTGGATAAGGTTTTTGATAAGTTGGACGGACAGCGTAGTTTTTCCTTTAGGCTCCATGCCCACTCACTGGTTTAGACTGAAAAACTCCAGTCTCAAGTAATTTGATAAATCAAGTTATTTGCGTTTTCGTAATTTAGTCATACAGTCGTATTATTTTGCATTTACCTTTCGTTCGTAAATATTTTTTAAAGAATTCGTGTTCTATTACTTTGGAAATTACTTACTGTTACTTAGAGAAGATAATTATTGAAAAATGGCGTAAGTATTACTAAAAATATCGTTAAAAAGTGGGAATCTCAATACGAGCAGGGACGTAGTTAAAGCAAATAGCACCTACATCTGCAAAATCTAAAATGTATTTGCGCAATGTCAAATTTTATTAGATTGTACAGTACGTCTTAATTCTTGAATTTGTTTTAGTTTATCAAATTTGTTTTTACCTATGGAAATCGCTACGTTTTCAAAGGATTATTTTTGTGACAGAAATTCTAGTATTCATGGACATTTGTAACGAAACTTAGTTATTTAAATATTTACAAGGTGGCAACACTGAATATATATTCCAAAATTTTGAACGTTTCTTTTTTTTGATAAAACGACTGATTGAATTTAACTCTAAGTTTAAAAAACTTGACAAAAATATGAGAATCATGGGATCATATAGTTTTATTTAAGTGTAGTATTTTACAAATAGATTACATACAAGTTGTGTACACTTCCGACAAGTAATATACATGCATACAAGTTGTGTATGCGACATGTTTCATATTATGTATGTGAGACACGAAAACATTATTTAATTCACGTAATATACCTTGGTGAAAACGATAATTAAAATTATTATTAAAATATTCAATGTTAAAAATTGTCTAAATTTTAATTGGGTAAACATTGTCTAATTCACGTAATATACCTTGGTGAAAACGAGGAACTTAATGATATATATTCCATTTACAAATATCATTACATTCAACGCGACGATGGATTTTTTGTCATATCAAGCCCGTGCATGATCTTCATTTCTAAGAAGTTATTTAGTCATTCAGTGCGTCACATCGGGTGATAATATAATTTAATACAAGAAAACAATAATTATCTTCATATTTTAATTGTTATTAAATTCATAAGTATCAAACAATTATTTGATACCTAACATAACAAGATAACAACACATAAAGAGAAAAATAATTAACGATCGATTGACCTAAGAAAATAATTATGACCTTACTATCGTAAGTCCGTGACTTCGTCTTTTTCAATTTTAGATTTTGGAATTCAGACAAGAGGACTGTTTCATTATGATGATTAATTCATGCCTGATAAGCTTTTAGAGTCGCTAAAAATATTCCATATGACATAATCCAGATAACAATTTCTGTGCTTCGACCTCTGACCACATGACATTTTCAGTTGACTTCATTAAAAACATTTTCCAGAAGGACCAACGATTATCCGGTTACTGACACAATTAAAATTCTACAGATTCAGCTCTTCAGCCCATCGTTTTTACCAAAGAAAGAGTGATTAAGTTACAAACATATTAAATAAACAAACTTGCACATATTTATATTAATAGTATATGAACAAAGATAAGAACTTACAAACACATTTAAATTTTATTGTTAATATAGGGAGATATTTTAAGATCGTCTTTAATAATAAAATTGCCCGTATAAATAACAATGCACCAGTGTTTATTGATAAGTTGGAAAGTTTACTTGTCTCTTAATAATGGAGAAAGACTTAAGAAATAAAGTGATATTAATCACAGGAGGTGCACAAGGTTTGGGGTTGTGTATCGCTGATAATTTCTTGAAGAAAGGTGCTAAGCATACAATCATAGCCGATATTGATGTGGAGAGAGGTTCGACTGCTGTGAAGCACTTAAACAAAACTTACGGAGCGGACAAAGCAGATTTCTTCAAATGCGACGTAACCCGTGATATCGAAGATACATTTGAAAAAATCTTTAAAAAGTACAACAAAATCGATGTCCTGGTAAACAACGCAGGTATATTAAACGATAAAAATATACAAAAGACGATTGGCATTAACGTTACAGCCCTGATAGAATGTTCGATGAAGTTCTTTGAAAAAGTAAGAGCTGACAAAGGAGGAAGCGGTGGTACCGTGGTTAACTTGGCCTCGATTTATGGGTATCGAGTAGATCCTTATCTTCCAGTCTATCAAGCTTCGAAATTTGCTGTCATGGGATTCACAAGAAGCTTTGGACATCCGGACAGAGCTAAATTATATCGTGTGAGATGTATAGCTATTTGTCCGGGATTCACCGAGACAGCATTGACGCAGAACATTGGTTTGGTTGAAGATGATAAGGACGTCCTAGTGAAAGACTTTGTGAAAATGCTGGAAGGTGCTCTTTGGCAGAAAGAAGAAGCCGTTGGCAAAGCTGCAGTGGAAATATTTGAGAAAGCTGACAGTGGAAGCGCGTGGCTTATTGAAGGATCGAAGCCAATAGTGGAAGTGTAAAGTTTGATTGTAAAAAAATAAAGGAAATAAATATCAGATTGTTAATTTTGTACATATTTTGTAATGTCTTCTCATTATTAAATGTGTTTGTTTCGAATTTGGGAAAAAAATATTGTTTAGCGTATAATAGCATAGTTAATATAAAAAACAATATAGTTTTTTTAACAAAAATATTCTTAATTAATGTAAAACAAAAATTCCTATTATCTCCAATCCCTGATAGATTAAAAAATAAAAAATTGATTACAAACAGGTCTGTGCACTACGTTTCTAAGGTTGTAAGCTCGTTCCCACACAGATCAAATGTTTATTTGCATGAAAATTAATATTTTTTCTGGTATACCCATACTTGTTTTCTTTTTATGTAAGTTTTATGTGACGATTTATGTGTTATGTAAGTAATATTTATAAAAACCTTTTTTTAAAAGTGGAACTGTTCTCTGCTGCAATAGTATTGTTTAATTATGTCATTAAGAAAGGACCAAGGGCCTGTTTCACAACGTCCAAGAAGTTTCCATGTTAACTTGACTGCCCAGTATTTCTATTTAGACATTGTTAAAAGACGTGATAAAAATGGGACTCTCAAATGAAAAAAGTCGTAACTTTGAAATCTAAACAAGATCACTTCAGGAGTGACCTCTGGTAACGCTACTTAACCTAAATTATTGTTTACGACCCGCTGAAGGCATTACGAGCTCATCATATACAAAGTACGGAACTTTCAAATAAGTTTTACAATTCAAGAGTTTTCATCAGAGAGTTATTTCGTTAGAAGATGTCATAAAGTCAGGCAGTATTGTGGGAGTAATGAGGAGTATTGTTCAAGGTGTGCAGGTGGGGGGCTAAAAGCTTTGGAACATTAGTTCCCATCAGCTGCGCTGGCTGACTTGGCGGCTGGGTTACATACAAACTCGTAGAGTGGCGAACACGACGAATACTTTTGTCGTGATATGTTGGTACACTTGTTACCAAAATTCATAATTATTTATTCAAGTTTGGCTCAAAAGAGCTCTGATGAAGGTCAAAACTTAAAAACTAGCGCGCCCATTCACTGCGGGCGGAAGCTTGATCGTAAAAGAATGGGCAAGAAAATCGTAAAGGTTAGTTTTTTCTCCCGCCAGTTACAAGAAAATGTATCTACAAAAATCTGTGTTCTGCAGTCACAAGATTTAAAATAAAAGAAGAAAATAACTTTTTTTAAGTTATACGTATATATATCGTGCTTCATCATCATCATATCAGCCTTATAAAGTCCACTGTTGAACATTGGCCTCCCCAACAGATGATATTTTAATGGAGTTATTTGCCCACAATCAACACGCTGGGCAGGCGAGTTGGTGATCGCAGTTGAAGCCAGTACACAGGAAGCCGCTGATGCCCATCATACGGTAGGACTTCTCTTCGTCGACTTTGACAGGGGATGGCTCTATTCTAGATCGGTTCCACACGACACGGACATTGTGCTTATCCCACGATATAGAGCACTCTGTGGACTGCATCGATTGCTTACTATTATTGGAATAAGCAACATATTTCCTGATAGTAATAAGAATGCATAACAAAAAAAATATGTTAGTAATAAACATGTGTTAGTTCGCCCTGGGTTGTGGAGAACTGAAGTTTTACCAAATCTAGTTGGACCAGTGAGCAGACCCTCTCATGGCGGCGGCAGCTTTTCGGGAGCGCCGAATTTCGTGCCGAAGGTTCGAGGCGCCGTATCCTCGAGGCGGTCGGGCCCATCTTAGAGCGATGGGTCGGCCGTCGGTGGGGGTCGATGACCTTCCGACTCACGCAGGTACTTTCCGGACATGGGTGCTTCGGGAAGTATCTGTGTGACGTCGCCGGGGGGGAGTCGACCCGGTGTTGCCACCACTGTGACTGCGCGGAAGACACCGCGCAGCACACTTTGGTGGCGTGCCCTGCGTGGGCGGGGCCGCGGTCGACGTTAGCCGCGGCCCTGGGTGGAGTGGCTCTCCATTTGCATGATGGTCGGCAGCGAGACGGCGTGGGAGGCGATGGCCTCCTTCTGCGAAGTGGTGATGTCGCAGAAGGAGGCCGCGGAGCGGGAGAGGGAGCGGGATCCGCTCTCTCTCCGGCTACGCCGTTGGCGCAGCGGGCGGGCCAGGAGGGCCCGTCAGGCAGCGCCCGGGGGGTCTTAGGCGGCGGGGGCAGGGGGCCCCTTCCGTCTCGCCATAGACCCCCCCCGAAGTCGGCCAGTTACGCCATGGCCGCACATAGAGGTAGGGGGGGCGCTGCGCCTTCCTGAGGAGGTCTCCCCGGTTCTGATCCGAGGGACGTTGGCCGCGGGCGGGGTACCAGAAGCTACAAACCCGGGCACTGGTGCCTCGCCCCTTTTCAACAGCGGTGGACGTCGTCTGAAGTTTTTTAGTGGGTAGGACTGCGGTGGTCGCGTCGGCCGCAGTGAGCCCCACACCCCCTCCCGGTCTCCCCCTTTTGGCCGGGAGACAGTGCGTAAGCAGCATTTTTTTACAGACGATAATAAAAAAAAATAAAAAAAAGTGAGCAGACCCTGGACCCTGAGCTAAAGTCAAGTTTGAAGGTTGCAATTGATATGTTGCTCAAAGCTGTGTTTGTGACTTTCCTCAAACAACACTCTATCAATCATGCACTGACGTGTTCTTATCACTCTCAATCATTATTATTATTATATTATAAGGCCAAAGGGAAAAAAGATAAAAAAGAAGTAAATTCTATCAAACTACTAGTAAAATACGTATATTTGTAGTCACTGTTTGTTTGTATGTTTGTTTATCACATTGCTGTGCTCGTTATACATCTTATCAGTTATCAATATGTCATTAATGATCAATATTATGTGGTACTCTTTAAGACACTTTAGAAGCTCTTTTGAACGATATGAAGCAATCTAACAGCAGGACTTACCGCGGCCTTGGTAAGTAGCAGGCTCAAGAAGGAACACGGATGGTTTTTAGTCAGTAGAAGTCTGACACTCCCTCCCGCTTCACCCACAGCGGGGGAAGGTCATTTGATGATTTTTCATCTATATATATAAAAGAAAGTCGTGTTAGTTACAGCACTTATAACTCAAGAACGGCAGAACAGATTTGGATGAAAATTAGTAGGGAGGTAGCTTAGAGCCAGGAGACGGACATAGGATACTTTTTATCCCGTTCGACAGCGTTCCCGTGTGACTTGACATGAAACGTCAGTCACTATAAAACGTGATAAAACAAAATAGAATCAGACTTGGAATAACGAAAAGCAAATGACAGCTATGTAATGACGTATGGATGACAATTTGATATTTGTAAGAAATCAATATTCAAACTATTTCTGACTTCTTGGCGGGAATGTGAATATTCGAGAGAGAATATTTTATAGAGTTTTGAAATATTTTTTAAGTGAATTGAAGTGAAGTGAAGTTTAATTAATAATGCCGCGAACAAGACTATCAAATCTTTACCGACAAAGCCGTAATGCAAGAAGAATACGAAATACTGGAAATAAAAGGACTGAAGAAGAACAAGAAATTGCACGTGAACATCGCCGCAATAGTATGGCTCGACTTCGTGCTTCTCAATAAATAATAATAAAACAAAAAATGTCGTGTATCACAAAGTACTTAAGTGAAGAGCAACTTTGTACTAAAATACAGAAATAATAATGAATGATTAATGTAGGTATTTAATTTTTTTGTAATTTTTCCAATAAAATAAAAACACAATCTTCTTATTTATTGCCATTAAGGCGGAACAAAGTTCGCCGGGTCAGCTCGTTAGAAATAAAAAAAAGGACGCCACGACCTTGCCTCCGCCAATATGGACTGGTTGATATGACCTGTCCCCTTTCACCGGTTTGGAGGCCATAGCCCAGTCGGACGTAAAATGCTGATATGTTGAAGTCAACATCTCGTTATTTTTTACATGATGAAATTTAAGAATATGGGTAATTTTCACGACAGAAGAACTGAAAATCAGTGTGTCTCACTGTCTCGCGTCGTAAACCGGCTGTTTTCACAAAGTTGTTCCTACACTTTTATTATGCTATGTTTGTGTATGTTACCGCAGGGATTTTTGTCGTAATTTTAAAGTTACAACGGCTTAAGGCATTAAAGGCACGATGTTAGGAAGCGCTCGGAGTTTTCGCCTTCATAACGCGCACTTAGGGAGCTCTTAAGACTATGAAAGTGGGTATTTAATGCACTGGGTCACTTTGCATGGGGAGCGAACGGAGTGTTTAGGTCAGAAGTGTGTAAGTGAAACTAAGTGTGTTTAAATTAAATTGTAGGGGTAGTTATTAACTACGTTTCAACTTTTGTCATTAAACAAACTATTAATCTTTTGGTTTCTGAAAATTAACTAGTTGCTCTCTAGCTTCTTTTGTTTTATTCTTTTTATTTTAGAGAGTCCTTACTAACGCCCTTTTTTAAGCCCAAAGAGTTAGTTAGAGTTAGAGAGTAATTTTCTTAAAGAGCCCTACGCTCTTCAAAACTGAACTTAATTGGGCTTAAAAAGGGCGTTAGTAAGGACTCTTAGGACTAAGAAAATGGGTACTTAATAAACGGTCACTTTGAATGGAAAGCGACCAATGTGTTTGGGTCAAAAGTGTGTAAGTGAAATTAAGTGTGTTAATATTTTATTGTATAGGTAGTTAGCTATAGTAGTAGGAATTTTAATTTTCAACAAATTTCAATTATGTATTTAATTTTAAGTATATTGGTGTGGTTTTTTATTTTAACGTTATCAACAAACATTTATATTCAAGCAATTAATCGCGACTTAAATCAGTAAATTGTGTCTATTTAGTACATTTTATTGATCTGATTTGTAGTTTATTGTATATTTTCAAGTTATAACGGCTTAAAACCTAAAGGCCCTAAGGTTGAAGAGAATGCCCAATGGCATTAAGTTCGCCTTTTGTACATTATATTTATATTTTTTATTTATCTTTATATTATTATGTGTGTGCAATAAAGATTAAAATAAATAAAACATTAATGGCACGATGTAATACCTCCGCCACACACTCGTCGAGGAGCGAGGGAAGTAGCGAGGGAAGTGGGCAGAGACGTCGTGTGGCAGCGTAATCGTCTTGCTCCTCGTCTTGCTACTCGTCCTGCCCATCGCTCCCGAAATTGTCGGTAAATGTGGCGCGAGTCAAAGGACCGGCAACACGAGCACGAGTGCCTTGCTACACACTCGCGTGCGCCGATGAATGGAGTAACGAGAAGTCGTTACTGTTTATAGAGTTATTGTCTTCGGAGCCAGCGAGTCTACGTCCATTGCTCTGCAATGGCGAGTAACCAAGTGCGTAGCGTCGCGATTATTCGCGCGAGTAGAGCAGTGTGTGGATGGAGAGGGCAACATCGCGGCAGCGCGATGAGCAAGGCGAGGAGCAGCGCGAGGTGCAGTGTGTGGCGGAGGTATAAGAAAGCGCTCTGCCCAAACACCTGCAAGCGGGCCCAGTTATGAATGCTGCAAAGAATGCATATGTGGCCGAGCTCTGGGCTACTAAATTTGCAATAAAAATATTTAAGCTAGGAGATGTTAAGCCTATCACTAATGTCTTTGATGTTGAGGATTTCTAACATTTACTTTTTTATGAATTTACAGTCCCTTTATTATTAAAATGAAATAAATAAATATTCTCTCACAATTATATCAATTATTTAGTTCCAAGATAAGTATAATTAAGAACTTGTTTTATGGATACCAAGTCCAAAATAAATATTCGTGTGTAATGCACACTAAGATTTGGAATCGAACCCACGACCTCAGGAGCGGAGTGGGGTTGCATCGCCAACACGCCATATCGTTTGCCTTCTGTGTCCCGGTTATTACTATATAATTATGGTGTAGAGCAGTAGTTCCTTTTCTTTTTTCTCGTGGACCACTTTCAAAATGTTACTGGACCCCCTGCTGCTACATTTCTACCACATTCTTAAAGTCGCCAAAAAATGAAAAAGTGTCGCTTCTGAGTTCTGTCCCTATATTCCGATAGGTAAAATAAAAACGAAAAATGGTACATTTTATATCTCCCGTGGACCCCTGGGGGTCCACCTGGACCACTTTGGGAATCACTGGTGTAGAGGTAGAGTTACAAGTTAGAGACAGGAGGGTTAAGTAGGTATGACCTGTTTCACCCCTCTCATCTTAATGAGATGAGATCTAGTTGAGAGAAGTTAAAAAGAAAATAATTAAATTTCATTAATTTTTTTAGGACAAAAAACAGCATTTACACTATATATTAAAAAATATTTTCTATTTGCTTTTCTCATGTAATTGTAAAACTAATTACCTACATTTATTCGTGATTTCTATGTAGTATGTATTATTTATATTTATTTCTACGTTTTCAAGTGCTATGTTATAGTGTATGACATAAAGAACTTTTTAATTTTACTTTACTTTAACGTTTTGCAATCAGTTCCTATAATTCAAGCTTACATAATATCACGCCTGTTTTCACGAAGGGGTAGGCAGAGGCATATTATACGCTCACATTTCGCCAGTTATAGGTGGCGAGCCTATTGCCGCCTATTAAAGCTCATCTACATAAAACAACATAACTAAACAGAACATGAGAAAAAAGTATTATATGATATTACAGAAGAGAAAACAAAAATCATAGATATAATTACTTTGTTGCATTTATAAATAATAAATTACAACATTATTGCATAACCTATAAAATTTTAGATTTTACTGATTAAAAGCAATATGTGAATATAATATAAATTTTATTTATTTAACTCGAAATCATGTCCAGAGTTTTATGTTCCCTGTTTCGGAATGTTGTCCAGCACATTTGTAATCTGTTCGATATTTCTAAAGGCACTTAGAGGGGTGACAATGGGTTGTCAAGGGTCACCTTTGAGGCTCTTGTTACAAAGCCTTGTGCCATATGTTACATGATACCAATTAATGTAAGTACAGGAGAAAGGACACCAGGTCGTAAGTACATTATCATAAGTACAATGTTTAGAAAACTTATATTTAAAAGCAGTTCTTTTATTAAGTAGCGATGACCCGCGACTTTTTTCGTGTGACCATTACGAAAGTAATTTGTTTTTTTTTTAGATATAAAGTTGACTGAACTATATAAAACATCAGCTATCTTATAATGAAAGTCTGAGATTGGCTCCAACAAATAGACATTAAAGGCAAAACCATATTTTATTTTATTGACTCCTGAGAAAAGATGTCGGACTATACTGAGATCTCACATGGACTTCTTGAGAGAATTTGATAAGAGATGTTGCACTGTTTATTTCATATACCAACACTCGTGTACGTTCACAAACACTTAACGGTTAATAATCCACCATAATTACACACTGCATCGATGACGCTGCACTTTCCCGCTAAGAAGTCCATCTTAGTTTGTTTTTTTTTTCTTTTAAATAATGGCTTCGTGCGTCTAGCACATCTAGCCAGTGTCAAGTAAGTGATATATTAATAATATATAATTCATAGTAAATGAGAATGAGTGATGATAAAGATGATAAATCGTAAATGAAATGCCCTCCCCTAAACCCCTTGAGTACTCAGTAAAGATGTGGGACTATACTGAGATCTCACATGGACTTCTTGAGAGAATTTGAAAAGTGATGTTGCACTGTTTTGCTTGATTTGCCAACACTCATGTATGTTTACAAACACTGGACGGTTAATAATCCACCGTTATTACACATTAATGTTAGAAATGCAAATTTAAAAAAAAACAAAACTGCAGACAAGACGCTTCACTTTCCCCACCAAGAAGTCCAAATGGGATTATATACAGCGCCCAACTCTAGTACTTTTTAATGTAATAGCATAGATAGTGAATAACAAGTGCGAGTCCAGTGCGATATTTAAGTAGGTACAGTCATTAAAAACCTTTAGCTGAGCCAAGTCACCTACATTTTTCTGAAGCGCATCGTTTTATATTTTCTATATACCTTAGTAAGCAATATATTAACACGCGATAGAAACGGACCGTAGTTTATTACGGAGTTAATTACTCGCCGCTTATTTGAACCAATTACTGCTGATCCCGGGGGAACCTATTTTATTATTAAACTTCATCTGCAGTGAGGCATTCTCGGATACAGCCACTTTTGCGGTTCACGTTCGATGAACTTCCTTTGTTAGTGCTGAAGTGGTTTTAGTGTAGAAAATAATTTCACTTAGGTTTGGGATTCTTCAGCTTAATCTTGGAATCCTGAAAAAGTAAACACTATTTTGTTTTAATTGCTTTCGCCAAAATTACTGACAACAAAATACTACTTATACCCTATATTTTAATACTCTATTAGACCTACAGTTCACTTATTAAACTTTATTTGGTGACTTTTCCATTCACAAAGGTGAAAACGGTACGTTATGATCAAAGACCTAACCAGGGGGCCTACCGCCGAGTTCGACGGCAATCGATTATAAGGCAAAATGGATTTCGAATTGATTCTGTCGTACCGCCGAACTCATGGAAATCGAAACAAAATGGCGTTCTTCGTTTACCTATTGGTCTGTCACGGACTGAAGGTCATGAATGAGAGGTGGCTGTCGGCAGATTCCCCGGTACGGATTAATGAATGTAAACAAAGTTTGATCTAGATGGATTACCGGTAATTCATCGAATTCGGCGGTAGGCCCCCAGGTCCAAGCATTAACCAATGGGCAGTGATAAATGAAGGTAAAATACTATTGATAAGTACTTCTAAATTGAGTTATGTATATTGGGAACGTTATTTTTGAATTCAATAATATATACTATATACTAGACTCAACAATTATGTGTAAATTGTTAAATCAAATTGTATCTAAATTGTTCAAATTTGTATTTGTATTGTATTGCTGACCGACGAATAAATTCTTGCGATGCCCTGTCTGGGGTAACTAAGTTTTAAGTACCTACTATTTTATCGTAACACCTGATATATATTCCACTTAGTCTGCAAGTAAAGATTTTATTATTTATATTATTTTTATAAAGAGAACTACGGAATGATGCAATGAGACCCTTGAAAGTCTGCATAAGATCTCTTACGATGAGTTTTATAAAAATACACGTGAGATTGTATGAATCTTGTCGTGTCGTTGATTTCCATGACACAACGTCGTATCGTGTATATGTGTAAGACGTCCAAATATACTCTTAGGGGTGAATTGAACCTTTGAGCGGTGGATAATGGGTAACTCGCTGCCAGTCCGCCTACTAAAGGCGACAGGCCGCGTCGACGGCGCGTTCGTGTTCCACGCGCGCCCTAAAGAGATGTCAGCACACTGAGGGGCCCCCAGGGCCAAGCCTGCCAGGGTTGCGGGAATGTTCGAAAGGGTTACCGCGTCCTTGGTGTTACAGGCTCAAGAAGGAACATGGATGGTTTTTAGTCAGTAAAAGTCTGACACACCCTTCCGCTTCACGCACAGCGGAAGACAGTCATTTAATGATTTTATTTAAATAATAACTATTTAAGTAGGATCTACTAATCTAACTTTTAGCACAGAGAACCATGATGAAATATGTGTTAGACTGTCTAACATAAAAGGAAGCAAGTTTAGACCTTCGCCCACGATATATGAAATGAAAATGAAAATTATATAATTATACATACATAATGTAATGCCTTTTTCCGTGCGGGTAGGCAGAGATCACATCCTTCCACAAGCTACGATCTTGGCACACTCTTTGCCTTAACACTCATTAAACTTCTCATACATGCCCGCCGGTTTATCTTTATTGCACAAAAAACAATTAAAAAAAAAGCCTTACGTGAAAAAGACGAAGTACAAAGGTGGACTTATTTCTAAAAGAAATCTCTTCCAGTCAACCTTAACTGAAGTGGGAGATATAGTTAGCGGTCATTAATATCACACTACAATATGATAACATTACACATATACATATAAAAAAATATGATATAATATACATTTCAGATATATAAACCTACTTATATACATAAATAAATACAAGGAAAAAAAAATAAACGAAAATCATAATGACTAGCTCGATAGCAAGTGCTTCTTTAAGTTTGTCTTAAAAGACGCAATTGAAGGACTGTCCCGGACATCACTTGGCAACTTATTCCACAACTGTGCACCACGGGCAGCGAATGAATTACGGAAGAATTTAATATTAAAGGAAGGATACTCAAGTGTTTTAGTATCACAGGAGCGCTTGGGGCGGGATGTTTAGGGTACTTTTGACCTGCCCTTTCTCCAAAATCTACTGGATTTGATCATGGTAGGTCTTACGTAGCTGGCCGAGAACCCAACACTTCCATTCACTTGTCCATCATAAATCACTTTCGTTAGTCTACTTTTATTCATCCTTTCTACATGACCAAACCATCTCTTCTTATTCAACTTACGTGGCTGCCTTACGGGCCCGGGGTCAGCTTTCCTATATCTTCTTCTCCACTTCGCACGGTCTTCGGCATCCTTGGTCGATATGTTATTGGCACGCATGTCATCCCTTACGACGTCAAGCCAGCCTTTCCTGGGCCTCCCCAATCTATTTCGGCCGGGCGGCGGTGCCATGGCCAGACATTTGTTAACCACGTAGTTTGCCGGTTTTCGTAAAACGTGGCCGTACCAGCGTAGGCGACATTCTTGCAATTTATTTGCGATGTCATGTAGGCTGCCACGGATGCGCGAGTTCTTGACATGACCAAACCATCTAAGCGTACCAGTCTCAATTCTTGTCACTATATCTTCTTTACACCAGTTTCGGCCCTTATCACTTCATTCCCACATTGGCGTTAGTCAAGATCTCATACACTTAGTCGATTTCTACAACACCTTCATGAGACATGAGATGGTATAAGTATTAAAATCGGAAATGACACGTAGGCAGCATTTAAGCCATTGGGTTCGAGTCTACCAACAAACTATAAATTAAATTATCATTAATCTAGTATTAGCTTCATGATGAATTGAATATCTTCAGATTGTACACTTAAATCGATATTTGACGACCGATATGGCGTGGAGGTGTGGCGTGCAGTATACCTTTTTTTTTTTTTTTATTATCGTCTGTTAAAAAATGCTGCTTACGCACTGTCTCCCGGCCAAAAGGGGAAGATCGGGAGGGGGTGTGGGGCTCACTGCAGCAGACGCGACCACCGCAGTCCTACCCACTAAAAAACTTCAGACGACGCCCACCGCTGTTGAAAAGGGGCGAGGCACCAGTGCCCGGGTTTGTAGCTTCTGGTACCCCGCCCGCGGCCAACGTCCCCCGGATCAGAACCGGGGAGACCTCCTCAGGGAGGCGCAATGTGCAGCGCCCCCCCTACCTCTATGTGCGGCCATGGCGTAACTGGCCGACTTCGGGGGGGGGTCTATGGCGAGACGGAAGGGGCCCCCTGCCCCCGCCGCCTAAGACCCCCCGGGCGCTGCCGGACGGGCCCTCCTGGCCCGCCCGCTGCGCCAACGGCGTAGCCGGAGAGAGAGCGGATCCCGCTCCCTCTCCCGCTCCGCGGCCTCCTTCTGCGACATCACCACTTCGCAGAAGGAGGCCATCGCCTCCCACGCCGTCTCGCTGTCGACCATCTTTTGCATGATGGTCGGCAGCGAGAGAGCCACTCCACCCAGGGCCGCGGCTAACGTCGACCGCGGCCCCGCCCACGCAGGGCACGCCACCAAAGTGTGCTGCGCGGTGTCTTCCGCGCAGTCACAGTGGTGGCAACACCGGGTCGACTCCCCCCCGGCGACGTCGCACAGATACTTCCCAAAGCACCCGTGCCCGGAAAGTACCTGCGTGAGCCGGAAGGACATCGACCCCCACCGACGGCCGACCCATCCCTCCAAGATGGGCCCAACCGCCTCGAGGATACGGCGCCTCGAACCTTCAGCACCCTCGGCACTCCTCAAGAGCTGCCGCCGCCATGTGCCCAGAGCCTGCGTCTGAGCGTCTCTACGCCACCGCACCACAGTGTCCGGTGCAGGGCGGAGACCCTGGCTCCGGGATTGCGCGCCACGCCAGAACACCGCCGAGAGAACCTCAGCGTCGAGGTCCCAGGGAAGAGAACCGGCGAGCGCGCATGCCACCTCATGGGAGATGGTGCGATACCCCCTAGCGACACGAGTCGCCATGACCCTCTGCGGCCGCCGCAGGATCCGTCGATGGCGACCCGATACGGAGCTCGCCCAAATTGGGGCCCCGTACAAGGCTTTGGACCGCACCACTCCCATGTAAAGGCGACGGCAAGTGCCGCCACCCCCCCCGAGATTGGGGAGCAGGCGAGATAGAGCTCCCGCCGTGCTTACCAACCTTGGTCCTAGGTGCCGAAGGTGAGCTTCGAAGTCCCATCTGCTGTCGAGAAGGACGCCGAGATACTTCAGCGTGTTCCCGACAGGGATGGGAGTTCCTCCAATCACAATGCTGGAGCCTGAAGGCGGCCGCCTCCGGGGACCATGAAAAACGATAGCCCCGGATTTGTGCAGTGCCACCTCGAGCCCCAGCCGCCGTATCCTCTGGACCACCGTCGCGACGCCGGCGGTGGCCAAAACTCTCGCATCCCGGAGGTCAGAACCCCGGGATGTTACGAGAGTGTCGTCGGCGTAACAGACCACGTCCACGCCGTGCAGGTTCACACAGCGCAGAACGTAATCATATCCGATGTTCCACAGGAGTGGTCCCAGGACAGACCCCTGTGGAACACCGCACACCATACGCCGACGACAGCCTCCTCCGCCCATCGTTGGGAAGACTACCGCCCTCTCCGACAGGTAGCTCCCCAACAATCTCCGCAGATATGGAGGCACCCCGTGGAATCGGAGCGCCTCCATTATCGTTGGCCAGGGCAGGGTGTTGAAGGCGTTTGCGATATCGAGCGACACCGCAATCAACACCCCACCCCGGGAAACCGCCCTCTCAGACAGGTCCCGCAAGCGGCTGATCGCGTCAATCGTCGATCGGCCGCGGCGGAACCCGAACTGGAGGTCGGACAAATCCGGTCCGACCTCCTCTAGGTGCTCGACGAGGCGGTTGGCGATGACACGCTCCAGGAGCTTACCTGCCTCGTCGAGCAGCACGATGGGCCGATAACCAGAAGGGTCATCGGCCGGACGTCCCTCTTTGGGAAGGAGTACCAAGCGGCCCTCCTTCCAGCGCCGCGGAAAAACCCCATCCCGCAGACACCTAGCAAAGAGGGAGGTCACGCGGGGCAGAAAAGGCGCTTCCTCCCCGCTCAACACCAGGTCCCACGCCCTCGTCGGAATGCCGTCGGGACCTGGGGCCGTGCTCTTGCCCCTCAGGCGTAGCACGGCCCTTTCTACCTCCTCCTGGGTGAGCTCGGGCACATCCTCAGTGCCCGAGTCACCATGGGTGACGTGTGGCGCCGCCATGGCGGGAGGCACAAAGTCGGTTCCCCTGTCTGGGAACAGTGCCTCAACCACCCTACCGAGTACCGCCGGTTCGAGGCTGCTGGAGACGGGAGGGGTCCACGCTCGGAGCTTTTGCCGTACTATCTTGTACGGCCTGCCCCATGGATCCGCCTCAACGGCCTCCAGCAGCTCGTAATATAGTAAAAAGCCGTTGTTTTAATATTACAAACAGAAACACCATTGTTATTTATCTATGTAGATATATAGATGTAATTTAAAAAAAAAACTGTCGACTATCTTCTAATCATTGCAAAACTATTTGGATAAAATGAAAACAAATCTGCTTTTGCGTTCGGTTACGTAAACGCAAAACAATTTTCCTGAAAATGCTTGCAAAATTCTTTAGAAATGGAGGTATTCTTCCTGTATCCAGTATCCTTTTTTGGAACGATTATTCAATGCTTCAGACCGGTGAGTAACAAGTATTGGGAGACGCATTCCGATCCCATGTCGCAGAGTGTCTTTGTCTGTGGTCCAAACGTAAATATCGTCATCATCATCATAGTATTTATTCCGGTTACCTAGACTTACGTTAAGAATCTAGTGTCTGCTAGCTGGTCTAAGAAGATTCGGCTGAATTTGACCTTCGCAACTCAGAGGGAAACATAATTAATAATAATAATAAATTTATTTATTGCAATACAATATAACAATTTTTCTTAGATTGAGTATAATGACACTAGTGATTTCACAAATTTAAAAGTTTACGTTGTCGACTGTACTAGTATAAACTGTGTCACAGTCGACAGCGACTTCCTCCCTGTTTGGTACAATTTAGTATTCATTATTTTAGGCCATAGAGTTCTATTCCATAGTTTAACCAGTTTCAGAAAATTTTATGGCACTGAATTCCTAATAACGACTGCTATTGATGTTCATGACAACCAGGACCACTGGCTGTATGTGCTTTCCTAGGCACGGAGCAAGCGATACTTCGTAAAGACATAGGTGCGAAACCAGGGTTACAACCTGAGACCCTCTGCATTGCAGTCTATTGGTATCGCTGCCAAAGATAAAAATTCAATGCTACTTTAAATTGGCTCAATCTGTAAGTCATATTTCAATGTTAATGTTAGCAAGTATAATTTTACAGTAGCTGGAATTCATTAATTTACGGTGTCCGTTGACTGCGATGAGACAGGAATCAGAGGGATTGGATCTTGATACCCGTTGCTAACTTATTAATGTTTTCTCTTGCTTAAGAAGCATATCAATGACATTGCAAGAGGTGTCTATTATTTAAACGATCTTAAAAGCCAAAATAACGAACTAGCGCAGTTTGCCGTGTTCCGAATTGTGATTACGTTCTGCAGTTTATAAATGTTTTTACTCTGTGGGATTTTTGTTAGCATTTGTCGTTTCATAAACATTTTCCTACAGAAATATCGGTTTACTAATAGTACATCTGTTCAGTTTTTTTTTTTGTTTTCTTTCAATGTCTGAACAGTTCTGCAGAGGTAATGGCTCACATATTGAATATTTAAGTTAATGATGTCAAAATCAATACAGACCAGTACAAGATTTAAATATGCAGTCAGTTCATATTGTGAGAATACGAACATATGAAGTAATTGACTGTAGTTTTAATTGAAAAAATAGTTATTGGAAACGTGACCACGAATCACTGTATAGTAGGCGTTCGAATTGTCGACATCTATAAAGTGGCGACTTTATTGGGTATATAGTATAAAACAGTCGTCGCCTTCCGCTATCTGCCTTTTTTTTGTTTCACGTCGGTAACAAAATACATTTACGCACTGCCTTCCGGCCAAAGGGGGACCGAAAGAGGGTGTGGGACTCACCACCGGCAGACACGACTGCCAGCAGTAATAGCCACTAAAAACTTCCGACAACGCCCGCCGCTTGTTGAGAAAAAGGCAGGGGCCAGTACCTGGGTCGCAGCTCTGACACCCCGTCCGCGGCCTACGTCCCCGGACCAAAACCGGGAGGACATCCTCAGAGAGGCGCAGTGGACGCGCCCCTCCTGCCTTCGTGTGCGGCCATAACGTGTGTGGCCGAGTTCTCGGAGGGTCTATGGTTAGACAGCAGGGGCCCCCTGCCCCCGCTGCCTAAGACCCTCCTGGCGCTGCTTGACGAGCCCTCCTGGCCCGCCCGCTGCACCCTCCACAGGTCCCTCTTACTTTCCCCCCCCGGTAGTCAGTACTAAGGGCACCAGAGTCGCCAATCTCTGGGTGTTACCTTTTCCCTAGCGCCCTCTGCGCCCTACTGGGAGGTACTCAGCCCCCCCACCACGACAATGTGGAGACCAGTCGGGGGGGTTCCGCTATCTGCCTGTCATTATGTTTGCTTAGATCTTTACAACTACGCAACGGATATTGATGCGGTTTTTAATACATAGAGTGGTTCTAGAGGATTGTTAATATATCGGTCACTCGTGCAAAGTCGTCTCAAACTCAAACCCTATCAAAACGCAACTGTGAACTCTAAGCCCCGAGCTTGGAAAAGGCACACAATTTCCCAACTTATTTTTGAAATATTTGCTTGTCAAGCTGGCTCTCGTCCCTTGCCCCACATCCTCGGTGGAAAGCTTCCGTTGAAGTTGATAAATGACGCGGCGGTAATCCCGACCGTAATCTCGGGGGGTAGCTAATTTTTCACCTTTTTCTATCTTTTAATCCCGCACCCGCGCGTCACGCGTAATGAAGGCTGACTGCGTAATGAAGCGACGAGTGACAGGGACGTTTGAGGTTCGATATCAACAGTCACTGCTTGATGTCATCAAATACCAAAAACCTCATAACGAGATCATAGGAAAAGTTGGGGAACAAAACACAAAAACAATATTGCATCTACACAGAATTATAGGTAACAAAACATGTAAAAAGGCGTTCCGTTGTTCCGAATACTATTGAATTAACCAATGCCAATGCACGTGCTGTGTAGGAGGAAAGGTTTCATTTTGTATTAAAACGCAGGAAAATTTTGTTTTAATCAAATAAGTGCGACTTACTGTGTTACGAAACTAAGAAGAGTTTTCCCAACTGCAATGTAAGTCTATGACATAAATCTTTTAAATTGTAGATTAATTTACAGTCTTGTCGAATTTAAGTACCAAACCTGTTGTGCTTAATTACTTTATTTACTTTAAAAGTCTTGGGCGATATATACTAAAATTATTCTCGTTTTTATGTATTGTTTTAAATTTTTATCCGACAGGCTTACGTGTTTTTCAATAGGTATCTTAAAATCAAAATTTATTTATTTAAGTTTGGCTCAATAGAGCTCTTATGAATGTCATACTTATAAACTAACGTGCCCATTCACTGCGGGCGGGAGCTTGATCGTAAAAGAACGAGCAAGAAAATCGTCAAGGTTGGTTTTTTCTCCCGCCAGTTACAATTAAAATACATAATATTAAAACAATTGTGTTCTGCAGTCACAAGATTTAAAAGAAAGGAAGACAAAACTCTTTTTAGCAATATTAACATAATTACGGAACATAGTAGACATGAGCAGACACGTTACGCTCAACCATATTTTAGGGAGCGTAACGACCCGACGCATGACGCCACCACCGCAGAAACATATAAGTGAGCGAAAAAACTTACTTATGTACCAAACTTTGAAGTTAATAAGATCAAAGACCGTTGTTTATTTTGTGGACTATTTTAAATCATACTTTGGGTCTATATCTCGTAAATAAGGATCCATATGAAGTGTTGCTGCCATCTTTGGACAGGAGGCCTAGACACCAGCTCGGACTCTTCGACGTAGTATCATCGACGGCTTGTATAATGAAGTGGATTTTGAGAAACTCTTTGGAATGATGCAAACGGCCTCTTTTTACCATCGTACTACAATTTACAAACTTAAAATTACTAGCCTTGAAACCATTATTACATTTGACTGTGATTGCAATTTTATAGGAGTAATTCAGTCAACTACATTAAAGTACCTATTTTGTTAAGTTACTTATAGTCGTATATCAATAAGGCTTTGCGCTATGCCTTCTAAAAGCCACACTAACGATCACCTATTTGTGAATTATTCTCTGTTTATTCTACTTAACATCCGTGATCGTTTACGACCACCAACTCATGGAGCTATTCAAAGACCTTCTCATTTGTTGGTAATATAAATTACACGTCACAGAAAAGAAAATTGATTCATAGTAAAACATAAAAATTCATAAATTTGCCACGAACGTATTATTATTAACTATTTAATTAATTTCTGGTAAAAAGTTACTACGCCATAGATTACAAACGTACAATTAACTACTCTTCAGCCTCGTGCGGCCCCTGTCACCTTGACAATGTCAACCTAATGTCAACAGATTAACTAGAGTAACAGCAGTACAAATTGAAGGTCCGACATGTTCCGAAATTAGTAAATTAGTCTCGCCTTGTCACACGCGAGCCGTAGACTGATTGATGTTACGTATAGGAGTGCCGTTTAGACTTCTGGCACCATTCCTGAATGTACTTCATAAATATTTAAATAGTTTCACGTTCATATCTCCCATTTGGGGTCGGCAGAAACCTTAATAATAATAATAAATGATTTAAAGATTAGCTCAGCATGCTATGCCAGATTAGCAACAGCTAGATTAGTCTATTTTAGTTATTTTCATAGCATTATGTCATATGGTAAGTTATTGTGGGGATCTGCTGCGGATTTATATAAAATATTCGTACTACAAAAGCACGCGCTATAAGAGCTATCTATAATCTTAAGTATAGTGATTATCTCAGAGGGATGTTTAAAAAAAATAACATATTAACGGTTGCATCACAACATATATTCGATAATATAATGTATGTTCACATAACTTTAATATCTTAAAATTTAATACGCGAAATGAAAATAAGGCTCTCTCTGCCAAATTGTCGACTTCACAAAACAAAAATTTTTTTGATAATTCAGGAAATAATTGATCTACCATTGCCAACTTTTAAAACTGTAAATGATTACTTGTTAGAGAAACAAGCGTGGGCTTAACATTTTCAACTTGTATTTGTGTAAATTAGAATAAAAAATCACAAGATCATTGTTGTGACCATCCCCTATTGAATAATTTCAGCTCAGTTTTACATTACATACGTACTTGACTGGGATGGAAGGTTATTTATTGGTTACGGCTATCACTGTGTGTGTTCTGTATTGCTATATTTTATTTTGATTGATAATTTAAAAGAGCATAGGCTTTGTTCATTTACACACTTGAGGGTACAGTAATTTGCAACCAGCTATTGTAAGTAAGTAGGATTGTTTAAAGCACCATCATTTATGAAAACTAAAAGTTCTCATCGAACCTATTCCAGAATTAGTATAATAATATTTTTTAGAATAATTATTCTTCAATTTAGTTTATGTTTACCTATGACAAAAAATACCGTTCTGCTTGTGTTTTAAACAATCTTACCAACCAGCTATATATAGTAATCATTTTAACATTTTTTTAGGTCCGTAACTTATATGTACTGATAATAAAGTATGAAACAGGGCCTTAGACGTTTTGGGAAGGGAATGAAGGGGTAAATGTATGAAATTGGCGATTTGTGCTGAAAAATAAAACTCGTTTTATGCTATTTATCATATTTATTGAACAAAAATAATACATACTGGTTGCATGTAACTGAAAAAATTACTTTCTGATAGAACTCTCTGGGTTTAAATTTTAAGAACTATGTAAAAGCAATTTTATACTTATTCGTTTTTATTAATATTGTTAAACTCTTTTGTATGAAAGATTAGGCATTTATCGAATGTTATTTATCTTCATTCTTTCTTCAGGCTTCAGGCTTCATCAGAAATATAAAAAAGTGTGAAAAAAGTCACAACGAACGTCATAAAATACCGTTTTGATTTTAAAATAGCCATCAAATTTTAAGTCTTAAGAAACTTAAGGGCATAATTGATATATTTATTTATTTGTAATATTAAATAAATATTAAAAAATAGGGCAATAGGCATTTTCGTTTTTTTAATTTTTATATAATATCAATAAAACATTGCGGATGCTATTTTAAAGAAATTGGGAATTAACAAGACTATATACACATTCATACATACATATACATGCATACAAATACATAATATTACGCTTATTGCCCCGAAGGCAAAGGCTTATTATACGCCCACATTTCTGCAATACAAAGCAGAGGGTCTCGGGATCAAACCCTGGTCGCACCTGAGCCATTTCGAAGTTTAATTACGTAATTGCCTTATCGCTTGCATCCTGTCTCGAAAAGCACGTTAAGCTGATGGTATCGGCTATCATGAATATCTTTAGGAGTCGTTATGAGGAAGCCAGTGCCTTCTTACATCCTGACAGCTGGTTTTACCACAATAATGTTTCTTTTCGTGGAGTTCAAACGGCAGTCGTTCTGAGTACTCGTTGAATTCAGCGAAATATGGTTAGCCCAATAGGTTAGTATGCAGATCCTGGGTCTTTATCAGAGTATACCCTGGTCATCAGCTCAAAGTGAGGGAAATTCATTGAGGGGCAGTAAGAAAGATGTGGATAGAGGAGTGAGACCACTATTTATTGCAATTATTAAGTATAACAGTACATAATGTGTGGTCTGTACATATATAAACGTTTAAAGATATGCAACGTCGATGTAGAGCGTGGAAGCTTCACGTAGATGCTGGAACTGGGCAACTGGTCATCAGCCAATTGACCGCACTGAGTTCAATGTACAAACTGTTGGCTTGTATACTAAGAAAATTAGTTAACGTTGGTTTTTTTTTAGAAAATATCTTCTGTCATTGTAATGTCAGTAAATTTTCTAGGTATATTTATTTAATAACTAGCGACCAGCAGAAATATTGTTGAGACAAAGTAGCGAAGCTGAGACGAAATTTACATTGGTCAAACACCCCAATGGTCGGCAAAAATAGACTACTTATTAACACAAAAAAGAGAGAGAGACAGAAAGACTAAACGCATAATCGCGAGGGTCGTCTTGTTGCTATAGTTACGCACCACCGCACCCCCCCCTTGCTGCACTTCGATTAAGATCCGATAAATTTTTACTATGCATCCAAGGCCATAGTTAAACTTATGTGTTGCAGACTATATCTATAAGTCAGATTATTGCCTAACTTTAAATCCGAGAATGTGTCCACCTTTGATCCGAGGATTGAAGGTGGTCCTGACTTCAAGCTCGATTGGAGTGATGGTCTCCTCTGAGGGGAACACTTCGAGATTCAAAAGCAATTGGTAGAGGATGGCTTTTAACTCGCAGATGGCAAATCTTGAACCTGTAAAGAAAATCAATATTGGTAATAGACCCAACGACAAAATAAGTTAGATCTAAATGGGTACCAAATTCAATGGTTAATCCTGAAATTTATTTAAGACAAAATAACATGTTTGTAATAGAAATTTTAATATAAAGTCTTCTTATAACTTAAGGTAATACTATATTGAAGCCTTTAAGTCTGTCTGGGCTAGTTCTCATAATATAGAAGAATTAAACACAAACAAACAAAAACTTTTAAATTATTCAAAGAAGGAAGATTATTATTTAAAACTTAAAATATTTAAGATAGATAATTTACATATATTAAGATGTTAATTTTAAAGTTAGGGAAGGCTCGTACTCGCTTAGTTCCTCGCTGCTAAATTTAATTCTAAAGAGACCTTGAGTAGACTATTTGACTTCAATTTAATATTTTTAACGGTTTAATATTGCTAAAAATGATAACGGTTTTTCTACTTCAATATCATTGAAGTAAACGTGTATATAATTTCCATATTTTAACAGTGATAATAATTATAATTATGAATGAATTAATAGAATAAGTTCTTTTTACCGCAGCAAAATCCCAAGTCCCCAGAAAAAACATGGTACATAAATCGGAATCAAATTATATAATGATGTCACTAGTTATAGTGAAGCAAGGCAAAATATTGTAATTATTTAATAACGGCATGGAAGAAATGCAAACAGTCACTACTATTTCAAGAATGTAGATCTTATTGGTCCTTCGAGTCGTATTGAACCAGCAACTTCTGAAGCCCATACAGATAATAAGAAAGACAAAGACATATGGTACATGAGTGGTCTTAAAATTGAACTGGGAATTATACGGAATTTTAAACTTATTTCATGGTAGATACATAAATTTTTTGTAAGGTGAAAACGAAAATCATTGCACAGTTACCTAAACAATTTCTTGGTCCAGCTCCAAAAGGCATATAAGCTGCTGACGGAAACGTGTGTCTATTTTCTTCAGAGAACCGCTCCGGAACAAATTCGTCTGGATTTGGAAAGTATTCCGGATTACGGTGGAATGCACATATTGGGATAACCACACCCTCGCCTTCGCGGATCTGGAAAAAATCATCACATAAGATCATTATCATCTCAGTCCATTAACGTCTCAAGCTTTCAAACTCCTCTCACAAATCAAGATGAGTGGGATTTTGGTCGTACTCCACCACCGGTTTACTTTAATGATCATTTACCACTTAGCACCGCGTATACGAGCGCATTCGTTTTGTAATGTGAAAACATGTTTTACTTACAATGTAATCTTCTTTAGAGTTTTTATTTGCTTTTCCAAGATTATAATCTTGAATGCAAAGTCTTTCTGCCATAAAGCCTGGAGTCCATAGCCTTAGCACCTCTGAAAATGTTGAAGTAGGCATAACTTTAGCATTTACTTTTACACAAAAAATTATGTTTTAGCAAAACAATGAATTTGTTACATTTTGTTATTATTATTGAATATATTTTTTTGTATAATAATTTTTTTCACACATTTACACATTTCACACATTCGTCCAAGAATATAACTTTGTCAAGATGACTGTTTTCATCCGAGTGCGGAATTCATTTACTTTATAATATTTATTTCACTTTTCACATGCCAAAATTATATTAAGTATGACCTCCAATAGTCTCTAAATACATATATAAGCTATCGTAGGTCGAAATTTATATACAACCTTTAAAAAAAACTAAAATCTCTAATGTCCACTTTTGGACAAACGCAAACTAAGATCGGAGGGCGTTAGGTCAGAGTCTACCAGGTGCGCATTGACGGAGGCAAGTGTGTAGTGTCTTATTTCAGAATTATTCAAGCCGCATTTCGTAATGTAAGAACAAAAGCGCTCGACATTGAATGCCTCTGAAACGGCTATCCCTAAGGATAGTCTTATACAATCTTCTTTTGCGGAACATGCGAAGAAAATATTGCTTTAATAAAATCTACCCTTTATTTTGTTCTAACAAGAGACGTAAAGCTATCAAATGTATTACCTGATACCACCATATCCAAATAAGTCATCTCCTGTAGCGTTGTAAGGTCCAATTTTCCGTTATTCTTTTTATTGAACTCCAATATCTCTTTCAATAACTTTTCTTGTGATTCCGGATGAGTTGCCAGCTCGTGCAAGGCAAAGGTCATTACCGAAGAAACTGTTTCAAGTCCTCCAAGGACGAAAATCATCGCTTGAGCTGTCATGTCATTCTCTGACCATACTAAACGAAAATAATACTAGAAGTTATTTTAAGGTTAAGGTAACTAAGATTTATGAAGCCCGAAGTGCGAAAAAGGAAAAGCGAAAACGAGAAAGGAAAAATAGACCGAGATTACTCCAATTCCCATTATATTAAGACTGCATATTAAGACTAATCTATTGTTTAATCTATGAGTTATTCTATTTCGTACAGGTTATGCAACGTAGGTATTACGCTTATAGTTGGTGTCACCAGGTGGTGAAGCTGTGGGTAGGTATTAGGTTTAGGTTAGTTTAGTTTGCAATTCTTGTTTTCGTATTTAATGTTCTTTCCAGTGTAGACGCTTGCCGAAAAACCAGACAAGCAATAATTCCGTCTGGATTCCCGTGACTTGAAGGGTTATATCTGTTAGAACTATTTTAATTTATTTACTATTCACATATGTGGTCTTAAATTAACTGTATCACGTTTTGTTAATACTGTCGAATGGTGTTCTTTGTAATAATTAGCATCCTTCTGCTCTACTCCGTTATTTATTTAGTGTCGTTGCAGTAAGTCTTATTCTTACCTTAGGTCATTAATCGTCAAGTTATTCACCCCCTCATCGACGTTATAGTCCACACACTTGATGCATCTTATTCGATTGTCCTCCGCCTCAATGGAAAGAGCACCCGTTCAATTTTTTATCGTAATATTAGCATTTACAATTCATTAGGATTACCTGATGTATCAACAGACTGTTTTCCCACAGCTGACTCTTCTACTGTTGCAAAACCAACATCACTGTCCTTATTGCTTTCGTGTAATAGTTGTCCTGGAATATCGATAAAACAATGAGATATATTTAAAATATAATTGTTATTAAGATGATTATGCATTTCCTTACACACTTTTGTCATAAAGCTTGATGGTATATAAGAAACGTAAACTTTATATCTCGTTATAACACCAATGTCAAGATAATCGAAGTCAAGAGATATAAGCATGCTTAAAGGAATATAAACCCATTAATAGATAGGTCAGGTTTGAGTTACGTACTTATACAGTCTTTCTATTTCTTACTGAGATCGAATCAATGTAAATCAAACGTTCAAAACACAAGCATAATTTCTAATTAATACATCAGTATAAATAAAATTGGCTTTGAATTAATAACGATTTAAAAAAAATAAAAATATCGTTATTATATAAAAAATCTAAGCACAACAAAAACGTTATCAGTGTTAATAAGGAAGCGCCACAAAGATTTATTTTGGTTACCTTTCTTAGCTTCCATAAGTAGGTGAATCATGTCAGGTCTTTTGATATTTCCTTCTTCTCTCTCCCTCATTGTTCTTGTGATTAAGGCTTTAAAGAAATTACTACTCTTTTTGCTGAATATGTTTAATTTAAGCCACTAAAATTGTATATGCTGGGTATTATAATTGCATTATGTGCAGTCTCTTACACTACTATATAGATACTTAAATTATAAAATTGGTATCAGAACGCATTTTGCTTTTGTAACTTACCAATATCAGTTTAGGAAATGAGTGATAGGCAAAAAACACAAATATCTCCGCCAGCTTGAAGGTTGAGGCCTCTTTTCCCATAGAAAAGAATGTGTTTTCTGGTTCCGTGTGTGAGTTAACTTTCAGACCAAAGGCACAAGATGCTATCACGTCATTTGCGTAACGTGAAGTCAAATCTTTTGAATCTAAATAAGCAAAGTTGGCTGCAACAAAAATGTTTATATGCATCATGTTGCCGTCTTTCCATTTTGCTACTTTGACATTATGTAGTTATTTTAGTGCATATATGATATGTTTTGCCGTTGGTTCATGCTTGGGGTGTATGGGGATCCTACCAAGACCTGAGGAGCCCAAGCCAACCTCACTTGCAAGTGGTGCGCCTGCCGATCAACAGACGAGGCTCTGGCGAACATAACGTGGGACCAACATCACAATTGACGAAGTGTGGGCGTATAATATGCCTCAACACCTTCGGGGAACAGGTGTGAATCTATGTATGTATCTTATGCTTAAAGTACCTACTACGAAAAGAAGAAGCTACACATCTTGCAATATATATATATAACATCTACACATTTAATTAAATTAATGAAAAATGGTACGGGATGTCTAAACGTTGTATCAACGTGCAGCTCAAATCCACAATGTCATAACAAAAGATCATCATCTGCATCATATCAGCCGTATAAAGTCTACTGCTGAACATTCACCTTCCCAATAGATTACATTCCATTGAGGGTATCTGCCCATAATTTCAGCGCCGGGCAGGTGGGTTGGTGCTCGCAGTTTCAGCCAGTACGCAGGATGACGCTGAAGCCATGATCCGATAGGCTTCTCTTCGTGCAACGAACACTGCATTAATGTATAGAAGTATCTTTCATATGGCACCCGTAATTTATAATGAAATATATTATATTATATTTTATTGCATTGTATAGATTCACAGAGAAATGAAGATTGTAATTCAAGTACCAAACCAATGGATATATTTTAAAGAGCATAGCCCGTGTTTCCAGTTCTTTTTAGAGAGAGGTGGCTCGGAGCTGGCACTAAGAATCACTTAAACTTAATTATTTTTTGTTTTTAAATTGTTTTGTCGCATGTAAGTGAATCTAAGCTTCGTGATTTAGTATAATAATATTTCGATTGTTTTTTTTCAATTTCCGCACATAGTGCAATGTTTGAGTTTTTTTGCTGTAAGAAAAATTAATTTAAAATTTATTGCCATTTTATATTTAGTGCTTAATTTAATTTTATTGTAATGTGTTGCATAATTGTTATTAATTTAAGATTTGATCATTTCATTAATTATGAGTCTTATTTCAATTTTGCTAATTTCATATAAATTTTGCATGCCTCTGTATTCTGGCTAAAATATTTGTACCTTTATATTTCTATGTAACACCGTTTGTCAGATTATTTTAGCAAATAAATATTCTGACTCAGATTCTGACTTACGACTCCCCGTGAGATGAGAGGGGGTGGCACTATTATAGGCCGATACCACAAGGCACGGGACAAGAGATACAAAGGAAATAACAAAGAGTACAAAGAAAGTGGGTATTCTTACATCCAGTGTCGTTGATTTTGTTCTTGATGCATCTCACCATATGATCTCCCACTTCAGTCATGAAGGGTATCATCATACGGATCTTGGAACTAGTGAACGCGGGACTTAACGTGGATCGCATGTCCTTCCATTCCTTTCCTGGAAAAATGTTCAGTTATTACTCGTGACTAGAATACTTGGTAATTTTTTATATGGCTTTTATCACATCCTGATAGAGAACAGCCAAAGAGCCTGGATGGGAGCTACTAAAACATACGCACCATTAAAAAGAAAAAAACAGATAATGATAAAATGAACGAACGAAGTGAATTCTGAAAAGAAATGTCTCAAAATTCTAAAGCTATGTTATCACATAATGAAGTTGATTTCTAAGACCACCAGGCAGCATTCTCAAGTATTAGTTAAGAATTTGAAACGTGTTATTACGATGATGATGATGATGAGGTCAAAGCTAGATATGAAAAGATCAAGCGAGAGATTCATTAAGATCTTCATTTGGATTGGGTAACATGATACACCAAACAAAATGGACCCAACTGGAATAAATAATTAAATTGCCCTTGATTTAATTACTTACGTTACTTGAAGCTAAAAGATAATAAATAACATTTTTAATAATGACAATGATGAGACGCTTGAATAGTAAATATTTGTACGAATGTAGAATTTATTTTTCTTTGTTCTGTCGCCGTTTAGGAGCCTACTAGATATACTACACCCGCACCCTTTAATTCTTATAGATTTTTCGTTCTGCTTAAATAGTTGTCAATGAAATGCAGCTGGCATCCTCTCTGCTTACAAATATGCTTAAATGAATGTACAGTTTTGCCGATTTCAAGTGATCCCATAGTAATATTTAGTTCTCTTTAAGCTTTTTAGATCACAACGTAATTATTTAAAATTATTTTGTCTAAGTTTTAAGGAAATGTTATACAAACTTCTGTAGGTGAACAATTCTTACTTCAATAAATGCTAAACTAAGTGTCGTTTGCTTCGGAGGTTATTAATGATCATGATAATAAATAATAATTATTATTTCTGACACTCACACCATATATTTAGTTCCAAGATCATTAAGAACTTGTATTATGGATACTAAATAACGGATAAACATACATAAATACTTTTTTTTTGTAAGTACATACTTAATATAAATAGGAAAAACACCCAGACCAGAACAAATGATCATGTTTATGCACACAAAGTTTTGTCCTGTATGGGAATCGAACCTACAAACAGTGAAGTGCGGGTATACTCGCCACCACGCCATATCGGTCGTAATAGCTTTTTCCCTAACACCATTCCTTGCGAACGAAAAGGAGGTAGCAAGTTTCTATGAATATACTCTTAAATATATAACTATACTTACGATAAAAATAGCATGTGAAAAGTAATGGTAACGTCTATGGTCCACAATATTATAAAATGGTCTTCCATTAAAAAAAGTTATACTTTATCCGGACATAGAAGACAACAGACTATCTTATTACCTCTTAACGAGAATAAGCTTCTCCCCCAGAAAGGGTCAACTTTCGAGTCGCTAACTGTTCTGTGATCGAGGAAGTGCTCGAAGTCCTTTACGCAGATCTGCTTCACCAGCTCCAGGTCCCGGATGAATACCACGGAGCTGGTAAACTCGTAGTGACCCACGAATCTAAAGATGATTAAAACTATATTGAACCAACTATTTGCAATACGGAATACTGCTATCTACATATTATTATTTACAATGATATTGTTTTTTTTAATGTGACACGTCATAATGGCTACATCCTGCCTGATGCAGTCAACGCAGTCCAAAAAATATCGCTTCATATCGTGTAATAAGCACAGTACTCATGACGTCCTGCTAAATGCCGTTTCACGCCCCGCATTAAAGACCCGGGATCATAGGAAATAGGAAACACATGAGCCGGCAGCGAGTTTCAGAGCTTAGTGGTCTTGCTCAGAAACGACTTCCCAAATTCCTTGGTTCGAGTGCTGATAGTCTGCACAGGATGAGGATGGTTTCAATGGAAAGAAATAATAGATGGAAAGAAGAGGGCGGGATGGCTGTGCTGTGTATCTATATAAAAATCACCCCTAAGCTGTCTAGGTTTTTTCTTACTTACTTCATTCTACTGGCCACCAACTATAGTACTACTTAAACACCTACAAGTTAGGCCTGCTCTCAGTGCGTATTGTCCGAGTTATGCCACACACCTAAAAGAATTTTCTTACCTGAGACTGTATTTTTGGAACTGATCCTCTTTTTATCACAGGTGACTAAATATCCAACTTTTGATTGATACCACTAGAGATTTGTAGAAATTTAAAGCCAAGATAATATTTGATCAGAAATGCAGTACGCTGGCCAAGCCAGGCTTTAGGCTTTAAGTCGCAAGACATAGAAATCAGCTTAGGGCAGTGAAAATGTAACAAACAAACTGTTGCATTTACAACTATACCTTTCAGTAGGGAATTTATCGTAGAGCCTCTTCAGATATTGAGCGAAATGTTCATTGCCAAATACAATACAGGACATGTTGCCCAGCAATGGAAGTGGAGTGATGCTCTTCAGCCCTCGCCTTTTGAACTTCAGATAGTTCTGGCGATAGTACATCACCAGCACTCCAGTGAGAACAAAGCTCCAGAAAATGAAGAGCAGCATTATCTGAAATCAAATTAAAATTTTGTTTAGTTAATAAATCTGATATCATATCAGGACATTAACGAACTATGGTGACTTGATCAACCCCCTTTCCATCGCCATTGTTATGATGCCTTCTGGCTATAATGGCCAAAATTCGCACAGTGATTTGAGTGAACGTTCACCACGCGCACAGTAATATTTTTTTTTTAAAGACTCCCGTAGGGGCACGCACGGAAGCGCTCAATCTAAAATGCCAAATTAACGGTTACCCATCCAAACACAGATGTCTGTTAATTAGATTTACTTCGGTGGTCGCTTTCCATCACCTAGAACCGTGAAGCAACGAGTACAAACAAGCAGATTGTGTCGCACATAATTTATAACCGGATTCTTGCAAGACAATGTTATTTAAATCAGTTGAGAATAAGATAAAAGCATTTTAGGCTATGTACAAGACTCGGAAACCACACTTAAGGGAATAAAGCCACGATGTGCACGCTCCATGCCTATGATAGCAACAATGCGTAAGAAGCAGATAATAGCAAAACACTTATAGAAATGGCAGCTGCTACCATAGCCTCATAGAGGAGGCAGGGAGAAGCTGAGACAAGACCATGTGAGGAGGTGGCAGGAAACAAGGCAGACTAATAATAATTAGAGCCCTTAAAAATAGGGCATAGTGCCTTACTACAATTAAAACGCTCCACAGGATGCGATTAGTGCAATTACTTATGTGCAATTCCGATCTAATTTCTTTTGTGGGAGAATCGACCCACGATTTTGGTGACATTGACCAAGTTTAGCGGCTTTTTTACTAACTACATAATTGGATTGCTTCGCGGGAAAGTGAAGTGTCATATCTGCAGTTTTGTTTTTTATATTTCTAACATTAATGTGTAATAACGGTGGATTATTAACCGTTAAGTGTTTGTGAACATACATGAGTAATGGTGAATGAAACAAAACAGTGCAACATCAATTTTCAAATTCTCTCAAGAAGTCCATGTGAGATCTCAGTATAGTCCCACATTTTTACTGAGAACAAGGGGTTTAGGAGAGGGCATCTCATTTACGATTCATCATCTTTATCACCACTCATTCTCATTTCCTATGATTTATATATTATTAATATATCACTTACTTAACACTGGCTAAATGTGCTAAACGCACAAAGCCATTATTCAAAACAAAAAAATACTACGTAATTAAAATATTCAATTAATGAAACATCTCTCTAGTTATATATTATTTGCATCATCATCTACTGCCCAAAGGCGTTATCAAAACAGGCCTCCCCTTTAAATTTTAAAATAACCGATTGCAAGAGACCTGCAGCCAACGTGATCCGGGGACCTTAATAAGGTTTACCTTTACAATATTTGATTCCCCTTGCTCGAATCACACAAACAATTTACTAGAACACAACCGTCTGAACTATAATCCCATAACGACTACTTGCAAATATTAGGTCGGGGAAAAAGTCTTTTCGCATAACGTAGGTATAAACTTATTATAAAATTTTTTTGACTGTACTATTTGTGTCTGGCTGGTTTTGGTAACATTAAAAAGGTTCCATTATAAAGAAAAGAAAAAAATAAAAAAAAGTTGTTTCTCGCTATTTTTCATTTGTTTTTCTCTCCGTTAAAATGAGTGAATCTAATGAAGAAATTCGATACATTTTAAAATTTTATTGTAAAAAAAGGCAAAAATGCAACTCAAGCAGTGAAAAAAATTTGTGATGTTTATGGACCTGATGCAGTGTCAGTAAGAGTAGCACAAATTTGGTTCAAACGTTTTCAGTCCGGAAATTTTGATGTTAAAGATGCACCTCGCTCTGGTCGCCCTGTTACGAATAAAATGGACGCCATTTTTGAAAGAGTGGAGCAAGATCGGCATATTAGTAGTTACGATGTAGCTGAAGAACTGGGAATTGACCACAAAACAGTTTTGACCCATTTGAAGAAAGCTGGTTATACAAAAAAGCTCGATATTTGGGTGCCACACGAGCTCACTCAAAGAAACTTAATGAACCGTGTACTCATTTGCGATTCATTATTGAGACGTAATGAAACCGAGCCGTTTTTTAAGAGATTGATAACTGGCGATGAAAAGTGGATCACGTACGACAAGAACGTGCGAAAAAGGTCGTGGTCGAAAGTTGGCCAGGCTTCACAGACTGTGGCCAAACCTGGCCTAACACGAAATAAGGTGATGCTGTGTGTATGGTGGGATTGGAAGGGCATTGTTTATTATGAGCTTTTACCGCCCGGCAAAACCATCGATTCTGATCTTTACTGCCAGCAACTGATGAGATTAAAGGAAGCAGTCGAGAGAAAACGGCCGGAATTGATCAACAGGAAGGGTGTGGTCTTTCATCACGATAACGCTAGACCACACACATCTTTAGCCACTCAGCAAAAATTAAGAGAGTTCGACTGGGAGGTCCTAGTGCTTAAACCATATAGCCCTGACCTTGCGCCTTCAGATTTTCACCTGTTTCGGTCTCTGCAGAATTCTTTAGGTTCTGTAAGGTTGACCTCAAGAGAGGACTGCCAAAACTATTTGTCCCGTTTTTTTGATCAGAAGTCCCAAAGTTTCTACAGTAACGGGATAATGTCTCTGCCCACAAAATGGCAGAAAGTTATTCAACAAAACGGTACATATATATTGTAAATAAATGTAAATAAACTTTGAAAAAAATGTCTTAACTTTTCATACAAAAATACGAAAAGACTTTTTCCCCAACCTATTATATAAACTAATAATAAAGATAACAATACAATGATCGTTTTACAGATACGATAAGGGGTTCACTACATACATACGAAATTTTTTAGTCCGAAGATCATTAATATAAATGCCAATAACCGCTTATCTTAATTCCAATTTGTTAAAATATCCTAAAATAGCCTCACCGATTATTTTATACCTATCAGCTTGTACTCTGGGTACCAGACAACGGATTTTAATATCTTTTTTATAAATACATACTTATAATTTGACGACCGATATGGCGTGGTAGCGAGAATACCTGCTCTCCGCTCCTAAGGTCGTGGGTTTGATTGCCACGCAGGATAAATCTTTGTGTGCATGAACATGAATATTTGTTCAAGTCTGGGTGTTTTCCTATGTATATAAAGTATGTATTTACAAAAAAAAAATGTTATGTATGTTTATCCGTTAAGTAGTATCCATAACACAAGTATTTAATGATACCTATCTTGGAACGAAATAATTGGTGAAATTGTCGGAAAACATTTATTTATTTATTGTACATAAAAAACACTCAGATGAAGACAATATTTGGGAGAACGCAAACGATCATTTTTTAAGTCATCATGTGTATAAGAAAATGGCTTCTTATAGCGATAGAGTACACTATTATTGGAGCAATGAACGGAGATATAGACCTTCGCGCAATATTAGATGTCACTAAATATTACCAACCACCGGACCATATCGATAGTGTCGTTAGATACAAAGTAGTTAAATAGATAAATGTTTATAACTATTTATCAAAAATAAATCAAGATTAGAACATTAATTCAGGAGTTAAATAATTGATTACTAATGCTGGTGCAGACGGGATTCAATTGAAGTTTCCTTTTTTTTATTTCTTTTTTCAACAAACATTCACATAAACTGCTTTATAACAAATTTAACTTAAGAAATAGACCTACAGTGCTCAATTACTTAATATTAACAAATTCGTATTCGAAAGTAAGCAATGCCTTTAACAGAAACAAAATTTAAAAAAAATGTATACTTTTTTTGTAATTACAAACCTATTACCTACTACGACTACATATAAGGTATTGCAGCAACTGTAAAGGTAACTAAATTGTAACACATTTAATTTTTAGGACCTTTATGTACACTTAGATGGCAATAAATGAATTGAAATGAATTTTTTTATGGTTAAATAATTCTTTTTAGGCAATTTAATCAGATTAATGACTAGAATTCTACAAATAACACTAGAATTCTAACATTACACAAGTCCACAAGCTACAAACGAAAACTGCACAACGGAGCTTATTACAATTCCTCATTAAATTATTTGGAGATTTAAGAGTACCTGTATTTGTACAACACTTATTAAACCAGTTAAAAGTCAATGTTTGTCCAATTTGTGGAACATTTCGTTTATTTATAAGCTTTTCAATGTGTTTTAAATATATAACATTCCATTTAGACCTGTTATAACGTATCACCAAACCTAGCTACTCAATTATCTAATCTATCTATCAATAAAGTTAACTTCGTTTATGTAGCTAACACTCAAATTAACTGTTTTACAGACCCAATTCATGTTTTTTAAATCATTCATATTTACTTTACATTTATCTCCAATGTAAAATAATGACAACTTACATAAAAATATTTAATATTTTAAAGTATAGTCAACAGCACGTAAGTTGGATGAAAGCGGCGACTGTCTGCAAAGGAACAGTCGTAGACATCTCCTTATGCTGCTCTTCAAATGAGACCCAATGAGTTACATCTCATACAAGGTCAGTGTTCTCCTTACGTATTGCATATTATACCTGTAGATGCTACAGAGAAAATCACGACCGGTCCCTTATGTTTTATATGTACAAATATATATTCAATAACATCAGCTTATTGCCTAAGTCGGAATCCAATAATATGGCCTCTCTTGGCCTTGAGAGTGAAGGACCTGACATCAAGCTCAACTGGAGAGGTGGTCTGCTTGGAGGGGAATATCTCGACATGAAGGAGCAGTTGGTAGATTATAGCCTTTATCTCGCAGAGTGAAAATCTTGAACCTGTGAAGAAACACATGGGTCGTCTTATCTTTCTTTATTGTTTTAGAATTGATTCAGGACAAATATTGGTGTGCATGAACACATTTCTCTAGAAACGTATATATCCACGTGATCCACGCTAATCAAATTATTGAAGCACGTCGCTATCAAAATCAAATAAGCAACCAGTTTTGTAATATAAGGCCGCAGTCACTGGGCACTTAAATCCGACCATTGAAAAATCTTTCCCAGGGTGAGGAGCTAACCATCGTTCCCCATAATTTAGTTTATTGGTTACTGTAATAGCTTGGGGCTTATTAATGCAACCATCTAATGTTATATTTTTTAAGTCTTCATATTGTTACGGTTTGAACTCACCGCCAATCAGCTATTTGGGCACTTAATGGCTTTTTCGCCTAGTGTTAAAGTATGAACTGATCCTAGGAAATCATTGCATACCTATACAATTTCTTGGTCCTATACCGAAGGGCATGTAAGCTGCTGTTGGGAAGTTATGTCTATTTTCTTCAGAGAACCGCTCCGGAATAAATTCGTCTGGATTTGGAAAATATTCCGGGTTACGATGGAATGCCCAAACAGGGAGTATTACACCTTGGCCTTGGCGGATCTGAAACAAACCGTCACAATCGATCATTATCACTTTAGCACATTGACGTTACTGAGCACAAGCCTCTGCAGGGGCTAAGGTTAAAGTTATTTAGGTTCTATCTGATGAACCTAGGATTTGTAGATATGCGTCTACCTGTCATATAATTTATTTACGCCAAACAACTGCTATCTTTAACATATCTTATGACTAGCACATATAATGATAACCAGGCTCAACTGAACAAATATCGCAAGTAAAACATGAAAACGCTCGAGATTGAATGCGGATTGAATGCTATATTCAAGGACTGACCTCGGTATACTCTGCTTTACTTCGGTGATCATTTCAAACCACCTAAAACCACAAAGACAGGAGCTCTATCGTGAGAGATGTGCTTTACTTACAATGTAATCTTCTTTAGAGTTTTTATTTGGTTTTCCAAGATTAAAATCCTTACTGCAAAGTCTTTCTCCCATAAAACCTGGAGTCCATAGTCTCAGCACCTCTGAAAAGGATTCAGTATGTATAACTGTACCATTTATTTCTACTCAACAAAGTTTGCTATGGTAAAACACAGAACATTTTCAATCATCATTGTAGCTTGTGACACCTGCATATAAGAACTTTACTTTGTCATGGTAACCCTTTATACCCGAGTGCGTACTATACAATTACATACGAATATAAAAAAAATATACGTTTTTTATACGTCAAGCATTTCCCTATATGGAAGTCAGCCTTTAGTGTTGCAGCTATGTCATTTTAAAATATAGAAAGAGCTATCAGAATCAAATTAGTATAGATAATTTCGTGTCTGTCCTATTAGCAATTATGCAGTTGCTACGTCAAGAGACAACCCTGGCTACTGCATCAGGTCATGCTTGCCATAAAATTGCTTTTAAAGTACAGTTGCAAGATTTGCCCCAATTAAACATTCATATGTACATACAAACATCGCAAGGTAAATAACAGCTTGTAATATAATAATAAAATTTGACTGACTTTTCGAAACAAAATAAATAATTTTCAATCTGCCCCATTTGGTGACGTGAGACAGCTACCCTTGCCAACAGTTACCTATAATTTTAGCATTTCAGCAAAGAGCTATCAAACCTGTATTACCTGACATCACCATATCCATATAAGTCATCTCCTGTAGCGTTTTCAGATCCAGTTTTCCGTTATTCTTTTCATTGTATTCCAATATCTCTTTCACTAACTTTTTTTGTGATTCCGGATGAGTTGCCAGCTCGTGCAAAGCAAATGTCATTACTGTAGAATTTGTTTCAAGTCCTCCGAGGGTGAAGAGCAACGCTTGAGCTATCAAGTCATTTTCTGACCATTCTGAAAAATAGAGCTCAAACTTAGTCTAATAATATGCATTGCTTAATTGCACGTAAAGCGTGAACACCTGTTGTAAGACAAGCTACCTTTTTTTTTATAGAATGGCTTTTATTTATTCAACTATTTAGATTTACAAGGTCTTAAATTCACATGTTCAGTTTGGTAAATATGTAGAAGTTTTTTCTTAGTATGCATCGCAATACTCCAGAGTTGCTACACAATTTATTTAGTGCCTGGTAACATAGTAACTTTACAACCTTGAATTCGACGTTCATTAGGATTACCTGATGTTTCGACTTTCTGTTTTCCCACAGCTGATTCTTCTACTGTTGCAAAACCAACATCACTGTCCTTTGTTTTGCTGTCGTGTGATAGTTGTCCTAAAATGTGTCAGAGTTATAATAATTCTCAAAGCATTTGTATCATTTTATTCTCTTCGCTGTAAAGTTATATAAAAAGAAAATAATTTATTTATACAAAATAGAGTTATATGTGCTTGTTATGTTATTAAGTAGAATATCTATTTAGCCAAACGCAGGACGTAAGTTGTAATTATTACATACCTAAATATATTAAAAAACGATTAGCTTCTACGCTATATTATTACTTTTTTAACTTAGCCAAAAACTTGGCTGTGAAACCTGTTTTTATTAAGCAGAACATTATTGATAATTCAAACTTGGAATCAATTCCAAATAATTTAAATTTACTCATAAGACAATAGAGGAGTTCTCTTGCAATAGATTGATCAATGAAAAGCCGCTCTTAAATTTATTTCATCAGAATGTTCAAGGCATTTCAGGCAAAGATCTAGAATTAAGTTTGTTATTAGAGTCATTAAATATCCATGTGATGTGTATAACTGAGCATGGGCTAAATGTTAATGAGTTTTTACTGGGACTACGAAATTATAAAGTAGCTAGTGCATTTCACAGGAAACAATCTATAAGAGGTGGATCACTTATTTTAGTACATAATAGTTTAAACAATAGGGCTCGTAGGGATGTTAGAATTGTCTTGTACAGAGCTTAACCATTTTATTGTTTTATGTGTTTATAGACCGCCTAGTGGCAATTATCAACAGTTTGAAACTGCAATGGAGGATGTTTTAGCAACCTTATGCAAAAGTAATAAAAAACTTATAGTATGTGGTGACTTTTATGTTAATATTTTGGAATCTTCCTCAATATCAGTTAGGTTTTTGAATTTGTTCAAGTCTTTTAATTTACTTAATTCTTTTCTTGAACCCACTAGAATTACGCCTACGTCTTCAACATGCTTAGACAATATTTTTTGTAATTTTACTATTGTACATAAATCAATTGAGTATGGCGTAACTTCCGACCACAGTGGACAGATTATTAGTTTTGAATATAATTTTCAAAATGTAACTAAAAAAATATTAATTAGACCAATAACAAAGAATCTGGTTTTGAAATTTCAAAGCAATGTCAACGAAAAGCTTACCACGTTAGAAAACAATTCTGCTATAAATTATGATCAATTGTTCGGAATTGTACAGCAAGAATTTAAGAATAACTTTAAGCTGAAAAGTGTGGAAATTTCAAACAAAAGGAAGTTTTGTGATTGGGCTACTCCCGGTATTTATAAAAGTAGGAAGAAACTTTTTGATTTATATAGAGAAAAAAGTACTTCAACAGATTCAAATTTTATTCAATATGTTAGAAATTATTCAAAATTTTTCAAACTTGTTTGCACCACTGCTAAGTCAATGCATCTTAAAAATAAAATTATGGATTCCAAAAATAAAATTAAAGCTACATGGAATGTCATAAACCAAGAATCTGGAAAATACAAGAATAATCATAGCATGATAACTCTTAAAGTCGATGATAAAGATATTGTAGAAGAAGAAGAGGTGGCCAACGCATTTCGGAATTTCTTTGTGAATATACCATTAGAGACAACTCAAGCACTTGACTCCTCTACTCAGCGTGCAGTCAAAAGTCAAAAAGTCAAAAATGCAGTCTTTCTGCTTGAAGACAATGTACCTCTTTGTAGTGAATTATTTAGTTTTAGACATATTGATGGCTCTACAATAGTTAATACTTTTAATACAATAAATTTAAAATTAACTGAGGATTTATGGGGAATCTCAACCAACATTATTAAATCTATCATTAATATTATTGCTCCTTAGTTGGCAGTCATTTTTAATCAATGTATTGATGATGGTTCATTTCCAAGTTTAATGAAATACAGTAAAGTAATACCTCATTTTAAAGCTGGTGAGAAGTCTGATCCTACTAACTATAGACCAATATCAGTACTCCCAGCTCTTAGTAAAATATTTGAAAAAGTTATTTTTAATCAATTACTTTGTCATTTCTCTCTGAATTCCTTATTTCATTCTCAGCAGTATGGTTTCACTAAGAGTAAATCCACTACAGATGCTGGTGTAGCCCTAATGAAGCATATATTTGACGCCTGGGAGGACAGGCAGGATGCGATTGGAGTATTTTGTGATCTTTCGAAGGCATTCGATTGCGTTGACCATCCTACTTTGTTAGCTAAATTGACATATTATGGTGTTAATAGTAATTCTTTAAAATTAATTAAATCTTACTTGAGTGACAGAACTCAAAAAGTAGTTATTAATAGAGTCGAGTCTTCTGGCGCGCCATTGCTTATGGGAGTTCCACAAGGTTCGATTTTAGGCTCTTTATTGTTTCTAATTTATATTAACGATCTAACTTTCTATACTAGAGATCTGTGCGAAACAGTTTTGTTTGCTGACGATACATCTCTGATATTTAAAGTGAACAGAGGCAAGGATCATTCTGACGTGATAAATAATGCTCTTGCGAAGGTTTTACATTGGTTTACGGTTAACAATCTATCTCTTAACGCAAGTAAAACTAAATGTATAAAGTTCTCATTGCCTAATGTTACAAAAGTCTCAACTAACTTGAAAATGAATGGCAAGAATATCGAGTTATTAAATGACACAAAGTTCTTAGGCATCAATATTGATTTTAAATTGCAGTGGACCCCCATATAATGGATTTGTCCGGAAGGCTTAGCTCAGCATGCTATGCCATCAAAAAGATAAGACTTATAACAGACGAAGAAACAGCTAGATTAGTTTTTTTTAGCTATTTTCATAGCATTATGTCATATGGTATGTTATTGTGGGGATCTGCTGCGGACATACATAATATATTTGTACTACAAAAGCGCGCCATAAGAGCTATCTATAATCTTAGGTCCAGAGATTCTCTTAGAGAGATGTTTAAAAGAATTAACATATTAACGGTTGCATCTCAGTATATATTTGATAATATAATGTATGTTCGCAAAAACATTAATACATTTGATAAAAATTCAAAAGTACATAATTTTAATACTAGGAATAGAAATAAGCTCTCTCTGCCAAATTGTCGACTTCACAAAACAAAAAATTCATTTTTGGGTAATAGTATCAGATTTTTTAATAAGGTTCCGCAGGAAATAATTGATCTACCATTGGCAACTTTTAAAACTGTAGTTAAAAAGCAGTTTCTTCAAAAGGGGTATTATGCTGTTAATGATTATTTATCGGATAAACAAGCTTGGGCTTAACATTTTCAACTTGTATGTGTATATTAGAATAAAAAGTCAACCAGATCATTGTCGTGACCATCCCTTATTGTACAGGCTCAGCTCAGTTTCACAATACATACTTACTTGACTGTGATGGAAGGTTCCCTTAGTGCTACTTTATTGGTTACAGCTTCGGGGGACCCTTTCAGTATCATCAAATTTACACTGTGTGTGTCATGTAATAAAAATAATTTAAAAGAGCATAGCCTGTGAGTTTCTTGTCAGTTCTTCTCACAGAGCGGAGGCTCGGAACTGGCACTTAGATTCACTTACACCTAATTTTTATTTATTTGCATGTAAGTGAATCTAAGCTTCGTGATTTCAGGGTTGATATAAAAATTTTTTCATGTATATTTTGTTTTGACGTTTTCAAGTGCTATGTAATAGTTTATGAAATAATGAACTTTTTACTTTACTTTACTTACTTTTTTACTTTACTTTACTTAAGAACGTCAATATCAAATAAGTGGAATTGAATAGCTATTTTAATATTCATAATAAAATTAAATTCATGTCTAAATAACGAATAATATTAAATCATATGATATAAATTTTGGTCTAAAAGTATTCTGCGACGGAATTTTTACTTTAAATATAGTGGTCTTTTCAATACGGGTAAACTAAGCTCTCTTAGTGAGATTGGAAACTTTTTTAAATATTATCTTAACACAATTTGAGTAACGATTCCTTTTATAATACTGTGTCTCAAGGTTCATAGATAATATAAGTGTGATATTGTGATAAGTAATTAATTATCATAATATAACTTCTATATACATAATCAACGTTTTAAGAGACACATAATCTAGATGTTATATTTTTATTTATTATTTATTGAACAAAACACAATTGTACAATATTGGCAAGGAAATTGATTTATGGTAAAATAATTGTCATCTTTTAGAAATCTAAGCACAGTCATAACGCTGCTTAGATTAATCAGTAGATACTTGAACTAATTACTGTTTCACATAGTAATTCAAATGGCGTTTACAATTTCTTCAGTTACCTTTCTTAGCTTCCATCAGCAGGTGTATCAAATCTGGTCTTACAATGTTTTTTTCTTCCCTCTCCTTCATCGTCTTGGCAATCAAGGACTTAAAGAAATTTCTACTCTTTTCGCTGAACATGCTTAAATTGAGCCACTGAAATTATATACCGTGTTAGAGATAAGTTCACCTGTGCATTATTTTGGGTAACTATGCTTCAAGTTTTAGTTGTACATGCAATCTACTTTAACATTATAAAGAGAAAAGATTTGTATTTTTGTATGTAACATTTATAACGCTTTTGCAATACTTACCGACACTAGTTTCGGAAACGAGTTATAGGCAAAAAACACGAATATCTGCTTCAACTTCAAAGTGGAGGCCTCTTTGCTCATGGAAAAGAATGTGTTCTCTGGTTCGACGTGGGAATTCACCTTTAGACCAAAAGCACAAGACGCAATGACGTCATTTGAGTAACGTGCTGTCAATTCTTTGGAATCTATGTAAGCAAAATTAGCTGCAACGTAAAATGTTACTGTTAATATGAGCAATTTACTATTTGTACTGTTGTAAAATTTGTGGATGTTTGTTATAAAACTTTTTTAGGATCATTCAGAACATGTAAATATACCAGAAAAAACCATATTGAATAGAATATATCTAAAAATTATGATCATTTTAAAATATTACTGACTGACTAGCCGTTAGCCGTAACAAAATGAGTAGAAATATTTTTTTACTACAATATAATTGTTCTCACATCCAGCTTCGTCTATTTTATTCTTGATACACCTCACCATGTGATCTCCTACGTCAGTCATAAAAGGTATCATCAGACGGATCTTGGAACTTGTGAATGCGGGACTTAATGTATAACGCATGTGCTTCCATTCCTTTCCTGTAACAATATACAGCCATGTCTTAACTTATCAGACTAAGTTAATAATTATCAAAAAGCTGCACTTCAATTAGTGCCGATGTGACATACGAGCTAGCCTACTCTCACCATTTAATACGTTTTAACTTCACACAATTATTCATAAAGAAATTACTTTTTGCTTGAATATTAAAAACCTCCGTCAATACGATATAGGTCTGCTGGATAGAGTTGATACACCTTGGTTCATAGAAGGACGCGCTCTTTAGTAGGATTAAAAACCCCAACATTTTTTTTTTAAATGTAACACTCCTTGATGACTACATCCTGCTCGATGATAGGCAATCCATGCAGTCCAAAAAAAAGAAGGCGCTTTATACCGGGAAATAAGCAAGGTATAAAGCGCACTGATAAAATACCGTTTCACGCCCCGTTTAAAAGACCCGGGATTATAGCAAATAGGAAACACATGAGCCAGTGGAGAATTATAGTAAGACTAAAGTTAATTAAGATATTTAATCCTCTTAATGTTAAGAAGACTGCAGACCTCCGGGGCCATCGTAGTTACCAAGCCTATAATTGTTTCGGTGCCATACAGTTTAGCTCTAATACTAAATAAATGTATAGATTGCGGCATTTTTCCCGAAAATCATTCCATTATTTAAATCGGGCATTTCGGCAGACCCAACTAGGAATTTTAGACCTATTTCAGTGCTTCCTACTTTTAGTTCATTTTTTGGAAAATTTATTTACAACCAAATGTTAAGATTTTTTAATAAAAATGAGTGAATGCACTTAAAACAATTTGGATTTACTAAGGGTTGCTCCGACACCGATGCAGCTGTTGAGCTTTTGAAACATATATTTGATGATGGGAAGATTCTTTGAACGCTTTAGGTATTTTTTGCAATCTGTCCTAAGCTTTTGATTGTAATCCTCATAAAACATTGATAAAAAAATAAGATAATTACGAAATAAGAAGCGCCGCATACGAGCTTCATACTTCTTTCCTTAGAAATAGGACTCAGAGGGTTGAGGTTAATGGTAAGCGAACCTAGTATATGTACATGAAGATATGTATCAATTTAGTAAGAAAAGCGATATACATAACCCAAATACATTGAATAAGCATAAACTAGTTGCACCTGCCACTAGGCTCCAAAAAATTAACAAATCTTTTAAAGATCAATGTGTGCGATTCTATATTTGAATCCAAAGCAATATTCAGCAATAAAGCCTAAATAAATTTAAAATAACAATAGAACACAATCTGTCTTTAAAGGGATAATATTATTTCAAATACTATATGGCAGATAAGAATGCTTGGCATTAAACTGCCGTTTCATTCAGGCTATTCTAATATGAATGATTTAAAACATGAATATTGTTAATGTTATATTATATTGAATAGCTTCACGGACAAATGAAGATTGTAACTAACTAATTGATAAATAATTTAAAACAACATAGCCTGTGAGTTTCTTGCTAGTTCTTCATGTTGCTAGCTAGTTCTTCTAGCGGTGGCTCGGAACTGGCAATTTGATTTACTTACACTTTGATTATTTACTTGTTTTGAATCTAAGCTTCGTGATGTCAGTACAATTATATTTTGTTTTTTTTTTTAAATATTTATATATAGTTTTGACGTTTTCATATACTTTGAAATAGTTTATGGAATAAAAAGAGTTGAATTTTGAATTATAATAAAACAATAATAATTCTAGCTAATTACTCAGTTGAGCAGATTCTTTGGTGACTAGAAATATGAAATTAAATATTAATAACATTTTGCACGTGAAAATTTATAACTATGAATATGACTTTTTATATCAGTATTGTATAAAATAAATACTATAGGACTAAAATGTTCCGTGATTCAACTATCAATAACTATTTTGCTGTGAAGTTGAATCCCAGTAACATATTATATGTATATTTGGAAATTAAAAGATACATATTTAAAGTGTCTAATGCCTGGCACAGATGTAACTAACCGCGCTTTTTCTTTGTACCGCCAATAAATTGCCATTGGTTTAATTTTTTATTTACTTAATTGTTTTTCCTTCTATTTCTGAATTCATAATGTATAAAACAATGACAATTACCTTTAAGCGAGAATAAAGTTCTCCCCCAGAAGGGGTCAATTTTCGAATCGACTAGAGTTCTGTGGTCGAGGAAGTGTTCGAAGTCCTTCACGCAGATCTGTTTCACTAGCTCCAGGTCCCGGATGAACACCATAGCATTGGTGAACTCGAAGTGGCCCACGAACCTGAAGCATATTTAAAACTATTTTGTTGCAATAAAATCCTTCCATCTATTTCCACTACCGCATATTTAATATGTAAGTTTAAACGTAAATAAATTAAACGTTAAATACTTTAAACGTTAGATAAATGTCACCATTATAATATGCTAATTGCATTGCAGTTCAAAAATATTATACTAACAAAAAATATTAAAAGTTAATGTCTAAGCTGTGGCTCGGATTATTCACATTCCCTTAAGAAATCTTGCCGCTTAACACCTAACTCAGACAATTTGTATATTTATTCCACATTAAGGTTAACAGATCAAGTCCTACACACTGAAGTCAGAAACATTACATAACTAAATTAATATTTCAAAAATTTTAAGAAAATTTTTAACTGCTCTTAAAAACCGAGCGGTTCTAGTATGCATTGGCACAATTAGATGGTGGCGTACTGCGGTAAGAATTTTGCAATACCATATGGGTTACTAATTTGGATCAACTATAGTGAAAATGGGAACCAACAGCCAAACCATGCTAAATGTTTTATTAAAACGTCGAAGCATTAAGAATGCCTCTTCAATGTTCTCTCAACTGGAACGTTTCGAGTCTACGATTCGGTGTAAAGCTTTCTAAAACTCGTCTGCCTCTTAGATTGTCTTATTAGAAAATAGCGCCATTATATAACACGGCGAGGTCTACAAACTGGCTCCGACCACATTCTTGGCACTGATCGTCTTTTCTATAAAACTACCAACATATGCCACTCTTGATTGAAAAAACTATTGAGGCTTTTCAAAAGTCTATACAAAACCTAGTTAACAGTACTTTAAAGATGCAGTACGTAGGCTCTATAAGCTTATCAAATACTTCGTAAGAAATGTTTTTTTAAATCCTGTGGTTTATTGTCCATTGCACTGTGACGTGTACTTTTTTTTAAATTTAATATTTTATATAAACAAGTTGGATTATAGCCTAGTTTATATATACCTTTCTTTTGGAAATTTTTCGTAGAGCCTCATCAAATGTTGAGTAAAATGTTCATTTCTAAATACGATAGAGGACATGTTACCCAGTAATGGTAATGGAGTGATGTACTTCACACCTCGCCTCTTGAACTTTAGGTAGGTCTGGCGATAGTATATCACCAGAACCGCCGTTAGGAGAAGGCTCCAGAAAATGAAGAGCAACATTATCTGAAATATTTATAAATTAATATAGCATTTTATAAAACTGACATCATACAAACTCTGAGGGGTTTATTCCAATACAAGATCTAATGTCAAACCAGGCTTAAAACTAGTGCTGTACTGAACATTGTTAATTGATGATCGAAGACAGTGATAGCACTAGTTTTAAGCCTGGTTTAACATTAGACCTTATTTTGTATTAGTTAAGGGCTAGAAGCAGTAGGTGAGATGTCTATAATATTATCCTCATTTCAGTTATACGAAGTCCACTGCTGATCATAAGCATATTCATAATTGACCACATTGGCTTTCCATGAGGCCTTTTTTTATTTACGTCGGTACAAAAGGTACCAAAGAGAGACGGAGAGGGGAGTCTCACTGCGGCAGACGCGATTGCCAGCAGTCTTACCCACTAAAAATCTTCCGACGACGCCCACCGCTGTTGAAGATGGGGCGGGGGGCCAGATCCAAGATTTAAGACCTCGCCCACGGCCAACCTCCCCCGGATAAGAACCGGGAGGAACTCTTCTGAGAGGCGCAGTGAGCCGCGCCTCCTCTTTCCAGTAGGCCATTGGGCTTATATTGGTAAGGTACCAGATTTTAGTACCGTACATCATCGTTGGAAATACACCCTGGTTGAATACCCTTAGGTTAAGAACTCAATTATAAACCAGGAATAACATTTTGTTTATGTATATTTTAAATGTCGATATTGCAAGGTGCATGTAGGTATTCAAAAATCTTGCAAGCAAGATTTACACTTAATAAATAAAAGGCATAAGAAACCAATTTCCCTACATATATAAAATTATAACATTTTTAAGATTTTATCGTAGTGATTTTATAAAAAATTTACCCGGAAGACGATGCGTAGTTTGAATACTTTAGATTGATTTAGGCTCACCTTATAGTTATTGTTTTCACATGGACTAAATCACAAATATTGAAATACAACAATGATGCAGACGTTTGTATTACCCCCCATCTAAAGGGGTTACAGAAAACGGTTAAATATACTTTATTTCTAAGTACATAATTATCTGACCACTTTTCGTTGCCACGGACCAACCTTGTTGATGCAATATGGAACATATTTTACTAAAAATAGCAGATTATTTATAAATATTAAAAAAATCTAGTCAAAGACAAAAATATTTACTTTTAGGCACACAAATGCGCGAGAACCGAATCCACAACCATTTAAAACCACCTCCGCGCAAAATCAATCGTACGCCACACCATCCTAGTATAATAAAATATATTTTTAAGTCCATCATCCTAGAATTTATACCAATGTGCTTTAGTCTTACGCTAAAGACTCAGGGTCTTGTCCCTGGTCTACGCGCAGAGAGATTTTAAGGTACTTACAACATTACTCACATACTCAATTAGTCAATCATCCCTCTGTTTAAATTGTTAACTATTCGTCGAATACCTTCTTAGATACATAATAAAATTTAAGAATTTACTTACTAAATGTCTTATAATTCAATTTTAACACAACCTTTTGCACTAGCGTCAAACAACACACTGCTTTAAAATATCTTAAACTATAAAATTGTATTTACATAATATATAGTTTGACGACTTAAATTTGAAAACGACGAAAGGAGTCCACTTGACTAATGCGGAAAACTTGATTCCGACATCACTAATTCGAATTTTTGATCACCGATTAAGCAGTTAATACATTTTAGAAAATGAGAGCAACACACACCGCTGTATATGAACGGTTACCACCGGATTTACTTATGACAAACTGTATAAAAGCAGTATCACACCCCGTTTATAGGATTGCCGTCAGAGAATTTCAGGACCGAATTGCCTTAGCATAACAGGAATAACTTTCCGCTTTTTCTGGTTCTAATGCTAAATAGATTGCAATGAGAAAAGTAAGTGTTTATTGAATTTTATTATTCAGCCGATCTCATTCAAAATAAAAGTAAAATAAAAGTAGTAATAATCGAGAGCATAGTGTTTTTATAAATGCGTTAAACATATATAAATTATTATGTATTCATATTACTAGTTTAAGCATAATTAATATTATGTTAAATATGATAGGATAACGAGCAGCCTAAATATATTATAGTATTTATATATAAAATGAGACTTTCATAGTTTCAACGACAATGAATTCATACTCAATTAAATTATTAATGTATAGTGGCATAGGTGAGGTCGGCGGCGAAACACATCTGGCCCCATCCCGTCAAACGAGATTGTGAAAACTGTTTTAAACATAAGGAAACTATAAGCAAACATAAAAATTTCATTATAGACCGTCAGAAACTGGATTTAGTAGATTCTATTATTTTCTTAGGCATAACTATAGATGAAAAACTTCAATGGGGTCTACATATTGATACTCTTGCTGGCAAACTTAGTTCCGCAGCTTATGCTATTCGCAAAATTCGCCAATTAACAGATGTTGATACGGCAAGAATGGTATACTTTAGTTACTTTCATAGCATAATGTCTTATGGTATTCTTATGTGGGGACTAGCAGCAGATATAGAAACAATTTTTATTTTACAGAAACGGGCTGTAAGATCTATTTACGGACTAAGCTCACGGACAACTCTTAGAGAAAAGTTTAAAGAAATAGGTATCTTGACTGTTGCCTCTCAATACATTTATAATAGTATAATATTTATAAAACGAAACATAGAAACCTATAACAGGCGCTGTGATGATCACAGTTTTAATACAAGAAATAAATTAAATTATATTTCATTTTTACGCCTCCAAAAAATTTGTAAATCCTTTAAAGGGCAGGGTAGGTATACAATATTATTATAACAAAATTCCAAAAATATTCTGGATTTCTCTTTTAAAAAGTTGAAGCAAACCGTTAAGACATCACTTACCAAGAAAGGATTACATGGATAATGTTAATGACAAAAAACGCTTGGATGTAACATTTACAATGATAAAAGTTGTGTTTTGCTGCCCAATTTAACGATTACTTACATAATATTGTCTATGTTATTATATAATTTTAAATAAGACTGCTTATAGACGATTTATTGGAAATTGAATTGAGCGCTGCATAGCTTAACGGATACCATATGGTATATTGATTTATAGTAACAAAATTGTGGTTTGCAGCACATTTCATTCATTCTTGTAATATTAATGTTATTTTTACAAAAATCCTTTTATCCTGTGGCTTGACTATGTCCCGCTCACTTATATGTTTCTGAGGTGGTGGCGTCATGCATCGGGTCGTTGCGTTCCCTAAAATATGGTTAAACGAAACGTGTTTTCTCATGTCTGCTGTGTTTGTCCGTAATTATGTTAATATTGCTAGAGAGAGTTTTGTTTGAAGGTCTTTGAGATAGGTATCATCTTTGGGCGCACGCCTGCCAAATTCGCGGTTTTTAATATTCCACGTGGTTTTGATCTTACTTTCCGACGACTTTTTTAATTTTTATGAAGTCGGATTTTGCTGCAATTTCTTCTTTTAACATATTCAATAAAAACTGGATTATGATTGCAATTCTTTATGTTGTACAATTCATAAACACGCCGCCTACTCTTATATACTACTCTTTCAAGAAAGTTTGTTAAAAAAACGTTTGTTATTCATACATATTTATTTTATCACCTTTAAAGTATGCTCCTTCAAAAACAATACACTTACGCCAGTGAATAATCAAATCATCAAACAATAACATCAACATTTTTTAAACGCTGTTTCCGGAATTGAGTTCAGCCTGCCGCGAATTCTTATTTATGTATGAATATGGTTGTTGCTCGATGGTATTTGTTGAGTGTTTGGACATAAGTTCGTTTTTGTTCTCTTAAGCGCCGCATAACGCTTAAATTTTATTTTTTACCGTCTGACCTTCCAGCAAGAAACCCGAGTGCACAACACCGCGATAGTCAAAGAAAACAACATGACTTTGACTTTTGATTGACTTTGACGTGGTATTTTGGTTCAGTTGGAACGCGCTATTCTGAAGCTTGTTGACTAGTTTGCATGTCAAACTCGTAAACCAGTGTCGTCACCAGTAACAACGTGTTTCATGAATATTGGGTCGGTATGGCTTGACTGTAGAAGTCTAAAACTCCTTCCCGCTCCACCCACAGAAACTGGCATTTGTGAATATGTTCTATCAGAAAGAATAGAACGTGTATGTGTCTCTTACTAAGCTTAAGGTGGGAAGTGATGTGAGAACACTTAAATTGGTATCTTTCAATTTGATTGTGCTTTGTCATCTTATACGGAAAATATATGAATAAAAAAGACATAAATCTACATCATAAAACACATGAGAACGTGTGGTTAAAAATTAAATAACGACAGTGACATCCACCGACCCCTTAACCACTGCCACAAACATATGGCAGAAACGAAACAAATGCTAGACGTTCCATCAGAAGCAAGAAAACGCTTGATTCAATGCTACACATTATATGGTCATAAATTAACTTCACAGTTCAAACATTTACACATAATTTCTATATTCATCTAACACTTGCAACATCAGGAGCATTAATATCGCATTGCCGACCCGTCGGTCTCTCATTACTTAAAACAGTAATTGATAACTAAAGTAAGAAATTATTAGATGGCTTCGAAAAGTCTAACAGCTGGATGCCACAAAAATATCTCCGCTAATCAATACTGGGTTTGCGTTACGCTGCATGCTTTGAAGCCCACTCACATTGCGTTCTAAGTGGAGGTTCCAGCCCAGAAGTGGGACGATTATACGACCTCCCATATCATCTCCCCTTATGATCGTTCCAATTTTAAGAACAGATTTATCATTCCTTAGTTAGACTGTTTACTTTAGCGGTTGTTCTTTTTCTAAGAGATCTTGTATGTAACTGTATGTTATACTCACCTTATTTAAACTAAAATAAATTAAGTTTTTTAGTTTTAGTGAATTCTTTACCTATCGTATCAGCAACATGATTAGATGGGACATTAACACTAACAATTTTATTGGCTACGAAGTAATTGAAATGCCAAATAAAAATAAAACTGATTAAAGCATTTCATGTTTACTTATCACATGGCTTAATTAATTAATTTAATTTTTTTTATTTTATTTTAAATACAGTGCATTGCAATATGATGATTATTTTTTAGTCCAATTCCATTACATTGATTTGAATGTAGCGTAAAAAACTGAAATGGGAAATTAAAAAAAAAACACCATTATGAAAGTAACAATTTATTTTTCAACTTATAATGAATATATATCCTAGTGGTCGTGAATAATAGATCCATAGATATATGATGAAATCATTAGTATACATTTGACGAGATGTGATTAGTTGCGTACTTAAAGTGTAATATTAGTGAACTGTAAAAAGAGGTTCCTTGGAAGTCTTAGAAGACAAGTAGAAAAAGAGAATCAGTGGTGTTTTTGAATACTTATGTACAACGGTTTTTGCAGCCTTCATAGAATAGATGATTTTATAAATTTTGTTGAGACAGTTTAAAAAAGCCAAGGCATAAAAATTCAAATACCCAAATTACTGTTATAGTTTAATAATTTAACAGTGTATTATTATTGTGCTAATTAAGCTTAAGCATTTTTATAACAAACAAAATGAGTCCTGTTACTAAAAATAAATAATATTATTATTACTGCATCACTTCACACAACATAAATAACAAAGTCAACAGCACGTAAGTAAGGATAAAAGTGGCGACTGTCTGCAAAGGAACAATCGTAGACAAACTAAAAAGGGCCAGTTACGCGCATTCTCTTTATGCTGCTCTTCAATAGAGACCCAATAAGATACATCCCATACCTGTAGGTTCTACAAGGAAAATGACGACCGTTGCCTTATGTTTATATGTACAAAAATAAATTCAGTAACATCAGCTTATTGCCTAACTCGGAATCCGAGAACATGGCCTCTCTTGGCCTTGGGAGTGAAGGACCTGACATCAAGCTCAATTGGAGAGGTGGTCTGCTCGGAGGGGAACAACTCGATATGAAGGAGCAGTTGGTAGATTATAGCCTTCATCTCGCATAGTGCAAATCTTGAACCTGTGAATAACAAATGAGTCTTCTTATCTTTCTTTACTGTTTTAGAATTGAATCAGGACACATATTTGTGTGTTGTTTGTTATTTATGGTTTTCCACGTGATCAACGCAAATCAGATTATTGAAGCACGTCGCTATCAATACCAAATAGGCAACAAGTTTTTATAATATAAGGCCGCAGGCACTGGACACTTCAACCTGACCATTAAAGATCTTTTCCAGGGTGGGGAGCACACAACTAATTTGTTTTACTGGCTAGTGTACCTTACTCAATATTATAATGTTAAAGTCGTCATAATGGTATGGTTTGAACTCACTGTCAATCAGCTAACATTTGGGCGCCTAAAACCTTAAAGCCTTTTGTTTGAAGTAATGCCAGGGAATCATTGAATACCTATACAATTTCTTGGTCCTGTTCCGAAGGGCATGAAAGCTGCTGATGGGAAGTTATGTCTATTTTCTTCAGAGAACCGCTCCGGAATAAATTCGTCCGGATTTGGAAAATATTCCGGGTTACGATGGAATGCCCAAATAGGAAGTATCACACTTTGGCCTTGGCGGATCTGAAACAAACCGTCACAATCGATCATTATCACTCTAGCACTTTTACGTTACTGAGCACTAGCCTCTGCGCAGGGACCAAGGTGAAAGAGATTTAGGTTCTATCTGACGAACCCAGAATTTGCAGGTGTGTGTCTACCTGTCATATAATTTATTCATGCCAAGTCAAATCAAATCAAATCAAATACTTTTATTTCATTGACTATTACATAGTACTTGAAAACGCGAATACTAAAATCACGAAGCTTAGATTCACTTGCAACCAAACAATTAAAAAAAAAAAAATTTAAGTGTAAGTGAATCTAAGTGCCAGTTCCGAGCCACCACTCTGTAAGAAGAACTGGCAAGAAACTCACAGGCTATGCTCTTTTAAATTATCGATTGGTTAGTTACAATCTTCATTTGTCTGTGACGCTATACAATGCAACATAATATAACCAAACAACTGCTATCTCTAACATATCTTATGACTAGCACATTGATAGTAACCAGGCTCTACTGCAACATGAAAACGGTCGAGATTGAATGCTGCTCATCCGAGGACTGATCTCGGAATACTCTGCTTTCCTTCGGTGATCACTTCTAACCTAGAACCAGAAAGAAACGATCTCTATCGCGTGAGAAATGTACTTTACTTACAATGTAATCTTCTTTAGAGTTTTCATTTGGTTTTCCAAGATTATAATCCTTACTGCAAAGTCTTTCTCCCATAAATCCTGGAGTCCATAGTCTCAGCACCTCTGAAAAAGTTTGAGCATATAATATTACTGTACTATGTACTTTTACACAACAAAGGTTGCTATAGTTAATCATTGAAAATTCTATTATCATTGTCGCTTGTGACACCTGCATACAAGAACTTTATTTTGTCATGAAATAAAATAAAACAGATTTGTTTGCATTGATTTTGCGTGCTTACATAAAGGTGTTAAACAAGTCAATTGTATCGTCAAAATCAAGGTAAGTAAGTGTGCAAATGTTAAAAAATGTTTTGATGGAATTTAAAGAAACAATTATTCGATATATTTATATGTCATTTTCAGATTACTATTACATAAAATCATCATTTCTACATTCCAAAAACTAAAGATTGACATAGTTAGCCTGAAAGTAGCCCTTAATTGAATAGAAACAACCCTCTATCAAATAATTATGTAGTTATCGTTTAAATTTAAGTCCCGTTAATGACGAATTTCATCAGGTAACGTGTTAAATATTTGTGTACCCATATTATTTGCAATTTTTTTAGTTAATATCAGTTTTGGGACTTAAGTTTCTACCTTGTTCCCTGGTCTAGGTCGGAGACATTTAGTCGAAGCAGACTGTCTTTTCTCAAAATTCTCCTTTACAAATATACAAATCTGTTTAATGTGCAACCCAGGGGCCGTGAGAAGCTGCGGGACTGTCCGAAAGGGTTACCGCGGCCTCTGGACGTAGCAGGCACAAGAAGGAACATGGATGGTTTTTAGTCAGTAAAAGTCTGACACACCCTTCCGCTCCACCCACAGCGGGAGAAGGTCATTAGATGATTTTCCATCCGAAAAAAAAAAAAAAAAGGGGCCGTGAGAAGTCTATACTTTATAAAATAAAGGTTTACACGACTCCAAGTAGTAAACTCCAAACAAAGATCTAATGCATATTTTCTGTACTTTTAATATTATGATACTGACGCTACATGAGCATGATATGCTAGTTTTGCTGTATCTGCAGATGATATGTCTCTTAAGCGTCTGTGAGCGAAAGAGAATCTACAAAGTTCTAAACTAATGTGTCTTTTCCAATTGCAGATCTCGTCATTATTTATACCTAAAAAAATTGCTGTCTTAACATTGTCTATAATTTAGTCGTTATAAAATGCATTCGATTTTTTTTTTAATTATCGGAAATTGCATTATCTTAGTTTTCCTATATTTACTTTTAAGGTGTTTGATGTCATCGAATTTTTAACTTGATCGTCGTCATATTAATGTAATTTCATAATCTGAAAGATTCAGTCTGTACTACTCTTCACTAGTATTGTTGTATCATCTGCGTACTGTATAATTTCATAATTTATTTTGTCTGTAATATCATTCACGTATAAATTAAAGAGTATTGGTCCTAATAAAGTGGTATGTGGTAACCCTTTATACCCGAGTGCGTAACACAACTTCATGCGTATGTAAAAGAAATGTACGTTCTTTATTCGTCAAACATTTCCTTCTTTGGACGTCAGCCTTTAGTGCGGCAGCTATGTCATTTTAAAATGTAGAAAGAGCTATCAGAATGAAAAAAGTATAGAAAATTTCGTGTCTGTACTATTAGCAATTATGCAGTTCTTTCGCCAGGAGACAACCCTGGCTGCACAATCAGGTCATGCTTGCCATAAAATTGCTTTTAAAGTACCGTTACAAGATTTGCCCCATAATAAACATTAATATGTGCATACAAACATTGCAATGTAAATAACAGATTGTAACAAAAAATAAAACTGATTGACTTTCAGAAAACAAAATAAATAATTTTCAAGGTGCCCCATTTGGACACGTGATACAGTTATCCTTGCCAGCAGTTACCTTTAATTTTAGCATTATAGGAATCAAAACAGAGCTATCAAATGTATTACCTGACACCACCATATCCATATAAGTCATCTCCTGCAGCGTTTTTAGATCCAGTTTTCCGTTATTCTTTTCATTGTATTCCAATATCTCTTTCACTAACTTTTTTTGTGATTCCGGATGAGTTGCCAGCTCGTGCAAGGCAAATGTCATTACTGTAGAAATTGTTTCAAGTCCTCCGAGGATAAAGATCAACGCTTGAGCTATTAAGTCATTTTCTGACCATTCTGAAAAAAATTGCTCGAACTTAGTCTGATAATGTGCATTGTTTATATGCACGTAATCCGTGAAAGTCTTCTGGAAGACAAGAAAGCATATCGTAGCTAACAATATTTTATAGTATGACTTTAATTTATTCAACCATTTTATTTACAAGGTCTTAAATTCACATGTTCAGTTTGGTAAATATGTCGAAGCTTTTTCTTGGTATGCATCGAATTATTTCTGAGCTGCTACCTAATTTATTTGGTGCCGCTGCATCATCAATTTTTCTTCATCTGCACCATTTGTCTTCGATCCATCCATCCCCTTTTTGATCACGTTAGTGTGTGACTTCACAACCATTTACGGACGTCCTCTCCCCTTAACTTGAATTTAACGTTTATAAAGTTTACCTGATGTTTCGACTTTTTGTTTTCCCACAGCTGATTCTTCTACTGTTGCAAAACCAACATCACTGTCTTTTGTTTTGGTGTCGTGTGATAGTTGTCCTAAAATATGAGTAGGACAATGAGATTATTTTCTATTTAAATCGCCCGTGTCAGAGTTATAATAATTCTTAAAGCGTTTATTTTATTTTTTTATTCCATATATTAAAATTTTATTCCTTTCGCAGTAAAGTTAGATAATATAAATTTTGGTCTTAAAGTATTCTGCGACGGAACGTATTAAACATTTAATTTTTAGCCATAAATATAGTTTTTTTTTTCAATGTAGGTAAACTAAGCTCTCTTATTGAGTTTAGTAAGTTATTAAATATCTTAACACAATATGGATAACAATTATAATACTGTGTCGTAAGGAGAAAATATAAGTGATAAGTAATTAATTATCATACAATCACTTCTATATACATAATCAACGTTTTAAGAGAAACATAATTAAGATTTTATATTTGCTAGGAAACTGATTACTGGTAAAATAATTGTTATCTTTTAGAAATCTAAGCACAGTCATAACGTAGTTTGGGTTAATTTGTAGATAGGTTCTTGAACGAATTGTTTCACATAGTAAATCAAATGGCCTTTACAATTTCTTTTCTTACCTTTTTTAGCTTCCATCAGCAGGTGTATCAAGTCAGGTCTTACAATGTTTTTTTCTTCCCTCTCCCTCATCGTCTTGGAAATCAAGGACTTAAAGAAATTTCTACTCTTTTCGCTGAATATGCCTAAATTTAGCCACTGAAATTATATAGGATATTAAAGATAAGTTCACCTTTGCGCTTGTTTTTGGTACGACATTTCTATCAAAATCAGAAAGTAACGCATCTGGCTTTGGCAACACTTACCGATACTAGTTTTGGAAACGAGTTAGAGGCAAAAAACACGAATATCTGCTTCAGTTTAAAAGTGGAGGCCTCTTTGCCCATGGAAAAGAATGTGTTCTCTGGTTCGACGTGTGAATTCACCTTCAGACCAAAGGCACAAGACGCAATGACGTCATTTGAGTAACGTGCTGTCAATTCTTTGGAATCTACATAAGCAAAATTAGCTGCAACAAATAATGTTACTGTTCATATGAGCAATTTCGTTACACATTTTACATTTTGTGAGGATAGTTTTAAAACTTTTTGAGGTTCACTCAGTACATGTAAATACCTATATCTGTTAGAATAGGAAATATTGAATAGAATACATCTTAAAATATATAAGAGACTAAGTATTATTTACTACAATATAATTGTTCTCACATCCAGTTTCGTCTATTTTGTTCTTGATACACCTCACCATGTGATCTCCTACGTCAGTCATGAAAGGTACCATCAGACGGATCTTGGAACTTGTGAATGCGGGACTTAATGTGGAACGCATGTCCTTCCATTCCTTTCCTGTAACAATGTACAGCTTATCAAAATTAGTTAATAATTATAAAAAAGTTTAGTGCCAATGTGACAAATGTGCTAGCCTACTCTTACTCTCAACTTGATACGTTTTAACTTTAAACAACAAATCACTGCGAAATTACTTATTTGCTTGAATATTATTAATGTCAGGACATGAAGCCATACACCTGCCTTCATTTATCCGTTACAGGTCTGCTGGATAGAGTATAACCTCCTTCGTAAGGTAACCTTGGTTAAAAGAACGTGCTCTGTAGTAGGACTATAATAACCAATGATACTATTTATTCCAATGTAACACTACTTAATAACTATATCCTACTAGATGATAAGCAGTTGATGCAGTACGAAAAAAGAAGGTGCTCAATACTGTGAAATAAGCACGGTACAAAGCGCACCAACGCATGACGGCCTGCTAAAATGCCGTTTCACGCCCCGCTTAAAACACCCGGGATTATAGCCAATAGGAAACTCATGAGCCGGCATGACGATGACGTTACTGATAATTCTAGTAAGGGTAAAGTCAATAACATAACCAAAATTCTAGGTAATGACTCAGTTGAGTAGATTCTTTGGTGATCAGAAATATATATATTGCACGAAGATATACTGATGAATACAACTTTCTATATCAGCAATATAGTATATCAAATAAATATTCATCATCATCATCATCTCAGCCATTCGACGTCCACTGCTGAACATAGGCCTCCCCAATAGATTCCGACATTGAGTGATTCTGAGACGCCTGCATCCATCGGCTTTCCGAAATAAATATTATAGGACTTAAATGTTCCATGAAAAATTTATAAAAAAAACTTTTTGCTGTACACTTGAATCCATATAACGTAAATTAGAAAAATAAAAGAGGAATACACAATACATTGCTAATGGCATCATTCAGCATTAATTGTTTTTCCTTCTTTTTGTGAATTCATAATTTGTAAAACAATGACAACCTTTCAGCGAGAATAGAGTTCTCCCCCAAAAGGGATCAACTTTTAAATCGCCTAGAGTTCTGTGGTCGAGGAAGTGTTCGAAGTCCTTCACGCAGATCTGCTTCACCAGCTCCAGGTCCCGGATGAACACCAAAGCGCTGGTGAACTCGAAGTGGCCCACGAACCTGAAGCACATTTAAAACTATTTTGTTGCAATAAAATCTATCCATCTATTTCCACTTTGTATATTTGACATTTATTATCCTTTAAACGGCAGATAACATGTCACCATTATGCAATTATCTTCAAAAAATATAATATTGAAAGATATCTCCTAAGCCGGCTCGGATAATTCTCATTCCCTTGAGCAATCTTGCCGCTTAACACTCAACTCAGACGATATTTATTCGACATTACAATATCGGTCTACAGATCAACTCCTACACACCTAAGTCACAATCATTACATGCTTAAATCATTAACTAAAAATCAACTAAAAAAATATTGCATGCTCTTAAAAACCGAATAGTCCTAGTATGCATTGGCACAAACAAATGGTGGCGTACTGCGGTAAGAATTTAGCAATACCATTAGGCTTACTAATTTGGATTAACTAGTACCACATATAGAAGCGCTCGTAGCTCTGCGGTGCACGGTGGTCGGAAACGATCACCAAAGTACAGCAGAGTTTATAGAGGTCAGTCCTTGGATGAGTGACCGTTTGTGTTGCATTTGATATCGAGCGCTTCCGTGCTTCGGAAGGCACGTTAAGCCGTTGGTCCCTAATTATCACTAAATGTGGTAGTCGTAAAGCCATGTTAGAAGCCTAATGGGCGGCTTGAAAATTCTGACAGCAGGACGCCATACACCTGCCTCCGCCAATCCGCACTGGGTCAGCGTGGTGGAGTATGACCCAATACCCTCGCACCTCACTGATATGTATGAGGAGGCTCGTGCTCAGTAGTGGGACGCTAATGGGCTGTGATGATGATGATGATGATGACATATAGTGAAATTAGGGACCAACAGCTGCACGATGCCAAATACCACATCAAAAGCAAAATATGAAATAAACGTGAATCAAATAAAATAAGAAATATTTCTCGAAACATAAAGAATGCCTCTTCCATTTTGTTTTCAACTAGCACGTCTTGTCACTTAACAAAAACTACGTGTCCACAATTCGGTGTAATTTTTTCTAAAACCGATTGCAATCCGTCTGACCAGAAGATTGTCCTAATAGAAAATAGCGCCATTATATACAGACACAGACCGCGATGACGTGGCGGACGTAGATGACGGCAGTGGGTAAGGGTATTAATACGTTCGAATACGCTCAGCTGCTCACTCTCGCTTCAGCGTTGGTCGTAAAGACATCGTTGTTCCGAGGCTCCTATCTTGCCTGAAGATGCCCTGTGTAAGGGCGAAACCCGTGTCGTGTTGAATAGTTTCTCGATTTTTCTAAAAATTATACAAGCGCGGGAATTGTTACAAAGATATTTTTAATCGATCATTTGCTTACAATGGATTTCCGCAAAGTAACGCCTGAATCAATAAATTATATAGTATAGGATATCTACCAAAATCTAAGGAGCCCAAGCCAACCTAAACTGCAAGTGGTGCACCTGCCGATCAACAGACGAGGCTCTATATGCCTCTGCCTACCCCTTTGGGGAATAGGCGTGATTGTATGTATGTATTATATAATACAGCTAGGTCCAGAAACTGGCTGCGACTTTATTCTGTACTGATTCTCTTTTCTATAAAATTTACTAAAATTTGCCACTTCTGATTGAAACTAATAGAGCTTTTCCTACAAGATCCATACAAAAAACTTATCAATTTCTTCGTAGAAAATGTTTTTTGAAATCTGGTGATTTTCTTGTATTTTGCTTTTTTCTTGTAATTTACTATGTTATGTAAACAAGTTGGATTATAGTATACCTTTCTGTCGGAAATTTATCGTAGAGCCTCTTCAAATATTGAGTGAAATGTTCATTTCTAAATAACATACAGGACATGTTACCCAGTAAAGGGAATGGAGTGATGTACTTCACACCTCGCCGCTTGAACTTCAGGTAGGTCTGGCGATAGTATATCACCAGAACCGCTGTTAGGAGGAGGCTCCAGAAAATGAAGAGCAACATTATCTGTAATATATACAAATTAATATTGTATTTTATTAAACAGACATTATACAAACTCTGTGGGGCTTATTAAAAACAAGATCTAATGTTTAAAACTATTTCTGTCACTTCTATTTGATAAATGAAGACTGTGACAGCACTAGTTTTAAACCTGGTTGAACTTTAGATGTTCTTTTGCAATAAGCCCCTAATTAGTTAAGGGTTAGAAGCAGTGTGTGAGATGCCAAGAATATCATCCTAATTTCTGCTATATGAAGTCAACCGCTGATCATAAGCATATCCATAGTTTACCATGTTAGCATTCCATGAGGCCCTTTTTGATATTTATGCCGGTACAAAAATGCCTCCCTGCCAAAGGGGGACCGAGAGGAGAGTTTGGGGCTCACTGCCGCAGACGCAACTGCCAGCAGTCCTACCCACTAAAAATCTTCCGATGACGCCTACCGCTGTTGAAGATGGGGCGGGGGCCAGATCCAAGGTTTATAGACACCCGCCCGCGGCCAAACTCCCCCGGATAAGAAACGGGAGGAACTCTTCTGAGAGGCGCAGTGAGCCGCGCCTCCTCTTTCCATTAGGCCATCAGGCTTACATTGGTAAGGTATCAGATCTTTGTACCTTACCGTACATCATCGCTGGCAATACACACTGGTCGAATACCCTGAGGTTAATAACTCAATAAAAAACCAGGAATAATCTTTTGCTTATGTATATTTTAAAAGTCGTGATGGCAAGGTGAATTATTAACCTACTCAAAATTCTTGCAACCAGATTTTCACATAATAATTATTATTCGGTAAAATAAAACCTGTTTTCCTGTAGATATCAAATTATAATAACACATTTACATTTTGGAGATCCAATCGTAGTGTTTTTATAATATTTTCACCCTAAAGACGATGCGTAGTTTTAACGATGAATACTTTATAGTGATTTAGGCTTACCTTAAAGTTATACTATAGTTTTCACATAGACTAATTCACAAATATTTAAACACAACAATTATACAGACGTTTGTTTTGCCCCAATCTAAGCGGATACAGAGTATGGGTAAATATATTCATAATTTTATTTCTAAGTCCATAATTATCTCAATTGGACAGCAAACAAGATAAACAAAATGATATAATTATGTGTTAAATAAAAATAAAGACACAAGTATATACTTTAAGATAAGTGTCGTCTAAGATAAGGTTGCCACGGACCAACCTCGTTGATGCTATGTGGACCATATTGTATTAAAAATAACATATATTTTTATAAATATTAAAAAAATCTAGTTAAAATACGAATATTCACTTTTATGCACACAAATGCGTGAGAACCGAATCCACAACCATTTAAAACTACCTCCGCGCAATATAAATAAATATTTCTGACACTTACACCAATTATTTAGTTCCAAGATAAGTATCATTAAGAACTTGTATATACTTATATCAATCGTACTCTACGCCATCCTAGTAATATAAAATCTATTTTTAACTTTCTTGTATCTGGCGGGAAAACAAACTAACCTTGACGATTTTCTTGCCCGTTCTTTTACGATCAAGCTCCTGCCCGCAGTGAATGGGCGCGCTAGTTTTCATAAGAGCTCTATTGAGCCAAACTTGAATAAATGATTTTGACTTAAGTCCATCATCTTAGAATTTATCTCTATGTGCTTTAGACTTACGCTAAGGAATCAGGGTCTGCTCACTGGTCTAAACATATTTTGCTAAACTTCAGTTACTACGCGCAGAGAGAGTACCGCATTACTTAAATACTCAATTAGACAAACATCCCTCTGTTTAAAAACTAAAGGTACTAGTCGAACCCCTTCTTAGATACAGAATAAAAATTAAGAAATTACTTACTAAATGTCTTATAAACCAATTAATTAAAACACAACCGTCTGCACTAGCGTGAAACAACACACTGCTTGAAAATATCTTAAACTATAACTTTATCTTAAAATATATATAATATATAGTTTTGCCGACTTAAAATTGATAAGGAGATGATACAAGAGTCTACTTGACAAATGCGAATAACTTTATTCCGACATCACTAATCGAATTTCAATGACCGATTTTTAGTATTCTTATTAGGTCTAACTTTGTCCGGTTTTTTGAGCAACACCAATTAACTAACTATATAATTGGCGAAATGTGGGCGTATAATATGTTATTGCCAACCCCTTTGGGGAAACAGGCGTGATTTTATGTATGTACGTATGTAAAAAAAAAAAATTTGTATTAAATTGTTTTATGTTTAATTTTTAATCTGTGCTTATATGCAATAAGTGACATAAGTATATCATTGTTATAAACAAAACGAAGTGAATGTACATACTTATTAAAACAATTAACACTTCATTTGCACTTGTGATAACTTATCACGACCCTACCAACTTCTTTTTCGCGATGATATTCGGCTATCTTATGAACTCAGCGTCTACCTTCAATCAGAGAAATTTCTTCTATTGTTATGATCATCATCTATGCCACGAGATATTTAAAGCTATTGTTTTTCTTGTCTGTTGATTTTGAATCGTCTGCATCTCCTTTGACCAGATCACTGATTCTTTGAATAAAAGCCCGTCCTCCCCTACGTCTGTTTCTATTATCGTAATAACATACAATTAATAAATATATTCCATCCGATAATACATTAATCTATGGAATTATTTTCCAGCCCACGTGTTTTTCAACTTCTATAGTCCCAGGTGTCTTAAGCGGCAGTAATGCAGGCAATCATGAGTGGGTGCGCTTGTTACCGCGCTTGATACACGGTCCGGAGCGCTCTTATTTTCCATCAGGCAGGGTGTGGTCACTATGACGTGTGACATGATAAGGATATCTTACACACATCGCATGCTTAATGGAATATAGACATAAAAGTCTATTTTTGGGACATCACAAAAGAAGATCTTCTAAAGAATACTTGTCCTACTTGAAAGCGCCTTAAATTGATACTGATTTATTAATTAGTAAATCTGCTTGTGTTTTGAACGTTTGATTAACATTGATTCGATCTCAGTAAGAAATAGAAAGACTGTATAAGAACGTAACTCAAACTTGACCTATCTGTTAATGGATCGATGTTTCTTTGAGCATGCGACATATTTAGCTTTCAACTTTTCCTGTGATCCCTTTTCTATAATAAGGTGCTACAAAACACATGACATTAGAGTTTTAGCAACAATTAAACAAAACTATCAATAATTATTGCTCATGTCTAATCTTTAATTGGACTTACAAATATAACTAACTATCTTATATTGTTTGGAAAACATTGACGTAACTAAATTAAATGTATATAGTAAATACCTTATCACCTTTGTTATGTTAAAGATATTTTAATTCCCACCAGTGTCAGTCGTGTAAATTAGTCGCTAAAATAATAATCTAATTTATAGTTCTTTAAGTTATCCTTTTTGTTTTCATATTAAATTTATCTTGTTTTTGAAGACTTTGTTGATATCAAAGTTCTACAAACAGGCGTAAGTCTTTATTCATGAATTTTTGTTAAGTCATTGATGTTACATAATTAAATTGTTATCATCTCAGTTTATTGTGTATATATATGTTCGAATATAGAAGTAAGTAAAGTAAGCATAAAAGATCTTTTTTTATAATCTATTACATAGCACTTGAACACTTAAAAAAAATCTAAATATTACTATAATAAAATCAAGATGCTTAAGTTCACTTACATACAAATAAATAAAAATTAGGTGTAAGTGAATCTAAGTGCCAGTTCCGAGCCCCCGCTCTGTGTGAAGAACTGACAAGAAACTCACAGGCTATGCTATTTTAAATTATTATTATCAAATATACTAAATACACGTACAGTGAATATTTGAAGATATTGAAAGGGTCCCCCGAAGCTGTAACTAATGAGGAGACCTTCCATCACAGTCAAATAAGTATGTATTGTGAAACTGAGCTGAGCCTGTACAATAGGGGATGGTCACGAAAATGATTTGGTTGACTTTTTATTCTAATATTAAAAATACAAGTTGAAAATGTAAAGCCCAAGCTTGTTTATCCGATAAGTAATCATTAACAGCATAATACTCCTTTTGAAGGAACTGCTTCTTTTAAACTACAGTTTTAAAAGTTGGCAAAGGTAGATCATATATTTCCTGCGTAATTTTTTTGGTTGTGAAGTCGACAATTCGGCAGAGAGAGCTTATTTCTATTCCTAGTATTAAAATAATATACTTTTGAAATTTTATCAAAGGTGTTAATGTTTTGGCGAACATAATATACATTATATTATCGAATATATCTGTGATGCAACCGTTAAGATGTTAATTTTTTTAAACATCTCTCTGAGATAATCTCTGGACTTAAGATTAAAGATAGCTCTTATGGCGCGCTTTTGTAGTACGAACATATTATGTATGTCCGCAGCAGATCCCCGCAATAACATACCATATGACATAATGCTATGAAAAAAGCTAAAATAAACTAATCTAGCTGTTTCTTTATCCGTTAGAAGTCTTATCTTTATGATGGTATAGCATGCTGAGCTAAGCCTTCCGGAAAAATCCATTATACCTATAGGGATTCCACTGCAATTTAAAATCTATATTGATGCCTAAGAACTTTGTGTCATTTAATAACTCAATATGCTTGCCATTCATTTTTAAGTTAGTCGAGGCTTGTGTAACATTTCGCAATGAGAACTTTACACATTTAGTTTTACTTGCGTTAAGAGATATATTGTTTACCGTAAACCAATGTAAAACCTTCGCAAGAGCATTATTTATCACGTCAGAATGATCCTTGCCTCTGTTCACTTTAAATATCAGAGACGAGAGAGAAATATCGTCAGCAAACAAAACTGTTTCGCACAGATCTCTAGTATAGAAAGGTAGATCATTATATAAATTAGAAACAATAATGGGCCTAAAATCGAACCTTATGGAACTCCCATAAGCAATGGCGCGCCAGAAGACTACACTCTATTAATAACTTCTTTTTGAGTTCTGTCACTCAAGTAAGATTTGATTATTTTAAAGAATTATTATTAACACCATAATATGTCAATTTAGCTAACAAAGTAGGATGGTCAACGCAATCGAATACCTTCGAAAGATCACAAAATACTCCAAACGCATCCTACCTGACCTCCCAGGCGTCAAAAATCTGCTTCATTAGGGCTACACTAGCATCTGCAGTGGATTTAGTCTTAGTGAAACCATAATGCTGAGAATGAAATAAGGAATTCAGAGAGAAATGACAAAGTAATTGATTAAAAATAACTTTTTAAAATAGTTTACTAAGAGCTGGGAGTACTGATATTGGTCTATAGTTAGTAGGTTCTAACTTCTCACCAGCTTTAAAATGAGGTATTTTATTGAGGTATTTTATATAGGTACTTTATTGTATTTCATTAAACTTGGATATGAACCTTCATCAATACATTGATTAAAAATAACGGCTAACTGAGGAGCAATAATATTAATGATAGATTTAATAATGTCTGTTGAGATTCCCTTGAAATCCTTAGTTGATTTTATATCAATTGTATTAAAAGTATTTACTATTGTAGAGCCATCAATATGTCTAAAACTAAATAATTCACTACAAAGAGGTACATTGTCTTCAAGAAGACAGACTGCACGCTGAGTAGAGGAGTCAAGTGCTTGAGTTGTCTCTTATGGTATATTCACAAAGATATTTCGAAATGCGTTGGCCACCTCTTCTCCTTTTATAATATCTTTATCATCGACTTTAAGAGTTTCCATGCCATGATTATTCTTGTATTTTCCAGATTCTTGGTTTATGACATTCCATGTAGCTTTAATTTTATTTTTGGAATCCATAATTTTATTTTTAAGATGCATTGACTTGGAATTTGGCAGAAACTCGTGTGTGGGTGTTGGGGGACTGTTTGAAAGGGGTATATAGCAGGCTCAAGAAGGAGCATATATTGTTTTAAGCCATTTAAAGTCTGAAACACCCTCCCGCTCCATCCACAGCGAGAAACGGGCATTTGTTAATTTGTTCCAACATAAAAAATAGAACGTGTATGTGTCTCTTACTAAGCTTAAGGTGGGAAGTGATGTGAGATCACTTAAATTGGTCTCTTACAATATGATTGTGCTTTGTCATCTTATACGGAAAAAATATGAACAAAATAGACATAAATCTACATCATATACCACATGAGCACATGAGTGTGGTTAAAATAAAATAGCCCTTTTAGTTTCTCAATTTATATATCAATATGTAAAGTTACGTCTGGTGTTCTAGCGGGCGCAGATACACCTTGCTAGGCTTCTGAAAATCAGCGACATCCATCGACCCCTTAACCACTGCCACAAACATGTGGCAGAAACGAAACAAATGCTAGACGTACCATCTGAAGCTAGGAAACGCTCGATTCAATGCTACACATTATATGGTCACAAATTAACATCACAGTTCAAGATCTTAATATAACAGTTACTCTTTATATTGTTACTTCAGACTGGGACATCAAGGGAGTCCAAGGAATATCCTAATTCGTATTTTATCTATCGTAGGTTCGATTCTCAAACAAGACAAATCTTCGTTTGATGATCAAAATTATTTTTTCTCTTGTCTTGGAGTTTCTTATGAATATTATGATGATGATAAATTTTTTAAACGTTTAGATAATTTTGATGACCGAAACTCCCACTGCACTCCCATCCTGAGGTCGTGGGTTCGATTCCCATACAGAACAAAACTTTGCATATACACAAAAATTTGTTCTGGGCTGGGTGTATTTCTATGTATATTAATTATGTCTTTTCAAAAAATGGTATTTATATATGTTTATACCTTATGTAGTATCCATAACACAAGTGATAAATGATACTTATCTTGGAACCAAAATAATTGGTGTGATTAGCAGAAAAAGAATATCATTGTATTTATTTTAGCCATAAAAATCATCATAGCCATTCTGCGACACACATGCACACTATAAGAATGCTTTACTCTTACGTTTATTTGTTGTTATATTTTTTTAATTATTGTAATTTTGTGTCTTTCGTCGCAATAAAAAGTTTATCTATCGATCTATCTATTTATTTTTATTGAACAGCTACATTTATGAATAAAGGATATTCAGTCGAATCTAGAAACTCCTACTCTTTTTAAGTCATCTAAGAAATATAAGAACAATAAAGCAGTATAATTTGTAAAAAAAATAGGAAGTACACATGAATCCATAAAAAATCTAAAACAAAAATTACAATATATATATTTAAACCTTCAAAAGAAATATAGCATAAGCTTTTTTTAAATCAGGTAAATCTAACGAAAGTCACGTCGCCCGTACATCATTTGGGAATTTGGGTATTTACATTGCAAAGTCAGTTTTTAACGGGCTTAGGCGTTGAGATAGATATAATTACAACACAATACAGTACCGTAGTAGCGGTAAATATTTCAATTGAAATTCTTTATTTGTTCCAAAAAGGTTGAAGATATCAGAAACAGCGCCAAGCGTGTCTTGTAAACTATGTCAAAAGTTTTAATAAATTCATAAAGTGAAGCGTCATTTCTTAAGTTTTGTTTTTCCCTAAAATTTGTGATATTTTGAACATTAATGTTTAAGCGTAAAGCGCGAATATACATGATTGTTGGTACAACAAACAAAACAGTGCAACATTACTTGTTGAATTCTCTCAAGAAGTCCATATAAGATCTCAGTATAGCCCCAAATCTGTACTGAGGACTCAAGGGGTTTAGAAGAGGGCATCTCATTTACTGTTTATCTTCATTATCACTACTTATTCTTATTAACTATGATTATTAGTACTACGATATATTATGAATATATCTCTAATTTGACACTGGCTAAATATGTTAAGCGCACGAAGTCATTATTAAAAAAAACGTTTTTTTTGTATTGTATTCACAATAAAATATTCATCATCATCATCATCATCATTTCAGCCATTCGAAGTCCACTGCTGAACATAGGCCTCCCCAATTGCTTTCCACGTAGATCGATTCTTTGCCGCCTGCATCCACCGGCTCCCCGCCGCCCTGACCAGATCGTCGGTCCATCGCGTTGGGGGCCGCCCTCTACTACGTTTGCTGATTCGTGGTCGCCATTCAAGAACCTTAACGCCCCATCGGTCGTCGGTTCTTCGAGCTATGTGCCCCGCCCATTGCCACTTCAGCCTGCAAACGCGCTTCGCTATGTCGGTCACTCTGGTTCTCCTACGGATTTCCTCATTTCTGATTCTATCACGTAGGGACACTCCGAGCATAGCTCTCAATCGCTCAATAAAATATTGCGTTAATATATTTTAGTACCAATTTCTATAGATTGTCAAGATTAAATAATTTCAAAGATGTCGTAGACAATTTTCCTAATCCGATATATTCCGGAATCTTGATCTTGGTAGGAATCAGGACCGAAGGCTCCCAAGCTCACCTGCAAGTGGTACACCTGCCGATTACCGGACGAGGCTCAGGCAAAAATAACTGTTTCCGGTAAGCGGCAATAGGGTCGTCACCTATTGCGTAGGACCGAAAAAACGATTCGCGAAGCTTAGGCGTACAATATGCCTCTGCCTACCCCTTCGGAAAAACAGGCGCGATGATGCACAGGATGTAAGTAAGACATAACTTCGAAATTTTAATATATAAACTTTTATTATTTTTAGTCGTTGACTGTAAATAGGACTTTTGAATATCCCTATATTTTGTCTCACAATCTTTGCAAATTCGTTTAAATACAATGATGTTAAAATTAATAAATCCTAAACATTTTTCTACATCTATCATAAGGACCAAGACAAGTCATGGCTCGAAAACATTTCTTCTGCAATACAAATAACACTACCTCCGTCTGTACAGTTACCTCATAGTACTAAAGCATATAGAGTAGCTATATTCAGGATAGGCAATGCTGTCAAATTTCAAACTGTTGTGCAATCCGCCCTTAGTCCTGCCTCTGCCAATCCAAATTGTAATGAATTTAAAAAAGAAACTGATCCCTTCTTACCATGGTTCGTGGAGCTGATCAGTGTTCCTTAATTGGACGTCAATGGCCTGATAGAAATTAATCATGTTGGCGATTTCAGAGACAAACACTATGAAGCACAGGAACGTAACATAATATAAACAAACAAAGGACTAAATAAACTTGTAGTCATGATTAACCTGTACTTTTTGAGCTCTTTGTCAACATATCTAATTGCCTGTGTACACACTTTATCTTTTTCGAGATAGCATTGTTATTACCTACTTACTTGTATAAATAGAAAAATGCCATTTTGTTTTTATAATTGTGTGCTGATGGTTCATTAATCTGTGAAGTGGCAGACGACTACGGAAAGGTAGGGACCAATAAATTTTATTTCTGTATACCCAATTGCCTGAAAGTTCAAAGCGGTTAGCTTTATATTCATATATTATAAATTGAAAAGCGGAGTCAATTTAAAAAGTTAATCTTGAGTGGAGGAGCTAACTAACCAGTAATACGCAAAATAGGTAAAACAAATTTGAATGTAATTTTAAACTCGGACGGTTAGGGCAGTTCTTAATTCTATTACAACATTTTGGATTTGTCTTAAATAGTCTCAGAGATCATGTAACTTATTGTCTTGTAGACACAACTTGTATACCCAGTTAATATTAATAAATTTAGAAAACTTTTACTTTTGCTTCTCATAGAAAAGCCTACTATAACCGTTGCTGAATTTCTTAGTGATAAGTATAAATAATTTTAGTAATAATTATTTGATTGAATGTGTACCTGGACACCATGTATATCAACTTGATATTATATGATTTGTCTAAAGATTGTTATTTTAAATTGACTTTTAACTTGATAATTAAATGTGTTATTTTTATATATTTTTCTTTGTATTTAAATAACTATGTGATAATAATATTAATTTCATTTTATATTTTTCTTCATAATCATTTGCACGCCATTGAAAGCAGAATATAATGAAAATACTTAAAACAATGTTATCTACATATATAATAATGTATCTATATTATCGCAAAGAAAATATTTGATTCGAACTACGTTCTAAGCTGTTTCTACATTGAATACTTAATGGACATTCCCAAGCATGGGGTTCTTTAAAAGAGTATGATACGAATTTTTAAGGTTCAGTGATACCTCAGTTGTTGCAAGCTTACTTAAGATGCAGTGACCTCATTTCATTAGGGATCAAGGTCAAGTGCCACCTTGTGATATAAAAAAACAAATTCAACCATTTCAAGTCCACTGCTGAACATAGGCCTCCCCAATTGCTTTCCACGTTGATCGATCCTGTGCCGCCAGCATCCATCGGCTCCCCGCCGCCCTGACCAGACCATCAGTCCATCGCGTGGGAGGCCGCCCTCTACTATGTTTGCTGATTCGTGGTCGCCACTCAAGAATCTTAACACTCCATCGGTCGTCGGTTCTTCGAGCTATGTGCCACTTCAGCTTGCAAACGCGCTTCGCTATGTCGGTTACTCTAGTTCTCCTATGGAGTTTTCTAAAATACAACTTGGTATTATAAAACTTTACTTTGTTCTCAGACAATGCTGCTGTTAATATGGTCAGTACTAATAATTGCGGCTTTGATACTGTACCTCAGACAGATATACACAAAGTTCGACAGAGATGGCGTCAAGTGCCCCAGACCCATCCCGTTTCTGGGCACCGGCATCAGCATATGGTTTCGTAAAGAACACATGCTGGAGTATATCAATAGAATGTATTCCATGTACTCCACAGAAAGGTAACAACATTTTTTATGCATTTATCAAATTCATACTGTTCTGTACTGTAAATAATATATGTAAGGGTTATCTTCCAGAGACACGAGTTGGGTAGTAATGTGTGCGTGCAAGCCTGGTAGTGTGTATAAAATGAAAGCATATATATTTATATTCTATATATATTTATATTCTATATTCAGTTAAGGTTGACTGGAAGAGATTTCTTTTAGAAATAAGTCCACCTTTGTACATCGTCTTTTTGACTCTTCAAGGCTTTTTTTTGTTATTGTTTTTTGTGCAATAAAGAATATATATACATATATAGTATTCTATATATGAGTATCATTGTTTATTCAATAAAGCTTGTAGCGTCCGTAAAACTGATGGTAAACTGTCTTTTTCGCTTTGTATGCCATTCAAACTAAGTCAATGAGCCCATCAAGTCATTCTATTAAAACAGTTTAATTATGAGAGATGAAGCATATCTCGTCTAGTTTGATTAAAATATAACTTCTACCAGCATACAAGATAGATTCTAACCAGGAGACAAAACGATTTAGACAACGTGATATTTAGAAAATTTTGCATTATATTTTCAGGTTTTATGGCCAGTACGAGTTTCTAAAACCAATGTTAGTGATAAGAGATCTCGAGATTTTAAAGAAGATAACAGTCAAGGACTTCGATCATTTCGTCGATCACAGAGGCATGGTGGATGAAAATATCGACCCTTTGTTTGGCAGAGTTTTGATAACCTTAAAAGGCAAGGGATTTAAATCTTTTAGAAATAGTAATGTTGTAAAAAATGGTCAATATATAAAAACATCATCACCTCAGCCTATTTATAATAATAAGTTCTTTATTCAGATAAAATATACCTATGCACAGAAAAGAGAACAACAAATAGAAGTTAATAAAATGCAGTTAATTTTAACACCTTTTGTTCAATATAAAAAAAAATCCAACCTAATTACATTTTACATAAGCTAAAATAACAACAATAATTGATAAAATGTTACAAAAGAAAAAACTGAAATTGTGATATAAATACTTTGCTTTACTTTTTCATTTCTATTTAAGTACAGCTACATGTTTATCCGAATAATGCCTAATGAATGTGCAGTCCATCCTTCCATTTATATCCTACTGTTGGAATCAGTAATGAATTTTGATATTAGATTGCTGTGAAAAATCAGTGGTGTCCAATAGACCCTTCGTTATATTTTAAATGTTGTAAGAATTATCAAACATGTGAAGTAAAAGGTATAAAGGGTGCACACGCAAACAAAATGCGAATTAGTAGACAGGACTGCTTCATACGGTCTTAAAGATGGTTTTTAAATGTCGTAGATATTTTCAGACACAATGAACCTAGCTTCCAGGGTACTCCAAATCAGACGACCTGCCCAATGACTTATTTATGAGGAATCTGCTTAGTCGGGAGACCGTCTCAGACAACTTATTAATCACTTGTTAAAATTGGTGTCATTCTCACTGATTGTGGTTGTGATTTGAACCCTCTAGTTTGATGTCTTATTGTAAAACCAATTCAGCATTTCAGACGATACAAAAAACGCAGTATTTTTACTTTTCTTTCGGGTGGAAGAAATTCAATAATTCCGTTAATTGTCTACTAAAATTTATATGTTCTTAAATAAAACCCAAAGTAGTAGATCTACGGACAAATTTGGCAACCCTGCCAGACGAAGATAGCGCTTTCAATACCTAGCAGAACTTAAAACTCCTGCCTACTGATAAATAATTTTTATACGGTCAGGCCAAGAATGGAGAAACATGCGATCAGCGTTGAGTCCAGCCTTCACCAGTTCGAAGATGCGTCAGATGCTACCCTTAATTGTCGACGTTGGAGATCAGATTATGAAATCGTTGAAGAAACAAATGTCGGAATCAAATAGTAAGTACTTTAATATATCAGTATTTATATATTTTAGCACATATTATAAGCTTACTCATAATGTAAATCCTGAGCAATAACAATATGTATGCACTAGTTTTGATATTTCTATGTGAAATATCATCATGTCATATCATCAAAGTCATGTCTTTCAAAATGTTGCCTCCTACCTTCTTTAGATGGGTCCTAAAGAAGGGAGAAACACCAAAAGATCTATTGCACGTTCATAGATTTGGAAAAGGCCTATGATAGAGTGGCGAGGAATAAGTTGTGGTCGGCATTATCTCAAAATGAAGTGAGCAGTGTCCTGATACCTATATATATCTGGGTGTGGAAGTCCGACGGTAGTCGCTTTTTGTAATAACTGAAATTCAATCAAATCTGGTTAAACCAAGATACAATCACGCCTGTTTGCCCGATCGGGTAGACAGAGGCATAATATACGCCCACACTTCGCCAATTGTTTTGTTGGTCCCACGTAATAGGTGGCGAGCCTATTGCCGCTTACCGGGCACTTCTATGTTCGCCAGAGCCTCGATAACTAACTTAAAATCTAAAACAGCACTACGTTATTAAATCCAGTCCAGTCCTCGCGAGTCCGTTAATTTTGCAAATATTTTTTTAAGTACCATTGAAAAAAAGGTGGCCGATGTTATAAATCAGCCTGTCAGCCCCAATCAGTTTTTGCTCTCCAGCAATCCTCACAGCTTTCTTCCTTTGTACTATTGGACACCGATAAAGAGGAAATATTTTCGGTACCTCTGGGTTTAACACCACCCATTGCTGCGGGGTGAGATAATATCCCTACAAATTTCCAAATCTTGCAAATCTTTGATTTAAAAAAGTCGTTTTCCATCTTTATTGAAGGAATCCATTGTTACACTTGTGTACAAAAGTGGAGACAAAAGACGATATTGGCAACAATAGACCCATCTCAGTTCTGCCCTCGATATCAAAAAGATAAAGCTAATAAATATCAGACTAATAAGTTATCTCACTAAATTTAACATCTTATCTGATAATTAATTCGGTTTTCGAAACGGCAAAAACGCTGTAGACGCTGTGGAGGCATTGACAACTCTAATTACTAAAACCCAAGATAGTAAGGAATAATGCCTGGAAATGATTTTAGATATATTTCAAGCTTTCGATACCGTCTCTGTCCCCCGTCTTGTACTGAACGTACTGAAAATGGAAAAGATAGGTATAAGAGGAACTTGTCTCAGGCTTATTACTGCTTACCTTATGGAATGATCTCAGAGAGTAGGGATGGGGCAATATGTAAGTGACAGGAGCCCTGTTACCTACAAAGAGTGCCTCAGGGTTGTGTACTGGGTCTTACCCTTTTTATCATTTACATCAATGATATCTGTAATATGAGGATCGGAAATGCAAAAGTATTTTCATATGCAGATGACACTGCCGTGGTTTTCACTGGATAATCGTGGAGTTTTGTTAAGACGGCAGCCGAGATCGGATTAAGTGATATTGCACAAATGCTAAGAGTTAACCCACTCACACTCAACACATCCAATACACACTGTATATGCTTCTCAATAACCTTTTGACATTAAGATTCATAACAGTAACTCATCATTCCGCGCTATTGTGGTTGTTCAGATCCCACGTAATAAGTGGCGAGCCTATTGCTGCTTACCAGATCCGTTTATGTTCGCCTCGTCCGTTGATCGGCAGGTGCACCACTTGCAGGTGAGGTTGGCTTGACTTCTAAGATATTTGAAGGAGTGCAATACATTATATAAAAAAAGTATTTTTTCAATGTTATATTAAAAAGCGGTGTTCGAAATGGGCGATTAAGTATTAAGTGCTATTTCTATGTTAATATTTTTGTATCTACACTTGGTGGGCAATAAATATTATATATAATAAATAAATATATAATTTATCTGTCTGCAATAAAACAAATGAATTGAAATAGTATAATCACTTTGATTGGTAGATGTATAATGAGTATATCCATATGTCTTAGGTATTTTTTAGATTTATTTGTATAGATAAAGTATAAATTAATAAGTATACGTTTAACTAATGATAATTATTTTCTTACAGATAAATACTTAGATATAGAAGCTAAAGACCTGACTTGTCGATACGCCAATGACGTCATAGCTTCATGCGCTTTCGGCCTGAAGGTGGACTCATTAGCGGAAAGAGACAATGCATTCTTCAAGATGGGAAAGCAGATCACCAACTTCAAACTGTCCATGCTGTTCAAAATGTTCCTATTTATGTACGTGCCAAAAATCACAAAGGTATTGCATTAGAATTGATTATATGCGTCATGACCATTTTAACCTATTGACGTCCCACTACGGGCCATTACGGATTTTGAACCACCACTCGAACGATTCCTTTACGGACTACTTGTACTTCAGAAATTATATATGTCGGAGTTGCGGGCAAATTATTTGATTTCATGGATTAAATCGGACAATTCGTCGGCTGAAGTGTTACACCCGACACGATGCCTGAGTGGAATCATAGATGGCGTGGCGGTCGCAAGTCTTGGTTTGACGGTTGTCACTTTTGACGTCGATGAAGGTGACAGCTCATGGTAACTGTGGAGAGAGGGCATTCGAATTCGGACAGTTGGTGCGACCGCACGCATCTATGGGATCACTGCATTTCAATCGCGAATTATTAAAGCAATCCTTGTCTATTTCATATTGTAAACTGATTATTTGATAATACACGTTTCATATCTAACCCCTTGTGTGGTTATTTCAATCCCTCTGCTATGAATATGAGTGATGACGAGCACGCGCCCGATCCCCCCGTCAGCCATACTTCTAGGCTAGGCGCTGTGTAGGAATCCTTTTCATCTTAGCATTATCGCAGTTGCCCTAGACTTGAGCTTACGACCGATGAAGTGCTCAATTGTCAAACCAGATTTGGCTTTCCGAGGCAAGGCGAAAGCGATAATTACGCACATAACTTCGAAAAGTCATAACTACGCGACCATATATTGACCTCGAAACCGTCTGAATTTGAAGCCTAAGTTTGACGCTTTATATACATAACTGTTTAAAGCAAAAAAGCGATTTCGAAAAAATACAAATTTGATTTTATGCTCGTACAAACATTTTAATGCTTGCTAGTGTGTATTGGACTTTCATATAAAAATCTCAGTGTTTTTCTAATTGTGTTTCTTAAGTCTTGGAACGACAAGTGACCGACAAAAAATAGTTTTTTCATTGTGTCGGAGTCCGATGGCGATCAACGCGTTAATTATTAAATACATACATGCATATGCTTTTATTTCTTAATTTTCATACCGGTCATCTCTTTCATTGTTGTTAAAAAATTTGTAAAAATTTGACGAATCCAAATGGTCCTGTTAATTTGAAAGACAATAAAGTACATATATTCAATTTTTCTTGTATTTTTATATCACAATGTTTATTTCAGTTGTTGAAGATGACGTTCTTGCCCAAAGATACAACCACCTTTTTCAGTAATATTATATTGGGAACCATGAGTGACAGGGAGAAGCACAACATTGTGCGACCAGACTTGATATATTTGCTGATGGAAGCCAAACAAGGTATAATATTATTAATACGAGTATAATAATAATTATAGGGTGTATAGGAATCCCACCAAGACCTAAGAAGCCCAAGCCAACCTCACCTGCAAGTGGTGCATCTGCCAATTAACGGACGAGGCTCTGGCGAACATAACAGTGCCCGGTAAGTGGCAATAAGCTCGCCACCTATTACGTGGGACCAACAATATAACTTGCGAAATGTGGGCGTATAATATGCCTCTGCCTACCCCTTCGGGGAAACAGGCATGAATGTATGTATGTATATATTATTAATAAAAAAAAATGGTTGCCTGTAAAGTCGTTTTTACGGGCGAAGATTTTACGTGACAACGTCTTTTTCTCGGTAGAATATTTATTGATATGAATATAATTAAATTGCACAATAGGAACAAGGAATTCTAGTGCTGCGCGCGCGGCAGACCGATCATAGTTGAGTGGGAGAGAGACGCAAGGCATTCGCCGGGCCTCTCTCTCGTTCGGTGACTCATCGTAACGTTACCGAGCGTTACACTTTTTCATAAGTGACTCCCAGCCGCAACCTAATTTAAGACGTTGTCACGTCAAAAAAATATAGTATGAGTGCCTTACTTAAGTACATTTGTTAACAATAACATAAATATCTTGTATTAACAGGAAAGTTGGTACATGAACACAAAGCCAAAGATATTGATGCAGGATTTGCAACTGTTGAAGAGTCTGCTGTTGGAACAAAGGTTATTAACAAAGGTGAATATGTCATCTATTATTTGATCATTCAGATGTTATTTTGCCCCTCCCATCTCATGGAAAGTCGTATGAGTCGGAGAAGAGAAAACCTACCGATTAATGGGCAGTAGCGTCATCCTGCGTACTGGCTTGAACTGCGATCCCAACCCGCCTGCCCAGCGTGGTGATTAAAGGGGAAATAACCCCAATAGAATGTAATACATTTGGGAGACCATTGTTCAGCAGTGGACTTTATAAGGCTGACGTGACATCCCGCTCAGCAATATTCTCTCGAAAAACATAAATTTTCACCAGAAGGCATTTTCAGGGAAGAATATTTGACAACATAAGAAGCAGCGACTGTCTTGTCGAAATTGCGGAAATTGCCAGAAATGGCTGCATTGCATGTAACAACTTTTTTGGTATTTTTAATAGAGTGGACAGACACTGACTTGGTAGCCCAGGCAGTGCTGTTCTTCCTTGCTGGCTTCGAGACAGTGTCTACGGCTATGAGCTTCGCTCTTCATGAGCTCGCTGTCAATCCTGATGTGCAGTATAAATTGGTAGCAGAAATCAAGGAGAATATGGAAAAGAATGGTGGGAAATTTGATTATAACTCCATACAAAACATGGTCTTCATGGATATGGTCGTATCAGGTAAATACATCAGCTACTCCTCCTCGCTGCCTCAAGTAGTCAAAAAACCACTGTTTGCAGATTGATCTAATAAAATTAAGGTCCTATAGTCCAGGGCGGCGATAACCCTTTGGTGAGACCCCTTGTCTTTAAATTCAGAGGGTCTCGGGTTCAAACCCTGGTGCTCCCCTGATTATCCCTTGCTCCATGCCTCGGAAAACACGTTAAGCCGTTGGTCCCGGCTGTCATGAACTGACTATGGCAGTCGTTATTAGGAAGTCAGTGCCTTCTAACAAACTGACAGCTGGTTTAAGCATACAATGATGTTTCCCTCTGGGTTTTTTTTTTTAAAGTAAAAGTAAAGTAAAAGTAAAGTAAAGTAAAAAGTTCTTTATTTCATAAACTATTACATAGCACTTGAAAACGTCAAAACAAAATATACATGAGAAAAAAAAAATTTATATTAACCCTGAAATCACGAAGCTTAGATTCACTTACATGCAAATAAATAAAAATTAGGTGTAAGTGAATCTAAGTGCCAGTTCCGAGCCTCCGCTCTGTGAGAAGAACTGACAAGAAACTCACAGGCTATGCTCTTTTAAATTATTTTTATTACATGACACACACAGTGTAAATTTGATGATACTGAAAGGGTCCCCCGAAGCTGTAACCAATAAAGTAGCACTAAGGGAACCTTCCATCACAGTCAACTAAGTATGTATTGTGAAACTGAGCTGAGCCTGTACAATAAGGGATGGTCACGACAATGATCTGGTTGACTTTTTATTCTAATATACACATACAAGTTGAAAATGTTAAGCCCAAGCTTGTTTATCCGATAAGTAATCATTAACAGCATAATACCCCTTTTGAAGAAACTGCTTTTTAACTACAGTTTTAAAAGTTGCCAATGGTAGATCAATTATTTCCTGCGGAATTTTATTAAAAAATCTGATACTATTACCCAAAAATGAATTTTTTGTTTTGTGAAGTCGACAATTTGGCAGAGAGAGCTTATTTCTATTCCTAGTATTAAAATTATGTACTTTTGAATTTTTATCAAATGTATTAATGTTTTTGCGAACATACATTATATTATCGAATATATACTGAGATGCAACCGTTAATATGTTAATTCTTTTAAACATCTCTCTAAGAGAATCTCTGGACTTAAGATTATATATAGCTCTTATGGCGCGCTTTTGTAGTACAAATATATTATGTATGTCCGCAGCAGATCCCCACAATAACATACCATATGACATAATGCTATGAAAATAGCTAAAATAAACTAATCTAGCTGTTTCTTCGTCTGTTATGAGTCTTATCTTTTTGATGGCATAGCATGCTGAGCTAAGCCTTCCGGACAAATCCATTATATGGGGGTTCCACTGCAATTTAAAATCAATATTGATGCCTAAGAACTTTGTGTCATTTAATAACTCGATATTCTTGCCATTCATTTTCAAGTTAGTTGAGACTTTTGTAACATTAGGCAATGAGAACTTTATACATTTAGTTTTACTTGCGTTAAGAGATAGATTGTTAACCGTAAACCAATGTAAAACCTTCGCAAGAGCATTATTTATCACGTCAGAATGATCCTTGCCTCTGTTCACTTTAAATATCAGAGATGTATCGTCAGCAAACAAAACTGTTTCGCACAGATCTCTAGTATAGAAAGGTAGATCGTTAATATAAATTAGAAACAATAAAGGGCCTAAAATCGAACCTTGTGGAACTCCCATAAGCAATGGCGCGCCAGAAGACTCGACTCTATTAATAACTACTTTTTGAGTTCTGTCACTCAAGTAAGATTTAATTAATTTTAAAGAATTACTATTAACACCATAATATGTCAATTTAGCTAACAAAGTAGGATGGTCAACGCAATCGAATGCCTTCGAAAGATCACAAAATACTCCAATCGCATCCTGCCTGTCCTCCCAGGCGTCAAATATATGCTTCATTAGGGCTACACCAGCATCTGTAGTGGATTTACTCTTAGTGAAACCATACTGCTGAGAATGAAATAAGGAATTGAGAGAGAAATGACAAAGTAATTGATTAAAAATAACTTTTTCAAATATTTTACTAAGAGCTGGGAGTACTGATATTGGTCTATAGTTAGTAGGATCAGACTTCTCACCAGCTTTAAAAAGAGGTATTACTTTACTGTATTTCATTAAACTTGGAAATGAACCATCATCAATACATTGATTAAAAATAACTGCCAACTGAGGAGCAATAATATTAATGATAGATTTAATAATGTTGGTTGAGATTCCCCATAAATCCTCAGTTAATTTTAAATTTATTGTATTAAAAGTATTAACTATTGTAGAGCCATCAATATGTCTAAAACTAAATAATTCACTACAAAGAGGTACATTGTCTTCAAGAAGAAAGACTGCACGCTGAGTAGAGGAGTCAAGTGCTTGAGTTGTCTCTAATGGTATATTCACAAAGAAATTCCGAAATGCGTTGGCCACCTCTTCTTCTTCTACAATATCTTTATCATCGACTTTAAGAGTTATCATGCTATGATTATTCTTGTATTTTCCAGATTATTGGTTTATGACATTCCATGTAGCTTTAATTTTATTTTTGGAATTCATAATTTTATTTTTAAGATGCATTGACTTAGCAGTGGTGCAAACAAGTTTGAACAATTTTGAATAATTTCTAACATATTGAATAAAATTTGAATCTGTTGAAGTACTTTTTTCTCTATATAAATCAAAAAGTTTCTTCCTACTTTTATAAATTCCGGGAGTAGCCCAATCACAAAACTTCCTTTTGTTTGAAATTTCCACACTTTTCAGCTTAAAGTTATTCTTAAATTCTTGCTGTACAATTCCGAACAATTTATCATAATTTATAGCAGAATTGTTTTCTAACGTGGTAAGCTTTTCGTTGACATTGCTTTGAAATTTCAAAACCAGATTCTTTGTTATTGGTCTAATTAATATTTTTTTAGTTACATTTTGAAAATTATATTCAAAACTAATAATCTGTCCACTGTGGTCGGAAGTTACGCCATACTCAATTGATTTATGTACAATAGTAAAATTACAAAAAATATTGTCTAAGCATGTTGAAGACGTAGGCGTAATTCTAGTGGGTTCAAGAAAAGAATTAAGTAAATTAAAAGACTTGAACAAATTCAAAAACCTAACTGTTATTGAGGAAGATTCCAAAATATTAACATTAAAGTCACCACATACTATAACTTTTTTATTACTTTTGCATAAGGTTGCTAAAACATCCTCCATTGCAGTTTCAAACTGTTGATAATTGCCACTAGGCGGTCTATAAACACATAAAACAATAAAATGGTTAAGCTCTGTACAAGACAATTCTAAAACACGTTCAACTGAAGATGTTTCAACATCCCTACGAGCCCTATTGTTTAAACTATTATGTACTAAAATAAGTGATCCACCTCTTATAGATTGTTTCCTGTGAAATGCACTAGCTACTTTATAATTTTGTAGTCCCAGTAGAGACTCATTAACATTTAGCCAATGCTCAGTTACACACATTACATGGATATTTAATGACTCTAATAACAAACTTAATTCTAGATCTTTGCCTGAAATGCCTTGAACATTCTGATGAAATAAATTTAAGAGCGGCTTTTCATTGGTCAATCTATTGCAAGAGAACTCCTCTATTGTCTCATGAGTAAATTTAAATTATTTGGAATTGATTCCAAGTTTGAATTATTAATAATGTTCTGCTCAATAAAAGCAGGTTTCACAGCCAAGTTTTTGGCTAAGTTAAAAAAGTAATAATATAGCGTAGAAGCTAATCGTTTTTTAATATATTTAGGTATGTAATAATTACCATTTGTCAAATAGAAATTAATACCTAAGTTATTTATATCAATAACATGAAATTTGTTATTGTAATAAAATGTCAAACTATCAATTGATAGATTTAAATTATATCTAACATAATTTTCTTTTTGAGATAAGCTCTTACTAAAAGGAAAAGAAAAGATAACTATTTTATTACAAGTGACCATAGACAATTTTTCTATATAGTAGGCAACAGTTTTTTTGTGACTGTACCCCTATTAGCTATACAAATTATGACATTGGTATCCTTTGAAAATTGACTATTGATTATCTTTTCCATAATTACTTTAAATGAAGCCCCTGGCATACAATTGTTTGTTATATGTGATCCGGACTTGTTATAAAATAACTGACCAACCTGGTTGCGGAGGTCATACAGCAGTCGGTCCAGTAATAACTAAAATTTAGTCAAATCTGGTTAAACCAGTGAGCAGACCCTGGGCCCTAAGCTTAAGTCTAGGGCAACGGGGATAATGCTAGGATATGATGATGAGTTCAAGGTCTTTTAAGCGGCATGTGACTTTAAATTTATGCTATTTGTCATGAGAGATACATGAAACATCAAGATGCTCTATTTTTTAGGACTGCATCGACTGCATATCTATTGCTAAGATGCCGTCATTAAAAATAATTGTGTTTAATTTAGAAGCCTAATCCTTTCTGATCATCCAGGATCTCTAGAAATCATCACTGAAACATCGTTCAGAGCTCAGCCCCTCAGTAGGGGTTATGTGTGGTATAAGTATAATATCTGGCGCTTCGGAAAGCGCAGATTTATGTACAAGGCAATAATATTTCTTAATTCTAGTAATATTTAACTGATTGAATCTCTTCATAAATAATTTATTCTTTCAAGAGCTACTAAGGCTATGGCCCCCCGCTGGTGTGATGGACAGACTCTGCAATAAGGATTACAATATAGGAAGAGCAAACGACCAAGCAACAAAAGACTATATTGTGAGTAACAAAACACATTGTTATATAGATATTATGTAGATTAAATACCGTGAAAAAAAATTTTTATGCGATTTTGTTTAAAAGTGATAATGAAACCAACTATTTAACTAGTAAATTTCGAAATCAGAAAAGGAAAAAAATCTCACACATGGCCTCAGTCTTATTGAGTGAACGTAACGGAAATTCTGCGCTAAATGAGCTTGCAGCAGCATACATAGGCGCGCTTCCGCCACTGATATGCTTACCGATTTTGACGATTTTTTTGCCCGTTCTTGTACGATCAAGCTCCCGCCCGCAGAGAATGGGAGCGCTAGTTTGAGTTTTGAACTTTTGAGCCAAACTTGACTTTGACTTTTTGAATTTTTGACTTTGACTTTTGACTTTTTACCACTATCGACCGCATTACACGTCTAACAGTATGGATCATCATGTTAGCCTTATAAAGTCCACTGCTGAACATTGGCTTTCCCAATAGATTACATTCTATTGCGGGTGTTTGCACATGACCACCACGCTGGGCAGGCGGGTTGGTGATCCCAGTTCAAGCCAGTACGCAGAATGACGCTGCTGCCCATCATCCCGTAGGATTACTCATCGTCGACCTTTACAACTCCCTGTGAGATAAGAGTGGGTAGCACTATTTTAGGCGGGTGCCACACGGTAATAATATGAATAATATTTCAAATTTTAATATGTCAAAATGTTTGTCTTCCGCTATAGATACGTAAAGGCGAGGCTATCACGATACCTGCATACGGATTCCACCGGGATCCCAAATACTTCCCCAACCCTGACAAGTTCGATCCAGAACGGTTTTCCGAAGAGAACAAACACAGCATTGAGCCGTTCAGTTATATGCCTTTTGGGTTAGGACCTAGGAATTGTATTGGTATGCATTGTTTTCATTACTCACCTGTTTTATTTAACTGACTGACCAGGTTGTGCCGTGTGCTTGCGGCACTTTCAAAGTATTCATGCCGCCACCTGTCTTGCCCAAGAGTGTCTTAAAAAGCGACTAAGGCTGAGCGCAGACTGAGAATAGCGGAGAGGATTTTTATTACTCTCTCGAAAATCAACTTTAAAATTATTACAATGAATATTACAAGGGGGCTCCTGCGTATCTTCGAGGACGCGCCAGCATTTTTTGTCAGGTTCAAGCATGTATGTACTTTATGTTTATAAAGTTAAAGTTGATTTTCGAGTGCGTTATAAAAATCCTCTCTGCTGCGCTCATCTCTGTTTGCGCTGAGCCTTAGGGAATGGAATCCACTAACCGGCTAACCACCTCTCCTCACTATGTCATCTAGAGAACTCTGTTTTAATAGTGATCTTTGCCATAACTGTATAGGTTTCTTTTTAGAGGGTTCTGCCCACCCCCAATAGGATAGGGGAGAGATTATATACGTGATAAGATGTGTAGGTATATATCCTCATCCTCAGATGGGAAATCTAAGATGATATGATTCTCTCGTACAATGGTTTTTGAGGTTATAGCTCAGCATTAATATCTCAATAACATGAACTGCAACGAGGGAGCATCAGATATATTTTGTTTAGAAGTTGCAATTCGTCGACATTGTACATTTCATTTGATTGTACTACATATCAGCTCAGACCAAATGAATAATATAAAAATACAGAATTCAACAATAAAGGCAAAATCTCTTTCCATTATTATAGAAAAATAAATCGTGTTTAAATTACTACCATTAGTATATTTGATATTATATATGCGTATTTATAGTATTACTATATTTGATATTAATAAGGAGGGCAGTTCTTTCTAACATCCTGACAGCTAATTTATCCATAGAATTATATTTTGATAGATAGATAGATAATCAATTTATTTGCACACGCATACAACACACTTACACAACAATTAAATTTCACTGGATTAAAAAAAAATACACAACTTATATTATTCAATAATCTTACTTACTAAATAGTATAGTCTGACGGAAGTCGCTCCATCTAAGAACTGAAATTTATCCAAAATCTGGTTAGACCAGTAAACAGACCCTGGGCTTTGAGCTTCAGTCTTCTAATTCTTCTTCAAGTCTCCAGGATAATGCAAGGATATGATGATGATAAGATTTGATATTAATTCACACAATTTCATCCCCAGGTTCCAGATTTGCTCTCTGCGAGGTAAAAGTGATGTTGTACCAGATTTTGCTGAATTTTGAAGTGTCTCCGTGTGAGAAGACCTGCATCCCAGTGGAATTGTCTAGGGAATCCTTCAATTTAATCATCAAAGGAGGACATTGGATGCGACTGAAGATTAGATCCTAAACATTCTTTACCTCTTGTGTCTGTTGTAAGAAGCTGTCTCCCTCCTCCCATTCGAGCGCTGAAAGCCAAATATAACTTTAAAATATGTCTTAAGAAGTTTTTATTAGCGCAACAGAAGGAATTTACACCTTCTTGATCCTTGCGATGCGTAGCTGACGGGGGGAGATACCAAAATTTCTGTAAAATAACACAATACCCAAGGTTTCCCGGATAAATATAGATTTTTAAGTTTTGAGACTTATGAGGTGAGGTTATGCCATGCCCATGCAATGCAAACATTTTGCTTTGCTTACGTGTCATAAGTGTCATTCATTATATGTACAAGTGACATATTCTTTTATTTTCATAATGATGTCTTATGCAGCCTATTGTTGCTAGTATTAATTAATTTTTTCTTTTATTACTTTGTGTTTCTTTTAGTATTAGTTTTTGTTGTATTTAGTATAAAATTTAATTAAGTTTTTTTTTTTTTTTTTGGCGTCTTATATTTTTTAATTTTTTGTTGTAGTTTTTAATGGTGAATCTGGCCCATGCTGAAAATCAGTGCAGTGGGTTTGTTCACAGACTCACTGCGAATACTGAGCAGGGGCCTTTTTCAATATTATGCAACCTTTACGTGTCCTATATATTGTATTATTTCTTTATTATGTTGTGTATGTTGTGTGATATTGAAAAAAAATTATTTTTCATTTCATTTCATTCATTTCATTTCATTTCATTTCAACAAAGCAGGTAACTTCTATGAAGCCGCTTACAGCACTCAAACTTGTTAGCGTGAACCATATAAAGCTATGCTAACCAAGATTTTAAAAAACCACTATCGCATCTCCAATACTGCATAGCTAAGCTGTCGAAATGCCCATAATCTAGTATCCCTAAAAGCATTCCTCGGTATAGTTCCTTGAGTGCTCTAAAGACGTTGTAATAGTTTTGAAAATTGCTTGCGCTTTTTATGCTGACGTTCTGCATACATAACAGTGTTTCGTAGTCACTGAGAGACTTAGATAATAGATGTCTCCATTGTTAATGTTAAATTAAACCTACCGCCACTAAAACATTGTAAAATGTGTTTTATTTGCATACATACATTTACGCCTGTTTTCCCGAAGGGGTAGGCAGATGCATATTAAACGCCCACACAATTACATAGTTGGACCCACGTAATAGATGGCGAGCCTATTGCCGCTTACCGGGCACTGTTATGTTCGCCAGAGCCTCGTTCGTTGACCGGCAGGCGCACCACTTGCAGGTGAGGTTGGCTTGGGCTCTTTGGCTCTTGGTGGGATCCCTATACACCCATGTACATTAATATTGTAAATAAAAGACCCCTAGTTCAAACAGTGATATTTTACGCGCTAGTGACTATTTCTCCATTATCTTGATTGGCCATATCATTATTAATAAGATTTTTTATGAACTGTAAAGCATTAAAAAATTTAATAAATTGTTTGTTATTTGGCTATTTTCATTTTTACCTACTTATTTAAGAAAGTTGCGTGGTTAGAATTTTTTCTCGATAAATACTTACTAACAAAACGTTAGGAACACCTAGACATAAACAAAAATAGTCCTATTCATGGTCACAAATATTTATCCTCATTGGGAATCTTAACCTAAAAAGCGGTTAATGCATATTCATGACTGAAAAGCTAGTAATGTCATAATTTATACTTTCGCACTATTTAATATTTTAATTAATTGTTGTGTCACAGTTATATGCGACGATGCCTTCCTATTTGTTGAATAAATCAGTATATAATACTTGCCTTACCCTCTTCGAATATTCATCAGACACTTTCACAATGAAGAGGTTGTATAGAAGTATATCAATTTAAAAATAGTAGCTGAGTTGTCAGAGCATTTAGTTTCTTGTTAATTTCACCGTTTTGAAACCAATCTAAGATGGCACTTCCTCGTTTCTCGAGCACTTTAACCCACAGTTCCCGGTTACCACTAAACTAATAGTCGTTAGGTGAGAGCTCGTTAACAGTATTGACCACAAACCTGTCTCCGACAATTCTCACAGCCCTCACGTAATTGGTACCAATACTTCAATACTAATGTTATAAATTAGACAATCGAAATATGATAACTCTGAAATCACGCAGCTTAGATTCAATTTAATGCAACAAAACAATTAAAAACCAAAAAATATTTAAGTGTACTCAAATACTTATTTATTGGTAATACAACATTACACGTCACAAAAAAGAAAACATACATAATTATTGGAATTATTAAAATTAAATTAAATTACAATATCATGAGGAATTAATAATGTCAAAATAAAAAAAAATGTCAATAAAAAATGAATCAAGAAATATAAATGCAATTAATAAAAATAAACAGTCAATAATTATGAAAATTAAATTTTAAAAAAATGTTATTACTTCATAAAGTGTAAGCGAATCTAAGTGCCAGTTCCGAGCCACCGCTCTGTATGAAGAACTGGCAAGAAACCCACAGGCATTAAATTATCAACTGGTTAGGTACTTTAACTACCGTCTTAATTTATCTGTGAAGCTATACAATGCAATTTTATATAACATTAACAATATTCATATATTACATAGTTCATATTTATATGAAACGGCAGTTTAATGACTAGCACTTATATTTGCCATATCTGCGATAAATAAAATAAAGAGCCCTTTATTATAAACTCCTATTCAACTTTTTCAAATCCCGCCCTCTCCCGAACAATAAGTGCTGGTCTTAGGAACCATTATCACAACTCGAACTAAAATTGTATAACACCTATGAACACATTATGGTATAGCAATAAATAATTTGTATTTGCAACTAAATAATTTGGTAAGTTGTTCCTGTGTAAGATCATTCAGCCATCGAAGTCTCTGCCAGCGCCTGTGTTCCTACACTCCGATAGTCTTGGGATTTTTAACCGGAGCGTGAAACGGCATTTACCTAAGCCGTCTTGAGTGGGTGCGTTTGTTGCCGTGCTTTTTACACGGTACGGAGTGCTCCTACTTTCTGGACTGCATCGAGTGCTTACCATCAGGCAGGATGTGGTAACTGGATATTTGTTAATGTATTTATCTTTGCCATTATCATCTTATAAAATACAGAAAATTTACATGTACATTTAACAATAATATTGATCAAACCTTGGTATTAATTATAAATGCCAGTAATGATTTAACCTGTATTGAACTGAAAGCAAATCATATAAACAACAGGCGGACCTATATGGGTCCGGAAAACAATAAACGCTTGCGTTATCTTTATAATCTTTTGGGCAAACATAAGCACTATTATTTACACTAAGAACTTAGAGTTACACATACAGTTTTGAACAAATATTGAAATGTGAATAATGATATTTTAACTTCAACAGTAATACATTACTTATGTTTATTTGCATGCCCCTTTAATTGTAATTATAAGACCTAATTTGTATTCCTAACCTATTTAGAGCAATTAAAGATATTTAATGTGATATGACGAGTAACATAAAAATATAATTGCATGTAACAACTGTTGGAAAGTTAGTATTACACACCGTGGCTCATATAATTTTAAATAAGTTTTTTATACCATTGCTTATGTCGTTACATATACTAATACATATATTAAAATGGTTTTTTTTAATTCTTAACCGCTTAATGTGCATTGTACATAGCGATAATGTAAGAACTGAATCTGAAAAAATAAATATAGACTACTTGAAAATGGAAACACGATTCTTTTTAGTTTTAATTAAACTTCAACCCTTGAGAATTGTTGAAATTGTAAAATAATGAGATGTTTCAAAATGTCAGAATAATTATTTACTATTGCAATCCGCAGTCGCACGACAAAGAATGTTTTAAAAATATTCTTTCTTACTTGCTAATGTTAGTATGACAGATAGTAAACTATCAAATACAAAATTTTAAAGTTCTCGGTAAGCGGCAATAGGTTCGCCATCTATAATGTGGTCATCACCATATTAGGACATTAGTCCCGTTGCCCTAGACTTAAGCTTAGGGCCCATGGTCTGCTGACTGGTTCAATCAGATTTGACTGAATTTCAGTTATTACGTGGAGCGACTGCCGTCTGACCTCCGCAACCAAGAAGGAAACATCATTCTGTGGTTAAACCAGCTGTCAGTCTGTTAGAAGGCACTAACTTCCTAATAACGACTGCCATAGATGTTCATGATAGCCGGGACCAACGGCTTAACGTGCTTTCCGAGGCACGGAGCAAGCGATAATTCATGCTTGCTCCGTCGCCATCTATAACGTGGTACTAACCATATAGTCAGCGAAACATTGGTGCATAAAATACCTCTGCCTACCCCTGCGGAGAAACAGGTGTGATATTATGTGTGTATTAAAAACATTGTGATGGAAGCAAGAGCAGACAGGTTTTTGCAGGAATAAAGTCCAATCCTTCGCTCTATTAGTGGTGAGTTGTGTATGAGTGTGGCCAGTGATTTCGTGCGGCACTGAGACGTAATGCCTGTTTTAAAAAGCAACGTAGAATTACGAGAGTTGCGTTTTAAGTTACCTGTCGAGATGGAACAGTAATGAGGAAATTCTTAGTAGAATCGGATAGCATATCGTGATAAGACAGATTTGCAAGCTTAAGAGATATAGATGAGGCCCAAAGTTCAAGACCTGACGACTGATTGGGTCTTTAAGATCTTCAATGGCAGAGACGGTTTTCCACCTGATGCATTGGCGATCACTAGTCCTAGGCGGTCGAAAAGCCGATGAAGGGAGGCCTATGTCCATTAGTGGAGTTCTAGTGATTATGATAATAAATTACTGATAATCTTGTAACTGGCGGGAATAAACTAACATTGACGATTTTTTTGTCCGTTCTTTTACGATCAAGCTCCCGCCTGCAGTGTTTTCAGTGGACTTCATAAAAACTATTAAGCCAAAAATGAAAAAAAGATTTTCAGCTTGGAGTTTTAATAATAATTTCGATTTTATTATTATTATTTTTGTGATTGTACTTATGAATGACTTGTGGGTATCCGTATTTTGACATCAATAATGTATAGTTGCTAATTCGCAATTTTCACATTTAAAAATTTAATTATGTCTAGTTGATAATTCCCATTTTTGACATTTTAATGATTTATAAGTATAGTTTTCTTTTAAAAATTGATGTGTAATTTAATTATAATTTGCATGCCACCGTTGTTGGCTGAATGAGAGTAGCTTTATTTTATTGTACAACAACTGTAATGTACTTCAATCAAGTGCAAATAAAATATTCTATTCTATTCTATTCTATAACACTTAATATCAGAACTATATTGCTGAACAGACTTTGGTAAACTATAACGGTACTGTTTGCCAAGAAAATTTGAATTTTCCATACAGTTCATCAGTACAGAAATAATGCAGCCGAGAGCGTGTGTCGACCCTTAGGCCCCGATCAAACCCCTTCGTTAGGTGTCGTCGACGCTAGCGGCTTTAATTAATTTGTATTTGATTTCTGTTCCTTTGACAATTAGTGGGAGCAAATATATTTGTGTTAGACAAATAAACTATGTCGACACTATTTGTAAATGTGTCTGAGATTTCTCAGAGCTCAGAGAGTTTTAGAATTTTGTACTGAATATTGTTCTGGTAGACTAAGACCGATGAAAAGTATATCAGCAATCCGCTCCTTTTTTTTTGTTTTACGTCGTTAACAAAATGCGTTTACGCACTACCTTCCGGCCAAAGTGGGACCAAAAGGGGGTGTGGGACTCACCACCAGCAGACGCGACTGCCAGCAGTAATACCCACTAAAAATCTTCCGACGACGCCCGCCGCTTGTTGAGAAAGAGGCGGGTGCCAGTACCTGGGTTGCAGCGTCTGACACCCTGCCTGCGGCCAACGTCCCCCGTACCAAACCAGGAGGACCTCCTCAGAGAGGCGCAGTGGACGCGCCCCTCCTACCTCCTTGTGCGACCATAGCGTGTGTGGCCGACTTCTCGGAGGGTCTGTAGTTAGACAGCAGGGGCCCCCTGCCCCCACTGCCTAGACCCTCCTGGCGCTGCTGAGCGGGCCCTCCTGGCCCGCCCGCTGCGCCCTCCACAGGTCCCTCTTAGTTTCTCCCCCGGTAGTCAGTACTAAGGGCATCCAGAGTCGTCGGTCTCTGGGTGTTACCTTTTCCCTGGCGCCTCCTGCGCCCTACCCGGAGGTTCTCAGCCCCCCTACCACGACAAGGTGGAGACCAGTCGGGGGGGAGCAATCCGCTCCTAAAGGCAGTGAGTTTAACAGATGATTGATTTGTATTTTTATAAATTGAAAATAAATGAAATGAAATTTTATGTAGACATAAATACAGAAATATTACAATGAACAATTTCCCAAAAGAAGTATATTATGCTTTAAAAGGACTCAACTGAGAATGTGCTGCAGTGAAGCACCATAAAAGCGCTGGTTAGCCATTGAGACCTAATAATGTTTGTATGCATAATTTTAATTAAAATTTAATTAGTTAAGCATAATTTAACGATATAAAACCATATCACCACATATTTAAGTGTTAAATAAGTGTTACATATAATTTTTTTTAAGTGATTTGTGTATTTTAAGTGTAAAAAGTGACAAGTCCTAAAACCGTTGTTGATAGTCATTTCTTCACGTAAATACTTAATAAGTCGATTGTTTCTCCTGAGTAGAATATTATACTTGTATAAGCGTTTATTCAGTGTTGACGACAGTTGCTGTGTTTGAGTAATTTTATAAAATATTAATTTAAAGTAATTACCGGTAACCTCAAAATACCCACTTGTCACTTCGTATACTGCAAACCAAAGCGCTCCGTTTTTTTTTTAAATTTAACTCGCGTTTGAATTGTATTTTATGCAACACAATATGAATACTCGTAGCCGTAAAGCGTTGTCTCGCCAGCAGGAGGAGCCCAAACTCCAGCTGATGTTGCAGGAGCTTAAGACCAAAACGGAGCTCTGTGCAGAACTTTCAAAGGAAAGAGAGGAGAATGAAAATCTGTTAGTGAATGCGTTAGATGACACAAAGAAATTAAAATCTGAACTTTCAAGGCTTCATATTAGTTATGAGGATGTTGTTATTGAGCGGGATCACCTACAATCTATAGTAGATAGGTTTCAAGAGTGCAGTGAAGAGTATGAGAGGACCCTGAGGAGGACTTCAGTACTGGAGCAGGAACTACGAGATGCCCATGTGCACATCTCCGACTTGGAAGTGTCCTCACAGGAATCTGCTGCTCGTGAAACAAATAATTTATACAGTGAGTTAATGAGTGCCCCGCAGTTTATTACTTCTGCAATTGTTTCAAACCCGGACTTCTCTACTATTGATCTCACAAATGATAACTCATATCAACCAGACAAGTCAGTTCTATTTTGCAGCAGAAATAAACTAAAAAAATATATTAAAATTAATAAATTTATCTATAAATCAAAAAAACAATTAAAATATTTTAATAGCCTGATGAATAAATGCAAGAATATTAAATCTAATCTTAAATTAAGAGAACAATGGAAGTTGTCTGAGCTAGAGTTAAAACAGTGTCATTCAAAATACTACACTGACACAAAGCACTTAGAGTCAAAAATACAAAGTTTGCAATTTAAAATTCAGTATCTAACTAGGAAATATGAATTGTCCCTTAAGGACTACAATAAATGTTCTTTAACAATAGATAAGATACTTATAACCTCAAATGATAACACTGAGCGCCTTGATTCTTTTATAAATCAAAACTCTTGCAACGACAACTGCTTGAGTTCTCCACAGTGTGTTCCTTCGGTTTGCATTGACACCAAAACCTTATGTGGAAGCTCCCATACTAGTGTCAGTGCAGAGCAGCCATTGTGTGCATCAATTGATGTAACATGTTGTACACAAGGTGATGTACATAAAAGTATTATGTTCAGTGATGATATTGGTAGACATATGGGCTCAAAATTGAATTCAGAGTCTAAGGGACAATCAGTTGTGAACAATTGCATGCCATCTGCAACATATGACAAAATTATAAAAAAAATGAAATTATAAATTTAGTAATGATAATACTCTTATTATTTTAGTGGAGAATAGGGGTAACGTTAACAAAAAGGATTTAATTGAATATATTAATAATTTATTGTCTCTTGATTTAAGTAAAATTATTTTGTTCACATTCCCCTACTCAAAGAGCTTGCCAGACGCGGAAAATAATCTTAGATATAAGTTAAACTATGTACTACATACTATAAGTACATATCATGATTGTATTAATTTGATTGATACTAACAGTTTTGTTAGCAGCAACTTTATGACTAAAGGTAGATATTACCTTTCATCTAGTTTTAAGCGACAGATAGCAAATTCGCTATCCTATTATTTTAGTATAACAGCTAAGAATTTGGCTAAACATATTGCTTCTATTGAGCAAAGCAGTAGTGTAGATAATAATTGTTGTGTTGACATTAATTATTCTGATTCTATTTCTAATATAGAAAATCATTTAAATTAAGATCTAAGACAACAGACACAAACTCTGGCATAGTACTTACTAAACAAAATAATGTAATAAACCTGGTGCACCAGAATATTAGAGGAATATTGGGTAAGGAACTAGAAATTGAATTGTTCATGAACGGTAATCATATTGATATTTTTTGCATTACTGAACATTGGATTAAAAGTAACCAGTTCATGTTCAATTTTAATAATCACCAGGTAGGTAGTTCGTTTTGCAGGGAGGGTGCTATACATGGTGAATCATTAATTATAGTAAATAAGAAATTTAGATTCAAGGAGCGCCATGATATAGTAAGCTTCTCAGCCGAACGGATTATTGAAATAGCCTGTATCGAAATGGAGCGGTTTGTTGTATTGAGTGTATACAGAACTCCATCAGCTTCATATGATTTATTTGAAAGTATTATGGATGAAGTGCTGGGAAAAGTTTATAATGCTAACAAAAATGTTATTGTTTGTGGAGATTTTAATGTTCATTTGCTAGAGTGTTCAAGTGCATGTACAAGAATAAAAGCACTTTTTAAATCATATAATTTGATAAATGTGTTTCTAGAGCCAACAAGAATTACAGCCACTACTGCCACTTGCTTGGATAACATATTTACAGATATTATACTAAGTGATGACAGTAAAAAGATTATTAATCAATTAGATTCAGATCATTGTGGTCAACAAATATCTTTGCTTTGTAGAAATAAAACTGTGGTTAAAAGAACAATAACATTTATACCAAAAACCAATAATCGTTTTGAGAGGTTTAACAATAAATTATTATCATTTAGTTTACCCATGATAGATAAAAGCATTGACCCTAATATGTTATATAATATGTTTTTTAGCGACTTTTGTAATACTTTTCAATCAATATTTACTCCCAAAACGATTAAGGTAAATGATAATGCTGCCTTTAGTGAATGGGCTACGCCTGGGCTACATAAAAGTAGAAAGAGACTGTATGAACTGTATGACGAAAGAAATGTTAACAATAGTGAACAATTTCATAATTATGTAAGGAAATATTCTAAAATATTTAGAAAAGCATGTCATATGGCAAGGTCTTGTTATTTGAGCTATAAAATTAAAAATAGTGATGATAAGATTAAAATGACATGGAATATTATTAATAGTGAAACGGGAAGAAATAAGAATTATAATAATAAGTTTAAACTCAACATTGATAGCAAGACGCTTACATCTGACTTCGATATTGCCAATGCTTTTGAAGACTTCTTTACTAATATTCCAGTGTCTACTACAAAAACTCTAAATTCCTCGCCTACTTTAGCGGAGGCTATTTTAAGAGATAATGTAAACATATGTACAAAAGATTTTATGTTTAATCATGTAACACCCATAGATATAATTAAGACATTTAATACTCTTAATGTTAAAAAGACTGCAGACCTCTGGGGCAATTCCATCGTAGTTACCAAGCCTATCATTGTTTCGGTGGCGCACAGTTTAGCTATAATATTTAATAAATGTATAGATTGCGGCACGTTTCCAGATTTAATGAAAAATAGTAAAATCATTCCACTATTTAAATCGGGCAGTACAGCAGACCCAACTAATTTTAGACCTATTTCAGTGCTGCCTACTTTTAGTAAAATTTTTGAAAAACTTATTTACAACCAAATGTTAAGATTTTTTAATATAAATGGCTTAATGCATTCAAAACAATTTGTATTCACTAAGGGTCGCTCCACAACCGATGCAGGTGTTGAGCTTTTGAAACATATATTTGATGCTTGGGAAGATTCTTTGGACGCTTTAGGTATTTTTTGCGATCTGTCCAAAGCTTTTGATTGTGTTCCTCATGAAACATTGATAAAAAAATTAGATTATTATGGAATAAGAGACTCCGCATTGGATCTTCTTACTTTACTTCTTACTTAAGTAATAGGATTCAAAGGGTTGAAGTTAATGGAAAGCGATCTCAGGGTTCTGTAGTAAAAATGGGGGTACCGCAGGGCTCGATTCTCGGCCCGTTTTTGTTTTTAATTTATATTAATGATTTGCCACATTTGGTAAAGGAAAATCACGAGATAGTATTGTTTGCTGATGATATATCATTATTATTTAAAATAAAACGATATCAGAACCCAGACGATGTAAAAAATGCGATCTTAAAGGTGGTGCACTGGTTTGACGTTAACAATTTATTATTAAATGGGGCTAAAACGAAATGCATTAAATTCGTGACGCCTAACGTCAGACAAGTAAACACCACTATTAAAATAAAGGAAGATGAGTTGACCCTTGTGGATACCACCAAATTTTTGGGGGTTATATTAGATTCTAAGTTACAGTGGGGCCCACATATTGGTGAATTGTCGAATAGACTCAGCTCAGCTGCATACGCGGTAAAGAAAATTCGCCAATTAACAGACGTTGAAACAGCTAGGCTTGTTTATCATTGCTATTTTCATAGTGTTATGTCGTATGGTATTCTTCTGTGGGGTTGTGCCGCAGATATTCAAAATATTTTTGTACTGCATAAGAGGGCCATACGAGCAATTTATAATCTACCATGTAGACATTCACTAAGGGATAAATTTAAAGAAATTGGTATTTTGACAGTGGCGGGTCAGTTTGTTTATGAAAACCTAGTATATGTACATAAAAATATTGATAAATTGAGTAAGAAAAGTGATATACATAACCTAAACACAAGAAATAAGCATAAACTAGTTGTACCTGCCACTAGGCTCAAAAAAATTAACAAATCTTTTAAAGGTCAATGTGTGCGATTCTATAATAAAATCCCAACACCTTGATTTGTGTGAGGAGGCTCGTGCTCAGTAGTGGGACGTTAATGGGCTGTGATGATGAATATACAGCAATTAAGCCTAAATAAATTTAAATTAACAATAAAACGCAAGCTGTCTTTAAAGGGATACTATTCTATTAAAGACTATATGGCTGATAAAAATGCTTGGGATTAAGCCGCCGTTTCATACAGGCTATTCTAATATGAATGACTTAAAGCATGAATATTGTTATATTATGTTGCATTGTATAGCGGCACAGACAAATGAAGATTTATTTATTTATTTATTTAAACTTTATCGCACAAATTAAAATTAAAATGTACAAAAGGCGAACTTAATGCTGCAAGGCATTCTCTAATCAAGATTGTTACTAACCAATCGATAATTTAAAAGAGCATAGCCTGTGAGTTTCTTGCCAGTTCTTCTTACAGAGCGGTGGCTCGGAACTGGCACTTAGATTCGCTTACACTTAAATGTTTTTTGTTTTTTTAAATTATTTTGTTGCAAGTGAATCTAAGCTTCGTGATTTTAGTATAGTTATATTTTATTTGTTTTTGTTATTTTTTTATAATTTTGACGTTTTCAATTACTATGTAATAGTTTATGAAATAAAGTATTTTTGACTTTGACTTTGACTATGCAACAGTCACACAAAGGTTTACAACAATAAAGTAAAATATTTGAAACCACAAAAAACAATGAAATGAAAAGTTAAAGTAATGAGTTACGGCTTATTGCAATTACTTATCTATAATAAAACATAATTAAATAATTTGGTATGGTAAAGAAACATGAAAGTAGGTATAATGCAGTAGAGATATTCTAGCACTAAGAAGTATTCTAGGTGTAAAACTGAGTGATAGGATAAGGATTTAAGTGATAAGGGTCGATGCTGGTGTAAAAAGTTTGAAAAGGTATGTTTAAATGGTTTTGTCATATTGAGAGAATAGATGAGAGTAGACTAACGAAAGTGATTTATTATCGATGAGTGAATGGAAATGTTGGGAGGGGAAGACCACTTCAGACCTTCAATGACCAAATCCAGAAGATTTGCAGAAAGGGCAGGTCAAAAGTACCCTAAACCAACAGGTGTATAATATGAGAAGGTCAATGAGTGTGAATGAAGTGTGTGCCAAGATCGTAGCAAGTGGAAGGATGTGATCTCTGCCTACCCCCATGGAAAGGAGGCGTGACATTATATATGTATGTATCAGCTTCTTACCATTAGGCAGGACGTCATGTCAGGAGTCATTATAACATTAAATAAAGCGTGAAGCGGATAGCACTCACTCAATTGAGGCAACATCATTAATTATTTAAATTTAATTTAATTTACTACGCGAGAATCCATTTCCGAAATCCGTGTCTCTTTAAGAACTCAATATACCTATCTCTAAATAGATATAAACACTCAGAGTCGGTTCTTGATATATTGACTTTAAAACTCAAAGGTAAGACTAAGCGCACTTAGCTTAGCATCTAGGAAAAATTTAAAGTTAAATTGGTTCTGACTTACTGCAAGCTTACGTCTTAAGGTGAGACTACACGGTGCGCTGAAGAGCGATTCGCGATGCGACAGTGTTAGCGATTATTAATATTTATCTCAGCTCTTAAAATTACCTCTACTAAACTAAGCATCTTCACCTTGCAAAGAGTAGACCTTTTTTTACGGATTACAAATGATGTGATGACCTTCTCCCGCTGTTAGTGGGGCGCGAGGGTGTGTCAGACTTTTACTGACTAATAAAAACAATCCATTTTCTTTCTGGAGCCAGCTATGTCCCGAGGCACTCTTTCGAACAAAGCATCGTTATATCCTAGCAACAATTATTCTAGGTAGACCAATTAGTTAGCTTAGCTGAAGCTTAGAAGCCAAGGTCCACTTATTTATTTATTATTATTATTTATTATTATTTACTTACTCTTTATCGCACAAATTAAAAAAGGTACAAAAAGTAAACTTAATGCTACAAGGTATTCTCTCCAGTTAACCTTTGAGTTAGCAGAAAAGTATGAGGCAGTACGAACAAGAAAACATATAAACTTACTTACAAGTCTAATCAGATTTAGCTGAATTTAAGTTCTTACGAGGAGTGACTGCCGACAGGGGGATACAACATCATCATTATGTGATTACAGGATATTAGAAAGCACTGCCTGCCATAGACTTATAGGACAGCCGGGACCAACGGCTTAACGGATTATTTAGTCACATAACTTCGTAAAGTCATAAGTGTGCGACCATGGTTTAAACCCATAGAATTTGCAGACTCTGGGTCTCCTCTGGGCTAATAGATACTCTGCGATTAAGTTATAATAAACAAATAAAATACCGCAGTTGACGAATGATTTGATTTGATTTGCTTACGTTAATATTGTTTACACATACATAGTGATATAAGAAAGCTTTAGCTCACCAAGGCGTCGCAGTGGTTAGTGTACTCGCACCCTTAGCCTTAGAAGAGAGTTTCTAGTCTCTTGATACTTCTCTTTAAGTATATCGAGTTCCTTAGAACTTGCTACTAAGAAATAAGCTTATAATGTTAAACTTAAAGTATGTACTTGAACATTAATGGTTGTTTATTTAGACTTTTAGAGGTAGAAAAGTTTCGTAAACGTATTTTTGATCTTTCTAGCCTTTGTAAAGATACTACTATGTTGTAAGCGAAATGTGATGTGAAGATGTCAGATTCCAACTGTTTATTTAATTAAACTATAATAAGTTCGCACGTACATCACATATACACATGAAACTCACTCGCTTCAGCATCCATACATCCAGTCATAGCCTCACTAATTAAGGAAAAATTAATAGATCAGTGGTCAAAATGGCTTACAGCATTTAATAATAATAATACATACATACATTCATGCCCGTAGCTCCGAAACCTATTGCCGCTTGCCGATCACTTTTATGTTCGCCAGAGCCTCGTGCGTTAATCGGCAGTTGCACCAAGTGAGGTTGGCTTGGGCTTCTTAGGTCTACGTAGGATACCTATACACCGATTACTATGCACAAATACATTCAATAATAATAACAATAACAATTCTGTTACAATCACAACAATTATTTAGTTCGAAGAAAAGTATCTTTAAGAACTAGTGTTATTTACACTACATAACGGATAAACATGTACAGTACAGCAAGTACCTTTGTTTTTGTAAAACGTACATAGAAAACACCCAGACCAGAATAAATATTCATGTTCATGCACACAAAGATTTGTCTTGAATGGGAATCGAACCCACGACCACAGGAGCGGAGTGCACAGTAAACTGAGCTCCATATACACACATACATTTACATAATGTCACGCCTCTTTCCTATAGGGGCAGGTAGACATTAAATCCTTCCTCTTACTACGATACACATTCTTAGCTCATAAACATTTTTATACGAGCCCGTGGCCTTAGGGTACTTTTGACCTGCCTTCTTTATTATTACATTTTTATGATTTAATCTCTTACAATCACATAATTATTAAGCTCCAAGATAAGTAACATTAACAACTTGTGTTACATACACCCTTAATTATATTTGTTGTATTTAATTTATAATTGTTTTTAAATTTGTCCTTTGCGTTGCCATATTTTTTTTGGAACTGGGCTATATATTTTTTTCTTCTTCTAACAATTACATCAACCCACTATTTAGTTCCAAGATAAGTATCATTAAGAACTTGTGATATGGATACTAATTATAAACAGATAAACTTACTTACACAGACGAGAACAAGTATTCATGTGTATGCAGACTAATATTTGTCCTATGTGGGAATCGAACCCACGGCCTCAGGAGTGGAGTGTAGGATACTAACCTCCGCGCCATATAGGTCGTCCCATATTATATTCATCTATTTAATGAATTATCGACTCTTGAACCATTATGTCACTTATTATATATTATTATAGAATATTTATTTTTGAAGTTTACTGATTTCATATCAACGTTCCTTTGCTCCCAGTGTTTTACTTGGGGCGTTGTTTTTAAAATATTAAACCACATATACAAACATTTCCTTATATAAAACAAATAATTAGGAAGTTATTAAATAACAAAAAACGTAAATACATATAAAAGTACCGAATTATGATTATCAACTGGACTTCTTGGCGGGAAAGTGAAGCGTCATGTCTGCAGTTTAGTTTTATTTTCTAAAATTTGTGATATTTCTAACATAAATGTGTAATAACGATGGATTATTAACCGTTAAGTGTTTGTGAACATACATGACTGTTGGTAAACCAAATAAAACAGTGCAACATTGAAAAGTGTTCAAATTTTCTTTACTGAGGACTCAAGGGGCTTAGGGGAGGGTATCTCATTTACCATTTATCATCTTTATCACCACTCATTCTCATTTACTATGAATTACATATTATTAATATATCACTTACTTGACACTGGCTAAATGTGCTAGACGCACGAAGCCATTATTTAAAAGAAAGAAAGAAAAGATTATCAACTTAAAACAGCAAACTACAACAGTGTAAAAAAATCATCTGACAATGTTGCTCCTCGTTTCACAAGCCTCGTTCTGCCCCATTGAAGAACATGTCAAAAAATGATCGTCTGTTGATAAATGAACTATGTTGATGTCAGGCCCGGAGAGTGATCAATCAAGGCGTCCATACGGCAGCATCATTATCTGCAAGACACGAGTTACTACCATCAACCACTACCCGTGGTTTTAACGTGAGGTCCCACTGCAAGCGAGTGGCGTCGTTGTTCTCCATACAGCGGCGACATTATCTGCAAGACACGATTCGTGACCATTCACCGCTAATCGTGGTTTACGTGTACGGTGATGGTGCTAAGGGAAGACAAGGTGGTCAAAGTGAACCAGACTGTCGATCGTGCGGGTTTCTGAAAACCTGGTCGAGTTTAATGCCACCAAAACCCAGGTTTGGGCATTCTTCGCTGAAGTATCTCGGCGTCCTTCTCGACAGCAGATGGGACTTCGAAGCTCACCTTCGGCACCTAGGACCGAGGTTGGTGAGCACGGCGGGAGCTCTATCTCACCTGCTCCCCAATCTCGGGGGAGGTGGCGGCAGTTGCCGTCGCCTTTACATGGGGGTGGTGCGATCCAAAGCCTTGTACGGGGCCCCAATTTGGGCGAGCTCCGTATCGGGTCGCCATCGACGGATCCTGCGACGGCCGCAGAGAGTCATGGCGACTCGTGTTGCTAGGGGGTATCGCACCATCTCCCATGAGGTGGCATGCGCGCTCGCCGGGTTTCTTCCGTGGGACCTCGACGCCGAGGTTCTCTCGGCGGTGTTCTGGCGTGGCGCGCAATCCCGGAGCCAGGGTCTCCGCCCGGCACCGGACACTGTGGTGCGGTGGCGTAGAGACGCTCAGACGCAGGCTCTGGGCGCTTGGCGGCGGCAGCTCTTGAGGAGTGCCGATGGTGCCGAAGGTTCGAGGCGCCGTATCCTCGAGGCGGTCGGGCCCATCTTAGAGCGATGGGTCGGCCGTTGGTGGGGGTCGATGTCCTTCCGGCTCACGCAGGTGCTTTCCAGGCACGGTTGTTTCGGGAAGTATCTGTGTGACGTCGCCGGGGGGGAATCGACCCGGTGCTGCCACCACTGTGACTGCGCAGTCGACACTGCGCAGCACACGTTGGTGGAGTGCCCAGCGTGGGCGAGGCCACGGGCGACGCTTACCGCGGCCCTGAGTGGAGTCGCTCTCTCGCTGCCGACCATCATGTGAATGATGGTCGAAAGCGAGACGGCGTGGGAGGCGATGGCCTCCTTCTGCGAAGTGGTGATGTAGCAGAAGGAGGCCGCGGAGCGGGAGAGGGAGCGGGATCCGCTCTCACTCCGGCTACGCCGTTGGCGCAGCGGGCGGGCAAGGAGGGCCCGTCCAGCCGCGCCTGGAGGGTCTTAGGTGGCTGGGGCAGGGGGCCCCTTCCGTCTAGCTATAGACCCTCCCAGAAGTCGGCCAGTTACAACAAAATATCTTTGCTTTGTAGAAATAAAACTGTGGCTAAAAGAACAATAACATTTATACCAAAAACCAATAATCGTTTTGAGAGGTTTAACAATAAATTATTATCATTTAGTTTACCCATGGTAGATAAAAGCAATGACCCTAATATTTTATATAATATGTTTTTTAGCGACTTTTGTAGTACTTTTCAATCAATATTTACTCCCAAAACGATTAAGGTAAATGATAATGCTGCCTTTAGTGAATGGGCTACTCCTGGGCTACATAAAAGTAGAAAGAGACTGTATGAACTGTATGACGAAAGAAATGTTAACAATAGTGAACAATTTCATAATTATGTAAGGAAATATTCTAAAATATTTAGAAAAGCATGTCATGCGGCAAAGTCTTGTTATTTGAGCTATAAAATTAAAAATTGTGATGATAAGATTAAAATGACATGGAATATTATTAATAGTGAAACGGGAAGAAATAAGAATTATAATAATAAGTTTAAACTCAACATTGATAGCAAGACGCTTACATCGGACTTAGATATTGCCAATGCTTTTGAAGACTTCTTTACTAATATTCCAGTGTCTACTACAAAAACTTTAAATTCCTCGCCTACTTTAGCGGAGGCTATTTTAAGAGATAATGTAAACATATGTACAGAAGATTTTATGTTTAATCATGTAACACCCATATATACATTTAATACTCTTAATGTTAAAAAGACTGCAGACCTCTGGGGCAATTCCATCGTAGTTACCAAGCCTATCATTGTTTCGGTGGCGCACAGCTTAGCTATAATATTTAATAAATGTATAGATTGCGGCACGTTTCCAGATTTAATGAAAAATAGTAAATACATTCCACTATTTAAATCGGGCAGTACAGCAGACCCAACTAATTTTAGACCTATTTCAGTGCTGCCTACTTTTAGTAAAATTTTTGAAAAACTTATTTACAACCAAATGTTAAGATTTTTTAATAAAAATGATGATGAAGATAATAAAAGAGATGAACGGATCCGGGGGACGTTGGCCGCGGGCGGGGTGCCAGAAGCTACAAACCCAGGCACTGGCCCCCTGCCCCTTTTTCAACAGCGGTGGGCGTCGTCGGAAGTTTTTTAGTGAGTAGGACTGCGGTGGTCGCGTCTGCCGCAGTGAGCCCCACACTCTCATCCCGGTCCCCCCATTGGCCGGGAGACAGTGCGTAAACAGCATTTTTTTACCGACGATAAAAAAAAAAAAACGGTTTGGGCATTCTTTTCCAAGGTTACTCCTTTATGACTCGTCCCTCTCTTCAGAATTTCAGTAGACCTCAGCGTTCTTGGCATGAAGATCGGTCAGGACCTAAACCCGAAATGCTACATCGAGAGTGTTATTTCAACTGCCTCCCTTAAGTTGGGTATCCTCAAAAAGGTAAGGCGGTTTTTCACGACCGAGCAGCGCAGTTTGTTATACAAATGACTCAAGTGCGATGAAGTGGGGAATATTGTTCCTATCTTTGGGACGATTCTGTTAACTACCTTCGGTTCCATTTTTATGTGAGATGCCACTACACGTAGCATCGCTAATATCGCTCTTAGAGGTTGATCAACCAAAACATTAATACGTCGGCATTAATTACAAGATACGAAAAGCGACCATCAACCAATGCACGAAGTTTAAATGCACGGCGTGTAAGGCATTAGGCGTAGCGTTTATAATCTAAGCCGTCAACTTCTGTTACCAACCTTACCTAAAAAGGGGTGATCGTAGTGCTTTATTCGTTTTTTATTTCTAGGAGAACACTTCATACCCATATGTTATATCTATGTGTCACAGCGGAAGACCTTGACAGTTCTATTACTCTCGATTTAGTAAAATGGCGCTTCTAGCTCTAAGTGACTGTCACAAATGCTTCTAAAAGAGCAATTTTTTTCGAGCCCTGTTTAGCCTAAATGTTTAAAATTTTATTTGCACCTCCCGCTGACAGTAGCGCCACAAACCGACTACTGTTGTAGCTATTAAATGCTTGAAACTCCTCAGAACTTGGCCGGTTTTCGGGTAGTATCTCCGTCAACTTAACCACACTTGTTCAAGTTTAAATTGTAAGGCTTATTATCAGGTTTTGTTTGAGTGGTCCTACCAGTGATGTACTTTTAAGCCTTTGAAGTTCTTACTCTCTAAAGTATCGATGTAAACAGAATTTGTTGGAGCCGTTTCAAAATATACACAATTTGTTGGGAGGAGTTTGTTTGGCCTGGTTGTCAATGTTTTTATAAGTAAGCAGTTATCGGACTAGGGGATCGATGATTCATAGCAATTCTATTTTTAGTTCTAAGTAAGTGTCATAGGAAGGGAGATGAGACGAGATTTGATTACCTTTTGAATACTTTGTTAAGATTGGGTATAGAAGCGCTGTTTGAGGTATTCAACAATATTTATTTATTTACAATATATTACAAAAAGTATGTATATTTTAATTTTTATTTAGAAGATTTTATGAACAAATTTTAAGGATTAAACTTTAAATCTCACTTCTTTTGTAGCTAAAGTCAAAGGCCAATATGAATAAATGTACACACGGCTGTATGCCCATAATTTCCAACTGCACAAATTTGACAATTTTTTTATTGGATTTGTAATTGTCAGAACAAACTTTGTATAATAGATAATATTAAAAAAGTTGTTTCCAAAAATTTGTAAATTTGGGAAAGCAATAAAATTGCCAATCCGCACTGGGTCCGCGTGGTGAATTATGACCCAATACCCTCGCACCTTGGTATGTGAGAGGAGGCTCGTGCTCAGTAGTGGGACGTGAGATGATGATGATGAATAAAATTTCCACATATAAAATTCACTTCTCACAACTTTTCATTATAATCATTGCGTTCGGCATAGTCAGTCGTTTGACAGAAAGCGCAAATGACAAAATGAATTTAAATAAAACAGGACATCGATGTTGGGTCAGCCAGTACATAATAATCTTGAACTTGGCTCTCATTTCACATTTATATTTTATTGTACAAGAGTTTTAGGAAACTTAGTGCTTTTAGACGAATCCAATTTATGAATTTTACTTGCATACTCGCCGCTGCATTAAAGCTACACTAACGCGTGTAAAAACAATACTGTACTGAAAGCTTAATCTAAGCTCCATCAAAGTAATACTTTTCTCCTAAGGTGGAGAATTATGTGAGATCGCTAAAATTAAGGCTTTTAAATTTGATTCTTCTTGTACGGAAATAATGTAAAAAAAAGACATTACTCTTTATCATATAACACATGAGAACGCGTGGTTAAAAATAAAATAACCCGTTTAATTTTAATATTATATGTTCTTGTCTTTTTTCCGGCTATTTTACTAAACTTTATTTATTGAGGTTTGTTTTTTACGCAGTAAAATAATAAAAGTGGGTGCCCTTTGGTTCGCCTAAAATTGTTTGTCCTAATATGGTTTGGCCAAACCGTTTTGGCCTAAACTTAAAACGTACAATTATTGTTTCGCCTAAAAATAGTTTTGCCACCATTATAGTTTGGCCTAAGAATTGAAAGGCCTAATTTTAGAATGTCTAATGTAAAATAGCCTAAACTATAATGGCATAACTTTATTTTGGCAAAACGATTATTTCGCAAATTTATAAAAGCACAAATTTTAGCATATCTAAAATGAAATGTGCCAATAATGTATTGGAATAAAAGCATAGAATTGTATTGAGAAAATAAATTGACAGAAGCGAATCGCTGCAAACTCGCTTCCACGTAGTCTAGGGTAAGGACCCTAGAGTGCAATATAAGCCCGCGTAGGCGCGGAGGGGTGAGGCGGCCCGCGAGGTAAGGAACAGGTGGGTTGAGCTCGCCGCCGGGGCTAAGGCTGGCTGGCGAAGCCGGCCAGCAAGCCAAAGACTCGGTGGTGAGCGAAAACCATCTGCGACGAAAAGCTCGCGTGGGACCGCCGGAGTCCCGCAGCGCCGAAGCCGTGACGGAAACTATGCATGCTGCATGCCTGCATGCATGCTGCATGCCTGCTTGTATGCTGCATGCCTGCTTGTATGCTGCATGCCTGCTTGCATGCTGCATGCCTGCTTGCACGCTTACATGCTGCATGACTGCACGCATGTTGCATGTCTGCATGCATGATGCATGCCTGCTTGCATGCTGCATGTTTGCATAAAAATTAGTAGGCGTTTTGTACTTTATGATTTTTAATTTTGTGCGAATTAATATTAAGGAATTGTAAACTTTAGGGATTACGAATTTTTCTGCCAAATGATGCATTTGGTAAATGACAATGTGGCGATAAAAAGTTAGGCAAAGTGAAATTAGGGCAAACACGATTCTGAAGAGTGAAATTAGGCGAAAAAAATTTAGGCTTTTCGTTTGGGTGACATTACAAATTAGGCGTATAAAAAATTAGGCGATCCGATAGGGACCCAATAAAAGTACATACACTTTTTAAAAATAAAATCAGCCTTTACTTTTACTTACAACATTTGCTGTGAATGATTCGTCAAAATTGGTTCAGCTGTTTCGGAGATGAGTTGCACCATACAGACTGAACAATATGCGAATAAATGTTTTGTTGTCACAGTACCATATCCTTGAAATATAAAGGTATTATTTTCGTATATATGTATATTCAATAATGTAGATTTTCTTTATTTTTTAAATATATCTCGAGGCTCGAGCCGCCTCTTGCCAACTAATTCAAGAAGGATTAATGTCTCAGATCCGAGACGGATTGGCAAAGGCAGGTGCCCGCACCCAGTTGTTAAAAACTTTTCAGTCGCACAATCGGGCTTCAGTCTTGGTTTCTGCCGATTTGTAAGTAAAATTTTATTCTTATGGACAATAAATAGGGAGTCCTTCGAAATACTCTGCGTGTTTTGCGCTGCGTGATCTGTGCTGCGTGATCTGCGCTGCGTTGTTTGCGCTGCGTGGTTTGCGCTGTTAGATATAGGAGGCCCTTGCTTTGTAGTGGGACTTTAAAGAACTAAGATGCTTATTGTAATGATACAGTTATATTTCTAAATTTAATTATTTATTTATTTAATATTTATTGCACACAAAAAACTAATACAAAGGCGAACTTAATTCTTTACCTAAATACATTCATACAATCATGCCTGTTTCCCCATAGGGGTAGGCAAAGGCATGTTATACGCCCCCCCCCATCCGACCTCGTCGTGGTGGGGCAGAGTACCTCCCGGTAGGGCGCAGGAGGCGCTAGGAAAAAGGTAACACCCAGAGATTGGCGACTCTGGGTGCCCTTAGTACTGACTACCGGGGGGAAACTAAGAGGGACCTGTGGAGGGCGCAGTGTGCGGGCCAGGAGGGCCCGTCAAGCAGCGCCAGGAGGGTCTTAGGCAGCGGGGTCAAGGGGCCCCTGCTGTCAAACCATGGACCCTCCAAGAAGTCGGCCACACACGCTATGGTCGCACAAGGAGGTAGGAGGGGCGCGTCCACTGAGTCTCTCTGAGGAGGTCCCGGTTTTGGTCCGGGGGACGTTGTCCGCGGGCGGGGTGTCAGAGCTGCAATCCAGGTACTGGCCCCCCGCCTCTTTCTCAACAAGCGGCGGGCGTCGTCGGAAGATTTTTAGTAGTTATTACTGCTGGCGGTCGTGTCTGCCGGTGTCGAGTCCCACACACCTCTCTCGGTCCCCCTTTGGCCGGGAGACAGTGCGTAAATGCATTTTGTTACCGACGTAAACCAAAAAAATAAAAAATAAATATTATACGCCCACATTTCACCAATTGTGTTGTTGATTCCACGTAATAGGTGGCGATCCTGTTGCCTCTTACCGGAAACTTCTATATTTGCCAGAGCCTCGTTCGTTAATCAGTAGGTCACCACTTGCACGTGAGGTTGACTTGGGGTCCAATGATGATGGAAGGATCCCTGTTAGGGTGCACAGGGTATGGACTTATATTTCTTATGAAGACTATATACATGTTTATTGTTGTTAATGCAGAAGTTTAGTTTTTATAGATCACGTGAAAAAAAATATGTTTTTTTTATCATAGGATTTGTGTCCGTCATCTCAGCCATATGATGAAGCCTATTTTAAAAAAACAATGATTCTTCCATAAAACACTACAAGACTTCTTGGCGGAAAAGTGAAGCGTCATTTATTTAATTTTGTTTGATGTTCTAAAATTTGTGATATTTTGAACATTAATGTGTAATAACAGTGGATTATTAACCGTTAAGTGTTTGTAAACGTACATGAGAGTGTTGGTAACTAAAACAAAACAGTGCAACATCACTTTTCAAATTCTCTCAAGATGTCCATGTGAGATCTCAATGTAGTCTCACATCTTTACATAGAACTCAAAGGGTTTGGGGGGGAGGGGGGCATCTCGTTCTTATTTATATAATATTATTCATATATCTCTTACTTGACACTGGCTAAATGTGCCAGACGCACGAAGCCATAATTTCAGAAGAAAATTAAAACATCACAATGTTCTTGAGGCGGAGTTTCTGTTCCATATCTGCCCAGCTGTCTTTTTACGTCGTCTGACTGCTATCCGGAGAGACTGTTAGTCTCGTATCTTCTAGGAATTATTCTCTGTATAGGTATAATTTTAATGAAAATTCAAATTATGTCTCTGCCGTAATATTAATTTACTTCTTAAAAATACCCTATACTCATCTCGGTTCTCAAACACATGCTTGGCTTGCATTAGTACCATAATGGTAATAGTAATATTAACTATAATGTTATAACTCTATCAAAAATTAAAGTAATTATTTCTATTGAAATAATAATGGATTCTAATGTAGAATTATTGACCACCGATATAGCGGGGTGCGGTTTTACCAGCAGTATGCTCCTGAGATCGGTTCGATTTCCACATTGAACAAATCTAAAAACGAATATTTGTTCGAGTCTGGGTGCTCTTCTATGTAAATTCAACTAGCAGCGACCTGCGGTTTTACCCGCGTGGTCCCCGTTCCTGTGGAAATATCAGGATAAGGAGTATCCTATTTGTTAGTCCAGGACTGCAGCTATACACGTACAAAGTTTCATCACAATCGCTCCAGTAGCTTTTGCGTGAAAGAGTAACAAACATCCATCCACACATACAAACTTTCACGTTTATAATATTAGTAGGATATGTATTTACAAAAAAAAAAAAAACTGTTATTAAGTATCCATAGCACAAATTCTTAACACGGATCTAATTTATTATAAGTGTTAGTATTAGTATAATTAATTGGTTCAAATGTCATTATTTTTTTTTTTATTTCCTTATTTAATTATATGTGACCCCGTTCAAGTAGCAAGCGATGATTGGTATCGACAACACATTCGGCTTCTCCTTGCCCCATTTCCTCTAATTGGCGTTTCCTAGGAACTTGCCGCCCTTGGGGCTAATTAGACCAGTTATCAGTTGCAAGCCTTACACAATACTTTACTACTTACTTACTTTAAAAAAAAAGTTCCTTAGGTCTTTATAGGACACCAGGCTATTAATCAAAAAACATTACTATTTTATCTACAAATACATCAAAAAAAAACGATAAAATATGGATAACTTCTTCTCTGTGAATTCTGCTTTACATTAATGATAATTTCCATCTACCTAGTTATTGAAATTGCAGCCCACGGGGACTAATCAGCCTGTTAGTTAAGAGCCCTACACCATACTTTACGACTGAGTTCTTCGTTTTATAACACTATGTTATAGTGGATTATCCGATGAAGCATACATAATTATATATGTATTATATCTTCAACAATAACTAATGACTATACATAAAAAAAATTACTATAATACTGGCCTTGACAAAGAATCTATTTGCTACCGTTTCTTTAATATGGTACCGCTCATAATAATAATTATCTCTTTCATTGTTGTTAAAACAAAATTATATAGAATTTCCATTTTGTGTGTAAATATTTGACGAATTTAAATGATCCTGTTGATCTTAAAGACAATTTTTATTTTTTGCATTTAATTTGATTTTTCTATGCTTACGCTGACTACCCAGGGTCTGGTTAATGGTCTTACTTAGCGAAAAGTTATTACATGAAAGTTATCTACATTTTCTATTGAATATTTCATACTGATCTGTCCATAATATAAATTACGTTTCCATCTCTGCTTAACTTGAAAATGAATTTATCGAAATTTTCAGTGTCAGAGGTAAAATTTCAAACTGATCTGTCAATAATATAAATTACGTTCCCATCTCTGCTCAACTTAAAAAAAATTTACCGAAATTGTCAGTCTTGGAGGCGAGCAATAAATATTTATTTCAATCCAAATTACATTCATACACTGACCGAAAGCAGCCTCGAGGAGAAAAATGAAATCAACGGCGACGTACACCTGAAAATTAGGAGATATTGAACGTGTAACTGGGAGTACCGTGGAGGAACCGACGTGCTTCGACTCCAGAGCCTCCGCCAATCTATGAACATGTCATTGTGTAAGTTTTCTAGAAAATAACACGCTCAATGTTCAATGATAATATTCACTAGAACCTTACACCTAACAATTTCATACGATTTTCTTCAACGTATTTTCTAGATTATAGATACTAAATAAAAGCATTTTGCGTATATTACATCATTATAAAACATAATTTCTTTAGACGTAAACTTGTAGACAGACTGAAATGTATACCGATGTAAGTATCCAGAAGTGTTGATTATTCAAAAGTTACTAATGTTCTTATGTTTAGACGGAAACTAAACTAACTACGGCGATACTAGGTGGTCGGAAGCGATCGCTGAAGTAAAACAGTCTTTGGATGGAATACTGTTTGTGTAGCATTTTATTTTTATTATTAAACGGTTTTATTTAGCTCACCCCTTTTGTTTTATTCTTGGGTCAAATTTAGTAATTCAAATTTCACCCTCTTCCTGTCAACCGATTAATCTGAAATTTGGTATACACTTTGGATTTTGGTGACAATACAATTATGGTTATTCATTATCATTATAAATTCAAGATGGCCGCAGCTACAAAATGGCGGATAACGTAGGTTTTATCAATCCCATCAATATGGGTATCAAATGAAAGGGCTCAACAAGCAGAATACAATATACCATAAAAAATTTAAATCCAAGATGGCGGCCGCTAAAAAATGGCGGATAACGTAGGTTTTATCAATCCCATCAATATGGGTATCAAATGAAAGGGCTCAAACTAAAAACTAGAAAATAAAAATAGGTAAAAAAACTTTTTAAGTTAAACGTTAAACCGTTAAACTTAAAAAGTTTTTTTACCTATTTTTATTTTTTAAATCTTTTTAGCACACAAAAATATAATACAAAGGCGAACTTAAAGCCAAATCTCTACTAGTTAACCATAGGGTATATCGAGCGCTTCCGTGTTTCAGTCATCTCTTCCACAGGTAGTCGTTAAGCTATGGTCTTCCTCTATTCGTGTTCTTCATATTTAAGGATCGTGGCCACCTCCTTTCATGATCTTAGATTTCAGTGGTCCGCCATCTTTCGCTACTCGAACAGCATCGTAGACGGTGGAGCTGACAATGGTGCGAATCTCTCCTACAGCCACGTGCTGCGGTCGCCAGACTTTCTTCCTTCCACTTTAACAGTAACTACCAGTGTTTCAAGGTTGTCTTCGCCTTTCCTGACAATTAGGTGTACTCTAGGACTCGCTATTAGTGGGACTTTATTGAACTGAGATGCTTTTATTAATGATACAGTTATATTTCTAAATACATACATAAAATCACGCCTGTTTCCCCAAAGAGGTAGGCAGAGATATATTATAAGCACACACTTCGCCAATTACATTGTTGGTCCCACGTAATAGGTGTTGAGCCTATTACCGCTCACTAATCGGCAGGTGCACCACTTGCAGGTGAGGTTGGCTTCAGCTCGTTAGATGTTGGTAAGATCTATATCCACACCCTTAATCTAGTCGTAATTAGACTACTAATGAATGAAACAGAAAGCAAAATGCCAAAAAAGAAATAACAACGAAAAATTCAAGTGTTGATTTGTTCCTTTTGAAAGTTAAATTGTGAGAAGATCAAGCAACAGAGGCATTCTGTAGACATTGAATTCGTTAACACAAACTCGACTGTATAAATAAAGCCGAATCACTAACCACAGTTGAGCACGTACCAGCAACTAATATAGAGACGAAATAACTTTTTAATAAAAAAGTTGTCGTAGTTGACATTTCAATCATCATTATTGGCGACCAATATGGCGTTGGAATGTCTGCAGTGTAGAGAGGACATGGCCTCGCCCCTAAAAGAAACAAAAAAAATTGTGCATTAAAAATATTGGTCTTTATTCGGGTAGTTGTCATGTACTATAAATATTTAAAAAAAAATTAAGATAGAAGCAAAAGTGACTCCTTCTCGTCTATGCTCGATGAAAAAGGTAAAAATTCTTGCAGGGTTTTATCATGGAACGTTTCTTGTAGTGTTTAACTATAGATACCTGATTAAGAGTAATCGTAAATTCCTCTGTGCGAATGAAAAAAAGTGCGAATTTTCTATTAAGTGCTTTTTGCACTAATGTGTTGATGTTTAGCAATCTCGTAAAACATCCTTAGGATATATTATGCTTAATGCTAACTACAAATGATTTCCGACTTTCCCTTCAACCACAAAATAGAAAGGTTCCGAAGTCTAATTTCAGCTGATCATCTTGACCTTGGGATAAGACTAATGCTATTCGTCTGTTCATCTATCTGTTTTCTTTTATGTCACCACAGTTTGCAGGCTGAAGTGGCAATGGGCGGGGCACATAGCTCGAAGAACCGACGACCGATGGGGCGTTAAGGTTCTTGAATGGCGACCACGAATCAGCAAACGTAGTAGAGGGCGGCCCCCAACGCGATGGACCGATGATCTGGTCAGGGCGGCGCGGCGGGGAGCCGGTGGATGCAGGCGGCAAAGAATCGATCTACGTGGAAAGCAATTGGGGAGGCCCATGTTCAGTAGTGGACTTCAGATGGCTGAAATGATGAATGATGATGATGATGATGTCACCACAGTAGCTCAGAGTTGAAAGTTGAGAGAACAGGTGTCCTTTATAAGAAAAATATACACTTCAGTTTTGTTTTCTTTAGCCCTTCTGCCTATAACTGTTGGATCTCTTATATCACAAATTCTGACATTTGTCTCGAGTTTACTTGTACTTGTACTTGCGTTATATACTTGTATATGTTAATTGTAAAATCCTGTGCCTAGGAACTAATAAAGAATACTAATAATATATATTTGTATATAAAGCGATTGGATACTTATTTGTTCAGGCAAAAGACAAACACACTAAAGAGATTGAGAAAGTAAACCCAGAGCTTCTGCACCTCCCTATTTCTACACTCAAGGGCTCATTGGAAGGGGCCAAGTGGAATTTGAATAATTGTATCGATCGCTCTTCCCTTTACTAATTGAAAGATTTCAACTCCACCAAAGATTTGATTACTGGAAACTCAGCGAGAAATTTGTGTTTCTGCTCACTGTCAGATATTCATCTTAATAAAACTCCCGTTTCGATTTCTATTACGAATAATAAAGTTCGTGGCAATTGAAATTGATTTGATTGACGGACTAAACAATTTATTGGGTAATTTTGGTTGGTTTCTAATGCTTATATGAAACGCTCGTAGTTCTGCGGTGCTCGGTGGTCGGAAACGATCACCAAAGTACAGCAGAGTTTACAGAAAGGCCAGTCCTTGGATGGGTGACCGTTTGTGTGGCATTTGATATCGAGCGCTTCCGTGCTTCGGAAGGCACGTTAAGCCGTTGGTCCCGGTTTTCACTTAATGTAGTAGTCGTTAAGCCATGATAGAGGCCTAATGGTCGGCTTGAAAAAATCTAACAGCAGGACGGCATAGACCTGCCTCCGCCAATCCGCACTGGGTTAGCGTGGTGGAGTATGACCCAATACCCTCACACCTTGATATGTGAGAGGAGGCTTGTGCTCAGTAGTGGGACGTTAATGGGCTGTGGTGATGAAGGCTTTTATACATCAAAACTTCGTGGCCTGGTGACTATCACACCATAAATTATGTAGACATACGGTGTTATAATTGCCCTGAAGGCTGCAGTGCAGCAGGCTTAAATCATCTGAATCATTTACCGCTTGAATGTGGACAAATAGATCTGAGAGAAACGCTGAACAATCGCAGCTTTAGTCGTGTAATATTCATTTCGAGAGAAATATCTTCAACTATTCAAACTTTGTTTAATTATTTCACCACAATAGTACTAGACGGCACAAAAATTCAAAGGACGACGTCTAATATAATGTCAAAAATTCAAAGCTGATGTTCCAACGGTTTTGGCTTTAATCAGAATTATCACTGCAACTTGCCACTGTATATAAGGCTTTATCAGTAGTGCTTTATTCGAGCTGGCAAGATGTACAGGCCACAGTTGCACATTGGGCTTAGCATCTGCATCACGTTAAGCAACCCTGAACCACAGTCGTCTTGCAGCATCTGCAATTCACGCCGATATCATCAGCCCGGCGTGTCTCTTTTCCAAATTGGCAGTATGTACAAGTCTACATCTTGCTCATTGGACTTGGCGTCAGCGTGGTCAGCGGCGAGTCGGCCTAGTTGCAACATCTACGTGCAGCGTTGACACTTTACACAGACGTTGCACTTCTTTATATCTTTACATGTGTACATAACATGTAATTCATATATAAACCTAACAATTATCTGCAATAAATACATTTCAACCGTCCGTGTTGGATCTCATTCCTCTCTCTGCAGCTCCTACTGTCGGCCGGGGCTGCACCCCGGTCCAGTCCCTTCCCTTACTGCTGGTGGCCAGGGCACCCCCTTGTACAGTACTCCATTCCCTTCTCATCCGCTGGTGGCCAGGGCGACCCCTTGGTTACAGCACTCCTTTCCCCTCCGCTGGTGGCCGTTGGACTCGCCGCTGAACACGCTGACGCAAAGTCCAATGAGCAAGATGTAGACTTGTACAGCTGCTTTAATTATAAGAATATTAATCGGATATTAAACTGAAAAATGGCCGCCAACTGCTGAGACTCATTATTGCAATGGTATGCGTTCCTGAAAGATTAATGTTTTATTAATCTAATCAACCTCTACTCAGATAACAATTTATCTACGTTCCCTACAAATTATCGTAACAAAAAGTAGGTAGTTACCAAGTAATTTAATTAAAAGTAAATCTTTTTTTCCAAACGCAGGCCAACCGTAAGGCGGGCACAGTCATCAATCTTCGCAGGAACAAATTCTTTGTCCCATCTTCTAAGAAAATATACGAGGGCATTCCTGTCACTCTTAGGACACAGCGCTCAACTCGAAAACGGGCACGTGAGTTGGATGTGAAAATGATTTCTACTAGATCCGTATTCAAAATCCATTCGAATATTCTGCAGCTGTAAAAAGTAGTGTTCAATCTGAGTTATTCCTTAGTATTATATAACTAGCGACACACCCTTACTTTGCTTCGGCATTTGTTTATTAAACATTTTAATGCTAATAGTTTAAATATTAGAGGGCATGAGTTATAGGTTATCCGTCCCTATTATCCGTGTTTGTAGCGAAGGGAGAAAATTTATAGATGGATAGATGTTATTGACCAAAAATAATTTAAAAACTACAGATTACAATGAATTTAGCATACAATGAAAAAGGCCAACCTAGGCGGTCTTATCGCTAAAAGCGATCTCTTCCAGACAACCCGTCGCAAAGGAGAAAACAGGAAAGCAGTGGGCAGAACACATAAACTTTCAAAAGAATAAACACTAAAACTATTTGTTAAATATAAAGAAAATACACAAATATACAAAATAGTCAGCCAACTGATTGCTAACAAACATAATATTATTACTGATATTCAGCCAAAATCAATACGTTCTGCAAATAAATTTGGTCTATTTTGAAACAGTTTAAACGGGACGCCGTTACTAGGCAGTCGAAAACGCTTACTACAATAAAGCAAAGTTTACAGATGTCAGTCCATGGATGGGTGACGGTACCGCTTTGGTAGTTGTTAAACCCATTAACCTCTTACGGGGAGTCGTAAGAGTAAATGAAGAGAAGTCCTACGTCGTTCAGCGTGTTGGCTTGAATTGCAATTAATAACCCACCTGCCCAGCGTGGTGATTATGGGCAAATACTCCCTGTTACTGTTTTGTAAGCCTTCAAAAAATATTATTATTATATTACAAGTTTATGACATAAATAATATCAGAATAACTTTTCATTAAACATTGAGCATGCTATTTATTTTCTAGAAAACTTTATAGTGAATGTTCATAGATTGGCGGCGGCTCAGGAGTCAAAGCACGTCGGTTCCTCCACGGTGCTCCAGGTAACACGTTCAATATCTCCTAATTGCCAGGTGTACGGCGCCGTTGATTTCATTTTTCTCCTCGTGTCTGCCTGCGGTCGGTATATGAATTCAATTTGGGTTGGAAACACATATTTGTTGCTTGCCTTTGAGGCAGAAAGTTGTGGAGAAATAAGAACGATATTCATTAATATTGGTTCTGAAAATCATAGTCGTAAGTAGGAACTAAAATAAAAAGTGTGAAAAGCGATTCGAAGATGTGTACACGAATGAATGTTTACGTCTATGTAAGTAATTTTGAAGCGCTCGTAGCTCTGCGGTGCTCGGTGGTCGGAAACGATCACCGAAGTACAGCAGAGTTTACAGAGGTCAGTCTTTGGATGGGTGACCGTTTGTGTGGCATTTGATATCGAGCGCTTCCGTGCTTCGGAAGGCACGTTAATCTGTTAGTCCCGGGTATAAGTCGTTAAGCCATGTTAGAGGCCTAATGGGCGGCTTGATAAATTCTAACAGCAGGACGCCATACACCTGCCTCCGCCAATCCGCACTGGGTCTGCGTGGTGGAGTATGACCTAATACGCTCGCACCTTGGTATGTGAGAGGAGGCTCGTGCTCAGTAGTGGGACGTTTATGGGCTGAGATGACGATGATGAAGTATATTTATTTGTTGTTGAATACTCACAGTGAAAATAATACGACCGATATGGCATGGTGGCGAGTATAACCGCAATCTGCTGCTGATGTCGTAAGCTCGAATCCCACACAGGACAAATCTTCGTCTGCATAAACATGAATATTTTTCTGGTCTGGGTGTTTTCTGAATGAAAAAGTATTTATGTATTTTCATCTGATTTTTTTGTATCCATAAAACAAGTTCTATATTATACTTATCTTGAAACTAAATAATTGGTGTTATTGTCAGAAAATATTTATTTATTTATACAAACGATAGTGACGGTCTTAGATTTCGTATATCTATAAAGGCTTCTGTAATTTAAATATTATTAGTCTAACTAACTATTTTATATACTGTGTGGTATCGGCCTAGGACATTGCCAGCCCCTTATAATCTCACGAGGAGTCGTAAGAGTCGAAGAAGAAAAATCCTACCGGGTGATGGGCAGCAGCGTCAACCTGCGTACTGGCTTGGACTGCAATCACCAACCAGCCTGCTTAGCGGTAGTTATGAGCAAACACCCCAGGTAAAGGTTGATATGTTGAACTACCTTATAGGGTTGTACATGCTTTGGATCCTAACTCCAATTCAGCCCAATCTGGTTAGACGAGTGAGCAGAGCCTGGGCCCTAAGCTTAAATCTAGTGCACATCAGGTAATGCTTGGTTGATGATTATGCAGTCATTCTCTCTCTTTCATTGTTGTTAAAAATATTATTGAGTTTCCATTTTGTTTGTAAATATTTACATATTCGACGACCGATATGGCGTGAAGGTCAGGATACCTGCACTTCACTCGAGAGGTCGTGGGTTCGATTCCCACACAGGACATATCTTTGAGTGCATGAACATGAATATTTGTTCTGATCTGTGGGTGTTCTCCTATGTATCTTTTTTTTTTTTTTTTTTTTTTTCATTTATTTTGGCAACAAACAGTCATATAAACAGAACATTAATTTATAACAATTTTAACTTAAGTAATAGACCTAAAGTGCCCAATCATACTTATTATTAACAAAGTCGTATTCAAATGTGGACAATGCTTAATTAAGAGAATTTAACAGTAACATGGCAATCTTATCGTAAAAAAAAAAAAAGAATGAAAATGACAATAACTGTTTGAGATACGAATAAATAAAAATTTAAACATAATTTGCTTTAAGACTTTTCTTAAGAGAATCAAGAGATAAGCTAAATAAATCTATGTTGTGAAGTTCTTTGTTATACATGTTGGTGGAACGAAAAAAGAATGAGTTTCGAGTGTACTTTTTCAAACGAAGTGGGGGTACAAAAATAGGTAATGTACGTGAGGAGCGAACTGGAAGACGAGCTCGGCATGATAGTTGAACATATTCTAGAAGTTCAGATGAGTCAATAAAGGAGTTAAGAATTTTATAAAGAAAAATTATATCGGTAATTTTGCGACGATTGTGTAAGGTATGAAAATTGTAATTTTTTAGTGATTCACTATATGTGTCATTGGCTGAGTGACTACGGAAGTTAAGCGACTTAACAAACTTTTTTTGAATTCTCTCGAGTCTACCGATATGTATATTGTAACAGGGATTCCAAACAGGACTTCCAAATTCGAGGATGGAGCGAACAAATGAGAAGTATAAGGTCTTAAGTGTGTTTATGTTTCTAAAAGGTTTACTAATTCTGAGAATGAATCCTAGTTGACGAAATGCGGTCTTTACTATATGATCTATGTGATGTATATAAGAAAGCTCTGAATCCATAATAATTCCTAAATCTCTTATTTGAGTTACTCTGTTAAGAGAGGTGCCACTAATACAATAGTCGAAGTTAATTTTGTTTTTCTTGCGAGTATAAGTTATAGCATGACACTTTTTAATATTAAGGAACAATTGGTTTCCACTGCAATAGTTATAAAGATCGTTCAAGTCAGATTGTAGTTTATTGCAGTCTTCAATAGATTTAACTACAATATAAAACTTAGTATCATCTGCATAATGTAGATGATGACTGTGTTTAAAGACACAAGAGATATCGTTAATATATAGGGAAAACAAAAGAGGGCCCAAATGTGATCCCTGTGGAACTCCGGATGGCACAGGAAGAAACTGTGAGGTATATCCTTTAACGCAAACCGCCTGGCTTCTATTTTTAATGTATGATTGGATCCATCTCAGAAGACTTCCATGTACACCGGCTGCTGCTAGCTTATTAATGAGCATGCTGTGATTAATTTTGTCAAAAGCTCGAGAAAAATCAGTATAAATGACGTCTACCTGTGAGTTCTTCTCTAACGATTCTGCAACAAACTCAGTGAAAACTACCATGTTGCTATCTACGCTTCTATTTTTAAAAAACCCATGTTGTTGAGGAGAAATAAAATTACGTGCAGCAATTGCAATATCAGCGGTAACTATTTTCTCCAGAATTTTGCCTATTACGCTAAGCTTAGAAATGGGCCGATATTCAGTGATAAGGTGTTTTTGAGTATTCTTGGGAATTGGAGTAATCAACGCAGATTTCCATTTCGTGGGAAAAATTCCACTGTCGAGAGATTTACGAAACAAGAGTGTAAGAGGTATGGCAAGTTCTTCGGCACAGTTGCGAATAAAGGGAGGATGAATATCATCTGAGCCTGCTCCTTTAAAAGTATTTACATGTTTTAATTCTTTTAGAATGCGAGATTTATCAAGATTAATTATGTTAATATCAAGATAACTTTTATTATAAACATCCGAGCAGGATAATGAGGATCCATTAGAGGGAACAAATACAGAATTGAAATATTGATTAAAAGCGTTACAAATCGAGCTACCTGTGGTGAGAGTTTCATTATTAAAGTACATTTTCGAAGGCATGTCACCTGTGGCCTTTTTTGATTTTACAAAAGACCAAAACAGCTTTGGATGGGTGTGGATACCTTCCTCTGAAAACTTTATAAATTGTTTATAACAAAGTTCGGACATCTTCTTAAAACGAAATCTTAATTTTGAAAAGGTTTGATAATCACAAGGATTCCCATACTGTTTCCATTTTTTATGTTTTTTTTCTTTTTCTTTATTTAATTTAATCAAAGGTAAGGTGTACCAAGGTGGATACCTAGATTTTAAGTTTGAATTAATTTTTGGCACATGTTTATTTATTATTTCATTAATAGATTCATAAAAATACCCCACCATACTCTCCACTTCCTCATTAGTAGAAAACTTTGTTTCCCAGTCAATTGATTGTAACGCCCCTTTAATACTTTTATAGTCAGCTTTATGAAATCGTAATTTAATGTGATTTAATGGACAAAGTGGTTCAAAAATATTAATACTCAAAGAAAACCTTAGATTCAAGGACTTATGGTGAGAATCCTCCGGTACTAATGGATGATGACACGGTGAAACAACGCACTGACCGTTACTAAATACTAAATCAAGTAGTCTACCGTTTTGGTTGAATAATGTGTTATGTTGCAACAAAGATGTAATGCACATAAAATCTGCTGTGAGGCAAACCAGGTTATTATTACTAGTTTCTAATTCCATTGAATTATTTCTGTAAAACCAATGGGCATAAGAAATGTTGAAGTCTCCAAGAACCAAGAAAATGTCATCGGGATATGAAACAACAAACTCACTAACTCTGTCATAAAAACTGCTTAATAATGAGCTATGAGTGCTCCCGTGTGCCATATACGTACAAATAATATGTAGATTACAAGCGGCGGCGGCGACGGGTGGGGCGCTCACGCGCAGCGGTAGCGAGACCCATACCTCATCGGCCGGCGGCGCCGCACGCATGTCGGCGCGGTGCCACGGCCGTAGCTCCCGGCGCACCGCCACCACAACGCCGCCGCCCCTCTCGCAGTCACTAGCCAATGCATTACGGTCGCATCTAAATACCTCGTAACGGTCGTCAAAGTATTCCGAATTATAAAAATTATCGTTGAGCCAGGACTCAGTGACACATATTATGTCGTAATTATTATAAAGGACAGCCTTAAGAAAATCGTGTGATTTAGTGCGTAAACCCCTCACGTTTTGGTAGTAAACCGATAGACAAGTGTTATCGAATTTGTAGTTTATATTTGATCGTGAGTTTTTTAGTAGTTGTTCCACCAACTGACAAAAGATTTAGATTAAGCCAAATATAAAAGTAAGATTTTAAAATTAAATAGGCTATCAACAACTTAAAAAACAAGCAATTTTGTATGTAATTTAGTTCCATTATGATTAAATAAATATATGTGAAGTGGGTATAATAAAATAGTCATTGGATCTTCTTAACGTCGTTCTCACTAGATATGTATATAACTTTGGAGGTATCACTCTTACGCAACAAAATTTTACAGTCTGAGAGCCAGACGTACTTATAGTCTTTTTCCTTGGCGACACGACGGACCTGTTTATATATTATTTTGTTCTGCGGTGTGAGATGGTCGTTAATATAAATAGGCAAAGAGGGGCCATTCAAGCCCGCGTCAGCTGTAGTTAAATCACGACGCGCGCGTACTGCGGCTAACATTTCATTTTTACATTTCCTTTGTGTAAATCGAACTATGATATTAGGAATCAAAGAGCGATCTCGGGTCGTCTGGGTATTTATTTGCGACTGATTCGAGGCAGAGGTGAAGCGCCGGACACGGTGAACGTAGTCTATATCGGACAGTGACAGAGGAAATCCAATTTTTTTGGCAATGTTAGTGATAATGTTAAATAGATTCTCACTCTTTAAGGCAGGAATTCCGGTAATTTCAAGATTGTTAAGCCTCCCTTGCTGCTCCCTGATATGAAGCTGTTCTGTCAACTGATTTATTGTTGACTCCATATTTGAAGTTTCCTTGGCGATTGAGTCGACTTTGGAGTCATTCAACAAGCAGGATGACTTTAAATTGTTAATATCGCTTTTTATCGCTGTCTGTTCCCTCGTCAAAACCTGAATTTTGTCATTGACGTCACGCATTTCCTGCCTAAAGCTGCCGAGATCATCCCGTAATACATCCAATAGTCCCTTTATATTTTCATTTTGAGCTGCTATAGTGGAATTTATCGATGCCAATAGGTTTCTTTGTAATTCTAATAACTTATCTTCAAAATCACAAGCGCATTCCGGTGTTTTTCGTTTCCGGTTAATACAAAGTGTGTTATCATCGCGTAGTTTTGACAAATCCGGCTGCGATCCAGAGTTAAAGTGGGGAGGGCTCCTGCGTACGCTCATGATCTTATTTCTTAAGAATTTTTTTATTCAGGTGCGAAGACAATCACGCACAGCTGACGTGAGTAAGGTCGGGTGGGGCTGCTGGTGTGCGGAATGCGTTATCCTGCTCACTCGCGTAGTAGCTTTCGCGCTTAGTTGTTTTGCGAATACACCCGAGTAATTTACGACACAGTAATAGAGGAGCACAACACTACAATTTGTCCCAGTCACGCAAATTTTAAACTTAAACACTGTAATTCCAATTAAGGCACTAAGGCAATGAGTGAAGGTGCCAATTACTTTGAAGAAGAACCAATAAATAATAAAAAAGATGTCCACGTCCGAACACGAAATGTCTGTGTGACTGACTGATCTTAAGTATGTATTTACGTATGTTTATCCGTTATTTAGTATCCATAACACAAGTTCTTACTGATACTTATCTTGGAGCTAAATAATTGGTGTAATTGTTAGAGAATATTTATTTATTTATACATTTACGCCTGTTTGCCGAAGAGTTCGGCAGAGGCATATTATACTCGTACACCCACACTTCGCCAATTATATAGTTGGTCCCACGTAATAGGTAGCGAGCCTATTGGCGCTTGCCGGATCCCTAAACATCTCGTAACAAATTGACGAATCTAAATGATTCGGTTGATTTTAAAGACAACATAAAAGAAAATTAAGAGATATATAAGTAAAGTAGGTTACAAATATTTTATTTTAAGCCACGAATTTTCCAAAAACAAAATACGTTTAACCGGGTTTTATAAAAAGGATTAATTTAGCAGCAATCAGGCCAATACACCCTTTTCTAAGTCACGATACCTTAACGAAAATCAAAGTTGAACACATTTTTATTGCTGATCGAAAAAGCCTTACTACTGAAATGAGTTTCCATATACCATTCAGAATATTTGACAAAGAAACCCATTAAAAAGAACAATATTGCACGAAGCGGTTAATAAAACATTTTGGGGGGTGATTTATACCCAATCTACAGCGTGATAGAGTTGTTTATTTATTGTATGGGCTGCCCAGAAGGACCCTTGATAGGATATGGAGTTCAAGGGAACAAGGCATACGCTGGAGCGGTACTTAATTAAATATGAAAACGAAATTAATTCTTTTTTTATTTCGATAACAGACAACAGGTACACACATATGACAATTGGCGGGAGACAAAACTAACCTTGACGTCTTCTTGCCCGTTTTTTACGATCAAGCTCTCGCCCGCAGTGAATGGGCGCGCTAGTTTTTAAATTTTGACGTTCATAAGAGCTCTTTTGAGCCAAACTTGAACAAATGAATGTAAATTTGAAATGAATTTGAATTGATAACATATTAAGGTACATCAAACACGTACAAGTTGTGTGATATCAAAGATAGCTCAGCAAAAAATATTCTATGAGTGTTTGTGGTGCTTAAAGATTCGATGGTTGGAATCAGTCGCCGGATGCTTCATCATAGTTATATATGGTACTTCATGAATAAATGACAAAATTGAAGTACTTCACCTATCTAGTTCACATGTGTCACTCATTCACTATAGTCCAAAGCAGTTCATTTAGTTCACGAACTCAGTGATGTGAGAAGTACATACATACATTCACGCCTGTTTCCGCGAAGGGTAGACAGAGGCGTATTATAAAATAAATAAATATTAATAAATATTTCTGACACTTACACCAATTATTTAGTCCCAAGATAAGTATCATTAAGAACTTGTGTTATGGATACTAAACAACGGATAAACATACATAAATACTTTATTTTTTTGTAAATACATACTTAATATACATAGAAAAACACCCAGACCAGAACAAATATACATATTGTACACACAAATATTTGTCCTGTGTGGGAATAGAACCCACGACCTCAGGAGTGGAATGCGGGTATACTCGCCACCACGCCATATCGGTCATATTATCGCCATATTATACGCCCACACCTCGCCAAATATATAGTTGGTCCCACGTAATAGGTGGCGAGCCTATTGCCGCTGACCGGGCACTGTTATGTCCGCCAGAGCCTCGTCCGTTGATCGGAAGGTGCACCACTTGCAGGTGAGGTTGGTTTGGGCTCCTTAGGTCTTGATAGGATCTCTATTCACTATGTGAGAAGTGAATGAGAGTAATACTTACGGATTCATTTGTTAGTACTATAAAACGAGACAGTCGCACGGCTCGACTCGCGTGAACCCGCCCGGTAAGATTCAAGCTAGTTTCGCGACTAATCCGACATGGCAACAGTTTTATAACTTCATGATTGTAATTATTCTTGAATTTATTTCGTCATTACAATAGTTTTTGCGACCAACGATGCATACATTATGCAACTGAACTAAATGAAACATTGTGTGAGTTGTATGTCTTGAGATTTACTGAACTAAATGAACTAGTTGAACTTGATGAGTGATACATATCTTTAACTCCAACTGTACAATATCACTCATCACTTCAGTGAACGATTTTGCGCATGTCTAGTTCAGTTATGAAATGGGTAATACTGTCCTCTGTGAATAACCAGACTCCAGATCGTTGGGCGAAAAATTTCAAAGACTTTAAATAAACTTACTTTATAATAAAATTTGGATAAACACCTAAGCTTTTTTGTGTTAGTTTCATAAAAATCAATACAATACATAGAAGACTACAAATAAACCAAATAGATTATAATGTAAGCCTAAGTATATAAGTTTGTTTAACAGGACCTAGTATATTGATTCGAGTTAACTTACTAACAATGAAAAATGCAAGTTAAGGCTTACTGATAACACTCAGCAACCAAAATGATACTGCCTCAAATAAAATTAACTTTACCTCAGTCTTCAAATTAAAATATACGGCGCGTAAAAGAATGATGACCTTGAATGATGAAGACATCATCGGATCTCGATTGAAGTGCGGGGTGGGGGGTGGCGCGTAACTATAGCAACGCGGGAACACACTACTCAATTTCTATTTATAAGCTCAGTTTCACAATACATACTTACTTGACTGTGATGGGAGGTTCCCTTAGTGCTACTTTATTGGTTACAGCTTCGGGGGACCCTTTCAGTATCTTCAAATTAACACTGTGTGTGTTTTTAATAAAAATAATTTAAAAGAGCATAGCCTGTGAGTTTCTTGTCAGTTCTTCTCACAGAGCGGGGGTTCGGAACTGGCACTTAGATTCACTTACAACTAATTTTATTTATTTGCATGTAAGTGAATCTAAGCTTCGTGATTTCAGGGTTAATATAAAATTTTATTTTCATGTATATTTTGTTTTGACGTTTTTAAGTGCTATGTAATAGTTTATGAAATAAAGAACTTTTTACTTTTACTTTACTTTTATTTCTTTCTTTCTGTCTACGATTGTACCTGTGTAGATAACCGCCATTATAGTTCAACTAACGTTCCGACTCGCTTTCTCTCACCCCTCTGTGACTGTTAAGGTGACATTATAGAATTACATTACATTTAGACTGTTTCAGAAGTCTAATCCCAGAATGCATAAAGATGTTACGATAAGCGTACGGAGGAAATTTTGTTGAAAGAAGACTTCAATAGCAAATTAAGACAGTTTGCAGAATGACGCTGCTTTCTATTATCTGAAAGGATTTCTCTTCCTTGACCCTGACCGATAGAGAGGTCGTGGCACCATTTTATTTAACTCTTTATTGCACATAAAAACAAAAATTACAAAACATTACAAACAAAAAGGACATGTACAAAGGCGAACTTATCTCTATAAGAGATCTCTTCCAGCCAACCTCATGAGGAGTCAGAAAGATAAAACAAGGATAGGTAAAATACATATGCAAAAAAAAAGTAAACCAAAATAAATTAAAACAACAAATTTCGTAAGAGTATACAATCGCAAATAATATATACATACACAAACCTCATAAGAAAACATTTACATACTATTAAATAGCAACAACGTATAATAATAAAACTAACAGACAATAGGATAAGAAAAAAAAAAGAGTTTTATATATATTTCCCCATATACATATATACATATATATATATATATATATATATATATGTATATATATATATATATATATATAGGCCGATGGCATACCTTCAGCTCAGTGCTTAAAATATGAATCTCCTTTCAATTGTACCATACAATTGGCTGTCGCTCAGGGGACGTTTAGAGCATGCTTCCTGCTAGCGAAATATATTACTTTCATACAACACGGTTATTGGGAAATATCGTCGCTTATATGCAGAATACGAGCTTTCTCTTACCCCTCTGTGGAACTCTCTCTCTATAATATTGCATTCTTTACGAGAATGAGCATTTTGTACGCCACATTCTGTTCGTGGCAGTCATGCATTATATTTGTCGAATGTATCAAGTTTCGTGATATTGCGTGATGAAAATACGTCAACGCGTTGAAATTCTACGTTGTAACAAAAATTGTTTCCTAACTGGTTTTTTAAGCAATGAGGTCTTCTGCTATCTATTATTATATATTCGACGACCGATATGGCACGTAGATTTACTCCTATGATCGCGGATTCGATTCTCAAACGCAACTCGTTTGAGAGTCAAACCGATATGGCGTGAAGGTCAGTATACCTACGCTTATTTTTGCGCATGAATATAAATATTTTTTCTGGTCTGGGTGTTTTCTATATACGAGTATATTTATGAAGTACGATTTTACAAAAAAAAAGTATTCAAGTATGTTTTTTCTTTATTTAGTATCCATAACAGAAGTTCTTAATACTAATTATTTTACGATCAAGCTCCCGCCCGCAGTGAATGGGCGCGTTAGTTTATAAGTATGACATTCATAAGAGCTCTATTGAGCCAAACTTGAATAAATGAATTTTGATTTTGATTTTTAATGATACTTATGGAACTAAAAAGTTGGTGTAATTCTTAGACATATTTATTTATAAATAAATAGGACCAATTTAGATTTCATTTAGATTGAATTTTTCCCCTTTATTATTATAATCAAGTGTCACAGTTTTCTATTTTTATAGCACAAATTCACTCATAGCATGGCTACACATTTGTGTTTTTCTATAGGCGACAGGCCGCGTCGACGGCGCGTTCGTGTTCCATTACAAACAAACTTCGAATGTCTTTTGTGTTGCGTATGTCTTAAGATCAGTTAATTCCCTATAAATAGTATTCCGTTTAGCCAGAATGCACGTCCCGCCCCTCTGCTTATCTCGACAGAATGCAGTTGCCAATTCGTAATTATAAATGTTTAAGTATCTTTCGCTTCCGATTCGCAAAAAAGTCTCGGATAAACATATCAAATCTAGCTCAATGTTTGTTTTATGTAGTTCTTGTAGAGTTAATTCTAATACTTCCTGTTTTGATAGTACACTGGCGATGTTTTGGTGCATAACGTTAAATGTAAGTTTATTTGTTTTTTGCACGAAAAAGAGTACTATTTAAAATTAAGGAGTCGCCCGACAAACATGTAGACCTGTGTAAATCCCTGTTTGTGACATCCCGCATCACCGGGGACTTCGAAAAATAGTAGGGGATGGTACCTTTTTGATGCGTTTTAGTAATACCGTAACATTTTTGAGTGGTCTTATGTACATCAGAGCCAATAGAGGAACCCCGACCCAACTGACCCTTGGAAAAATAGAATGGGATTGTACCTTTTTGATACTTTGAGGTATTAGAGTAAGCGATATTGGCCATAGGCTTACCACGTATTACAATGTTTTTAAGTGCTTTGACATTGAGATATTTGTGCTTATAGTCTAGACAGTCAATTACATAATTTATACTCTTACATATATTGAACATATTCCGATATTTACAATCTATAAAGTGGCAATTATTGTATTCATTACATATATTTTTAATTGAATTATTTAGGTCATTTATATTTATATACATATTAGTCCATAAATTAATAACAAGAACATCAATGTCAACAAAATGTTTAAGTAGACGTCGTAGATGTACAGTCAATGTTTTCATGTCGTAGTCGTTTTCACCAATGCTAATAATAATTTTATCTCCTGGTTTTACTTGTAGATTTGTAATATTCTTTGTGATGTCTGCGGCCAGAGCAAAAGGCTTTGTTAGAGACGTTACCACATACTTTTCATATCTTGTGTTGGCCCTTGTCCGCAGTAAGGCTTGGGAAAGACCGACACAGCTCTGGGTTCCAAAGATATATATACAGCTCCTATCATCATGTATTTTAGCCTTATTGTCTATAGCAGTCGTATTATTGTTACAGGGAATCGCTTTGGAGTACATAGTGGACAGTCTGTATTCCAAAGCATTTACGTACTGTTTTAAAGTCAACATTTCATTTTCTGTATGTTTCAATTGTGTTTCTAAGTCAAATATCGTTCTTTGCAGTGTTTTTACAGTACTCGTGCTGTCAAGATGAGAAGATTTGATTTGTTGTGGAGATCTTTCAAATAATTGGCGAGGTATGGGCGTATAATATGCCTCTGCCTACCCCTTAAGGAAACAGGCGTGAATGTATAAATGTATGTTTATTCTGGCAAACGACATATGATGCCGGAAGTGTCAAAGCTATTTTTTTTCATCTTCTTTGATATAGACTTACTCGATTGGATTATTTGCCAGTGTCAAGTAATTTGGTCTTAATTAACAAATTGCTTTTTAATTCCCGTTGAGTAGATACGTTGTAACTGAATCAAGACCCGCGGTGGCCTTTATAGACTTATCTCTTACATAACAAGGAACTAGAAGAACATTCAAAATAGCTGTATAGATTTTAAGACGCTCTTAACACACACTTGAGCCGAAGTTTCTAGATCTGGCACAGGCTTGGAATTGGTATTGAAATGAAATAAAATAAAATTTTATTTAGACATAAATACATATAAACAAAGAACAGAAATCATAACAGTAAACAATTTTTACTTATTCATTTTCAAAGTCAATTTTGTTCTTGTGTATGTGTTATGTGTGTAGGGATCCTACTAAGAGCTTAGGCGAGCAAGTAAACCTTACCTGCAAGTGGTGGGAATAACAATAAATTAGTCTTCGTAGGTATACACACATAACACACACACACACGACTAATTTCACACTCACGCACACCCACACCGCATCCACACAGTTAACACACATACACACACGCACACACACTCACGCGCGCGCACACACACACACACACGCACACACACACACATTTACAAATTAAAATTACGGAAACACTAGACTAGTTAAGGTTTTAATTATTTTGTTATTTGTTTTTTTCGTAACAATACATATTTTGTTTCTATGTCCTTAAACACGTCAGCTTGATAACCACGATACAGGCTGCGGCTAGTGTGGTTGTCACCGAAATGTATAAATAGATATAAGTGGACTTTGAATAAACTTATTATATTATATTATAAATAAACTTGGGCTTATAATATGCCTCGGCCTGCTCCTCCGGATAAACAGGCGTGATCGTGTGTATATATTTGATATAAAAAATGGTTATTAACATTGTTTTGAATTATGTTTGAAAATACCAACTGAAAATCATATTATATTACAAACTTGGCTATGTTTGAAACTAGTTGAGACTATATGAGATGTCCAAGAATATGAAATAGAACTTAACAATAGCGAGCTTTCCGCGAAGTTCATAACCAAATCACGCGATTCCGGCAACTATTTTGGCGGCACTGCTTGATGCATGGAGTTTGCCATCTCACCAACAACTCACTAACTGGACCAAATAGTTAACCAACGTCGAATAGTTCCGCTGCATGAGTTAAGACAGTTTGCTGGATGCCTGTCATTCATGACTACTGAATAAAACACATATGACGTAATTAAATATCACTGTTCCTTATTATTTTTATCTCAAAGTATCGAATACTTAAAACATACCTACTTTCTTTTTTGGATGGAAAATCATCAAATGACCTTCCCCCGCTGTGAGTGGAGCTGGTGGGTGTGTCAGACTTCTACTGCCTGAAAACTATCCATACTCCTTCTTTTGAGCCTGCTACGTACCGAGCCCGCGAACAGTCCTGCAACCCCGGCAGGCATGGCCCTCTCAGTGTGCTGACAACTCTTTGTTAAAAATTAACAAATGAGCTTTTGCACTCGTTCATGTACTTACAAACACTTTTACACACTCACACACACACACACACACACACACACACACACACACACACACACACACACACACACACACACACACACACACACAGCATTGGTGAAAACGACTACGACATGAAAATATTGACTGTACATCTACGACGTCTACTTAAACATTTTGTTGACATTGATGTTCTTGTTATTAATTTATGGACTAATATGTATATAATGAGTTATTTTATAATAACTTTTGATGAACAATAAAACTAAAATTGAGTTGCTCTGGAAAGAGATTATTTTATTTTGTTAGGTTTTACAATGAAAACACTTTTACAAAATATGCTTTAACATTAATTAATCCTAAACTTACCTGGAAAGAGAAACAACATTTAAAGCTAATGTTTCACCAGTTCTTATTTATCAAATAACACTAATAATTAAATATTACAATAATTGTTTTCTAACTGTCTATCATCATGTACACATGACAGATAGCTCCACAGATTAAAACAAGTTTACCATAGACTAAATGAAGTGTCACGCACTTTGTTTACATGTATATAAATATAAATGACCTAAATAATTCAATTAAAAATATATGTAATGAATACAATAATTGCCACTTTATAGATTGTAAATATCGGAATATGTTCAATATATGTAAGAGTATAAATTATGTAATTGACTGTCTAGACTATAAGCACAAATATCTCAATGTCAAAGCACTTAAAAACATTGTAATACGTGGTAAGCCTATGGCCAATATCGCTTACTCTAATACCTCAAAGTATCAAAAAGGTACAATCCCATTCTATTTTTCCAAGGGTCAGTTGGGTCGGGGTTCCTCTATTGGCTCTGATGTACATAAGACCACTCAAAAATGTTACGGTATTACTAAAACGCATCAAAAAGGTACCATCCCCTACTATTTTTCGAAGTCCCCGGTGATGCGGGATGTCACAAACAGGGATTTACACAGGTCTACATGTTTGTCGGGCGACTCCTTAATTTTAAATAGTACTCTTTTTCGTGCAAAAAACAAATAAACTTACATTTAACGTTATGCACCAAAACATCGCCAGTGTACTATCAAAACAGGAAGTATTAGAATTAACTCTACAAGAACTACATAAAACAAACATTGAGCTAGATTTGATATGTTTATCCGAGACTTTTTTGCGAATCGGAAGCGAAAGATACTTAAACATTTATAATTACGAATTGGCAACTGCATTCTGTCGAGATAAGCAGAGGGGCGGGACGTGCATTCTGGCTAAACGGAATACTATTTATAGGGAATTAACTGATCTTAAGACATACGCAACACAAAAGACATTCGAAGTTTGTGGTATCGAAATGCCTTTACATAGATTATTGGTACTATGTATATATAGGACACCTACATCGGATCCAAACGTTTTTCTTACAAAGTTAGATCACTTAATGCACGACCTATCGAGGAAGTATACACACAACACTAGACTGGTTTTAGTGGGAGACTTTAATATAAACACATTAAAGCTAGGAAAAATCACTAACCAGTTTCGCGATTTATGCCTCAATTACAATCTCAAAATCCATATTAATGTCCCAACACGGAAGGAGTCCTGTATAGATCATATTTTGAGCAACATAAGGGATGCCGAGGCCATAGTACTACCGCTACACTTATCTGACCATGACACCGCTCAATTATTAAGTTTTTCGGTAAAAGAAAATCACAATAAACCCAAGACTTACACTATCCTCAGGAAAGACTATTGCTGTGAAAACGTGCTAAAATTTAAAGAATGTTTAAGCAGCATTTCTTGGTCAGAGGTATACTTAGAAACTGATCTAAACAGCGCATTTGCTAAGTTTCACGAAACCTTGGGTTTATTTTATAGCCTCTGCTTCCCAGTAGTAAAAATTAGGGTCAATAGTATTAATAAAAATAAACAAAACTGGATAAGTAGAGGCCTCAAAAACAGCTGTATAACAAAAAGAACACTTCGTTGTAAGTATTATAAAAATAAAACAGTTACAAATAAAAACAAATACCATAAATATTCAAAAATACTAAAAAAATGCATTAACTACTCGAAAAAGAATTCAAACATGAAATTTATAAATAAAAGCAAAAATAAATGTAAAGCAGCATGGACAGTTATTAAAAATGAAATCTGTAACTTAAACAATGACGATGACATTTCTGAACTAATAACTAAGAATCAAATCCTGACAAATCCTTTTGACATAGCTTCGGCTTTTAACGATTACTTTATAGAATTGACTAATACTAATATTAATGCCCATACGCCTACCACACAAAGGATAAAAAATATTTCGATAGTAACCAATTCAATGTTTCTAATTCCCATGGCTGAACAGGAGGTCAAAAAAGAAATAATGAGTTTAACTAGTACCACGTCCGAGGGCTACGATGGAGTTAGTACAAAAATTATTAAAGCATGTGTAGAGGAACTAGTCCCTATTCTGACATATTTAATCAATCTCTCGTTCTCATTAGGTACTTTCCCTGAGTTGTTGAAAGTATCTATTGTTAAGCCACTTTATAAAAAAGGCAAAAAGAATGACATTGACAATTACCGGCCAATTACGCTGATACCCGTCTTGTCAAAAGTGTTCGAGAAGTGCATGTACAAGCGACTGCTGAACTATTGCAATACGTTTAATATAATTAAAAAAGAACAATTCGGCTTTCAAAAGAAAAAATCAACGACACTGGCAATATTTACTCTTGTGAGCACAGTGTTGACAAGTATAAATGCTGGTCACTTAACAACGGGTTTGTTCTTCGACTTGTCGAAAGCCTTCGATCTGGTCAACCATAATCTGCTGCTACAAAAATTGGAATCGGTGGGAATAAGAGGACACGTGGTGCAGTGGATATCGTCCTATTTGGCTAATCGTTCTCAGTGTGTTGTCGTTAATAAAATAATTAAAGACGAACTAACCCCATGTGTATCTAGCTACAAAAATAATACACGTGGCATTCCCCAGGGAAGTGTACTGGGTCCGCTGTTATTTATATTATATATAAATGATATCACGGAAGCAACAAATCATAAATGTATTCTATTTGCTGATGACATATCAATAATAGTGACCTCTGAGAAAAAAAAATACAATTCTATATATGACCATGAACTCGAAATCAATAAAACTATTGACAACATTACTGAATGGCTTGAATCAAATTGTCTCAAATTAAACCTAAATAAATCTAACTTCATACAATTTAATAAATCAAAACATACGCAATACAATTTTAGACTTAATATTGACAAAATAAAAGAAATCACTCATACCAAATTTCTGGGCGTTAGCATTGACCAGGATTTAAACTGGCAGTCACACATAGACAACTTGTGCAGCAGGGTCAATAGTTTCGTCTACGCTCTCGGCAAAATGAGGAAAGTTACTAACAGACAAGCCGTTGTTACTACTTATCACGCGTATGTGGCATCTCTATTACGTTATGGGATTGTACTATGGGGGAACAGTACTGATAGGCACAGAATATTTATAGCCCAGAAAAAATGTATCCGAGCTATGTTGGGGATCCCGCCTCGTGAATCTTGTAAAGAAGCTTTTGTGAGCCTTGGCTTGCTACCTCTACCTGCTTTGTATATATTCGAGATTTGTTGCTTTGTAAAGAAACATAATTATTTATTTATGAAGGCTAGAGATACAAATACTAGACTTAAAAGAGACCCTGATAGACTCGTCCTAAGTGTCATCCCAAAATCAGACAAATATAAAAAGAATTGTGTAACCACGTGTGTTTGGATATACAATAAAATACCTAATGACATAAGAAATCTGAACTTTAATCTTTTTAAATCTAAACTGTATAAATGGCTTATTGAGAAAAAGATTTATGACATAAAAGTATTCATGGACCGTAATTTTAATGAAACTAATTAATCAACATGACATTACCTATTTTAGTAAGTATATTATGTTAATTTGTTTCGATTTTATTATTATTATTTTTTTGTTTGACATATTGTTTGTATGAATGTTATCAAATTAATATGATTGTAATTATTTTAGATATAGTTAGGTACTTATCAATGTTTGCATGCTAAAACTTTGGCAAGACATGTGCTCACTAAACTGTAACATCCTTTAATACCATGTTCTTATGCGAATAAAATTTTTACTATTTTACTATTTTACTATTTTTTTTACTATTATAAAGTTGGTCCCACGTTATAGGGGGCGAGCCTATTTCCGCTTTTCGGGAACTGTCAGAGCCCCGTCCGTTGATCGGAACGTGCACTACTTGCAGGTGAGGTTAGTTTGGACTTCTTAGGTATTGCTAGGATACCTGTACACCCATCCTTCTGCATCAGGAGAAAAAAACACCAGGATTATTTGGGGACAACACCTGTACTATTGCGAAAGCTATAAACATACATCCTGTATATTTTAAGTATATATTTACAAAAAAAAAAAAGTATGTATGTATGTTTACCCGTTATTTAGTATCCATAACACAAGTTCTTAATGATACTTATCTTGGAACTAAATAATTGGTGTAAGTGTTAGAAATATTTATTTATACATAGATTCAATCGGTTCCAAGCCCTGTATCAGATCTAGAAACTTTGGCGCTGGCTTTGCTCAAGAAAATCTTAGAATCTGAACCTCCGTTTTTAGTTCCTTGTTATGTAAGAGATAAGCGCCTACAAAGGCACCCACGATCCTTGGGCCAATTACACCGCGTCTGCTCGTCGGCGGTCAGAACGGTCTCGTTAAACTTAACTGCACTGTATGATAATTGGCCGAGATAATTTTATAAGGGCTCTTGTCCAGTGTCTATGCGACGAGATTTTGTCTGGAGAAGTTGCATAGAAGATTAATATGCAATACTAATGTTGAATGTGTTCTATTTGACTGAAAATACTTGATCAAACTATTATACAGTACACTTTATAATAGTTTGATAAAATATGTTGTTAATCGTCTATGCGAATAGATTATGCTCAAGGAAGCTACCAAAGAAGATAAGCAAAACGACTAAGTGGCAATTGATCGAGACAGATTTGTAAGGGCAGTAGGCCTTTGGACAACACCATTGTGTAGAAGAAAAACTTTTTTTTATTTACGGCGGTATATAAATGCCTCTACGCACTGCCTCCCGGCCAAAGGGGGGCTGAGAGAGGAGTGTGGGGCTCACTGCGGCAGATGCGACCGCCAGCAGTCCTACCCACTAAAAATCTTCCGACGACGCCCATCGCTGTTGAAAAAGGCGTGGGGGGCCAGTGCCAAGGTTTAAAGCTTCTGTCACCCCGCCCGCGGTCAACGTCCCCAGATCAGAACCGGGAAGACTTCATCAGAGAGGCGAAGTGTGTCGCGTCCCCCCTACCCCTTATGCGACCACCGGTGTAAGTGGCCGGCTTCGCGGGAGGTAGTTAGACGGTACGGATTTCGCTCTCTCCCCCGCTCCGCGGCCTCCTTCTGCGCCATCACCACTTCGCAAAAGGAGGGCATCGCCTCGCACGCCGTCCCGCTGTCGACCGTCATTCGCTTGATGGACGGTAGCGAGAGAGCGACTCCAAACCAACAAGGTGTGTTTTTATTTGGTGAAAATAACTTAACGGTCGCCGTGATAGGCGTGATAGTGTAGTCATTTTGGCTCTCTTCGTTTTAAAACTTTGTTTCATATCAGTTAAAGTGTTTTCTGAGTTAGAATTATGACTTTGTTATTTAACTAAGTGTTCTCGCGTCAATTTCATGAAATGGCTTCTCTTAAATTATATATATAGAACCTCTGATATATTAGTATCCTCTATATTTAAGTGGGAGCTTGCCATTATGTGTCTACATATCTTTTAAGGGTGAAGTTAAACAAATCATTATAAAGAACAAGTTCGCATAAAATTGTGCAACTACAAAAACAAAAATGTAAGCATTCTACTAACAAAAATTATACATAGGGTCCAATGAACCTCAAGCGAACAAGTTTCTACTCTCGTTTCAGCGTTGGTCGTGAAGACATCGTTGTTCTGAGACTCCCATCTTACCTGAAGAAGCCCTGTGTAAGGGCGAAACACGTGTCGTGTTGAATAGTTTCTCGATTTTTCGGGAAATTATAGTAGCGCGGGAATTGTTACAAAGATATTTTTAATCCATCACTTGCTTACAATGGATTTCCGCAAAGTAACGCCTGAATCAATAAATTATCGAATAAGTTATATTAAATCTCTTACTGTACCCAATCCTTGACTTGGCTGTGCCAAGCAATATTGAAACTTTCAAATCGCTTGGTAAAACAACAAGCAGTATTAGTTGCCAAGTTACACCGAATTAAATTAGAAACTGGAATTAAAAACCTTCGTTGGATATTCATACTTAGTTAATTTATTTTATTCAACAACAGATTACATGATAACATTTTAAAATTAAATATTTTTTGTTATTATCCTAGCATATGTAGTGCCGCGTAATGTTGGACTGGAATAGTCATATCATTCATCATATCCTAGCATTATCCCGGTTGCCCTAGACTTTAGCTTAGGGCCCAGGGTCTGGTCACTGGTTCAACCAGATTTGACTGAATTTCAGTTAGTACGTGGAGCGACTGCCGCCTGACCTCAAAGACCATCTATGGTTAAACCAGCTGTCAGTCTGTTAGAAGGCACTGACTTCTTAGTAATGACTGCCATAGATGTTCATGAGGACCAACGGCTTAACGTGCTTTTTGAGGCACGGAGCAAGCTATAATTACGCACATAACTTCGAAAAGTCACTGCTGCTCCACTAGGATTTGAACCCGAGACCCTCTGAATTCAAAGGCAAGGGGTGTCGCCACTGCGCTATCTCCGCTTGTTGGACTGCAATAGTGCCACCCACTATCATCCCACGGGGAGTCGAAGAAGAGAAGTCCTACCGAATGATGGGCAGCAGCGTCCTGCGTACTGGCTTGAACGGCGATCACCAACCCGCCTGCCCAGCGTGGTGATTATGGGCCCCCAATTAATTTAATTTATTGTTTTGTAGTCCAATGTTTGGCATTGGACTACATTTGGCTGAAGTGATAAAACACTGTGCTAGTACAAATGTTAGATTGGAGGTCCCGATATCCTGACTCTCACTTGTTGTGAAAGTGCAGTCATTTCGCAGACTTCTTAAAATATCCACAGAATGGAACTCGTAGAGCTTTCTGTCAATTTACAACGGCTCCCGAAAGAGAGGCGGCATTCAAAAAAGCAACAGCATTTAGGACGCACCAGACAAAACTTCAGCATAATAATTGGAACTGAGTAAATGTTTTATGTGTGTGTTTGTATTATTAAGACAGTGAGAACTGTGCCTGTACAAGTGTTACTTTGGAGGTTACTATCCCGCCCCTTGCTTATTGTAAATGCACAGCAGTTTCGCAGACTCCCTGAAATATCCGCAGACTGTAACTCGGAGAGCTCTTTGGCAATTCACAACGGCTCCCGAAGGAGCGGGGCACTCAAAAATGCAATAGCCTTTAGGATGCACCCGACAAATGCTGTTCAACATCAGCAATGGAACGGGAGTCAAATTTAATGTTTTATTCTTTTGTCAATTTGAATTCTTACCTGTGAAGAAATTGGTAGGTAAGTGTTATGTTAGTTTGAGTGTTCAATTTTACCATGCAATCACATATTTTACATTAGGTTGCTGGTTTGGTTTTCGTACCTTCACTATACCATTTGGAATGGGTAGAAACCTGGCTGTAACTACAAACTACAAAAACGTATTTCCAAAATTACACAACAAAATTACAAAATTACAAAATTACAAAATTAAAATTACAAAAGTACACATTTTACTTATGATTATTTATACATACATAATGTCACGCATCTTTCCCGTAGGGGTAGGCAGAGATCACATCCTTTCACTTGCTACGATCTTGGCACACATTTTTAGCTCCATTCTCACTCATTAACCTCCTCATACTCGCCCGTCGATTAAGGGTACAATTGACCTGCCCTTTCTCCAAAATCTTCTGGATTTGATTATGGAAGGTCTTACGTGGTCTTTCCCTCCCAACACTTCCATTCACTTGTCCATCATAAATCACTTTCGTTAGTCTACTTTTATTCATCCTTTCAACATATTGGTATTTAAAGAAAAAGGCAACCTGGGTATGGCATACCTAATGGTCTTAATTTTATCCTCTGTAAACTCTGCTTATCTTTCGCTATCGCTTTCGACCACCTACTTATTCTACATATACATACATCTCTAAGATAACAGCCTCAGGAATCTCGTTTATTAACTAACACAAACAATTTTGTTTATGTAATATAATTTCAATTTGTCTCGGTTCTCGGAAGTCACTTCGTATAATTGCTTAGTTCCCCATCTGCATATAGATAGACTGCGATTGTGCTAACTATCTGCCGTCTCTGTTATACCTTTGTACGCCTGTATGTCTGTCTCATTCAACAGTTTAACGTGCTCTCTCGGTGTATAAACTGATGTATTCACGTGTAGTCCGGTTTCAAGATAACCTTACATCATTTCTATGCATTATTCTGTGGCATGACTATGGGAAGTTACGGTTCTAAATATTTGCACAATTTTATTTTACAATCACATTTGATGCAGTTTATCACTTTTAGGGATGATTGATAAAAATGTGCTTTAATTTTAGCCATTGTAGTGTAATTTAATTGGTAATTATGGTAATAAAGTATACATTGAACTGTAACATAGGTCCGGTTTACATATTCGCTTGTTATGGAATACATACATAGAAAAAATATATTTAAAACTAAGTTAAATGATTGCTATATTTTTGCCTGTATTGTGTATAGGTAGTGTACTTTATTAGAATTTTCTTAAGTGTGATGATGATGTATGTAAGTTTATTAATATTTCTTTATTTTAGTTTGTAGCATTGCCTTTAACCCTCTCTGCTAACCCTAAGGTTAACTGGTAGAGAATGCTTTCAACGTTATGATTGCTTCAGTATTACTTTTTTGTGTGCAAAAAGATTAAATAATACATACATAATATCACACCTGTTTCCCGAAGGGGTAGGCAGAGGCATACTATACGCCCACACTTCGCCATTTCTTTGTTGGTCCCACGTTATAGGTGGCGAGCCCATTGCCGCTTTCCGGGCACTTTTATGTTCGCCAGAGCCTCGTCCGTTGATCGGCAGGTGCACCACTTGCAGGTGAGGTTGGCTTGGGCTCCTCAGGTCTTGATAGGATCTTGATCTTAAAGATTACATGTAATAATACTTCCGATACAAAACAAACACCAACAAGATATCCGGGGTAATGTCCGTGAATGTATTGCATTGACTAAGTTTAATAAATAAATATTTTCTGACAATTACACCAATTATTTAGTTCCAAGATAAGTATCATTAAGAACTTGTGTTATGGATACAAAATAACGGATAAACATATTTAAAAACTTTTTTTTTTTTGTAAATACATACTTAATATACATAGGAAAACACCCAGACCAGAACAAATATTCATGTTCATGCACACAAAGATTTGTCCTGTGTGGGAATCGAACCCAGGACCTCTGGAGTGAAGTGTAGGTATACTGACCTCCACGCCATATCGTTCATTTACCTGCCGACTACCACTACTACTGCTAACACATTTGTGGTAGCCAAGGTATTGTTGAACATTACTGAATTGACCAAATGAATTATAGTAAACCATAAAAATCACAAAAACGGTTACATATTGTCTTCTGCAAATATCAAGTAACATCTATAACCGTCAACCGTTCCCATCGCAAACGAACGCACCAACAAACTTAAATACGTGCAGCAAAAAAGAATCACTTTCTGTTTGAAAAATATTATTTAAGCCACCACCGCTAGGCTTTGTTTCAATAACCTAGATCGCGACCCGCGAGGCGCTCCGAGGAATAAAGAAGCCGAATAAAAACTTCGGAAATGCCTCTTTTTGCGTCATTGTTGTGCGGTCGTAATGTTAGCATAGTCTGCCGTGTCGCGTTCGTATTGGGATTAAGTTTTCAACGCAAACAATTATCCGATTTTGGCGCTTATGTCTCCAAAAAAAATAGAGAAATACAGCAGTCATGTCAGCTCAGACAGTCAGCGTCATATAGTTGGTACCATCCTATTGGATGATACCAACTGACTGTCCAACCAACCGACCAACTGTGACACATTTGTCATAAACATTCACGACACATCTTAACACGTTTCCATTGCCATTAATGACTGTTCCGATATATATGGTATTTCCAGGTACACAGCTGGTTAGACGCCCACTTCGCCCACCTCGGCAGGCTTCTTCGACTCCCCTTCCCGACTGGTCTCCACTTTGTCGTGGTGGGGGGCTGAGTAACTCCCGATAGGGCGCGGATGCGCTAGGGAAAAGGTGACACCCAGAGATTAGTGACTCTGGGTGCCCTTAGTACTATCTACCGGGGGGAAATTATGAGGGACCGTGGAGGGCGCAGCGGGCGGGCCAGGAGGGTCGTAGGCAGTGGGGGCAGAAGGCTCCTGCTGTCTAACCATAGGCCCTCCGGGAAGTCTGCCACACACGCTATGGTCGCAGAAGAAGGTAGGAGGGGCGCGTCCACTGCGTCTCTCTGAGGAGGTCCTCCCGGTCTAGGTCCGGGGGACGTTGGCCGCGGGCGGGGTGTCAGAGCTGCAACCCAGGTACTGGCCCCCCGCCTCTTTCTCAACAAGCGGCGGGCGTCGTCGAAAGATTTTTAGTGGATATTACTGCTGGCGGTCGTGTCTGCCGGTAGTGAGTCCCACACATCTCTCTCGGTCCCCCTTTGGACGGGAGACAGTGCGTAAAAGCATTTTGTAACCGACGTAAGTAAAAAAAAAAAAGCTCCTTCGCCTCTCGTCACATGTGCAGTAGATATTCAGTCCCAGACCCACCTTCTATTTTAATAGTCGGTCAATCATTATCAACATGCCTCAATGAGCCTTCATGTAGAACTATTTAATTATTATAGATCTACATTGTAGGGAGTGAAGGTGAAGGCTCCCACCTTCGACCGGGCGGTAGAAAGTGCCCGGGGGCCAAGGCTCATTTATATGGTGCGTTGGATCTTATTAACCATTTGACATCGACTGCACCTACCTATGGAGGTACTTGGCAATTTTTTCAATAAATTCGTAGCTTTATATCTAAGACACGGTACATAGGGGTCTTTACATGACCTAAGGAGCCCAAGCCAACCTCACTTGCAAGTGATGCACCTGCCTATCAATGGACTACGCTCTAGCGAAAATAACAGTGCCCGATAAGCGGCAATAGGTTCGCCACCTATTACGTGGGACCAACTATATAATTGGCGAAGTGTGGGCATATTAATATGCCTTTGCCTACCCTTTCGGGGAAACAGGCGTGAATGAATGTTATATCTTAGGTCCAGACAGATATGATGCTCCAAGGAATAACACAGCCAAATAAAAACTTCGGAACTGCCTCTTTTTGCGTCTATTTGTGCGGTCGTAATTTTAGCATAGTCTGCAGGGTCGCATTTGTATTAGGATCAGGGGATACCAGAATAATTTGGGACTGAGGACACGATCTACCGATTTCAGTTCATATTTCCAAAGTATGCGAAGTAATACGTAGTGTGTCTATGAACTTTTAAAGAAAAAAATCTTAAGCCGATAAGTTTGATTATTATCCAATATACATTGGATTGGATTATCCAATATGCATTGTATAGCGTCACAGACAAATGAAGATTGTTACTAACCAATCGATAATTTAAAAGAGCATAGCCTGTGAGTTTCTTGCCAGTTCTTCTTACAGAGCGGTGGCTCGGAACTGGCACTTAGATTCGCTTGCACTTAAATGTTTTTTGTTTTTTTAAATTATTTGGTTGCAAGTGAATCTAAGCTTCGTGATTTTAGTATAGTTATATTTTATTTGTTTTTGTTATTTTTTTATAATTTTGACGTTTTCAAGTACTATGTAATAGTTTATGAAATAAAGTATTTTTTTGACTTTGACTTTGACTTTTTTGACTTTGACTTTGACTTTACAGGAAATGGAAATTTTAATTTTTGCGTAAAGGCCCTGGAGAACTGGATCGACAGTTAAAGCAAAACGGGTGTGCAAGTTGAAGTGGCAGTGGGCGGGGAGTATCGCTTGATTGGCGGCCTATCAGGTGGACCGATGATCTGGAAAATTTTACACCTTGGAAAGCATTTAGGGATGTCTATGCTGAACAGTAGACTTTTTGTAAATGGGATGATGATCATGTTACTTAATGTTATGCCCTTAGTCCTCTGAAAATATCCCGATAATTCACCCATGGAACCACAAAGAGTGGGCGCGTGACTTTCAAAAGTACTTTCTTAAGTTAAGTGTTAAGTGGGCGTAAGAATACTGTTGAATTTAATTTGTTCAGTTCAAATATGGTTCAATTTCTATTGAAAACATAATAATTTGTATTTTAACATTATCTCTTTGATTGTCATAACAATAGAAAGCCTAAAGGAACTCGTGGAACTTTATTAGGTAACATTTCTAGGAGAACATTCCAACCTATGTATCCAAAGGTTATGGCATGATCTTGTAGAAGTTTCTTGTCAACTTTTTCTCTGTAACAAACTCTCGCCATACCACAAAATCATTTGCATAAATTCTTATGAATCCACGCAAACAATAAGTCATATTTAATGCTTTTAATCTTTGTTAAATAAGCTTTAATAATCTGATTCTGTTTCAGACACATACATACAATAACGTCTGTATCCCCGAAGGGGTAGGCAGAGGCATACTACACGCCCACACTTCGCCATTTATATTGTTGGTCCCACGTAAAAGGTGGCGAGCCTATTGCCGCTTTCCGGGCACTTTTATGTTTGCTAGAACCTCGTCTGTTGATCGGAAGCACCACTTGCAGATGAGGTTGGCTTGGGCTCCAAAGATAATGGTAGGATATACATCCTTTCAGACAACAAACAGTTATTTTAAAGTTTTCTAAAAGATAGATTTAAGTTATTTCATTCTACGTATGTAGGTACTTAATATACGATATAATATAATGAGTCGTGCGCGTCAATTGAAGAAACAATATATATGTCACCGTAAAATTGTAAATAACGTTAAATTATAATCTATCCCGCGATATTGTAATCTGTCGAAAAATTGTAATCCGTAACAAACCGCTCACAATTTAACGCATTATTTTTCGATAGATTATAATCTGTCGAAGACAAACCGTCAGATTGTAAAATGGCATGCGACAGAACGCACCTCGCGCTCTGATTGGTTGAACTTCATGTTCCCCTACCTAAACCTAAAGAAGTGCAGTTAAATAATAAATGTGAGTTAGTCACAGGTCCGTTAACACTCCCTACAACTTATTATAATACAATGCGTTATTATTATTAACACGAAATCTGTTTTAAATCACCAAAACACTGTTTGTTTACATTTCACAATAAATGAATTTGACTAATAACAACCGAAGATGGCGACGACGGGCGGTTGAGCGGGGAACATGAAGTTCAACCAATCAGAGCGCGAGGTGCGTTCTGTCGCATGCCATTTTACAATCTGACGGTTTGTCTTCGATAGATTATAATCTATCGAAAAATAATGCGTTAAATTGTGAGCGGTTTGTTACGGATCACAATTTTTCGACAGATTACAATATCGCGGGATAGATTATAATTTAACGTTATTTACAATCTTACGGTGACATATACATACATACTATCACGCCTGTTTCCCCGAAGGGGTAGGCAGAAGCATATAATACGCCCACATTTCACCAGTGACACTGTTGGTTTCACGTAATAGGTGGCAAGCCTATTGCCGTTTATTAGGAATTTCAATTAAGCCTCATCCGTTGTTCGACAGGTGCACTTGCAGGTTAGGTTAGCCTTAAAAGGATCCCTATTCACCCAAATACAATAAAAACAATATACGCCTTCATAAATTGAGCATTACTGAGTTCTAGGTGTGTGTTATTTGATCAGTCAGCCACGTTTTCATTTTATATATAAAGCAGACTAACTTTAATAAGATCCTGAGGAGCTGATGCCAATAAATTCTAATATTCTCCATAAAATATTGTTGGAAAGTTAAAAGTTTCAGGACCTTAGGAAATGACCAAGTTATCCGACGCTCGAAGCGGTCTCGCAGGAAATTGGGAGATAATTTTAAAACTGACAGCGTATAATGCAGACTGGTGGTTCAGGCGATGTCTGAATCTGTACTATGAGCCTCATATTTATGGCATAAGAAAAGGAGACAAGTAGAAATAGATCATGATTCGTATTACCTTATGAAACACATTTTAACGTGGAGAAATACTTGATTTCTGCGGATAATTACAATATTACATAGTGTATTATTATGCCGAATGTGATTAGTTAGGGAAGCTGGGAAGGACTGCTGAATTAAGGCCTCTCCCAAAGAGCTCGAACCATTAAGTCCTCTGCAGAGCGCATGCATTCGGGACTAGCTATCTGTCCCAAGTCGTCAGTCCACCTTTCCACATATTGTCCAGCAAAATGCTATTGTACATCCTACTAATATCATAAACGTGAAAGTTTGTATGTGTGGATGGATGTTTGTTACTCTTTCACGCAAAAACTACTACGTGTATAGCTGCAGTCCTGGACTAACATATAGGACACTCTTTATCGCGATATTTCCACGGGAACGGGGACCACGCGGGTAAAACCGCAGAGCGCTGCTAGTATAACATAATCAGTCATCATCAGCCCCCATTGAACATTCACTGTTCACACATTATCTTTATCATCAGCCCAAAGACGTCCACTGCTGATCATAGGCCTAGGAACATATGCTTCCAACGTGATCCTGCAACTCTTATCAGGTTGTCCGTCCATCTTGCATGTGTATAACATAACTCAGTCCAGAATTAATAATATGACGTATATTTTATATGTAGTCATACTATTATCTTGGAACTAAATAATTGGTGTAATTGTCTGAAAAAAAAAAAAAATAATAATAATAATAATAATATACATTGACTTTTAGCTCTAAGCCAAGCGGAGCATCTAACTCGTAAGTTACTACTTCTGTGGGCATCGAATCCACGATATTAAGAGCGGAATTTGCTGACCTCCACAGCATATCGGTCCGTTTCATTGTCAAATCAATTCAAAAAGTATTTATTTACAGCAGGCAAAATAGTGCCACATTGTGAATGTCAATCAACATTTTCAGAATGAGTATTAATTTGAGACATTTCCTAAAAAAGTGCAATGAAAAAAATTGATCGTAATTGAAAATTCACCGGAGACTGTTGTGGCGAAAAGTGCCAAAATCTATGATTGCATTTGATTATTTTTTTAGGAATTCTGGTACCAGGGTGGCATGAATATCTAGGGAGTGTTGCAACCCCTCCTCCGATCTCCGGCAAATTTAACTTTCCGTCAGTACCCGTCGTGTAGTCAAGGCGAGTGCACGCCCGATCGCTCCCCAACTTGCGGTGCCACGTTACGTGCTTGTAAAGTTCCAAAAAGTGTTTGGTTTCCCATAGAAAATGTGAAGTTGCCAATACTATAGTGATTTATAATGTGAATTGAGGAATAGTGTCGTTGAAGTTGTGAAAATGGTAGTACTCCTTCTTTTGGGCATGTTTGTTGGTGAGTTTAACTATATGTATTTTATAGGTTATGAAAATTATAACATGAATGTTTATTTTGGGAGTAATTTAAGACTTGAATTATTGAGAATTCAAAAAAAATTAAGTTAACAAAATTTGCTAATAATTTCAAAAAAGAATAATTAAGAACCTTAAACATAGTTTTCAAATCTTCTTATCGGAACCAATATTTTACGGAAAGTGTTCTGGACACCCTTACGATCTAACCCAGCTCATTTGAAAGAACGAAAGAAAAACGTTTATTCGTAACCATATACAGAAATAAAAAGAAAAATAATATAAAACTGAAGGTATCTACATCTATACATGATTATGAAAAGGTATCGCATTATATAGCAATATATAGCATTTGCCGGAGCATCTCAGTGATACCTCGACGCTGGTATTCCGTAGATCTACTCAGCATATGCCGTAGCATCTAAGTGATGCCTCGAGGCTGGTATTCCGTAGATCTACTCAGCATATGCCGTAGCATCTAAGTGATGCCTCGACGCTGGTCTTTCGTAGATACCTAAAGTATTAAAATTAATAAATATACTAAACAATAATATAACAATATAAAGAAAGAGGGCACCTTATCTAAGACCAACCTCATACCGTGCCTGTTAGCACTCGAACCAAGATATTTGGAAAGCCGTTCCTCTGTAAGAACTTATGTATTCCGGTTATAGCAAAACTAGTGACCGCCCACCAACATCGACTTCGTCCCTTCGTGGCCTTCGGATAGTTTGCTTTCCTTGGATTAAATGGTAGCCCAAGTTAGTCCGTAAAAATCAGCTATCTGTCGTCTAATTCAGTTTAATTGATTCAGAAATCAGCCGGGACGAACAGAAAGACAATAGCAGAACAATCAGAGAGAAAAACATTTTGACTACCGCATTAAGTTCGTATTTATGCGTTTTTAAGCTCCTAATTACCTCTGTCTACCTTTTCGGGGAAACAGGCGTGAATGTATATCTGTATGTTAAGCTTTTATTGTGACATCACAAACGAATACTAAAATTTTATACATTTTGATATCGAAAAAAGTAATTAGTGACATGCTTTACCGTGGTTTAATATTAATAACTTGTAGTGGTAATTACGAATACTCCCGTGGATAAAGTAGACTGCCTTCCAATTCAAGTTATAAATTATTTTTCTGGATATTAATATTGATATTCTATTAATAGTCCCGTCATCCTGTAGGATCTCTCTTCGTCGACTCTCGACTCCCCGTGAGATTAGAGGTGGTGGCTCTATTCTAGGCCTGTACCACACGGCATAGTGCTCAGCGCATTAATATTCAGTTATATTTTTTCTACGTGACATATCATCCTTACTATTCCTTATTCCTTACTAATATTATAAATGCGAAAGTAACTCTGTCTGTCTGTCTGTCTGTTACTCTTTCACGCCAAAACTACTGAACGGATTTAAATGAAATTTGGTATACAGATAGTCTAGACCCTGAGAAAGGATATAGGCTACTTTTTATTGCGAAAAGGGGGTTGTAAATGCTACCCAAAGATACTATTCCACGCGGACGAAGTCGCGGGTAACAGCTATAATAAATATTCTCTTACAATCACACCAATTATTTAGTTCCAACGTAAGTATCATTAAGAACTTGTGTTATGGATACTAAATAAGGGATAAACATATATAAATACTTCTTTGTAAATACATACATAAGATACATAGGAGAACACCCAGACTAGAACAAATATTCATGTTCATGCACACAAAGATTTGTCCTGTGTGGGAATCGACCCCACGACCCCTGGAGTGCAGTGCAGGTATACTGACCTCCACGCCATATCGGTCGTCATGATGTTATAATGTCCACAACCTTCCTGATGCCGGGTAACAGTCGATGCAGTGCAAATAAATGAAAGTACTTCATACTAAGGATACGACTTGCTCAATTGATGTTTCACGCTCCGCTGCTAAGACCCGGGAAGGTTCTAAGCTACTTATCAATTTTCTAGTTTCGAGTGCTGATAAATAAATATCGACTTTCATTAGTACTCCATTAGAGCCCAAATTAAAGTTTTCTTTTCCATGTTCTCTGCCTTAAAAAAGATATTATGATAAAGCGTAAAATAAAAATTTTTTTAATTAAATAAATTATATTTTTAAGCGGGGCGTGAAACGGCATTTTAGCAGGCCTTCATGAGTGGATGCGCTTTGTATCGTGCTTATTTTATGATATGAAGCGATTTCATTTTTTTGGACTGTATCGAGCTTACCATCAGTCAGGATGCAGTCATTATGACGTGTCACATTAAATAAAAACAAAAAAATAACTATATATTTGGAAAATCTTGACGGTTTTTTCAATAGTTCATTGTTTGTTTGTTTTGAACCTATTATATTCACCATTTATGTTTTATGTAATGTGCAACACATGCAATAAATAATTTGATTTTATTTGATACCACTAGGTGGCATAAAATAAAAAGCATGCTGTTATCTCTTGGCGAAACTTCGCTCATTCCACAACGCAAGGGCAGAAAGTTTATTTCAAAACGTACCGTTTGTGCACTCCTCATAAGGATGAATTCCCTGCCGATGGCTAGAGGTGTTTTAATAAAGAGAGGCCTTTGGCATCATTTGACAAAGTTTCTCTAAACACACCTTATTATAAAAGTGGTAGAGTACACACAAGGAGGCAAAGGAGGTTGTTTTTTTGTTACTCATTTTATTGTTTAAAATTTTCTGAAGCAATGATAATGATATGTATAAACAGAGACTGAGGTTTGTTCTTGTAAATTAATTTAAGATCAATAAAAATTTTTACTTTTTTTTAAATGTGATTGTCATAATGACTACATCCTGCCCGATTGTTAACAGTCGATGCAGTCCAAAAAAAAATGAAAGCGCTTTATACCGTGAAATAAGCACGGTATAAAGCGCGTCCACTCATGACGGCCTGGATTTTGGTGGCGTTAAACTCGACCAGGTTTTCAGATCCCCACTAAGTGACACGATCGAGAATCCGGTTTACTTTGGCAACCAGGTCATGCCTTTGCATCAGTTAGTCTTTTCATCTTACGGGCTGGCAGAAAATTATCTACCGGATGATTGGCAGCAGCGTCATTCTGCGTACTGGCTTGAACTCCGATCACCAGCCTAGCGTGGTGTTTGGGGGCAAATACCCTTAATAGAATGTAACCTATTGCCTAAGGCCAATGTTCAGCAGTGGACTTGGTAAGGGTAATATTATGATTTATTTATTGGACTTTAAAGGAGTGTTACAATAGCACTTATTATCTACATAGACAAAACTATAAAACACTGAGAAAATTTACATTATATTTAAAGAAGCCACATCGTTAGGACGATGAAATAATTTAAAAAATTGTATCGTTTTTTTTCCAGTTCGCCATTTTTATTGTTATTCAGTTAGTTACTTTAAACTTTTTATAACCCTCTGTCCTACAAAATTAATTTAAACAACTAAAGAATAAGAAAAGCCTTGTTGTTTTTCTTATTAGTTCGCCGTCTGTGTTGTTATTTGAACTGGGCTCGTGGCATAGTAGAAATATGTTAGTAGGCTAACTTGAAGTCCGAACGACCGAAAAGAGCCTAAGCACGTAGGGCTGTCGCTCATAGTTTATCATCATCACCATTTCAGCCATTTGAAGTCCACTGCTGAACATAGGCCTCCCCATTTGCTTTCCACGTTAATCCATCCTGTGCCGCCTGGAACCCCGGCTCCCCGCCGCCCTGACCAGGTCATCGGTCTATCGCGTGGGGGACCGCCTTCTACTACGTTTACTGATTCGTGGTCGCCATTCAAGAACCTGAACTCTCCATCGGTCGTCGGTTCTTCGAGCTATGTGCCCCGCCCACTGCCACTTCAGCTTGCAAACGCGCTTCGCTATGTCGGTCACTCTAGTTCTCATACGGATTTCCTCATTTCTGATTCTATCACGTAGGAATACTCCGAGCATAGCTCTCTCCATTGCACGCTGAGCGACTTTAAACTTCCTTATGAGGCCCATAGTCAGGCACCCCGTCTCAGTCCCATACGTCATCGCTGGCAACACACACTGGTTGAAGACTTTAGTCTTGAGACAATAAGGTTTTTTTGACAAGAAGATTTTGTGTAGTTTCCCGAACGCAGCTTAACCGTGGTAGATTCAACAATAGTTTATACAATCGTCAAAATGCATAGGCATAGTTGCAGATAGTAACATGGTGCTGGTAGATTATGTATTATTATTAGCCAAGCTATACACCTTCATTGTCACCAGCCCCTTAACGTCCCTCTACTGAGCACGAGTCTGCTTTTAGAAACCAAGGTGAGGGGTATTGGGTCCTATTCCATACGGACCCACTGCAAATTTGCAAAGGCAGGTGTGTGGCGTCCTGTTGTCAAAGGGTTTTCAAGCCACCCAATAAGGTTTCTAATATGGTTTATAACTGGGTGCAGATGCTTAACGCGTAGCTTGGAAGCTCGATATTATATGCGATACTAACGGTCACCTCTGTAAACATTTCGATGATCATTTTCCACCATCTAGCACCGCGGAAGTACGAGCGCTTCAATTACATCCCTTTAGCAGTGATTAATTTTGTCGCGTATGAAAAGGCGCCTATTTAAATACTGTTAGGTGCGTATGTATCAAGATAACGTACTTATTTGTGTGTACTGTGCTTGTGGTGCCGCACAACAGTCGCTGTTGTCACCAGCTCCACACAATGGGAGCTGTTCCGTTCAGATAGGTCACTAGGGCGAACTCGAAAACGTTGGAGATGGAAAAAAATATATGCGGAACCTTCTTGTTGTGTTATAGTTCAGCGATTACTGTACATTAACCCGTGCGAATAAACCAGGACCAAACGATAAAATATCAGGAACTGATAGTTTACAAAATAATTATATTCAGTGGAAATTCGTTTGGAACGTTCATAATTTGTTTTGACCTTCATAAAAGTTCTATTGAGCCAAACTTGAATAAATGATTTTGGCATTTTTAACAAAATAATTAGTGTAATTGTGTAATATTAATTTATTTGATTATTTGTTTTAAAAATACTTATAGTTTTATGTTTGTCTTAAATTATTATGTATAGTTTTATATTTTTATCACTACATTTCTCCCAGAATCATCAGGAGTTATTAGCACTGTAAAGCAACTGCGTCTTTTATATTTTAATACTTGAAATAGTTTCTATGTTTATCAATCACATGTTTGTTGTATAAGGGAAACCTGTTAGTGGCCATTTGCTATTTATGCTGCTGGTTTTCTCAATAAATAATCGCGTCATCAAATTTAATAATTTCTTATTCTCAGAGCACATCAAATAATTTGTTTACCCTCAAATCTCGGTATATGACGTTTTATTTTCGCAATCGTTTACCGTTGAATGAAAAACTCGGTAATGTGGATGGATTGAATATGGATTGAGTACAAAGAGGCTTTCACTTACAAGTCGCTAATGTTCGAAGGAGTAACTCTGTCTATCCCTTTAGCTAAAGTTTGTGCTAAGGCTTACGTACTTACTCGCTTACGCTGTAGTTTAAAAAGGGTTGGAAAGTTATCAAATATTGCTTAGGCTTGTTTTTACTGTTTAAACTGTGCATGCGCGAAAGACTCGTGAAGGTGAGTATAGACTACAACATTTACTTGTAAAAGAACAACGAACCGCTTTATGATATGATTTAGTGTATCATCCTTTTACGAACTAAACATCAAGCACGCTCGCCTCTTTGTTATAAACCAACGAGCATATTGGTGTCATATTTCGTCGAGCGTATTGGTGTAACATTTTTCTTCGAGCCACGAGTGCGGTAACGCGGTGGGAGAGGGACGAAAGACGCACGCGGTCCGCTTTTACCCGTAACATAACGCCGAGCATTCACAGGAACGTTACATTACATGGAAATGCTTTGGAAACTGAGCTTTTGCCTGTTTTGTACCAATTGTAAAAACGTTACATTACACAGAAATGCTCCAGAAAATGTTGTGAACTATACCCACCTTTAAGGTCACACTCGCAGTGCTCTGAAATGTGTGTTCAGTACGATACGAGGTCGCATGCGCACGAATCCGCGTCGCTTCCGCCCGTACTGTCCGCTCTTACGGATCGTCCGACATCAGTGAAACCATTTCCTTTCTTTATAACGAAATAGAAGGCAGATCGGTGTACTCGTTCTTCTCCAAGGGTTGTAGGTTCAATTCTCACATTAAATTTAATGTTGGGGATAAAATATTGTACATTCCATCCGACAGTTTTAGCTGTGTATTATATATCAGAGATTTATATAGATAGAACATTCTTTATTGTACAACTTCAAATAAAACAAGAAAACAATTGCATAAGAAAAGTGATACAATTGGCGGCCTTATCGCTTACAGCGATTTCTTCCAGGCAACCTTAGGATGGAGAGTAATTAAAATTATCACCCTGTCAGTCACTTTTTTTCTAATGTAATTCGTAATAATGACAAATGTGGCCTGTTCGTGACCAGTCGATGCAACCCGAAATTTAAAGCGCTCATATAGTCAGTCAGCTCATACAGCGCACCTACTCATGACGCCCTGTTCAAATGCCGTTTCACTCACCTTTTAACCCGGGACACAGCTTGACAAGGGTCAGAGATAATAATATTAAAGCCACAAACGAGACGGCTTCAAAAACGACTACATGTAGGTATTATATGTAAGACTCGTTCCATAAATTTTAATTGAATTGTTTGCAGATTTTAATTAAAGAGTTTCACGCTCGCTACCACAAAAAAGACGTTGTAACATGCTATGTTATGCAAATAGTTTTAACTAGTCCAAAGTTTTGAGCAACGCCACGTAGCGGTGAACTTGCATGGCTTTGCAGAACTTTAGTACAACTAGTATGAGACGTTTTGTTACTTTACTAACGTATAGTTTTAAGAGGATATTGCTAACTTGTTTACCTGATCGAATTTATAACTTTTTGGAGTATGTCATAATTGTGACATGATTTTGAGGAAAGAGGGAGGTGAGAGGACATTTTTGATGTGTATTTGATTTGGCAACCTTTTTACTTTTTCCTTATAACCTTTCCGATAATAACCGAACACAGATCTGTAGACCTGGCTGGTGACTAGAGGAGCTAATACTGGCATTTGGCAAAAAGCAAGCTTGATTAACAAAGTTACAGGAATGATTTTTTTTTTAAAATTATAGTCCGTTTTGGTATTTAGTAACTTTTTGAATAGTTCATTTTTTCTAATAATTTTATACGGGTAAACCTTGACCTTATTTTTTCACATCTAAGAGGTATCATAGTCTGTAATATATAAAATAATTTTCTCTATATCTCTACCCTTTCCTGAGAAAAATAGGATGTGATACACAGACTGGTAGTCAGACGGACATCCGAGTAAAACTAAAAAGGACCCGCTTTTATTTTTGGAGGTACGTTTCCCTGATAAAAATAAACGTTTATGTAGGGGAAAATATATTCAATGTAATGGTAAAAAAGATTCAAATTGGCTCAATTTGCAAATTAATCTCTATAAATAACATTTGTAAAATGTTGCTTTACTTTCACATTAACACTACCGAGATTCCAAATAATTGTTTTGAAACTGATAATTAAAATTGGCCTATGTCTAGATATTAAAGGTCTTATTATAAATAGACCCCCCCCGAAGTCGGCCAGTTACGCCATAGCCGCACATAGAGGTAGGGGGGGCGCTGCAAATTGCGTCTTCCTGAGGTGGTCTCCCCGGTTCTGATCCGGGGGACGTTGGCCGCGGGCGGGGTACAAGAAGCTACAAACCCGGGCACTGGTGCCTCGCCCCTTTTCAACAGCGGTAGGCGTCGTCTGAAGTTTTTTAGTGGGTAGGACTTCGGTGGTCGCGTCGGCCGCAGTGAGCCCCACACCCCCTCCCGGTCTCCCCCTTTTGGCCGGGAGACAGTGCGTAAGCAGCATTTTTTTACAGACGATAATAAAAAAAAAGATTTAAAACTAGTGCTGTCACTTTCATTTATTTTATTTGGGGGGCTTACAGCTAACTCTGCTATTTAATTATAAAACATACCTTCTTTAAGCCAATAACAAGCCTCCACATATAACAATTGACTAACATTAACCAAAAATATACATTTTAATTTAGATTAATAATCAATTTACACAGTTAACGTACAAATTTACTAACCTATACTAAGTGAAGTAGTCTGCAGACAGAATTTTATTTATTATAGATATATTGCTACAGTAGATATCGAGGGTATCAGGATGATTATTATGAGTTGAATTAAAAAGCTTGCTAACGCGAATTAAGTAGGAGTTACCACAATAAACACTACGGTTGGTTGGAACATGGAGTACATTTCTCGGACGACAATGTTGGGGAGGTACAAAGTCAAAGTCAAAGTCAAAAATACTTTATTTCATAAACTATTACATAGTACTTGAAAACGTCAAAATTATAAAAAAACGAGCTGACCCGGCGAACTTTGTTCCGCCTTAATGGCAATAAATAAGCAGATTGTGTTTTTATTTTATTGGAAAAATTACAAAAATATTAAATACCTTCATTAATAATTCATTATTATTTCTGTATTTTAGTACAAAGTTGCTATTCACTTAGGTACTTTGTGATACACGACATTATTTTTTTTGTTTAATTTATTGAGAAGCACGAAGTCGAGCCATACTATCGCGGCGCTGTTCACGTGCAATTTCTTGTTCTTCTTCAGTCCTTTCATTTCCATTATTACGTATTCTTCTTGCATTACGGCTTTGTCGGTAAAGATTCGATAGTCTTGTTCGCGGCATTATTAATTAAACTTCACTTCACTTCAATTCACCTAAAAAAATATTTCAAAACTCATATTCACATTCCCGCCAAGAAGTCAGAAATAGTTTGAATGTTGATTTCTTATAAAAATCAAATTGTCATCCATACGTCACTACATAGCTGTCATTTGCGTTTTGTTATTCCAAGTCTGATTCTTTTTTGTTATATCACGTTTTATAGTGATTGACGTTTCATGTCAAGTCACACGGGAACGCTGTCGAACGGGATAAAAAGTATCCTATGTCCGTCTCCCGGCTCTACGCTACCTCCCTACCAATTTTCGCCCAAATCTGTTCTGCCGTTCTTGAGTTATAAGTGCTGTAACTAACACGACTTTCTTTTATATATATAGATAACAAAAACAAATAAAATATAACTATACTAAAATCACGAAGCTTAGATTCACTTGCAACCAAACAATTTAAAAAACCAAAAAATATTTAAGTGTAAGTGAATCTAAGTGCCAGTTCCGAGCGACCGCTCTGTAAGAAGAACTGGCAAGAAACTCACAGGCTATGCTCTTTTAAATAATCGATTGCTTAGTTACAATCTTCATTTGTCTGTGACGCTATACAATGCAACATAATATAACAATATTCATGCTTTAAGTCATTCATATTAGAATAGCCTAACATACATTAATATACAGGCAAGTGATGGATTAAAAATATCTTTGTATCAATTCCCGCTCTACTATAATTTCCTAATTATATAATTAGTAGCGCGGGAATTGTTACAAAGATATTTTGACGTGACAACGTCTTATAAATTGGTTTGCCGGGTGACACTTCAAGAAACTGCGTTACGCTCCGCTCACGTTATGCGGTCACAATGAGAGCGAGTGAGAGGCACGCGTGCCTTTCACTTTTTATGTCTGTCTCTCTCGCTCTTAGGCGGGCTAACCATGCCCGAGTGTTACAGTATTATTTCATCCTTCTTCCTACTATACGAATGAATATTCACATTAAAATTATTTTACCACTCAAAGTCGTTGTCACGTAAAACTTTCGCCCGTATACCGACTTTACAGGCAACCAATTTTTTAATCCATCACTTGCTTACAATGTATTGCCGCAAAGTAACGCATGAATCAATAAATCATTAATATACAGTTTACACATAAGTTCAGGACAATTAACATTGGACTGAGCAGTTTTGAATAAATAACACAAATCAAAAATGTTTCTACGCACATTAAGAGGAAGTCATTTGATAAGATAAAGACAGTGACAGCTACTGCTGTCACTGTTTTAAGCCTGGTCTAACTTTAGATCTCATTTTGTAATAAGCCCCAAAATGGATAGCTTCTATACATGACCATTAACGAACCAATTGAAGCTGCCGCCGTCTGACACGTAGACACGCGTGACAGTCCAATTCACGTTAGTATTGATTGTCATTTATAACTGCTTCATTACGAACTGACGAAATTTAATGACTTATAAATTAATTTTAAAAAAACTAAAAATTACACCGATTATTTAGTTCCAAAATAAGTCTCATTAAAAAGTTGTGCTTATGGATTCTAAATAACGGATAAACATATAGAAATACTTTTTTTTTAATTACGTATTAAATACACATAGAAAAACACTCAGACCAGATTAAAAATATATTTGTAACAATACCCGCGCTACTATAATTTCCCGAAAAATCGAGAAACTATTCAACACGACACGTGTTTCGCCCTTACACAGGGCATCTTCAGGTAAGATAGGAGCCTCAGAACAACGATGTCTTCACGACCAACGCTGAAACGAGAGTCAACAAAGTTTTTTCAAAAGTTTGTTACAAAGATATTTTTAATCCATCACTTGCTTATAATGGATTTCCGCAAAGTAACGCCTGAATCAATAAATTACTCAGACCAGAGTAAATATTCATGTTTGTGTACACAAAGATAATAATATATAATCACAAATAAATTAAAACAATACAAAGAACAAAAATGTTATTAGAAGACCACTCTAGAAAATAGGCATACTTAATTATTATCCCCGTCGAACGATCTCAAGCCACCTGACCAGATCTTAGGTACATCGGGTGAACCAACCTTTATAAAGTTTACCGGTTCGCTTTCGTCGATAGAGAACCTCAACGCCCCATCATAATTTCATAAGAAAGGAATTGAGCCTTTTGTTTGTGAAATAAATAAAAAAACTAATATTAGATAATTAATTTATATTTCTCTTTTTATCATACAGATAAAAAAGACTAGCCTTCACGAAACTAGGCATCTTAGTGCGGACGATAGTGTTTTAACAATATATATTCTTTATTGTACAAAAACAAAAACCAATAACAAAAAAAAGCCTTACGTGAAACAGACGAAAGGTAGACTTAATTCTAAAAGAAATCTCTTCCAGTCAACCTTAACTGAAGTGGGAGAGATAGTTAGCGGGCATTATTATGACACTAGAGTATGGTCACAATGTCTATAACCATTAACAATAATGTCAATAATCATCATCATCATCATCATCTTAGCCATCTGACGTCCACTGCTGAACATGGGCCTCCCCAATAGATTTCCACATTGAGTGATCCTGAGTCGCATGCATCCATCGGCTTCCCGCCGCCTTGATCAGATCATCGGTCCATCGCGTGGGAGGCCGTCCTCTACTACCTTGCCGGTCATGTCAATAATACAGCATCATTATTGTTAAAAAGATACATACATACATAATGTCACGCCTCTTTCCCGTAGGGGTAGGCAGAGCTCACATCCTTCCAATTGCTACGATCTTGGCACACACTTTTAGCTTCATTCACTCTCATTAACCTCCCCATACACGCCCGTCGGCTTTTGACCTGCCCTTTCTCTAATTTTTTTGTGTTTGGTCATGGAAGGTCTTACGTGGTCTTTCCCTCCCAACACTTCCAACCAATTGTCCATCATAAATCAGTCTCGTTAATCTACTTTCATTCATCCTCTCAACATGACCAAACCATCTAAGCATACCTTTCTCAATTCTTGTCACTATATCTTCTTTTACACCAGCTTCATAAATTTTATCCTATCACACAATTTTTACAATCAAATAGTCTAGGCAAAAAAATTAAGCTGAATTTTTCGCAACTAAACTGCTCGGAGTCCAGTTTAGGCATATACCGGCATTAGTTGAACATTTTCATACACTTTTGTGAATATTATAAAACATGGATGTACCTAGACAGGAAAAGAGGAAAGGCTTGATGATTATGAATGTTAGCTGAGTGGAAGGGAAAAGAACGACCGAAAAAGCGATGAATTGAATGATATGATTTAATCCGGGATTAATGAGACCATGACGAATAAAAGATTAAGACATGCTTCACTAACTCAGATCAAGAATAATGTAGAATATACCCAGTTAAAACAAAAAGGTGTTCAAATGTAATTAATTTTAATTATTGCAAAGTTATATATTAAAGAACTTGCATAAATCAATATTTATATATAACACCATTTATTTAGTTCCAAGATAAGTATCATTAAGAACTTGTGTTATGGATACTAAATAACGGATAAACATACTTAAACACTTTTTTTTGTAAATACATACTTAATATAATAGGTTGGGGAAAAAGTCTTTTCGTATTTTTGTATGAAAAGTCAAGACATTTTTTTCAAAGTTTATTTACATTTATTTACAATATATATGTACCGTTTTGTTGAATAACTTTCTGCCATTTTGTGGGCAGAGACATTATCCCGTTACTGTAGAAACTTTGGGACTTCTGATCAAAAAAACGGGACAAATAGTTTTGGCAGTCCTCTCTTGAGGTCAACCTTACAGAACCTAAAGAATTCTGCAGAGACCGAAACAGGTGAAAATCTGAAGGCGCAAGGTCAGGGCTATATGGTGGATGCACTAGGACCTCCCAGTCGAACTCTCTTAATTTTTGCTGAGTGGCTAAAGATGTGTGTGGTCTAGCGTTATCGTGATGAAAGACCACACCCTTCCTGTTGATCAATTCCGGCCGTTATCTCTCGACTGCTTCCTTTAATCTCATCAGTTGCTGGCAGTAAAGATCAGAATCGATGGTTTTGCCGGGCGGTAAAAGCTCATAATAAACAATGCCCTTCCAATCCCACCATACACACAGCATCACCTTATTTCGTGTTAGGCCAGGTTTGGCCACAGTCTGTGAAGCCTGGCCAACTTTCGACCACGACCTTTTTCGCACGTTCTTGTCGTACGTGATCCACTTTTCATCGCCAGTTATCAATCTCTTCAAAAACGGCTCGGTTTCATTACGTCTCAATAATGAATCGCAAATGAGTACACGGTTCATTAAGTTTCTTTGAGTGAGCTCGTGTGGCACCCAAATATCGAGCTTTTTTGTATAACCAGCTTTCTTCAAATGGGTCAAAACTGTTTTGTGGTCAATTCCCAGTTCTTCAGCTACATCGTAACTACTAATATGCCGATCTTGCTCCACTCTTTCAAAAATGGCGTCCATTTTATTCGTAACAGGGCGACCAGAGCGAGGTGCATCTTTAACATCAAAATTTCCGGACTGAAAACGTTTGAACCAAATTTGTGCTACTCTTACTGACACTGCATCAGGTCCATAAACATCACAAATTTTTTTCACTGCTTGAGTTGCATTTTTGCCTTTTTTATAATAAAATTTTAAAATGTATCGAATTTCTTCATTAGATTCACTCATTTTAACGGAGAGAAAAACAAATGAAAAATAGCGGGAAACAACTTTTTTTTATTTTTTTCTTTTCTTTATAATGAAACCTTTTTAATGTTACCAAAACCAGCCAGACACAAATAGTACAGTCAAAAAAAATTTATAATAAGTTTATACCTACGTTATGCGAAAAGACTTTTTCCCCGACCTAATACATAGGAAAACACCCAGACCAGTACAAATATTCATGTTTATGCACACAACGATTTATCCTGGGTGGGAATCGAACCCACAACCTCATGAGTGGAGTGCGGGTATACTCGCCACCATGCCATATCGGTCGTCGAATTACAAAGTACAAAACAAACAAAAAAACAAACAAACACAAGTTACAAAGTCATGATTACAAAGTATTTCAGCTTACATGTTTAATTGAAAACATATTATTTATTATAGATATTTTATAATCGCAAATTTTGAAAGGTGTGAAATAAAGTACAAAAGCCTCATTTAATTTTGCACAAGTTTTGATCGTATGCAAATATAGTTCTGCATCAGTCCGATCTATGCTCGCTAGTTAATATTGCAGTTGAGAAATGCTGGAGATTGGACAGCGACTCATTGATTACATTATCGTCTTCCCCTTTCAATATTGCTCCTATTTTCCAGCTCCCAGGCTACTGGACTCAATTCCCAGCACTCAACCGTCCAGAGGTTATTTAATATCAGCTCTCGATTAGGGTTAGGTTTTATTACTCCGTTTAGCTCCACCAAGCACTCGTAGCTCTGTGGTACTCGGTGGTCGGAAACGATCACCGAAGTACAGCAGAGTTTACAGAGGTCAGTCCTTGGAGGGGTGACCGTTTGTGTGGCATTTGATATCGAGCGCTTCCGTGCTTCGGAATGCACGTTAAGCCGTTGGTCCCGGTTATCACAAAATGTGGTAGTCGTTAAGCCATATTAGAGGCCTAATGGGCGGCTTAAAAAATTCTAACAGCAGGATGCCATACACCTGCCTCCGCCATTCCGCACTGGGTCAGCGTGGTGAAGTAAGACCCAATACCCTCACACCTTAACGATTATTTGTGGGTAGTTTCCAAAGAAAACATCTCTAAAAGTAGCTCTTATTAATTTAATTTATAATATTTAGAAAACTTAACTTACATTTACTATTTGTGCATAAATGTATTAGTTATGCACCAGTGAGTGTTGGCAATAAAAAGTTATAAAGCTAACAGCACATTTACTTTCACCACCACTATAATCATCACTGCAATTCACTTTATACATTGGTCATCGAGATGGATTCTGCTAACATGCAAGACTTTGTTGTGGCATTCCGGGCTCAAATGGCTGAGTTTGAGTCTATACAGCAGCAATTATTGGCAACAGTTCCTGTCTCTCAGCTCCAGACTGTAAAATCGCTCTCAGCTGACTACACGCAATTCAAGTCTTCCGTTGTCAAGGCAATTAATATGTTCAAGAAGCAGATGGACATATTGGGTTCAGGTCTGGATCGCTTGGAGAACCATTCTAGACGCAAGGTGCTTCTAGTGCATGGGGTACCCGAGGAATCAGGTGAGAATACCACTAGCAAGATCATTGGCTTGTTAAACGGTCGTTTGAAACAGTCGCAGATAAATGAACAGTGTATAGAAGCTTGTCATCGGCTTGGCTCTGCAGTCTCGTTAATCTACTTTCATTCATCCTCTCAACATGACCAAACCATCTAAGCATACCTTTCTCAATTCTTGTCACTATATCTTCTTTTACACCAGCTTCATAAATTTTATCCTATCACACAATTTTTACAATCAAATAGTCTAGGCAAAAAAATTAAGCTGAATTTTTCGCAACTAAACTGCTCGGAGTCCAGTTTAGGCATATACCGGCATTAGTTGAACATTTTCATACACTTTTGTGAATATTATAAAACATGGATGTACCTAGACAGGAAAAGAGGAAAGGCTTGATGATTATGAATGTTAGCTGAGTGGAAGGGAAAAGAACGACCGAAAAAGCGATGAATTGAATGATATGATTTAATCCGGGATTAATGAGACCATGACGAATAAAAGATTAAGACATGCTTCACTAACTCAGATCAAGAATAATGTAGAATATACCCAGTTAAAACAAAAAGGTGTTCAAATGTAATTAATTTTAATTATTGCAAAGTTATATATTAAAGAACTTGCATAAATCAATATTTATATATAACACCATTTATTTAGTTCCAAGATAAGTATCATTAAGAACTTGTGTTATGGATACTAAATAACGGATAAACATACTTAAACACTTTTTTTTGTAAATACATACTTAATATAATAGGTTGGGGAAAAAGTCTTTTCGTATTTTTGTATGAAAAGTCAAGACATTTTTTTCAAAGTTTATTTACATTTATTTACAATATATATGTACCGTTTTGTTGAATAACTTTCTGCCATTTTGTGGGCAGAGACATTATCCCGTTACTGTAGAAACTTTGGGACTTCTGATCAAAAAAACGGGACAAATAGTTTTGGCAGTCCTCTCTTGAGGTCAACCTTACAGAACCTAAAGAATTCTGCAGAGACCGAAACAGGTGAAAATCTGAAGGCGCAAGGTCAGGGCTATATGGTGGATGCACTAGGACCTCCCAGTCGAACTCTCTTAATTTTTGCTGAGTGGCTAAAGATGTGTGTGGTCTAGCGTTATCGTGATGAAAGACCACACCCTTCCTGTTGATCAATTCCGGCCGTTATCTCTCGACTGCTTCCTTTAATCTCATCAGTTGCTGGCAGTAAAGATCAGAATCGATGGTTTTGCCGGGCGGTAAAAGCTCATAATAAACAATGCCCTTCCAATCCCACCATACACACAGCATCACCTTATTTCGTGTTAGGCCAGGTTTGGCCACAGTCTGTGAAGCCTGGCCAACTTTCGACCACGACCTTTTTCGCACGTTCTTGTCGTACGTGATCCACTTTTCATCGCCAGTTATCAATCTCTTCAAAAACGGCTCGGTTTCATTACGTCTCAATAATGAATCGCAAATGAGTACACGGTTCATTAAGTTTCTTTGAGTGAGCTCGTGTGGCACCCAAATATCGAGCTTTTTTGTATAACCAGCTTTCTTCAAATGGGTCAAAACTGTTTTGTGGTCAATTCCCAGTTCTTCAGCTACATCGTAACTACTAATATGCCGATCTTGCTCCACTCTTTCAAAAATGGCGTCCATTTTATTCGTAACAGGGCGACCAGAGCGAGGTGCATCTTTAACATCAAAATTTCCGGACTGAAAACGTTTGAACCAAATTTGTGCTACTCTTACTGACACTGCATCAGGTCCATAAACATCACAAATTTTTTTCACTGCTTGAGTTGCATTTTTGCCTTTTTTATAATAAAATTTTAAAATGTATCGAATTTCTTCATTAGATTCACTCATTTTAACGGAGAGAAAAACAAATGAAAAATAGCGGGAAACAACTTTTTTTTATTTTTTTCTTTTCTTTATAATGGAACCTTTTTAATGTTACCAAAACCAGCCAGACACAAATAGTACAGTTAAAATTTTTTTATAATAAGTTTATACCTACGTTATGCGAAAAGACTTTTTCCCCGACCTAATACATAGGAAAACACCCAGACCAGTACAAATATTCATGTTTATGCACACAACGATTTATCCTGGGTGGGAATCGAACCCACAACCTCATGAGTGGAGTGCGGGTATACTCGCCACCATGCCATATCGGTCGTCGAATTACAAAGTACAAAACAAACAAAAAAACAAACAAACACAAGTTACAAAGTCATGATTACAAAGTATTTCAGCTTACATGTTTAATTGAAAACATATTATTTATTATAGATATTTTATAATCGCAAATTTTGAAAGGTGTGAAATAAAGTACAAAAGCCTCATTTAATTTTGCACAAGTTTTGATCGTATGCAAATATAGTTCTGCATCAGTCCGATCTATGCTCGCTAGTTAATATTGCAGTTGAGAAATGCTGGAGATTGGACAGCGACTCATTGATTACATTATCGTCTTCCCCTTTCAATATTGCTCCTATTTTCCAGCTCCCAGGCTACTGGACTCAATTCCCAGCACTCAACCGTCCAGAGGTTATTTAATATCAGCTCTCGATTAGGGTTAGGTTTTATTACTCCGTTTAGCTCCACCAAGCACTCGTAGCTCTGTGGTACTCGGTGGTCGGAAACGATCACCGAAGTACAGCAGAGTTTACAGAGGTCAGTCCTTGGAGGGGTGACCGTTTGTGTGGCATTTGATATCGAGCGCTTCCGTGCTTCGGAATGCACGTTAAGCCGTTGGTCCCGGTTATCACAAAATGTGGTAGTCGTTAAGCCATATTAGAGGCCTAATGGGCGGCTTAAAAAATTCTAACAGCAGGATGCCATACACCTGCCTCCGCCATTCCGCACTGGGTCAGCGTGGTGAAGTAAGACCCAATACCCTCACACCTTAACGATTATTTGTGGGTAGTTTCCAAAGAAAACATCTCTAAAAGTAGCTCTTATTAATTTAATTTATAATATTTAGAAAACTTAACTTACATTTACTATTTGTGCATAAATGTATTAGTTATGCACCAGTGAGTGTTGGCAATAAAAAGTTATAAAGCTAACAGCACATTTACTTTCACCACCACTATAATCATCACTGCAATTCACTTTATACATTGGTCATCGAGATGGATTCTGCTAACATGCAAGACTTTGTTGTGGCATTCCGGGCTCAAATGGCTGAGTTTGAGTCTATACAGCAGCAATTATTGGCAACAGTTCCTGTCTCTCAGCTCCAGACTGTAAAATCGCTCTCAGCTGACTACACGCAATTCAAGTCTTCCGTTGTCAAGGCAATTAATATGTTCAAGAAGCAGATGGACATATTGGGTTCAGGTCTGGATCGCTTGGAGAACCATTCTAGACGCAAGGTGCTTCTAGTGCATGGGGTACCCGAGGAATCAGGTGAGAATACCACTAGCAAGATCATTGGCTTGTTAAACGGTCGTTTGAAACAGTCGCAGATAAATGAACAGTGTATAGAAGCTTGTCATCGGCTTGGCTCTGCTAGTAAGGATCGTGCTCGTCCCGTATTGCTGCGTTTTGCAAATATGAGGACCAGATCTGCGGTGTGGAAATCCAAGTCGGAGTTGAAAGGTTGCAAGTTTTCACTAACGGAGTTTCTCACAAAGACGAGGCAAAACATATTGGCTGCTGCACGTAAGCATTTCGGTATCAGAAACTGCTGGTCCACCGAGGGAAACATAACAATCTTGCTTCCTGACAAGAGCCGGAGGAGAATATCGACGCTATCTGAGCTGCAGACTTATTTGGATGGTTTTCCTCCCGTCAAGTAAGCGGTCCGTCTTATTGGCTCTGTTGCATTGTATGCCAACCTTCTCTTTATTATTATTTTAACTTTATTTTTGTAAGGTATCCATTTTAATTATTTTATCACCGCCTTGTTATTACTTTTAATTTTTGTTTACCGTACCAACAGCTTTAACTTAGATTCTACTTTTATAATTTGACAGATAAATGCTGTATTGTAGTTTCTTTTTTACGGGCCTGGATTGTAATTTTGTTACTTTATTTCTTTTACGATATTTTTTTTTTTTACCAATGATTGTTATCTTCATTAATTTGGCTCAATTAATTTGTTGTGTGCGTGTGATGAATTGTGTAATGTGTTAGCTTTTTTTTAATTAAATTATTATTTTAGCCTATGCCTTTTTGCCAACCATCCCTGGTGTGTTGTATAAGCTTGGTTGATATATATTTTTCTTTCTTTTTTTGTTTATATAGTTATTTTATATATAGAGATATTTCTATTTTGATTATTTTATGTCTATAAACTCAGATTTCTTTTTAGACAGTTCCAGTGATGAATTTGAAAGTGCTTGTAGTGATTTCTCATTTTCTTCAGACTCTGATGGACGCTCTCTGGAGGCGAAGCTGCAGTCTGTATTCTATGGCAATTCCTCATTCCTTAACTTGGTGCATATTAATGCCCAAAGTGTTCCTGCGCACATCTCTGACTTAGTTGCATCCTTTAACACTGGCGTAGTCGATGTTATTTTAATTTCTGAGTCCTGGCTTAAACCATCGCTTCCTTCTGCTCTTTATTCACTTTATGGTTACAAACTTTTTCGAAATGATAGAACCAATGGTGGTGGAGGTGGAGTATGTATCTACGTAAAAGACCACATCTCGTGCTCTGTTGTTTGTCAATCATCAAATAATCATAGCGGTTCACTAGAATTTGTTTTTTTGGAAATAATTGTGCATCACTCCAGTGTTCTGGTTGGTGTCGCGTATAGTCCAAATTGTATAGTAAACTTTTTCGACTCTTTCGAGTCTACGCTTGAATCGTTAACACCTTCATATGACCATGTAATATTAATGGGTGACCTTAATACATGCTTGCTTAAAAATGACTATCGATCTTCTCGCCTTACATCTCTTTTCACTTCTGTTAATTTAAATTTACTACCTTTAGACGCCACCCATTTCTCCCCAAATTATCAGCCCTCCCTCATAGACTTGCTTGTAGTCTCTAACCCCAACGCAGTTCTTTCTCATGGACAGATGTCATGTCCTTTCTCTTACCATGACCTACTTTACCTTTCATATAGGGTCCGTACTCCTAAGCGCAGGAGCAAAGTTATTTTGCGACGTAATTTTGGGGTTATTAACATCGATCGCTTGAGGGAAGATTTCTGTAGAATCGTTTGGACTGATTTGTACAGTAATAGCTGTTTAAACAATAAGGTAAAGATTTTAAATAATTTCATTTTGAAGCTATTTGATGTCCATGCTCCTCTCAGAAAGGTGCGTATAAAACACTTCCCAGCACCTTGGCTTACAGAGGATATTAAAAAAGTAAGGCAGAGACGAGACAAAGCCAAATCACGACTCAAGAGGAATAAAACTGATGAAAACTGTCAAGAGTATAAAAGATTGCGCAATCTCTGCAACAGGTTGTGTAGAGATTCCAAACGTCGCTACATTCATTTCTCCCTTCAAAATAAATCTTCTTCTCAAGCTTGGAAATTTCTCAGCACTCTTGGTGTGGGGAATAATTCAGACTTTTCTATTCAGCTGCCGGAGCTCAATACTCTAAATAGTTACTTTTCTAGCTCTCCTACTATCATTTCAAACTCTTCTAAATCTTCTACTCTGTCCGTTTTATCAAGTTCACCACTGCCTGATTACGAGTCGTTTACTTTTCGTGACATTTCTGAGGGGGAGGTTAAAAAGAGCATTCTTTCCATCACATCTAAGGCTATGGGTAATGACGGTGTCGGAAGGGATATGCTGATTCCCATTTTGGATGATGTTGTGCCAATTATCACACATATATTAAATACATCGCTATCGGCCAGCATTTTTCCAAATGATTGGAAGCTTGCGCACGTCGTGCCCATACCTAAGTCTGCAAATCCTACCGCATTCTCCCATTTCCGTCCTATATCCATCTTACCATTTCTGTCAAAAGTCCTTGAAAGCGCTGTACACAAACAAGTATGTGCTTACCTTTCCCGGCACAATATCCTCAGCCCCTATCAGTCTGGCTTTCGGTTGGGACACAGCACTGTGACAGCATTACTGAATGTTACTGAGGATATTCGTTGTGCCATGGATAATAAAATGTTTAGTGTTATTGTACTCCTAGATTTTAGCAGCGCTTTCAACTCTGTTGACTTTGATATTCTCCTTGCTATCCTGCGCTCTATTAACTTTCCTCCACCAGTTATTGCTTGGTTTACAGACTACCTACACGGTAGACGACAGCGTGTCAGGAGTGATGACTTGCTTTCTGACTGGTGCTCCTTAACAGCAGGTGTTCCGCAAGGCGGCGTTCTCTCTCCTCTCCTCTTCTCTCTTTTTATCAATAAAATTACCCCTATTATTACTTCTTCCTACCACCTGTATGCGGATGACTTGCAGATTTATAGACAGTATCATCTTGATGATGCTTGCTCTGCCATTGAAGCTATTAAAGCTGACCTTAGGTCAATAAAAACTTGGTCTGATTCATTTGGTTTGCTTATAAATCCTGCAAAGTCTCAGGCTATAATTATTGGCAGTAGTGGGATGTCCAAGAGGCTTGCCATTGATTCCTTACCAGGGGTTGAGTATGGAGGTGAAAAGATTAACTTTACCAACAAAACCAAGAACTTGGGTCTTATTCTTGACCGGTCTCTCTCTTGGACACCACATATTAATGAGGTTAGTAGGCGTATGCATTTTGCATATCATTCTCTGAGGCGACTTCAATTTTTTCTACCTTTTAGCACCAAGATTATGCTTGCTCATGCGCTATTACTCCCTATTCTCGACTACGCTGATATTTGTTATTTGGATGCAACTGAGGAGTTACTTAACAAGCTGGAACGTCTTCAAAACTTGGCCATAAGATTTATATTCGGACTGCGTAAATACGACCATGTTTCTGAGTATCGGGAAAGACTAAAATGGCTTCCTATAAGGCGCCGCAGAGATGTGCACATTTTGTGTATGTTGTACAAAATTCTTTACCATCCCCAGCTCCCCAATTACTTGCGTGTTCGTTTTAATGTACTACCTACTACATCCCGCCCCAAACGATCCTGTGTAACTAAGACCCTTGTTTCTCCTTCCTCCAACACTAAGTATTTCCGTAACTCCTTTTCAGCTCGTGCTGTTAGAATGTGGAACAGTCTTCCCTCTCTGATTCGTGAAAGTCCATCACTTCAGTCTTTCAAAAGTAAACTGAAGAATCACTACTTGTCAAATTCGGCACATAATTAGCACTTTTTTTCCCCATGTTTCATTCGTTATCTTACAATAATGTTAGCATAAGTTGTATGTATGTATCTATGTATATATTTTAATATAATATTAGCATATAAGAGATTTGCTTTATATTTTGTTCTTTTCTTGGACAACATTTATCCCGTACAACTATTTAGTTTACAACTGCTAGGGTTGGCTGGTAGAGATCTCTTCTAGAGATAAGTCCACCTTTGTACATGTTATTTTATATACCTCATGTAATATTTATTTATGTTGTCCCCGAGTACTTTCAGATCGAGCTTCAAAATCGCTTCGCAGGTCTAGAGGACTGCGTGTCCGTCGACGACTTAAGTAGCAGGCTAGTTGAGACTGTCCACGCGGTGGGGTCCAAGTTTTACAAGACCAGACCCCGAAATAAAACCCAAAAAATATCGACTGAGACTCTTGATCTCATGGAAGCACGACGACATATGCGATTGCAGTCTTCAGCAGATGCATTCTCTTACCGGCGTATCAATAGACAGATCACGAAATCCTTGCGACTTGATATTCGCAGATTCAGTACTACGTGTATTGAAAATGCAATAGAGAGGAACAAGGGTTCGAAAGTGTTCGCACGAGATCTGTCTATTGGCCAGAGTCAGTTAACGCAGCTGAAGACCAACAAGGGCAATCTAGTCACGTCGAAACCTGAGATCATGAGGGAAATCGAAGGGTTTTATGGGCAGTTATATACTAGTACGCAGGATCCCGCTACTTGTTTGGCTAAAGATCCTAGAGCCAAACTAACCAGGCACTACACCGAAGACATCCCGGACGTCAGCCTATACGAGATTAGGATGGCCCTGAAACAGCTGAAGAACAACAAGGCACCGGGTGAAGACGGGATGACAGCAGAGCTTCTGAGAGCGGGTGGTACACCGGTACTAAAGGTACTTCAGAGGCTCTTTAACACCGTCATCCTCGAGGGACGTACGCCACAGGCGTGGGCCAGTGGCGTGGTTGTACTTTTCTTCAAAAAAGGTGACAAATCTCTTTTGAAGAATTATAGGCCAATCACGCTAGCCACGTCTATAAGTTGTTTTCACGGGTCATCACGAACCGTCTCGGTCATAGGTTTGACGACTTCCAGCCTCCCGAACAAGCCGGTTTCCGAAAAGGCTTTTCAACCATGGACCACATACATACGCTGCGGCAGGTTATACAGAAGACCGAGTAGTATAACCAGCCACTTTGCTTAGCGTTTGTGGACTATGAAAAGGCCTTCGATTCGATCGAGACTTGGGCAGTGTTTCAGTCCCTGCAGCGATGCCGCATTGACCATCGGTATATTGAAGTGTTGAGAAGTTTATACAAAAACGCCACCATGTCCGTACGCGTACTAGACCAGCACACGAATCCTATCCTCCTGCGGAAGGGCGTGAGACAGGGAGATGTCATATCTCCGAAACTGTTCACTGCTGCCCTGGAGGATGTTTTCAAAATGCTGGACTGGTGAAACTACGGCATCAACATAAATGGCGAGTATATGTCTCACCTTCGATTTGCCGACGATATAGTGGTCATAGCGGAGTCACTTGTGGATCTGGGCACAATGCTCGAAGACCTCGACAGAGCTTCCCAAAGGGTAGGTCTCAAAATGAACATGGACAAGACGAAAATTATGTCGAATGTCCATGTTAAGCCTACCCCAATAAATATTGGAGGCTCGGCTCTCGAAGTTGTCGACGAATATGTATACCTGGGACAAAAAGTCCAAATGGGTAGGTCCAACTTCGAGAAAGAGGTCAATCGTCGAATCCAGCTCGGTTAGGCTGCGTTCGGGAAACTGCGCTATATCTTCTCGTCAAAAATACCTCAGTGTCTTAAGACAAAAGTCTTTAACCAGTGTGTGTTGCCAGTGATGACGTACGGTACTGAGACTTGGTGCCTGACTATGGGCCTCATTAGAAAGCTCAAAGTCGCTCAGCGTGCAATGGAGAGAGCTATGCTCGGAGTGTCCCTACGTGATCGAATCAGAAATGAGGAAATCCGTAGGAGGACTGGAGTGGCCGACATAGCGAGGCGAGTTTGCAGGCTGAAGTGGCAATGGGCGGGGCACATAGCTCGAAGAACCGACGACCGATGGGGCGTCAAGGTTCTGCAATGGCGACCGCGAACCGGTAAACGTAGTAGAGGACGGCCTCCCACGCGATGGACCGATGATCTGGTCAAGGCGGCGGGAAGCCGATGGATGCAGGCGACTCAGGATCGCTCAATGTGGAAATCTACTGGGGAGGCCTATGTTCAGCAGTGGACGTCAGATGGCTGAGGTGAATATTTATAATTATTTTTGTGCAATAAAGGATTATTATTATTACCTTGGTAAGTTGGAGGAGGCTCGTGCTCAGTAGTGGGACGTTAATGGGCTGAGATGACGATGATGACTCCGCTAGCAATGATCTGGGTTTCGTTTTTCCATAAACAATGGGAGACTGTAATTCGTTTTGTTGCTAGTTTCTGGATTGTATACCGATAAAAGCAATTAGCTATGATGTGAAAATGGCAGAGCTTTTGCTGTTTGGATTTGTGAATGTTACTGGGTTACAATAGAACACAATGTTACTCAAAGTTATGTTACATTTTGTATACTTATTGTATTGTATTGTGTTAATGTATATGCATTTATATTTTTTTTGTATATTTGTGTACTTTATTCATATTTAACAAATAGTTTTAGTGTTTATTCTTTTTAAAGTTTTTGTGCTCTGCCTACTGTATTCCTGTTCTCTCCTTTGCGTCGGGTTGTCTGGAAGAGATCGCTTTTAGCGATAAGACCGCCTAGATTGGCTTTTACATTGTGTTTCAATATTCATTGTCATCTGTAGTTTTTAAGTTATTTTGGTCAATAAAGCGTATATATATCTATCTATCTACTTACTAAATCGTTATTGCGTTTTATTATTTAGATATACAAGTTTGTTATAATGTGTATTGGTCCGATCACTATCCCTTATTTATAAAATGTAATTTAAATATACTAATAAATAACGTTGACATGCAATTTAGTAATAAGAATTATGTAATATGGGGGGAAAGGGATAAAAATCAAATTAATATGTATACGGAAATCTGTAATGATAGGTTAAGTGTGTTAAATGTTTCTATTGAATGTGAAAATTGTTCTCGTTTGTGTACAAATACTGACCATAGACATATTATTGACAAATTTTACTCTGACATGATTAGTTTAATGCAGGACGTGGCAATCCAATCGAGCACTAGCTGTCATTGGCAGGTAGGGCAGCGGAAAAATAAAAGACCCTACATAGTAGGATGGAATAAACACGTAAAACATCTTCACGGGCAGGCGCGGCTTGATTTTGAAATGTGGGTTATTCAAGGAAAACCAAAAAACGGTGTATTTTATAATAACATGACAGAAAGTCGTAAGAGATTTAAAGCGAAATTGAAATGGTGTATAAAAAATGAAGATCAAATTAAAATGGATATTTTGGCTAGTTCACATAATCTAAAGCAGTTTAGTGCCTTCTGGAAAAAGGTTAATGGGCTTAATGGCAGGCCGCGCCTGCCTGTGAGTGTAGGCGGTGTGAGTGGACCTGCGGCCGTTGCCGAGATGTTCAAGGAACACTTTAAGGTGCCATCGCAGCCGTTGGTCATTAATGAATTTGTTGAGAGAGAGGAATGTATTAATCGAATGTCAAATACACCGCTAACCTGCATCACAGTTAAAGAAGTGAAAAGTGTCATAGACCACATGACCAGAGGTAAGTCTCCTGGTCATGATGGACTAAGTATAGAACATCTGAAGCATGCAGGGGTCCACTTACCTAGGATGTTAGCGTTGATGTTTAATCTCTGTATTCGACACTCGTACTTGCCACCAGAATTAATAAAAACCATCGTTGTACCTATAATTAAAAATAAGACTGGAGACTCGGCAGACAAGTCTAACTACAGACCGATTTCCTTGGCTACAGTTGTAGCAAAGGTGCTTGATGGTGTGCTTGATAAACATTTAGGGAAGTACATTGCTCTCCATGACGCCCAATTCGGTTTCCGGGAGGGGCTTTCAACTGAGAGTGCCATCCTGGCACTCAAGCACACCATCAGGTACTACACGGACAGAAGTACGCCAGTGTACGCGTGCTTTTTGGATTTGTCCAAAGCCTTCGATTTGGTCTCATATCCAGTTTTATGGGATAAGATGACTGGGGTGGGTGTGCCACTTGAGCTCACTGAAATGTTCAGGCACTGGTACGGGAATCAGCGTAACTGTGTGCGATGGGGTATCGAGTGCTCTGATGAGTATAAGCTTGAGTGTGGAGTGAGGCAAGGGGGATTGACCTCTCCTAGGCTTTTTAATCTTTATGTGGACCGACTGATACGCGAGCTCAGCAGCATGCATGCGGGATGTTCAATAGATGGCGTCAATGTCAATAACATCAGTTACGCGGACGATATGGTGCTGCTTAGCCCGTCTATCAGCGGTATCAGGAGGTTGTTGCACGTGTGCGGGAACTATGCGCTGGCTCATGGGTTGAAGTACAATTGTAAGAAGAGCGAGTTCATGATTTTCGCGGCTAGCAACGGCCATCCGGAGGTTGTGCCATCGGTTAGCCTCAGTGGTACAGCCTTGTCTCGAGTCAAGCAGTACAAATATTTAGGTCACATATTGACGGAAGACCTAAAGGATGACCTAGATATTGAGCGTGAGCGTAGAGCGTTGGCAGTCAGAAGCAATATGATTGCCCGTAGATTTGCGCGGGCGACGAAGGAAGTAAAGGTTACGCTTTTTAAGTCATTTTGCCAATCATTTTATACCGCGAGTCTTTGGGTGAGATATACGCAGAAGGCTTACAACGCTTTACGCGTGCAATATAATAATGCCTTCAGGATGCTGTTGGGGCTGCCGTGGCGTTGCAGCGCATCTGGAATGTTTGCAGAGGCAAGAACCAATGACTTTTATGCCATTATGCGCAAAAAAGTATTTTCTATGATGAACAGGACCTGCGGCAGCCGCAATAGTATCTTGAGAGCTGTGAGTGGCAAGTGCGAGTGTCCTATCAGCCACCATTGGACGACTGTGCTGGTTGGATGAGCCTATTATATTACTTTACTTTTAACGATTTTACTGTATTTAATTTATTTTTAATGTATTTGATTTGATTTAATTTAATGTACCTATATGATTTGATTTAATTTAATGTATTTGATATTATGTTTTTGTTATGCTATGGAAATTATTATTCTGAAATAAATGATTATTATTATTATTATTATTATTATTATTATATGGTGTATGGGGATCCTACCAAGACCTAAGGAGCTCAAGCTAACCTCACCTGCAAGTGGTGCGCCTGCCGATTAACAGACGAGGCTTTTTCGAACATAATAGAGCCCGGTAAGCGGCAATATGCTCTACACCTATTACGTGGGACCAACTATATAGTTGGCGAAGTGTGGGCGTGTAATATGCCTCTGCCTACCCCTTCGGGGAAACTGGCGTGAATGTATGTGTGAGTGTTTTATTATTAAGTCACTTGTTTTGACTGGCGGGAAAAAACGTTAACATTGACCAGTTTCTAGCCCGATTCTTCTGCGATCAAGCTTCTGTCAGCAGTAAATGGGCGCGTTAGTTTAAAAGTTAAAGTTTTAATTTGATAAAAGCATTATAGAGCCCAACTTGAATTAATAATTTTTACGTTAATTTTCACTTTATATGTTATAACATTACTTTAGGTTACATATTGCAACAGTTGCTTGGTATCATTTGTTAGCATAGTTATCTATAATTTATTGATTCAGGCGTTATTTTGCGGAAATCCATTGTAAAACAAATGACATATAAATAAATAAAAAAAAACTAAAAATTACACCGATTATTTAGTTTCGAAACAAGTATCATTAAGAAGTTGTGCTTATGGATTCTAAATAACGGACAAACATACAGAAATACCTTTTTTTTGTAATTACATACTAAATACACATAGAAAACACTCAGGCCAGATTAAAAATATCTTTGTAACAATTCCCGTGCTACTATAATTTCCAGAAAAATCGAGAAACTATTCAATACGACACGTGTTTCGCCCTTACACAAGGCATCTTCAGGTAAGATAGGAGCCTCAAAACAACAATGTCTTCAAGACCAACGCTGAGACGAGATTCAAGCGAGTCTCTCCTAGTTATATGTTCATCCTTACACCTTAGAAGTGACACGAGCGCGTTTGTAACTACGGAAAAGCTTAGGCTGTGGAATCAGTTCCCTGGCGGCAATTCCTAAGAGATTACAGCACTAAAAAGGGTTTTATAGGGTTAGCAACCTCTTTATGCCCCTCGTGTTGCAAGCGTCTGTAGGCTCTAGTACTTTCCATTAGGTAAGGCTGCTTGGGTATGTAATGTTGTGCAAGACGCATATTTTTTCTTTTTGTAAATATTTATGTTTTTGAGTTGTATTGTTTTGTATTTAGAAAAGTTTTTTGGAATTGTCATATTCATATTTTAGTTAGTGTTGATATACTGTTTTGCGTGGAACCAGCTTTTAACCCAATCTTATGCTTAGAAAAATAAAAAAAATAATCCTATTTACATCTTATGCTCGATGCCCTAAGACAGTATCTATAAAATAAAAGATTTCTAAAACTTACTAAACAAATTCTTATCAAGATTAAACATAGCTGTTTATTGTAGTTTTTATTTATCCTGACATTTCGAATAATTTACAATAAATCGTTGTGACACGGGGAAACTGAGATGACAGGTGTCTCTACAGACAAAGTTACAAATTTAATACCGACTGTCACAGGATCATTAATCATTGACTTGAGATTTAGGCGAGCTGTCCACCCATTTGTTGTGACTGTTTTAAACAAAATAATCGATGAAAGTAAGTATGCCGAGGTCATTAGATCTGCACACATCGAGAGACATATAAAAGTGTAGAAAATAGGGATCCTACCAAGATCTTAGGAGCCCAAACCAACCTCACCCGCAAGTGGTGCACCTGCCAATCAATAGACGAGTCTTTGGCAAACATAACAGTTCCCGGTAAGCGTCAATCGGCTCGTCACCTATTACGTGGGCCCAACTTAATAAGTGGCGAAATGTAGGTGTATAATATGCCTACGTATAACATAAAAAAATATTTTAAATTCAGGCATATTTGGTTAGACCCAGGGCCAAACTAAATGATAATAAATATTCTCTTACAATCACACCAATTATTTAGTTCCAAGATAAGTATCATTACGAACTTGTGTTATGGATACTAAACAAAGTATAAACATATCTACTTAAATACCTTTTTTCTGTAAATACATACTTGATATATATATGAAAAACATCCAGATCAGAACAAATATTCATTTTCGTGCACACAAAGATTTGTCCTGTGAGGGAATCGAACCCACGACCTCTGGAGTGAAGTACAGGTATACTGACCTCCACGCTATATCGGTCGTCAAAAGTTTGTTAAATTAATTAAGTGAATAAAGTAATTGTTCAAGCTTTGTTTGTAAAATTTTAAGCCTAGGGCAACCGAGATAATGTAATAATATAATGAATTTTATATATTTACCAGTCCCACAATAGTGCTTCCTATGCAGGCTTATGTCCAGCAGTCATCTTTTAGCTTATAATGACAATAAATACCAAGGTAATAAGAAATAATTTTAGAATGTTACTAATGTTGCATCTTAAATTCGCATCGACCAATTACAGACAAAGTTCTTTTATGTGCCGGTAACTTTTTTAATAAAAATTGTTATAGCTTAGATTTAGATCTTTTCTGCACAAATATTGTTTCGGCAAGGACTAAGTTAAGTAGCAGGTTCTTTGGGCATTCATTTCTAGCATGTTTTTGTGTTTATGTGATTTTATGTTTATGAGGTTATAGGAGATTCTGTTTCTATCAGTGGGGAACTATAATTGGCTTCCTGAGATTAGGCTCCAAGAAATCAACAAAACTTTTAAAGGTCAATGTGTGCGATTCTATATTACAATCCCAAACAATATACAGCAATTAAGCCTAACTAAATTAAATTTAACAATAAAACGCAAGCTGTCATTAAAGGGATACTATTCTATCAAAGACTATATGGCTGATAAAAATGCTTGGGATTAAACTGCCGTTTCATACAGGCTATTTTAATATGAATGTCTTAAAACATGAATATTGTTAATATTATATTGCATTGTAAAGCTTCACAGACAAATGAAGATTGTAACTAACCAATCGATAATTTAAAAATGCACAGCCTGTGAGTGTCTTGCTAGTTCTTTTTACAGAGCGGGGGCTCGAACTGGCACTTAGATTCACTTACACTTAAATATTTTTATTTTTTTTATTGTTTGGTTGCAAGTGAATCTAAGCTTCGTGATTTTAGTTTAATTATATTTTGATTGTTTTTTTTTATATGCGTTATAAATTTTGACGTTTTCAAGTACTAGCAAGCTGTTGGTTCTCCTAGGAATGTAATAAATAAATAAATAAGTGGAACCTGACACAAGACCATACCTACATAAAGTTATACTGTACCGCAAAGGCAAGGGTCATCTATCCCGTTTCCTCCCCCCAAATTAAAAGTTTCATCTACATTGGTGCTCTATTTTAGTTGTAACAACAGCCGCGATATAATTCAACTTTTCTGGACCTATGTCAAATTATGACGTTTCCAAAACGCGGGCCGCCATTACAGTAAAATGTCTCCCGCAGGCCACGTATAGTACATTTAAGTGAGTAAGACTGTTCAACATTATCTTTCTTGTTATAGCCGTCAAAATAAAATCTAATAAAATAAATAAAATAAAATAAAATAAAATATATTATTGTCTTTAAGATCAACATGATCATTTAGATTCGTCAAACATTTACACAAAATAGAAATTCCATATATTTTTTTAACAACAATGAAAGACATATGTGCGGTAACATAATAAAGGAGTAAAAGCAAATGGGTCTTTGTCAGAATTAGTCAGTTTATCTGTCTGTTGTGGTTTTCTCAAGATTTGTCAGTCTGTATCTGTCAGTCAGCCTGTCGTGATTCTAAAAATAGGGAGGGGATTGTTCGTCAGTCAGACAGTCTGTCGGTGACTCTAACGAGGCTTCCAAAAGGCAACGAGATTGAGAAGAAGACCTCAAGAAACTCATCGTCATTATTTGCAATTCATCCGGGTATTTAAGAGAAATACACAAAATCTATCTATAATCTATAAAAATCTGGCGAACATAACAGTTCCCGGTAAGCGGCAATAGGCTCGCCACCTATTACGTGGGACCAACTATATAACTGGCGAAGTGTGGGCGTATAATGTGCCTCAGTTTACCCCTTCGGGGAAACAGGCGTAATTGTATGTATGTATATATGTATAATCTATAAAAAATCGTTTCTTAACATGTATAGCATCGTCAATGCGAAATATAAAAAGTAACACGCAATTAATTTATATTAATTCATTTCAACTACGTACAATGTTTTGAATAATTTTTTATCAAACACCGACATCTCTTCTTCTCTCAAATAATAATAATAATAAATATTTTCTAAAAATTACACCAATTATTTAGTTCCAAGATAAGTATCATTAAGAACTTGTGTTATGGATACTAAATAACGGATAAACATACTTACATACTTTTTTTTTGTGAATATATACTTAATATACATAGGAAAACACCCAGACCAGAACAAATATTCATGTTTATGCACACAAAGATTTGTCCTGTGTGGGAATCGAACCCACGACCTCTGGAGTGAAGGTATACTGACCTCCACGCCATATCGGTCGTCAAAAATAATCAATCACGAATAAAGACAGATGAAAAGAACAGTAAAACCTACTTAAAGCAACCTCAAAATGCAATACTGTAACTTGACTGTGACAAATAAACTTATTTACTGTTGGTTATTTGCTCAAACAATATTGTTATGCGCCGGTCGTACACAATTATTGTTCGGCCTACACGTCCCTTCTTTGTGGGGGATCCTGAGGAAATGAAACACCATTTGCGGAGGCATTATTTTTCTTATCAAGCACCCGCCATAAGCGTAGCCTATTCACCAAGCTGTCGTTGACAACATTGTTGTTTACAATATGAGGTATTTTCAATTAAAATGAACAAAATAATGTTTTTTTAATGAAGGCAATTGGGCTGCTAATCTGCTATTTTGTCTTGGGGATGAGGTACTACCAAAATCTTAAATCCTAAGCTAACTTCACCTGCAAGTGGTGCAACTGCTGACGAGGCTCTAGCAAATACAAAAGTTCTTGGTAAGCGGCAATAGGCTCGCCACCTATTACGTTTGGGGTGTATGGTGAGTATGTAACGCTTGGTGGACGTAGAGATTATTGCGCAATGCACATGTTCTACAGCAAGTCGGTCAGAAATAAAATGGAAATACCGACAGATCAGAATATTGGTTCTACAAAAATTCTTATAATGCCTCATATTAGACTGGGATTTACTAACGGGGATGATAATTTGCATTTTATGTTTCATTTTTTGGACGACTCTGCCAAATAGGTATTCAAGGAGGTCCTTGAAGCACTTGATAGACTGCAAAGGCGAGAATGTGGAGAATTTAGCTTCTCATAGCTTTAGCTTAAGTTATGAAAAATCTATAAGGGTTTTTTTAATAATTAGTGGTAAATATATTAGGGCCAACTGAGTGATGGAAAGGTGTATTTTAATATTATAAGACATTGCTTTAAATATATTTATCTTTTTTTTTATAGGCGGCGATATCCCAGTGGTGAGACCCATTGCTTTCAAATTCAGAGGGTCTCGGGTTCAAACCCTGGTGGCGCACCTATGACTTTTCGAAGTTATGTGCGTACTTATCGCTTGCTCCGTGCCTCCGAAAGCACGTTAACCCGTTGGTGCCGGCTGTCATGAACATCAATGGCAGTCGTTATTAGGAAGTCAGTGCCTTCTAACCGACTGACAGCTGGTTTAACCATAGAATGATGTTTCCCTCTGGGTTGCGGAGGTCAGACGGCAGTCGCTGGCAGCGAGCAGACCCTGGGCCCTAAGCTTAAGTATATAGCAATCGGGAAAATGCTAGGATATAATTTGTGTTATACCCATTTTTTGGTATTTCTATAAGCTGTTCCGTAAGTCTAAGTACTTTCATTTTGTTTGTAATTATTTGACTTATCTTAATGAGGATCATTTTAAGATGATCTTAAAGACAATTAAGTATATTTTTTAAATAAATCAGTACATACTTTACTCTATCCTACGCTAGATGGCGCTATTGAAATGGTCAATCAAAGACAATGAACTCATTATATTTATATAGCAAAGGGTCGCAGTTTAGCGGGGCTCGAAAGTTTGGGGTACACACAAAGCGGCCCTAACACAATGCTGAAACTAAAGAGATTATTATAATATACGTAATCACTTTTCATTTATAACTTCTGGTAGTGATAGTCAAAATTCGTGCATGGAGGAAGGTGGGTTTTATTTATGTTATCTTTATTACACACTTAATATTATTACAAAATGCGGACAGACATTCTCTGTTAGTTAAATTTAGGGTTAGCAGTTTAGGGCTTTTGATAATCCCTAAAGTTAGCCACAGAATATAATTCAGAAATATTTGATACCTTTCTTAAAAGAATGGAACGACTTGAACAGGAGAAAAAAGAAGATCGCCAGCGCATAGCGTCTCTGGAGGATAGGGTTGAACAACTGGAGAGACAATTGCGATCTTCGAGTCTGGAAATAAAGAACGTACCCAAGAAAATAGATGAAACTAAACAAGATTTAATTAAATATATTGTTAATATTGGAAAATTAACTAATACCTCAGAGAATGCTTCAGAGATTTTTTTTGTTAATTGCAATTGCAGCGTTATCAGTGGCCTACAAACTTTTCTGCTAACCCTACGGTTAACTAACACAGAAAAATTAATAATTCAACCGTAAGTTTTTAATTGTATGTGTATTATAGGTATTATAGTAGGATTTTGTAATAAAATAAAATAAAAATAAAATAAAAATTATATTATAGGTGTAGGGTATATAGGGATCCTATCAAGATCTTACGAGCCCAAGCCAACCTCACCTGCAAGTGCACCTTCCGATCAGCCAACGTGGCTCAGTGCCCGGTATGCGGCAATAGGATCGCCACCTATTACGTGGGACCAACTATATAATTGGCGAAGTGTGGGCGTATAATATGCTTTTGCCTACCCCTTCGGGGAAATAGGCGTGATATGTATATATATATATATTTTTTTTTTTTAATCAAATGCTTTACAGGATAGAGTAAAAACCTTTACAATACCAAACTTTAGAGATTTTTTTGAAGTGATTGTTTTTATTGACTATTATGTGATGTCCCGGTAAAAGGCAATAGGCTCGCCATCTATTACGTAGGATCAACAATATAATTGGCGAAAGGTGGGCATATGTATGCCTCGGGCAACTCCTTTGGGGAAACAGACGTGGTCTTATGTATGTATGATACCAAGTTACAACAATTAAAAACGAACCAGCTTTTCTTGTGTAGTCACTAGGTGAAAGAAGAAAATCTGTATTTTCCCCGAAAATATGTTACCCTTTAAGTGTAAATAAACAGATGTTCGTATTCCCGAAAAACAAAATCTATCAAGTTGAGAAGGGTACAATTACATTCCATTTTGTTATGTATCGCGGGTTAGCGAGGAACGTAACAAACTTTCTTTATTCTCTTACAAATCCTTTGGGGAAACTCCGTTCTTTAATATAATCAAATATTTTCACGTGAAAACAAATCGCTTTTACGCATAGATTGTTTGTAGCACAAAAAAACTTTTAAGGTAAAAAAATGTGTTAAGGTTCTCAAAAAAATACCGGCAGACGTGGCAGAAGACGGCCTCTCACCTGATGGTGATGATCTAATGAAGACGGCTGGTAGTTTTAGATGCACTGCAAGGAATGGCTTGGCGTGAACAACAATTAGGGAGGTCTACACCCAGCAGTGGCTTTCGAAGGGCTGAGGTGATGATGATGATGTTTTATTTTACATACATTCATAATATCAAGCCTTTTTTTCTCGAAGGGGTAGGCAGAGGCATATTCTATGCCCACATTTAGCCAGTTAAATTGTTGGTCCCACGTAATAGGTGGCGAGCCTATTGCCGCTTATCGGGCACTTTTATGTTCGCCAGAGCCTCGTTCGTTGGCCGTCGTCCGTTTTATTTTATAAAAGGTATATAGGGATTTCATAATGATTTAACAAGCCCAAGTTAACCTGCAAGTGGTGCACCGTTGATTTAATAGGCCTCTGGCAATCATAAAAGTTCATGGTAAGCGCTAATGAGGTCACCATAATAATATACTATGTGGAATTAACAATATACATAATACGCCTGCTTACTCGAAGGGTATAAAAATGTCGCTTACTGGAACTTCTATGCTCGCCAGAAACTCGTCTTTTGATCGGCCAACAGCGGTGGGCGACATCGGATTTTTTTAGCGGGTAGGACTGGTGGCGGTCGCTTCTGCTGCAATTAGCCCCACTCTCCCCTCTGGGTTCCCTTTTGGCTATGAGGCCAAATATGCGTGGTTGCATTTTGTTATCGAGGCAAAACAAAAAGGTGCAAAGGCCATGCACTAACTATAACAACCAAGCCAATGAAAAAGCTACATAATTACAATATAAAATGTTATTGCAATACATGATAGGGTAAGTAAGCACAATAATGGAATAGATTTTTATCAAATTTCAACTTTAGTTCAACCGCTCCAACTTATATAAAATCAGTCCGATTCGAAAATTCACTCCCCAGCTTTCAACTTAGTGGAAATGTGAGCGTTTCCAACTATTCGCACAAAAACTTACCCTAACTTAGTCGCGAACTGATGGAGTGGAACTCGCAAGTTGTCACAATATTCTCCAATAACTTGAACCACTTCAAATTTAAGTAAGTGGACAAATTTTGTTCCGTCTCATTCGCGGAGAAAACTCGAAGATCTCACTTGTTTGAAATGAAATATTAATCAACTTGAAACTGCGGAAAGTTCGACTGTGTTTTACATTAAAACTGATGTGATTTTAAAAGAATATGATGAACTGATCCTTTGAGCCGTTGCTATCGGCTGACATCAACATCCGTGGCAGTTGTTATTAGGAAGGCAGTGCCTTTTAACATCCTGACAGCTTATTTACCTCCTACCCCCTTGTGCGACCATAGCGTGTGTGGCCGACTTTTTGTACCGACTTTTTGGAGGATCTATTGTTAGACAGCAGGGGCCACCTGCCCCCGCTGTGCCCACCACAGATCCCTTGTAGTTTCCCCCCCGGTAGTCAGAACTAAGGGCACCCAGAGTCGCCAATCTCTGGGTGTTTCCTTTTCCCTAGAGCCCTTTGCGCCCTACCGGGAGGTACTCAGCACCCCCACCCCAACAAGGTGGAGACAAGTCTAGGGGGAACATCCTGACAGCTGGATTACTGACCTCCACAACGTATCGGTCGTCAAAAAACAGAAAAAAGTTAATGAAGAAACTGATTCTCTAAAAGGTAAAATATTGTTTAATAAGGAATTTGGTTGCAGAGTTCGAGTTTCCGGAGCACTTGTGAACGTAATTTAAATCTAAGAGCACCACTTCACTTGAGGTAAGGTTATGTCGGCAATTTGTTAATGTCCCGTCAAAATAATTAAAAGAAGTTTAAAAAGAATATAAGAACAGTAATATTTGTAAGTAATGAATAGTTGGCGGGAGCCGATGTATGGCGTCCTGCTGTTAGAATTAATCAAGCCGCCTATTAGGCCTCTAGCATGGCTTAACGACTACCACATTTAGTGATAACCGGGAGCAACGGCTTAACGTGCCTTCCGAAGCACGGAATCGCTCGATATCAAATGCTACACAAACGGTCACCCATCCAAGGACTGACCTCTTTAAACATTGCTGTACTTCGGTGATCGTTTCCGACCACCGAGCACCGCAGAGCTACGAGCGCTTCAAATCAATTCATCGAGGTATATTTTAGGCCAGCCTGTCCTTTATGTCATGGAAGTTTCTGAAACGTGTGATAAGTACACAATAGATGAAGCTTCTAGGGTTAAGTGACCTAAATAATCTACGAACATGATAATCAAATTATAGCGATAGTAGTAATGCAGCCTCTTTTTTGAGTCCCTATTGTAATTTAAGCCTATTTTACTATGAAACAGACTACTACTAAGTTTTAAGTTTTCAACTTTACCTTTCTTGGATAATGGATTCAAGTCAAGTCTTACAAACATAAAAAAACGGCAATTATCTCATTCGGGATTCGTATACATAGCGTATAAGTATATTGATGACCGATATGGCGTAGTGGCGAGTATACCCGCACTCCGCTACAAGGTCGTGGGTTCGATTCCCACACAGGACAAATCTTTATGTGCATGAACATGAATATTTGTTTTGGTCTGGTTGTGTTCCTATGTACATTAAGTATATATTTACAAGAAAAAAAAGTATGTATATACCTATGTTTTCCCGTTATTTTGTATCCATAACACAAGTTAATACTTATCATTGTACTAAATAATTGGTGTAATTGTCAGAAAATATTAATTTATTTATATGAACGCTTTAGTTCTCCGCTAAACTAAGTAATGATACGCTAAGGTCTAATGCGTTTTTACACTTAGCGTGCCTAAATAAAGGTACGCTAAAGGCTAACACGTTTCGTACCTTTCGCTTGCCCAAGTAAGGGCACGCTAGGGGCTAATGCGTTCTTACCCTTAGCGTACTGTTGCCGAAGCTACGCTAAGTTCTAGCAACGCTAGGTATATTTACGCTAAGATACTAATCTAAAGTAGAAAAATCATCGAGTATAATGAAGAAAAATATTCAAATACCTTTATTAGCATTGCTATCGTGTGCCCTATTTTTCTCACCTTATAATATCGTTGAAGTAAAAACGTTAGACTCTTAATATGAAATGAAGAAATTTGGCATGAAATTCACGAGTAGCAACATTTACTAGGTATTTTGATTAAGTCTCGAGGCAATTTGCCAACATTGGACAGTTTTGTAATAAACAGTTTTAGTACAAAATAGCTTGAATTAGTAATTTTGTATCGGCTTGATTCTTACTTATATTTTGCGTAATTACATTTTACTAAGGCTTACTTTGCGCATAAATTCACAATCTATGTCATCAAGGGTAGTGACAACAATTCAGCCGAAACTGTAGAGTTATCTCGGATACCCTGGTGTGAAATGATACGAAATTACACCTTAACCAGAAAGCACCTGTAAGACCAATAGTTGTAGTAGGTCAGTCTTTTAAGCGGGGCGTGAAACGACATAATATATACAAGCCGTCATAAATTCCACGGTATAATAATAATAATAATTTATTTCTGTATAATAACTAGCCTAATTACAATATTTTACGATCATAAATTGGGTTAGTAATGCAATTAATTATAGTTTTATCTATCTAAATTAAGTAAACTTCATTACTTGTGTCTTAGGTATCCACAATAAATACGTGTTAGTGCTTATTTGACAAAATTCCATATAAATAACAATGGAGTGTGCTAACGCATTTCAATTTTTTTTTTTGCAATCTATCTAGCATTATTTATATTACTAACAGACTATCATACTACTTAACAACCAATAATAAGTACTATAGCTATATATATAGGTATAGATCGCTGTCACTTTTTGGAAAGCACCGATTGAGGATCAGTCACACTACTGAGGTCGTTATGAAGTGCCACATAAAATAACTCAGTTAATAAAAAAAATCGCAGTGCAAAGTTTGTCTGGTCAGCTAGTAAGAGATAAAAATGGAACCTATAATGTAATGAATAGTGATATTCAAGTTTTTATTCCATTTGTTACATGCCAATGTTTCCGGAATCCGACGCATCAACCAATGAGAGAATCTCGACACCCAGACGCGATCCAATCAGAGAATAATCCACTGACGTATGGTTAACCAATTGACTTGGTTGATGACGAGCCTTCCCGTATTTCGGAATGCACGTTAAGGTATATTGTAGTGTATAAGCCAAGTTAAAGACATACTAAAGGGATTGAAATGCTGAATCAGCGTGGTATTTACTATACTAAGATCGCCCTCGCGTGGTTTCCGTGATGTTTCATGTGTTAATTCGGTTCATAAACACAGGTATGTATTACAAATTTTAACCGTTTACTAGTTTATGCGTTACAGTGTAAAAAACAATTATACTCACAAGCAATCGCAGTTATAATATAAGCTTAAGAAGATAGATTGTACATGTACAGTACAGTACTCTCGTTTCAGCGTTAGTCGTGAAGACATCGATGTTCTGAGGCTCCTATCTTACCTGAAGATGCCCTGTGTAAGGGCGAAACACGAGTCGTGTTGAATTGTTTCTCGATTTTTCGGGAAATTATAGTAGCGCGGGATTTGTTACAAAGATATTTTTAATCCATCACTTGCTTACAATGGATTTCCGCAAAGTAACGCCTGAATCAATAAATTATTTAAGATAGTACATGGTTTGTGAGAGGAGACCGCTATTAGTTTTGGAGGACGTTAACATACCTACTGGGACTAAAATAATGTTTAGTTGAGGCATTCAACTAAACATTATTTTAGTACCAATTCATTCAACTAAGAGTTACTTTTAAACGCTATGCAAGTCAACTTTTACATATCAAAAACTTTTCACGCAGTAATAAAATATTCCTGGACATCTGAAAGGGCCTCGGGGATTAAACAAAGTAGACCTTATTATTATAGCAGACCATTAGTACTAATGGGCAGGTCCAACTTTGAGAAAAAAGTCAATTGTCGAATACAGCTCTGCTGGGGGCCTACCGCCGACTTCGATGGCAATCGATTATAAGGCAAAATGGATTTCGAATTGATTCTGTCGTACCGCCGAACTCATGGAAATCGAAACAAAATGGCGTTCTCCATTTACCTATTGGTCTGTCACGGACTGAAGGTCATAAATGAGAGGTGGCTGTCGGCAGATTCCCCGGTACGGATCAATGAACGTAAATAAAGTTTGATCTAGATGGATTATCGGTAATCCATCGAATTCGGCGGTAGGCCCCCTGGGCTGCGTTCGGAACTCTGCATAATATTTTCTCGAAACAAAAGTCTTCGATCAGTGTGTTGCCAGTGATGACGTATGGTACTGAACAGTGGTGCTTGACTATGGGCTTCATAAGAAAGCTCAAAGTCGCTCAGCGTGTAATGGAGAGAGCTGCTCGGATTTTCTCTACGTGATAGAATACGTAGGAGGACTGGAGTGACCGAGATAGCAAGGCAAGTTTGCAAGCTAAAGTGACAGTGGGCACATAGCACGAAAAAGCGACGACCGATGGGGCGTTAAGGTTCTTCAATGGCGACTGCGAACCGGTAAAGTAGAGGACGGCCTTCCACGCGATGAACCGATGATCTGGTTAAGGCAGCGAGAAGCCGATGGGTCCAGGCGACTCAGGATCGCTCAATGTGGAATAGAACCCACGTCCTTAAAAGAGAGCAACCTTGCATTCTGGTAAAGTCTTACTAGAACAATACTAGAATATTAAAATACTTTCAGACTTCGACGTAAGCAGAGCAACAGAAATAGCTATTGTAAACAATACATTAATTAATCAACCCTCCATTACAACTTATCGACTCCAAACACAACTCAAGCAACTAGTAATCAGAAGAATATTTAAGCACAATTAAAGTTCGACGAACGAATTAATACCTAAATATAACACTTTGGCAGTCAGTAAATATAAAATTTATCGTTGTAAACAAACTTCAAATATTTTACTTTGAATTATTCCGAAGTGTCAACTGTCAGCTGTCAATTAGAGTCAGTACCTTTCGATTTGTTATTATTATAAATAACTTAAGGCGTAGGGTAATGCTGAAACACATAAACGAGGTGATTTTAGGAAAGTTTTGTAGCGAAAATATAGCATATGGAGGTCTACATCTATTATAATCCACTTGAACATATCTTGAAGTTGTGCTTGTAGGTTTCAATTCTTTGCTATTATTTATGGTAATAAATAATTATCGCTTGCAACTATTGTGAAGCATCGGCTTCTTAATCACATTTTTATCGCAGTTTTACATGCCAAATTCATACCAAACTCGGTATAGCAGTTCTTTTAGTTTGTGCCCATTGCTTGTGGGTTAGTTTTTATAAATCGATAAACAAAAAAAGTATATTAGGCACAAAAACTATTTTGCGCCTGTTGGAAAGTTAGTTTTGTACGAAAGTATTTGCCCGCAAAATATGATCAGGCACCAATTGTAGTTATGCTGCTTTCGCGCTTGGCGGCGCGCGGCGTTGCATGACCGGGCGCAGGCCCGCTTGTGACGCGACGTTGCCAGACTTCCGTGCTTCAGATCAGTCAGAGCAAAGAGTACACACTGAGTCCTTCCGACTGGAACTTTTGTGCGGCAAATCATTATAGGTATATACCTAAACTCATTTGCTTAATTTTTTCAGTACCTACTTTGATTTGTTTGTTTTGTTGTGTTGTGTGTAAATAGAACTAGACTGGAAATTCGTTTTGAGAATTTGTTTTGTTGTGTTGATGTGTCAAAATAATATAAGTAGCTAACTATGGGAAATAAGATAGGAAGAAAACCAAAAGTGTCACTAAAGTTGTTGCGAAAACGTAAATCACCCCTTGCAAATGCTGCAAAAACACAGGTTTTGCAAGATACTGCAGAGCATACAGCAGAGTAAGTAAGTACACATTTCGACGAAAAACTAATGTTTACTTGTTTATTTTCTATACGTGCTGATCAATAAAATCTGATTTAATATCTAGGTCGGCAAAATAAATATTTAGATGAAATAATTCAATTTTATTTTTTCAAGCAACTTCAAAACTTTGCATCTGCAATATCCGATGATGCGAATCCTGCAGCACAGAGTAGTACTAGTGTAGTTCCAGAGACAAGCAACCTGTAAGTAAAATCTAAAAACTGTTTACTTTTATTTTAACCTAGGTACGTTCTATTGATAATCTTAAATAAACGTATTTCAATCTTTATCGAATAATGGAATTAAAAGTCTTTTAATAAATGCATTTGTTTCAGTTCGACTTCTGTTGATGATGTTCATATATTATGCAAAAACATTAACAATTCAGTAACAGAGCCCATGCAGTAAGTAAGAACTAAGTGATCTAGTCTAACTGATACTAATCTGAAAGTCTATTTGTTGGACTTTTGTTTCTCTTTCACTTGAAGTTTTGCCAGGTTAAATTTTGAAAGTTGTGTAAGTTCAGATTTATTATAAAAAATGTTTAAATATATCCAATACAACCTTGAATTTATTTAAGTGTGTCTTAAGTTCTCGAGGTAAACTTGACTCATCGTGTGAATTAGGATATTACCTTTTTTTATAATTTTCGCTTAGAGCGTTTTCTTTTTAGTTTTGGAAGAAGAATAATAAATGTGTCGCAGTTTTTTAAAGAGCTGAAGCAAATATCGTCTCATGGTCTTTTAAATTGTGGCTTAGAACCAGTAGAAATCGGATCTGAAACCCGTATTGGCCTCACTTCCCAATTTAAAATGAAGTGCAATATGTGCAATATGACCTTTTTAATCCATTGTGATAATCCAGCAGACGAAATGGATATATATATAGTAGCTGGCGCAGTTGCCATAGGATGTGGATACAGCCAGCTCACTGAAAAATCTGCTGCTGAAAAATTGGATTCCTAAGAGCAAAAAAATATTTTCAGCTAAAATCAATGGAAAATAGGTAAGTGAGTGAGTTACCGAAATCGATGACTCAAGCTGCGGAAGAAGAGCGTTGTTTCGCTATTGAAGAGGGTAGAGTAAATGCTGATGGTACTGCGATTATAGATGTTATAGCTGACGGCTGTTATGCAAAAAGGTCATAAAAAATAAATTATTCGTCACTGTCGGGCGCAGCTGATATAATCGGAAAAAGAACAAATAAAATATGATATGAAGAAAGGCAAAGAATAACTGAAGAAACCGTTTTGCAAAGTGGAAGTAGTGAATGGTTGGAGTTGCGCCGTAACATTTTGACTGCATCTAATTTTGGACGTGTTATTATACAAAGACATTTTGTATAAAAAATCGATTGAGCACGTGAAGTCATTGAACACGGAAAAGACAATGAGAAACTAGCCCTGGAACAGTTGTCTCAACAAAAAAGGATTTTTATTCGACCTCGTGGATTATATATTGACCCGGACGTCCCATATCTCGGTGCAACACCAGATGGTTTAATAAATGAGGGCATGGTGGTAGAACTTAAGTGTCCAAAGAAGTCATTTGATATTGGAGTGGAAAAAGCCATAAAAGAAAAGAAATTTCCATTTTATAAAAAAAATAATAAATAAAGAGCACTACTGGTATTTTCAAGTTCAGTGTCAGCTCCACGTTACCCGGAGAGCAAAATGTCTTTTTGACATTTGCTCGGGCAATAAAATCCCTGTTAAAACTGAAATAATTTAAAGATATGATGAATTCTGGGCCAACAAAATGGATTGTTTTCCATTTTGTTGGCCCAGAATTCATCAAAACAGTTTAACTTTGATTGCTTGTAGCCTGAATTAGTCGATCCTAGGTTCACTCGCAAAATGCCTATTAAAGACCCAGTCTATATAACAGAGGCCATTCAGCGGAAGAAAACCAAACAAGGTAAAACCATGAATTCTAAAAAGAGAATAATAACACTGAACACAGACCAGCCATCTACCAGTACACTTCAACCAACATTACCTAAAAGACGAAAAACGACTCCTACAATTACTTCCTCTCCTGATCAGTCTACCACTGCAACACCTTAGATAATAAGCATTTACCTACTTTTATCAAATTTAACATTTACCTACCTAAATGTTGAAATTTAATTTTCGATCATAAATATAAATCCTATGTAGGTACGACTAAACGAATATTATCGCGCTATCCACCAAAATACAGGAGTTATCACTCCTAGTTAGGTGACTATGCCTAAATATTTAAAAACTTTGTACCATGATGCAATAAATTATTTTGTTTTTTTTTTCATTTTCATTAAAAAGTTCCAAGTTTAGTTAAAATAATACCTCGTTAAAAAAAATTCTAAAAAAAACAAAGTGCTCATACCAAAACAATAATGGTTCTTCTCACACCAAGATTCTCTGATCACAACATTACTCTATGATAAAACCGGGAAAAATACACGCCATCTAGCCGCAGTGGTGCGTAATGATTATGTAGTGCGCTGCGTATTAAATCGAACTTACGCACGATATGTCACATAGATGCCGCGCCGGCTGCACTCAATGTTGAAAATAATTTTGCCTTACCCTTCGCCTTAAATAATATAGATGTAGGACTTCTTGGCGGGAAAGTGAAGCGTCATGTTTGCAGTTTTGTTTTATTTTCTAAAATTTGTGATATTTCTTACATTAATGTGTAATAACGGTGGATTATTAACCGTTAAGTGTTTGTGAATATATATGAGTGTTGGTAAATCAAACAAAGCAGTGCAACATCACTTTTTAAATTCTTTCAAGGAGTCCATGTGAGATCTCAGTATAGTCCCACATCTTTACTGAGGACTGAAGGGGCTTATGGGAGGGTATCTCATTTACCATTTATCATCTGTATCACCACTCATTCTCATTTACTATGAATTATATATTATTAATACATCACTTACTTGACACTGGCTAGATGTGCTAGACGCACGAAGCTATTATTTAAAAGAAAAAAAAAATATAGATGTATTTTTTTTGTCTCTTCGTGAGTTTTTCTGTAGATCATTATAATAAACTGTGCCGTTTTATTTTCGTATAGTATAACATAATTTTTTTTTTGTAGGACTATCAGAACGAGGCAAATCTTTTATTATATCGCTTTTGAACGCTTTGTACCACTCAAAAGAAAGTGTTTTTGATTAAGTCGATTTACCGTAAGCCTTCTGTAACATTTTCAGTGTTTCCGCACGAGAAATTCCATTGGCGATGCAAAATTAAAGACAAACTATTTGTTTGATGTTTTTGTTCATTACACAGATATTATAAAACTAAAAACAGCACTGTTCTTAATATAAATGACAGATACAACTCAAACTCCGAGCCAAAATGGAAAACAATTGTGCCAATTTAACAACAACAAAAAAAAACTAAAGTTTGAATTTGGAACCATAAACAAAACATTCGTTCCCGATACTTTGTTGACTGAATGTATATCTATCTCTGTGTTGTGAACCAACTCCTTACGTTTCACTTGGAACTGTCGCGAAGTGTCAACTGCCAAATTCTCCATTAGTGTCAACGTTAAGGAGGCCTGAGCGATCTCGGGCGTGTCACGGTAATACCTTGTAAGGCTTTCCATTTCATCTTTCATTTTTGTAATGTTGTATTTTTATTATTCCTGTTTTAAAGAAACGTTATATTTTTTTACTTACTATTCGAAAGTCGTAAAATTTAAGCGCTCGTAGCTCTGCGGTGCTCGGTGGTCGGAAACGATCACCGAAGTACAGCAAAGTTTACAGAGGTCAGTCCTTGGATGGGTGACGGTTTGTGTGGCATTTGATATCGAGCGCTTCCGTGCTTCGGAAGGCACGTTAAGCCGTTGGTCCCGGTTATCACTAAATGTGGTAGTCGTTAAGCCATCTTAGAGGCCTAACCACCAACGGCTGAACGATTTATGACCCACTCGTCCGCAAAACTCATCCGAAATATTTTATTTCCCCATTCAGCTTAATCAATATGCCCGACTCATCAGAAAACCGAATTATTATTATAAAATTACCCATTCATCCGAAAATTCATCCTATTCGTTTGGCATGCAACTATTTATAAATACAATAAGAAAAAGGTAGAGATAGCAGAACAACACTTGCTTTAAAACATTTATTAACTTATATTTTTATAATACTATATTAACATTTTATACGTACACGGGGTAACCCTACATTCATAAATTATTTCGTTTTTATAGTAACTAAAATATATGGTATAAATCTGTAACCTACTAAGGTTACATTTTCTAGAAAAAAAAATCAATAATAACTACATACTTAAATAGCGGCGGCGGCGGCACCCGATCAAAAGCGTTACCGGGTCCGTTTTCTAAAACAATGCACAAAAGGGTTTTATGATGGGATAGGTAGACCAGTATATTATTACCTGGTTACAGTTCGCGGAAAGGATTAAAATTTGTGGGAATATTGTAATCTAAAAGTAATTGTTAGTAATGAAAAAAAACAGTAGATGCCGACTAAGAACAAAAGATTTTAACGTTTGACTCTTTTGTCGGCTTCAAAACGTGGGATAGGACTTTTTTCCTAACAATTTTGTTGCATATTGAATTTAAAATAAAAATTAGTTGACTTTTCGCTCGCGATCCGGAAACATCTCTACGTCACTTACTATACTCTCCTGTTATCTTTCTCTGAACCTTTGACCCTTGCTTGTAATTGGATTTGTTGTTCTGCCTACGATTTGGATTAGTTTATCATGGATCATAGATACAGAAATAAAAACTCAATAGATTTTGATACACGTGTCGCTAATATAATTACACAATATCAAAACAGTGAAATTACAATAGGACACTGCTTAGAAAAAATATGTAACCTAACGAGATTTTAAATACATACAGTTCTGTCGGAAATTTGTACATTTCGACGTAGACTAACAATCATGATTTTCTTTTTTATACATTCTTATGTAAATTGTATGTACCAAAACTACTACGGTAATAGTTAAATAAGTTCTAAAGTTGATTTTCATAACAGTATATTACTTGTATATTAAATTATATCTTAGTGTTAAATATTCTTACGTAAAATGTTGATTTTTATACTTGTGTTTTAAATTATGTAATAATGTTAAAAGTTTAAAAAGGAATTAACAAATATTTTATTATATTAATCTGTATAACCTATATAATATGAAGTTATCCTTCATATACAATAATATTATTATTGTATTTGTATATAGTAACTATTATTAGTTAGATAACTTCAAAGTTGATTTTTGTGCCATTGTATTACTTACCTAACTACTTACTTGTGTGTGTTATAATAATTATGTTACTGTTTTAAAATTTTACAAAAAAAATACCTAATAAATATTTCAAGACGAAGAAAACATATTTGTTTCATTTAATTTGTCAACCCTTCTTGTTTATTAATAATGACTTTTAAAACACGCGGATGAGTAGGGCATATCATCTGCTTTTCGGATGAGTGGGGAAAATGTCATAGGTTTTTAACATTTATTAAAATTCATGCGGATGAGTGGGTAACAGATCGGCTGAACGTGCCTTCCGAAGCACGGAAACGCTCGATATTGAATGCCACACAAACGGTCACACATTCAAGGACTGACCTCTGTAAGCTCTGCTTTACTTCGGTGATCGTTTCCGACCACCGAGCACCGCGGAGCTATGAGCGCTTCAATGTCAGTATGTGCTATGTATGTATAGTTATTATGTACTGTTCGTAAATCAAAGAGTCAAATTACATTTTCTAATATATTTATTTGAATAACGTCTTAAGTGAAGATTGCCTATATTTTCCCTCACATCAAAGACTACGCGCTAACATTTTTCTCTTCAAATAAAGTGTAATAATTTCTAGATTAACTCATTACAAAATGTCGTCTCTGTAAATGAACCTGAGCAATAAATAACTCGTTATACACAAGCAATAAACTCACAGAGGCGCTTGCTTTATATAAAAATGTACTAACTAAACAGGATGCGGTCATTTGTCTAGCGGGAGCGGTTTGGAGCGGTGGAGAGATATCTGAAAGTATTCTGATAATCATGGGGGGAGGAAGTTGTATTGCGTCACACACATAGAATGTTTTAAGCTATTTAAGAGCCTCTTACTTGGCTGAATGCCTACCACATATTATGTTGATCGAATACAAACAGTTAACGTATCTGGACATTAAATGTCACACTAATTTTGACCCATCCAAAGACTGATATTGGCGAACTTCGCTTTACTTAGTATATCGTTCACGAGTATTTCCCTAATACCGCAGAACTATGAGCGATTAATCATTATATCCTGACATTATCCCGGTTGCCCTACACTTAGGCTTAGGGCCCAGGGCCCAGCCTCTGTTTCAGTTATTAGATGAGCAACCCAGAGGGAAACATCATTATATGGTTAAATCAGCCGTCAGGACGTTAGAAGGCACTGATTTCCTGATAACTTCTGCCATAGATGTTCCTGACAGCCCAGACTAACGGCTTAGCGTGCTTTACAAGGCACGGCGTAATTAAATACGGACTAAATTACTTTGAAAAGTCATAGATGTGCCTAGGAACCCTAGACCCTCTGAAATGTGAAAGCCTGGGCCTCGCCACCAAACTGTTGCAACTTTAAGACCGCTTAGTAATTATATGCCTTATAAAATATTATTATTGCTTTACTTTTTACTTGAGGAAGAAATAAGCGATAATAATGGATTAATCGTCGCTTACTTCACATCCGCGTCTCTATAACGAACCCTGGATTATTTAGGTGCCATTAGCCCTGTGTGATATCTTACTCGTTATTAACAGAAAAAAAGATATTATATGTTGTTTTTACCCTTTTTGTTGCTTATGCTTAAACAAATATTTGAACAAAAGTAATTCCCTAATACGCCTACTTATTAAGCAAACAAATCTCTTGTTTTCGTCCTTACTTTATTAAATATTTTCTTTACTTTTAGGTAATACATATGTGAAGTCTAATACATATGTGGTTCGACAACTGATATGGCGTGGTGGCGGGTATACACTCCATTCCTGAGGCCGTGGGTTCGATTCCCACACAGGACAAATATTTGTGTGTATAAATATAAATATTTGTTCAGGTCTGGGTGTTTTCCTATGTATACTAAGTATGTATTTATAAAAAAATAAGTATTTATGTATGTTTATCCGTTATTTAGTATCAATAACTCAAGTTCTTAATGATACTTATCTTGGAACTAAATAATTGGTGTAAGTGTCAGAAATATGTATTAACATAAAGTCTAGGTATCGACACTTTGATAATAAAAAACTAAATACCTCCATTCAAACCAAATCAAATCAAACTTTATTTTTACACTAAGTGTGTACAATTATAGTTGTTTCACAATTTACTAGGTTCTGAATACTATCCTTACAGGTGTTGCTTACAGGTGCTATGATAATATGAAGTTTTGTGTTGAAAAGTCCATTAATGGAGGAAGGCTCAAGGTCGATCAACGTGGAATATTATTTGGGACACCTATGTTCAGCTGTGGACTTTATATGGCTAAGATTATAACTGATTTTGTGACAAAAATAGAAACAAAATAAATATTATAAATCTGAAAGATACACTTTCGATGGAACGTTTTCAATGAATTTCTATAAGAAGATAGTTTTGGACTTAATGTCTTAAGTAACAGTCAATGTGTATAATAATAATATTCTTACATATTTGTTAGAGCTGTATAGGTAGCATGACTGAACGAGGTTAAAAAGTGAAACCAGTGTCAGAAACTGCAATAAAAAGAACTTTTTTTTAATTTATTGTAAAAAGTATAATTAACATTATAATTTTTGTTATAAGCCACTCACTTAGACCACTACGGTTTTTTTGTGAGTGGGAGTTTACAACTTATATAAAGAAGTAAGATTAATTTACAATTTTTGATACATATATAATATGTTTTATAACCTTTGGTTCAATTGCGAAATCAAACTCAACTGCGTTGCTCTAAAAATAGAGATTTATTATTTCTTATAAATGTTGTATACAATTCAATCATTATATATATTATATATTTTACCGTCACCTCATAAATAGAGTTATTTAATAAAGAGCGATGAACTTTATCTGCATCTCCCACGCCAGGAAGCATTTTAACCCCGAAGCACTGGAATAATCTTAGTTATGTGGAACAGATTAGATTCACATTTCCTATGTTCTGTATCAATTCGAAAAATTGTGTTGGACAATTTTTCCAAAATCTTATATGGCCCAATTTTAATTTCATCCAATTTCCTTCTGTTTAATCGGTTACCATTTTCAACATACACCAAGTCTCCTTTCTTTAATTCGCACTTTATTCTGCTTTTGTCAAAGTAATGTTTATTATAAGTATGTGATTTCATAGTATTTTCCAATGCAATTTTTCTATCTTGCATTAAGTCATTTAATGTTGCTTGTTTTTTTAAATTTTCTGGTCATAGATCAACATTATCTCCTTGTAATAAATATATTGGGGAAAATCCTGTAACAGTGTGCTCTGTTTCATTATATTTTTGAGTACATTCGTGAGCAATTGTGGTCCAGGCTATCTAAGATGTTCTTTCATTTATTTTACATCTAATTTTGTTAACTAAAGTTTGATTTAGTCTCTCATTTAAACCATTTGAAAATGGAGCATTTACAGCAGTAAAGATCATAGTTATGTTTTCTTTATCCAGAAATTCTTTAAAGCTTCGTGAATTAATACCTGGATATTGATCCGATAAAAGCATTCCAATCTTGTTTCCACGTAGTGTCACTTTTTGGACCAGCTTTATGAAATCATTAGAGCTTTGACTGCTTGAAGTTAAAATGAAGGCATACCTTGTGAAATGATCTACTAGTAGGTGCAAATATGTCTTTGTGGATCGTGATCCACCAAATCCACCAATAGTGTCAATGGATACTATTTCAAACGGGCACGTTGCAGGACCCAAAAGAGACATTAGGCCATACTTATATTTTCCTCTTGATTTATTTTTAATACAGATTTCACAATTTTCACAAATCTGTTTTATATTATTGTTCATATTTTTCGCTGTATAAAAAGGAGTAATTTTGTTTTTCAATTGTTGTATGCCAATGTGACAGTACAGGTAATGTATTTTTTTTATAAGCTTTGTACTAAATTTTTCCGTCAGTACTATCTTAGCTTTTTTCCCTGTTTTCTTATAGTAAATTGTATCTTTAAATTCTAGTCTCTCTTTATTTTGATTTATGTCTTCATTATTTTCTTGGTCAGTCTGAATGTCTTCTAGTTTAATTAAGTTAACAAATTTCAAATCTTCATCCTCGTTTTCTTGCGGCTCTAATACTGGATTTCTACTTAAGCTGTCCGCTTCAATGTTGTATTTTCCTGGAGAATACTTTACCTCAAAATGAAATTGTGATAGATAGTAAGCGAGATCTCCCAGTTCCTCGTCTGTTCTCGCCTTTAGATTCATTTTTTCTAAAGGTTTATGATCAGTGAAAACTGTAAATTTTTTTCCAATGAGCCAGTGTTGCCAATATTTTACTGCCTCTTTTATAGCTAAACACTCAATATATATAGCTTTCTTTTTCATTTGTGCGTTGTTAAGTTTCCTTGAGAAATATGCAACAGGATTTTCTTGACCATTATGTTGTGGTTGTTTTAAAACAGCGCCTATACCTTGTATACTGGCGTCTGTATATATATGTATTGGGAGATCTGGATCATATATTTCTAAAATTGGTTTTTTACAAAGTAATGTCTTTATTCTTTCAAAGGACTCTTCACATTTTTCTGTCCACACAATTTTTTCTCCTTTTCGTAACAAATTGTGTAGTGGATGTAATATAATTGATATATTAGGAACATATTTCCCGTAAAAATTTATTTTGCCCAAAAATTGTCTGACGTTTTTCTGGGTTTTTGGCACTGGAAATTGTTTTATTGCAATCAAATTATCCTTAAGAGGAGTAATTGTATTATTTTGGATTATGTGCCCTAAGTACTTCACTGAGTTTTGTGCAAAGTTACATTTTGAAAACTTTAGTCTGATGATTATCTGCTGTAGAGATGTTGTTTTATAATATGTTTTATAACCTTTGGTTCAATAGCGAAATCAAACTCAACTGCGTTGCTCTGAAAATAGAGATTTATTATTTTTTATAAATGTTGTATACAATTCAATCATTATATTATCAGGTTTCTTTAATTACATAAACATAAACTTACCTGAAAATAGAGAAACAACATTTAAAGCTACTAATTCGCAATAATTAATTTTACATAATATACTTTTATATTCGACGGTGTATTTTAATCTTTGACACAGATTGTCATGTCACTTATTATTTCACCGTTCAATACTACTATTTTACCGTCACCTCATAAATAGAGTTATTTAATAAAGAGCGATGAACTTTATTTACACATATATATATATAAATAAATGCGTCTGTAAAGGTTTTCAGAAGGAAAGCCTTTAAGGATCCCTGAGGACTGATTTTCTATGTATTTGGCCAGTATCCCTACCGGAATTGTATTTAATATCTTAGGCAACAGGTGACGAGACATTCTCGTTCTATACAAGTTATTGTAGTTTGATACAACATATTTATTAATAAAGTAGTGATCTACTAAAATAAGCATTGCAATATACTTTACATTCCCAATTCATGCTGATCGTAGTACGCTAACTTCGAAGCCATCTTGAAAGAACGAGCTGAACAGATTTTCGTTACCATTACACAAAAGATTTTCTTATATTTTCAAAGTACTTGCGAGTCGATCGAGAATAGTGCACTGTATGACATCACAGTCACTTCTGCGACGCTCTGCTGTGTACTGCCGACAGCATATTCAAGCAGAGCAACACTTGGAAAACTGACCATTTTTGGGGTACAAATAAGGAATGTTTTGGTGAAGAAATTGTAGCGAAAGCTGCCCCAAATTCGGTACCAGCAAACGATGCATAGATAAAATATTTACAACGCATTCACTGGTGTGAGAGGGCCAACGTTTTATATTCGCCCCCGTAATACAGCTTTTGTACACAGATTTTTCTCTTACTGTACGTTTCTCTTAATATACAGAGATATGCATTTTAATATTGTCCTATTGTCCTCGATTTTCTCAGAAAGAAGTGTTCTTTTGCTACTGTACTTTAGCGGACACTAAATGGATGTTTTTCGAGGTCGTTTTAATGTTTTGCCGTGAATTATGTAGATTGCATGCTTGCTACGATGTAATTATGTCATTTTGCTTTAATAAATTTGAATAATAGTCTTATTTATGCATTGAATAAAGAATAAACTTGCTATTTATTCAATTCTTTTATGGGCACGGATATTTATGAAGATCGGCATCATCTCTTTTATACTTTGGTGTGATGAAACTCAGTTTCAATTAGATTCTTTAGATATTACTATGGTGAAATCTTCGGTAAGCATATCTATTAAGAGGGACTTGTAAAGACTATAACAGACAGATCGTCATGACATATCTGAGTATGGAACACAAACCGCATGCTTAATGGAATAGTGACTTAACTCAAAAAAGACGATTTTTGGAACATCACAAAAAAGGATCTTCTTAAGAACACTTGTCCTACTAGTAAGCGCATTAAATTGATACTGATTTATAAATTAGTAATTCTGCTTGTGTTTGAACGTTTTATTAACGTTGATTCGATCTCAGTAAGAAATAGAAAGACTGTATAAGTATGTATCTCAAACCTGACCTATCTATTAATTGGTCGATGTTCCTTTAAGCATGAGAAATTTAGATTTACATAGTAATTTATAATAGTGTTTCATACTAAATTGTATGAAAACCAAGCGTGTCACTATTTTCTACCTATTGTGACGTCTCAAGAGCGTTTTAGTGATGAGTAGACGCAGAGCGTGGCACACCGATTCAAAGACGAACTACCCGAAGGACTCGTTTCATTCGCAATTGCTGGAACGAAGTTCCTTATGGCGCGTTATGAAAGGGAGCTAGACTGAAAAAATTCTTAAGAAAAGTTGTCACGACACTTTTTCACGGTCTAGTGGCTAGGATACCTGGCTTTCACCCAGAAGACTCGGGATCGATTCCCGGTACGGGAACTTTTAGTTTCCTCTTTTTAAGCGTTTTATTATTTGATTTATTGATTTGTTTGTATTTTTTTTCATATTTTTTAATAAAATAAAATAATTTTTCAATGTAATTTTTAAATTTTTATTACAATTCCTTCACTAATTAATCGAAAGGAACTTCTTTCCATCCGGTTTATTCTAATTTATAAACAGGGTAATGATAATATTTTTTTTACTCTATCCGTCATGGCTATAATTGTTCTATAAATTTTATTAGTAAGTAAGTGCTATGAATCGCGGTCGAGAGAAGACTTTTTTTCTTTCTTTTGAACGCGTATTACTTTATTCGGAGCTGTGCTATGAAACGCTTTTATATTTTGGACTAAGTCGAGGATGCGTTCATTATAATATGACATATTGAAAATATAAAAAAAGACCATCAGATTATTTGCAAAGCCAAACTTCAAACTTCAAATATTTTTTTTCATAAACAATTACATAGTTCTTGAAAACAAATATAAAAAAAAACAATCAAAATACAATTATACTGAAATCACGAAGCTTAGATTCACTTGCAACCAAACAATTAAAAAAACAAATAATATTTAAGTGTAAGTAATTCTAAGTGCCAGTTTCGAGCCACCGCTCTGTAAGAAGAACTGGCAAGAAACTCAAGGCTATGCTTTTTTAAATTATCAATTGGTTATTTACAATCTTCATTTGTCTGTGAAGCTATACAATGCAATATAATATTAGATAATTTATATACTTAGCATAAAGATTATTACAAAATATTGTACAAGTATAATATAATAAGGAAAACAATATATCACCATCACAACACAGCCGTTCATTAATCCATTACACAATACACCTGAAATGAAAATAAACGCACGCCGAACAATACAAAAAGGCGAGTTCTAGGTTTTTACGCGTCCATTACTCGTCGGATAAAGATTTCACATGCACATAATAAACAAACCTTAGAATGGACGTCGCTCAAGGATTTCTCTACGCATACCAATATCGCACATGAGCCCTATGGTACAGAGTTAGAAACGCTCTGTCGCAGTGAGATGGTAAGTTCAAAAGATATCTTCTGCGCAAACGTGTATATTTTTTGTTGCCACGGCACACCATCTAAGGACACCGTAGTTCCTGCTTTCTGTAGCGGCGTTCTAATACAATAGCCGGTTGGTAATCCTCTGTACTGTTGTGCTCTAGACTTAAACTTGGGGCCCATGGTCTGCATACTGGTTTATCAGATTTGGTTGAATTTCAGTTATTACGCTAAGCCACTGCCGTCTGATGCGGAGGTCGGACACCAGAGTGAAACATGATTTTATGGTTAAATCAGCTGTCAATATAGTAGAAGACACAGACTTCGAAATATCAACTGCCAAAGATGTTCATTTTAATCGGGATCGCAACGGTTTAGTGTCCTTTGAGATAATAACGCACGTGATATCGATAGGTCAAATTACCAGAACTTGAACTTGAGATCCTATTTACTGCAGTATGTTGGTCACTACTGGGTTATCGCTGCCACCGGCTGCTTTATCTGGTTGCTGAGCAGCAAATTTTATGTTGCTTCTGTCTTCAACAGACCACTTAAGTTTCCAGTTACCAACATCAATCTTTTTTTTTATCGGCGACGAGTATGTGTCAAGTGGACACAGAATTTTTTTATGTCTGCGCAGGAGTTGGTAATATCATACTGATAAAACACACATACAATCACGCCTATTTTATCGAAGGGAATGCCAGAAGCATATTATACGCCCACATTTCGATCACACTTTAGTGTGGACATTATATATTGGAGCCACATAATGAGCGGCGAGGCGGATACCGTTTACCGGGAATATTATAATTAATAATAATAATAAGTAAATAAATATTTCTGTCACTTACACCAATTATTTAGTTCCAAGACCAGTGTCATTAAGAACTTGTGTTATGGATACTAAATAACGGATAAACATACATAAATACTTTTTTTTTGTTAATACATACTTAAGATACATAGAAAAACACCCAGACCAAAACAAATATTCATATTTATACACACAAATATTTGTCCAGTGTGGGAATCGAACCCACGACCTCTGGAGTCAAGTGCGGGTATTCTCACCACCACGCCATATCACTCGTCGAATTATTATTGTTTGCCAGACCCTTGTCTGTTCATCGACAGGTGCACCACATGCAGGTGAGGTTGGAGGTGAGGTTTGCATTTCCGACTCAAGACACAAAAGTGTCCACGTTTACGCAGTGCCTTAAGAGTTAGCAAACGGTAGAACTTCGCTCAATATGAACAGCTCGCTGCTGTATTCTGATGGATTTCATTTCTACATTGCAAATGCAATCATTTTCTTTTTAAAATGTAAAAAAAATATATGTAAGTTTTGCGGGACGAGGTAAGTAGATACTTGGGTATAAAAGTAGCAACATTGTATGTCGTTCAGAGCATCAAACACTAATTTGTTTCAAATGTGTAGGGGTTATTTTAATTCGAATAGTAGAAGCGTGAAACTTTTGCAGTTGTCAAATATTTGAAGGCCTCATTTCTATTTTTCGACATAAAAGATACAAAGTAACTGTAGGTCACGCTAACGAAGAAGCAGACAGCCGCTAGTCCTATCATGTTGAACTAACCACCTTCAAAGTGCGCATAGTTAATTCACCGAGCGGAGGGGTGTTCTGTACCCCAACTAGTTCATACAAAGCCTCAACACTGGCACAACTTTAAGACGGGAACGAATCGTTTGACAGTGACAATAGCTACATAAGCTGTAATAAGGCTTCACTTGCCTAAGGTGGTCCCCTAAACACTGGTCTAATATTGATCACATAAATGCGCACACACACGCAACCATGCACTCACGCACCCATACATACACTCTCATATACACTCACATACATGCGCTTGCGCGCACTCTTATCACGCATATTATATTCGCACACTTAATTATAAGCTTATTCATTTCACCGGTCCGGTGTAGAAGAGGCTGGTAATCTGTCATACAGGTCTCCTAGTACAATTATCAGTCTCTCACATACTTTGAAGTGCAACAATAGTGTAAGCTAAATTTAGTAACAACCATTATGTAAGAGAATAAAAAAGATTATTAATATTAATATTTTTATTATTACTTGCCTAAGAAGCCTTACTTTTCAACCCAAATAACTGCAGGTCACGCGGATGATGTGCAGGAGGCCCCTAGTCGTAATTGATTTTAAACCAAGCACCTACTTAGTGCGTATAATTAATTCACCGAGTGTGGGGGTCTCCTGGACCCTACACCCCAACTAGTTTGTACAAAGCCTCAAACACTGGCACAACTTCAAGACGGACACAAATCACATGACAGTGACACAAAGGCATCTGTTTGCTTCAAGTTCACAACTCGGTAGTTTGAATTCAGAGGTGCCAAACTATTCCCTAAACCCTTTTGTTTTCTGCTTATACAACTATGTGATAATTATAATTTTGCTGTAGAATAAGGTTGAAATTAGGTTATGAAGCCTTTTGAGAAAGAAGATCGTAGCGTGCATTTTACAATCATATTTTATAGGAGATTTTTTTTTTCTATTTCTCAAAATACGGCACTTCCTTCTTAATTCAAATGCGAAGATTTGACTCAGTACTCTAACTATTAAAACAGGTTTGGGTATTTTTGGCGCTTACAAGTAAGCATAAGTTAAAGATATATTAACAATATTTCATATATAGTCAATGATAATGAAGTAATAAAGATGATGAATGAGATGGCCTCCCCTAAACCCCTTGAGTCCTCAGTAAAGATGTGGGACTATACTGAGATCTCATATGGACTTCTAGAGAAAATAACACTCATGTTTGTTAACAAACACTTAACGGTTAATAATCCACCGTTATTACACATTCATGTTCGAAATATCACAAATTTCAGAACATAAAACCAAGCTGCAGACAAGACGCTTTACTTTCCCGCCAAGAAGTCCTACGACATGGTTACAAAGAAAAGTTTACAATGTTTATAACCTATAAATAGTTTTAAAGATTCGTTAAATTTATTAACTTTCCACTTCATTTCAAACAATAATGAATAGAATAAAATAATTAATCAATTAAATGCAGTTCGAGGAATATGCGTCATGTGGATATACAAACAAAGTATAGGTAAAAGAAAAAATTACATTACAAAGAAGCAACATAGACAAAATCCCTAAGAGCATTTGAGTTCTGTGACATTTTAGCCAGACACGTGACTCCTTTCCAAACCCCTTTGTGTCGTCGGGGCAAGATACCTGAACTGTGCTGCCTATTTAATTAAACAACAAGTTTAGTGCAACTTTTGAGGCAGCCGGCTCCTAACAGCTGCAACTCGATGCAAATGTGGGCCCAAACTGGGACCGAACTTTATAACAGGGTAAGAGTGACAAACTTTAATTTGTCTACTAGAATACAGTTCTGGTGTAGAAAGTGCTGTCGAAATGCAAATGAAAACGTGAGACTATTTTTACTATTCCGTGCGCCATTCAGCTGGTTCTGTAGAAATAGGAATGCAGTTTTACAAATTTGGTATGTAAAATGTCGATGTCGATTTTAAAAGCAAGTGGGCTTTGATGCAAACTTGGTTCAAAGTCAGAGTCAAAATCTTTTCTTACAGTAACGCTTCATAAAGCTCATACCAATGTACGAATGTCAATTTAAATGCGAGTGTATAAGGATCAACATCTGATGAGTACAAGCCAACCTCACCTGCAAATAGACTCGTCAAGGCAGATCTTTTTTATTCCCGTCAGTTACATAAAAATTACTTAACATAAAGACGGTAAAGATATAACAAGTCTACAACAATTGTGCACTGCAGTTACAAATTTTTGGAAATTGTTGCTTATTTGCTGTTAGCATAGAGTTGACGATCTCAATTTAAAGAACTGTCTTTAAAACTGCTGAAAGCCCTGCCAACAAGCCATTTATTTGAATGTGTCTCAATCGTTATTTTTGAGCCGATATTATATATTTTATACAAATAAATAATTAATTTTATTTTTCTTAATTTTGCTTTATACACAACTATATAACTAGCTTTTGCGAGTAATTAGAATTAATGAGACTGCTGTAGATTATAATAGGTTGGGGAAAAAGTCTTTTCGTATTTTTGTATGAAAAGTCGAGACATTTTTTTCAAAGTTTATTTACATTTATTTACAATATATATGTACCGTTTTGTTGAATAACTTTCTGCCATTTTGTGGGCAGAGACATTATCCCGTTACTGTAGAAACTTTGGGACTTCTGATCAAAAAAACGGGACAAATAGTTTTGGCAGTCCTCTCTTGAGGTCAACCTTACAGAACCTAAAGAATTCTGCAGAGACCGAAACAGGTGAAAATCTGAAGGCGCAAGGTCAGGGCTATATGGTGGATGCACTAGGACCTCCCAGTCGAACTCTCTTAATTTTTGCTGAGTGGCTAAAGATGTGTGTGGTCTCGCGTTATCGTGATGAAAGACCACACCCTTCCTGTTGATCAATTCCGGCCGTTTTCTCTCGACTGCTTCCTTTAATCTCATCAGTTGCTGGCAGTAAAGATCAGAATCGATGGTTTTGCCGGGCGGTAAAAGCTCATAATAAACAATGCCCTTCCAATCCCACCATACACACAGCATCACCTTATTTCGTGTTAAGCCAGGTTTGGCCACAGTCTGTGAAGCCTGGCCAACTTTCGACCACGACCTTTTTCGCACGTTCTTGTCGTACGTGATCCACTTTTCATCGCCAGTTATCAATCTCTTCAAAAACGGCTCAGTTTCATTACGTCTCAATAATGAATCGCAAATGAGTACACGGTTCATTAAGTTTCTTTGAGTGAGCTCGTGTGGCACCCAAATATCGAGCTTTTTTGTATAACCAGCTTTCTTCAAATGGGTCAAAACTGTTTTGTGGTCAATTCCCAGTTCTTCAGCTACATCGTAACTACTAATATGCCGATCTTGCTCCACTCTTTCAAAAATGGCGTCCATTTTATTCGTAACAGGGCGACCAGAGCAAGGTGCATCTTTAACATCAAAATTTCCGGACTGAAAACGTTTGAACCAAATTTGTGCTACTCTTACTGACACTGCATCAGGTCCATAAACATCACAAATTTTTTTCACTGCTTGAGTTGCATTTTTGCCTTTTTTATAATAAAATTTTAAAATGTATCGAATTTCTTCATTAGATTCACTCATTTTTAAGGAGAGAAAAACAAATGAAAAATAGCGGGAAACAACTTTTTTTTATTTTTTTCTTTTCTTTATAATGGAACCTTTTTAAAACCAAAACCAAAACCAGCCAGACACAAATAGTACAGTCAAAAAAATTTTATAATAAGTTTATACCTACGTTATGCGAAAAGACTTTTTCCCCGACCTAATATGTTGTTGTTTTTAACATGTTTCATGAAATGAAATTAGATAAAAAGGAGTGATGTAGCGGTACCAACGTTAAAAGCCAAGCTTAAGTGATATAAATTTTAAGTTATAAGCTTATTGATGAATATCTTATAATTGAATTTTCGGCGATTTATAAAAAGTGCTTAATACACTATTTGTCAACCCGTAGTTCCCAGGCTCATTCATCCATATAGACTAATATCTACCCATTGGTGTAAAACCAACCTCCGCTAACATTAGAAAAGATGCAGCATTGAAAAATGGCCGCGTCCCAAACCCGTCCAAACTCCTCGCAGAACTAGTTAAGTAGTTCACTAATTTGTTACGGACCAGACATGGGCTCCGGCTGTCCTAACAACGTTTGCCGGCCTTTCATAGCTCAAGGTCTGTGTTGTGTTTGTTAAGTTAAAGGAGAGGCAGTTTCGTAAAAGGGACCGTGAGACAAGTTTTCTAGAGGCTTTTACTATCGGCACACGAACCAGGGAATTTTTGATAAGTCGTTCCTCCTGTACGGCCATTTGACTTTGAAATTCTCTGCCGGTGCGTAGTTCCGGGTCTTATAAGCGAGACGTGAGCTCAAGTTGCTCGTTGAGTCAAGGAAGAGGCAATTTTGTTTAAATGAATATGAAAGAAGAGAAGTTTTGTAGAGATTTGTCTTGCACAACCAATGCACAGAGTGCTGAAGCTTTCGAAGTTACAGTTGTTAGACTTTACAGCGTCCTTCGCTGAAAAGCACAGTCACATGAAAAAATAATTAAGTACTTAAAAATGCCTTCAAACTAAAACTGCGTGAAGTGACTGATTAAAAAGGCTTAACTTAATTGGCCTGAGACATGAATGCTTCGAAAAAGAAGGCGACAGCACCCCATTCTCTCTCGCTCCGGACCATGACCTCAACCAAGGCCGAACGCGGAAGATCGCCGCTACGAGGACCTGTCGGACCGTGGTGGTGTGCTCCACCGTGTCTTCTGGCTGATCTTCACAGTGGTGACATCCATATGTTTCATCCCCTCCAATTCTGTACAGGAACCTACCAAAGCAGCCATGCCCGGTTAGAACCTGCGTCAGATAGTAAGTGAGCGCGCCATGGCACCTCTCTAGCCACTCCTCAAAGCGGGGACTTGCCAGTCATCCGGCGTTTGCACCAGATCTTCTTGACCTCGTCCACTAGTGCGGCCCTCGTACACTTGCTGCACCGCTCGATCGTCTCCCATCCTCTTAAGAAGGCCGAGCCGCGAAGCCTGTGTGCTTTTATCTCGTTTATGATGTTCGGCTCGCCCATCTGCTCCTTGAGTTCACTATTCTTTCCCCTCTTCCATCTTCCCTCCATGCGCACTGCTCCAGAATTCTCGCCCAGATCTTTCTTTCCGCCACCAAAAGTTTAATCTCTTCTTTGAGAGTCAGGGTTCAGGCTTCGCTGTCTAACATAAATAGATATTGGTCGTATTACGACCATATGAGTATTTTGACGACCAATATGGCGTGGAGGTCAGTATACCTGCACTTCACTCCAGAGGTCGTGGGTTCATTTCCTACACAGGCCAAATCTTTGTGTGCATGAATATGAATATTTGTTCTGATCTGGGTGTTTCCTATGTATATTAAGTATATATTTCCAAAGTAAAAAGTATTTAAGTATGTTTATCCGTTCTTTAGTATCCATAACACAAGTTCTTCATGATACTTATCTTGGAACTAAATAATTGGTGTAAGTCAGAGTTTATTTATTATTTAATTCAGAAAGAACTGAAAGATTAAAAGAACTGGTATTAATATTTTAAGGAATTCGAGCACAATATCTCCTACATGATTCTTTCATGATCGTTTCATTGCGTAGTATGAGATGGAAAATTGTAATATATTAAGGTTGCACGTGATACATCTGTATAACTTTAACATTCCACTCGCAAACCATCCATTGCAACTCCAACGGTGCTAAAATAAAACGAACCTCTCCACAGGGACCCCGTCGGCGTATTCGGGAGCGAATAAAAATGTATTTACTGTTCGCTGCTCGATCGAGGCACATTTGTGTTGTACCTTCCACTTAACAATAAGGAAGACAGGTGTACGATGTTAGGAAAGCGATCTTCAGATATTAAAATGTATATCTTATTTATCTATCAGGAGAAGAAAGTTAACGAACTACCTCTTCAAAAAGATGTTCAGGTGTTTATTTCTTACTAAGCTAAAGGATGAAGAAACAGTTTCTTACTCTTTTCTTTTTCAATCAAGCTACAGCAGTTGAAAATAATTATTATTTTTCTTTAACAGTTTGTTTTCAAAGCAGTCTTGGATAAGTCTAGTCTGGGACGTAAAAATCGTCACCTTATCTGTTCTAGGTCCGACTTCATGCATTTTGCTATCATTCATTCTATTCTGTGATAATTTTACCTCATCTTTCTAAGTTAATCTTCGCTTTGTGGCATGCCCAGTCCCTCTTCAATAATGCCGTTTTCCATCCGACATTATTCTATGCTGGTTTTATGGTATAAGATTGTGTTGCGCACTATGTATTGTCTTCTCAGTCTCAGTTTGCTACTTCCCATTGCTTTTCTTGCGAACAAGCTGACAATAGGTTAGTGAAAATCGAGGTACATACCTAAATACTTCAACCGTTTAAATAAATCAATTTAACTAAACAAAACATACACACAAATAGAAGGTTAAACAAGAAACTCACCGAACAGCTACAAACGGGCGTTCAGTTAAACATACTGGACATCAGATACACAAACTTCCAACAATATTTGTTACGAAAATACGCGATGGAACCAAAGCACAGCCAAATTCCGCTCTCCCGCTAAACTGTAATAAGGCTTTTGGTAATTCGAAATGTGCTTCACAAATTCAAAATTGCGATTCCAAAGGGCAGATGCGGGCTTCTGTTCGTGAGCTGAACAACCCTGCTTGCTATGTTTATTCAGACTGAGCCGAAGTGCTAGCAACGACGTAAGTATTAAAATAGCTCTTTCATGGCCCCCGCAGATTAATTAACTTTGACGGAACAATTTACGTTGGATATTGAGGCAAATAAAATGGTTGTTTGAAAAGTTGTTAGTAGTATCATAGAATGTTACAGATGGGATATTTGCAGAAATTCAGCCAATTCTGGTGGGACCAGTGAGCAGACCCTGGGCCCTAAACTTTTCAGTTTGGGATACAACCGTGATAATGCTAAGGTGATGAAATTATTAAAATTATAGTTGAGGGGTTGATGGGGGAGATGATGGGCTTAGGTGGGACGTTTGCACATAATAATATACAAATCTATTTACAGTTAGGAAAAGCTAGGTACAAAGCTGGGTCAGTTTCTTGAAGAGATCTTTGCTTTGAAAATTGGTAAGCGTAATGGTTTTTAATCCATCCGAATTTTAATAAAACCACAATAAATCTCTACCACGCACTCGCACGGCTATGTTAGTAAAATGGCGCCTAATAGCAGTTCATACAACATAAAATTGTTTTGTTTCCTATTTACAAAATTTTAATTTATTACATACATACATTATATCACGCCTGTTTTCCCGAAAGGGTAGGCAGAGGCATATTATGTGCCCATATTTATAATTCTTGGTCGCACGTTTTACTTTATGTGTTTTCTGTGTATATATTTAATTTTTATGTTCGCCACAGCCTCGTCCGTTGATCGGCAGGTGGACCACTTGCTGGTGAGGTTGGCTTGGGCCTAAAATCTTCCCCCTCGACTGGTCACATAAATTTACCACATAATCAATTAAGGCATTATTTGATATGGGGAACAACATTTTTTTTTTTCATAAATGAATAACTAAGAATAAACTAGAACTTTTTCTAAAAACAGTTATATTGTGACGCACTAATATACTAATTTGTATGTGTTTTTTTAATTGTATTAATGTTGATTGCCTGATACACTACTATGGTGTATCAGACACTACCATGAACATACTTTTTATTAAGACCAAACCACGGGCACAGTAAGCTCGCTATAATTTAGCTAGCATTGTGTTTAAAGGTACAAATCTGCAAAATAGTTTCATTAAAAGTTCAGTCTTTGTTTTTATCTAGCATAAACGAATTTTGTACTATGACTGCGGACAAACATATGAAGTACATAATTAAAATACGAAGGAATTAAAATTATAAACCATTTTATTATTGTAATTATTAACATGAAAATACATAAAGTTGAAACTAGAAAGCAGGGTTTGAATAACAAAGTAAGGAGCGCCTTATGCCAGAATCCTGAGACAATTTTCCAACGCCAGAGCCTTATTACTTCAGAAGTGTCTTCCAACAGGTTTATTACTATGATACTTAAACTACTTGTGAACTTTCACTATCTTCAGAAGGAGGTTAGGTCTTGGGGCTTTATGAAGTGCAACTTGATGAGGGAATAAATAAATTTTTAATTACATTATGTGTTTGAAAAGTTATTGTTTTAGGACGCTAAGATAACGTAATTTTAAATATGTTATATAATATATGTAACTTTAAATTATATATTACATTTGTAGTAATATGTATGTATGAATTTATTATTTACTTATAAGTAAGCAAGAGGACTCTGTTATGCCTACTCTATATCATTATATTTTATTAATGTGTTTCCTGTCCATACTATGGTTGCCTGGAAGAAATTGCTGTTAGCAATAAGGCCGCCCATTGTACCATATATTTGTTTATGTGATTTGATTACTTTTTTATATTAAGTGTACAATAAAGTGTTCATTCATTAGCGCGTTAGTTTATAAGTATGACATTCATAAGAGCACTATTGAGCCAAACTTGAGTAAATAAATTTTGATTTTATTTTTGGTTCATTCATTCACTCATTAATTTAGTTATTTTTTTAATAAAAATTACTAACTGGAAACGTTTCAGCACATGTTTTGCTAAGCAGGATACTCACCTGTCATGTACCTGTAAAGGACAAATAGAGACAGTATTTAATAAAATAAATAGGTTCGCTTTTGCGTTATATAAACTTAACAAAATAACTAATAAAAAGACAGCTATTATGGCTTATTATGCATACGTAGAGTCAATAATCAGATACGGACTGATATCTTGGGGAAATGGCACATATATCAGTAAAATCTTTATTGCTCAAAAAAGATGCATTCGAGCTTTATCAAACATTGCACCAGATGTTTCCTGCAGGCCTTATTTTAAATCGCTGAATATTTTGCCTCTACCTTGTATTTATATATTGGAAATGGGAAAATTTGTAAAGCAAAATCAGTACCTCTATCAGCAGGCAAAGGATAACACTAACAGAAGCTTGCGAAATCCAAACAAGCTTATTTTAAATACTGCACCGAGAAGTTGTAAATTTAATAATAATGGTTATGCGATGGCTATCAGAGTATTCAATAACATTCCAAATGAAATAAAACTCCTGCCATATAACAGGTATAAAACGGTTTTAAGGCAATGGTTGATGGAAAAGAGCTTTTACTCTATAAATGATTTTTTAAATATGAAATAAATATAGCTAATCTAGTCCTAACAATAGTTATAAGAAATGTAAAAATTATGATATTAAAATTAATTAAATAAATAATTTTATGAAGTAGGAACAATCAATGTAACCTTTTTTTAGGATTTATGTTTGCATGCTATGTAATAATGTAGCTAAATAGGCAGAGCTCAAATAGTTATAATAAGATCCACAATATGTAACCCTATTTATGGCAAATAAATGAATATGAATATGAATATGTATTACGTAACGTTTCATGTTACGATTACAACCTTCAAGTGATTACGGCTCGTCCACGGTATCGCATACTGCGAGCAGCCTTTGTGCTCGCAGTGATACTGCCACTCAGCTGTTCGCTGCAATCTCCCTGCGAACCTCGCAGCGCAGCGCAGCGACTGCTGCTTGTTATGTTTGCCAGAGCCTCGCCCGTTAAACGGCAGGTGCACCACTTGCAGGTGAGGTTGGCTTGGACACCTAAGATGTTGGATCCTTAGACACTTCATATTTATTTGCTAACTGGCGGGAGAAAAAACCAATCTTGACGATTTTCTTGCCCCTGTACGATCAAGCTACCGCCCGCAATGAATGGGCGCGTTAGTTTATAAGTATGACATCTATTGAGCCCAACTTGAATAAATGATTTTTGATTTTGATATATTGCATACCTACTATTTATAAAACGACTGATATAGCGAGAAACGACGGCTTAATGCGCCTTCCGAATCACGGGGAAAGAAACGCTTATAGCTCGGCGGTTCTAAGTCAGAAACGATATCTGAAATTAAGCAAAGTTTATAGATTGTTCTTGTATGGGTAACCGTTTGTATGGCATTGTATAAAATTAATTATTATATAACATTTTTTTATGAGCGATTGTAATATTTCTGAGCCACAATATGTTATATGGACTACAATCCTCAAATACACTTTAATCACTTTATTACGTGTTACTGTCATATCTCCAAAACAGGATTAATCAAAAGTTTTCCCTCTAGCCGTTTCATAAGCTTAAGTTTATATTTTATTTATAACTCGTTTTTATTTCGTCCGTAACTTTGTCGCCAGAATTGTGGGCCCCTAGAGTTTTGACGTCGGGTAATGTTGAGATGAAAATTCAAACCAACTCATCTTTGGGGGTTAAATTAGTCTTTTGGTGGTTATTGTGAGTTATTTAAGAATGCTGTTAAAAAACTACATAAATAATAATTCAGTCACAATCACATTAATTATTTAGTTCTAAGATAAGTATCATTTAGAACTTGTGTTATGAATGCTAAATAACGAATAAACATAATTATATAAATACCTTTTTTTTATAAATACTGACTTATAATACATAAGAGACCTACCTACCTAGACCAGGACGAATATTCATTTTCATGTACATAAAGATTTGTCCTTTGAAGGATTCAAACCCGCTACCCCAGGAGCAGAGTGCAGGTATACTGACCACCGCACCATATAGGTCGCCATTACAATGTATTTTTTTTAGCCGACATGAGTACAAAAAATAGTTTAAATGTGGTTTTGTACTGAGCTTTCGCGAACGAGTCCCATTCAAAAGACAAATATTTTTTAGATAATTATTTAAAAACCGAACGCCATAATTTTCTTCGCACTGTCAGTATAACTGAAGTTGTAAGTATGATTATAACTTCTTGGCGGGAAAGTGAAGAGTCATGTCTGCAGTTTTGTTTTATTTTCTAAAATTTGTGATATTTCGAACATTAATGTGTAATAACGGTGGATTATTAACCGTTAAGTGTTTGTGAACATACATGAGTGTTGGTAAATCAAACAAAACTGTGCAACATCATTTTTCATATTTTCTCTCAAGGAGTCCATGTGAGATCTCAGTATAGTCCCACATCTTTACTGAGGACTCAAGGGGCTTAGGGGAGGGTATCTCATTTACCATTTATCATCTTTATCACCACTCATTCTCATTAACTATGAATTATATATTATTAATATATCACTTACTTGACACTGGCTAAATGTGCTAGACGCACGAAGCCATTATTTAAAATAAAGAAAAGTATGATTATGAACAAGCATTGATACTGAGAACTTGCAGTAGACAATTTATCTCCTTCAATCTATCTACAAGAGCCACTGAATTATTAGCATAGTGGAAGTAATAGAGAATTCCAGGGGGTCGTTAATCGTGCCAATTCACGCTTGACCAGTTTTATTGCCGTAGTTGTATAACTCGTGTCGGTATCGCAGCCACTTTTCCTTCAGCCACGGTGGAAAGGAAACTTTGGAGTTTGCTATATAGCCTATGGAACAGATACTTACTGAAGACATTTTATGGGGGTTGTCGTTCAACCTTATACTTAAAATTAAATTTGCTAGGATAAAAGTATCGATTTTATTTTTAAAATTAAAAAAAAAATCGTTAATTTCTGCATCTACAACCGCCGGCTTGTAATGAAATAAAATAGATTAATTTCCTTTGATTTTGCTTGCTTACATAAAGGTCTAAATCTATTTAAATTGAAGTGTGCAAATGTTATAAATTGTTTTGATTGAATTTGAAGAAACAATTATTCGATATTTGAAAATGTAATTTCCAGATTATTACTTAAAAATATAATTTAAAGAATCGTTAGGATTTCAAATTTATACGAATTTGTTATTATTTTCTACATTTCAAATACTAAAGATTTACATGCATAGCCTGAACCTGCTTTTATTGAGCAGAACATTATTAATAATTCAAACTTGGAATCAATTCCAAATAATTTAAATTTACTCATAAGACAATAGAGGAGTTCTCTTGCAATAGATTGACCAATGAAAAGCCGCTCTTAAATTTATTTCATCAGAATGTTCAAGGCATTTCAGGCAAAGATCTAGAATTAAGTTTGTTATTAGAGTCATTAAATATCCATGTAATGTGTATAACTGAGCATTGGCTAAATGTTAATGAGTCTCTACTGGGACTACAAAATTATAAAGTAGCTAGTGCATTTCACAGGAAACAATCTATAAGAGGTGGATCACTTATTTTAGTACATAATAGTTTAAACAATAGGGCTCGTAGGGATGTTGAAACATCTTCAGTTGAACGTGTTTTAGAATTGTCTTGTACAGAGCTTAACCATTTTATTGTTTTATGTGTTTATAGACCGCCTAGTGGCAATTATCAACAGTTTGAAACTGCAATGGAGGATGTTTTAGCAACCTTATGCAAAAGTAATAAAAAAGTTATAGTATGTGGTGACTTTAATGTTAATATTTTGGAATCTTCCTCAATATCAGTTAGGTTTTTGAATTTGTTCAAGTCTTTTAATTTACTTAATTCTTTTCTTGAACCCACTAGAATTACGCCTACGTCTTCAACATGCTTAGACAATATTATTTGTAATTTTACTATTATACATAAATCAATTGAGTATGGCGTAACTTCCGACCACAGTGGACAGATTATTAGTTTTGAATATAATTTTCAAAATGTAACTAAAAAAATATAAATTAGACCAATAACAAGGAATCTGGTTTTGAAATTTCAAAGCAATGTCAACGAAAAGCTTACCGCTTTAGAAAACAATTCCGCTATAAATTATGATAAATTGTTCGGAATTTTACAACAAGAATTTAAGAATAACTTTAAGCTGAAAAGTGTGGAAATTTCAAACAAAAGGAGGTTTTGTGATTGGGCTACTCCCGGAATTTATAAAAGTAGGAAGAAACTTTTTGATTTATATAGAGAAAAAAGTACTTCAACAGATTCAAATTTTATTCAATATGTTAGAAATTATTCAAAATTGTTCAAACTTGTTTGCACCACTGCTAAGTCAATGCATCTTAAAAATAAAATTATGAATTCCAAAAATAAAATTAAAGCTACATGGAATGTCATAAACCAAGAATCTGGAAAATACAAGAATAATCATAGCATGATAACTCTTAAAGTCGATGATATAGATATTGTAGAAGAAGAAGAGGTGGCCAACGCATTTCGGAAATTCTTTGTGAATATACCATTAGAGACAACTCAAGCACTTGACTCCTCTACTCAGCGTGCAGTCTTTCTTCTTGAAGACAATGTACCTCTTTGTAGTGAATTATTTAGTTTTAGACATATTGATGGCTCTACAATAGTTAATACTTTTAATACAATAAATTTAAAATTAACTGAGGATTTATGGGGAATCTCAACCAACATTATTAAATCTATCATTAATATTATTGCTCCTCAGTTGGCAGTCATTTTTAATCAATGTATTGATGATGGTTCATTTCCAAGTTTAATGAAATACAGTAAAGTAATACCTCTTTTTAAAGCTGGTGAGAAGTCTGATCCTACTAACTAAAGACCAATATCAGTACTCCCAGCTCTTAGTAAAATATTTGAAAAAGTTATTTTTAATCAATTACTTTGTCATTTCTCTCTGAATTCCTTATTTCATTCTCAGCAGTATGGTTTCACTAAGAGTAAATCCACTACAGATGCTGGTGTAGCCCTAATGAAGCATATATTTGACGCCTGGGAGGACAGGCAGGATGCGATTGGAGTATTTTGTGATCTTTCGAAGGCATTCGATTGCGTTGACCATCCTACTTTGTTAGCTAAATTGACATATTATGGTGTTAATAGTAATTCTTTAAAATTAATTAAATCTTACTTGAGTGACAGAACTCAAAAAGTAGTTATTAATAGAGTCGAGTCTTCTGGCGCGCCATTGCTTATGGGAGTTCCACAAGGTTCGATTTTAGGCCCTTTATTGTTTCTAATTTATATTAACGATCTACCTTTCTATACTAGAGATCTGTGCGAAACAGTTTTGTTTGCTGACGATACATCTCTGATAATTAAAGTGAACAGAGGCAAGGATCATTCTGACGTGATAAATAATGCTCTTGCGAAGGTTTTACATTGGTTTACGGTTAACAATCTATCTCTTAACGCAAGTAAAACTAAATGTATAAAGTTCTCATTGCCTAATGTTACAAAAGTCTCAACTAACTTGAAAATGAATGGCAAGAATATCGAGTTATTAAATGACACAAAGTTCTTAGGCATCAATATTGATTTTAAATTGCAGTGGAACCCCCATATAATGGATTTGTCCGGAAGGCTTAGCTCAGCATGCTATGCCATCAAAAAGATAAGACTCATAACAGACGAAGAAACAGCTAGATTAGTTTATTTTAGCTATTTTCATAGCATTATGTCATATGGTATGTTATTGTGGGGATCTGCTGCGGACATACATAATATATTTGTACTACAAAAGCGCGCCATAAGAGCTATCTATAATCTTAAGTCCAGAGATTCTCTTAGAGAGATGTTTAAAAGAATTAACATATTAACGGTTGCATCTCAGTATATATTTGATAATATAATGTATGTTCGCAAAAACATTAATACATTTGATAAAAATTCAAAAGTACATAATTTTAATACTAGGAATAGAAATAAGCTCTCTCTGCCAATTGTCGACTTCACAAAACAAAATATTCATTTTTGGGTAATAGTATCAGATTTTTTAATAAAATTCCGCAGGAAATAATTGATCTACCATTGGCAACTTTTAAAACTGTAGTTAAAAAGCAGTTTCTTCAAAAGGGGTATTATGCTGTTAATGATTACTTATCGGATAAACAAGCTTGGGCTTAACATTTTCAACTTGTATGTGTATATTAGAATAAAAAGTCAACCAGATCATTGTCGTGACCATCCCTTATTGTACAGGCTCAGCTCAGTTTCACAATACATACTTACTTGACTGTGATGGAAGGTTCCCTTAGTGCTACTTTATTGGTTACAGCTTCGGGGGACCCTTTCAGTATCATCAAATTTACACTGTGTGTGTCATGTAATAAAAATAATTGAAAAGAGCATAGCCTGTGAGTTTCTTGTCAGTTCTTCTCACAGAGCGGAGGCTCGGAACTGGCACTTAGATTCACTTACACCTAATTTTAATTTATTTGCATGTAAGTGAATCTAAGCTTCGTGATTTCAGGGTTGATATAATTTTTTTTTTCATGTATATTTTGTTTTGACGTTTTCAAGTGCTATGTAATAGTTTATGAAATAAAGAACTTTTTACTTTTACTTTACTTTACTTTGAAAGTAGTCCTAAATTAAGTATAAGCAACCCTCTATATCATTATTTTTTATTCTTTGTTTCCTGTCCATCCTAAGGTTGCCTGGAAGAAATTGCTGCTAGCAATAAGGCCGCCCATTGTACCATATACTTGTTTATGTGATTTTATTACTTTTTTTTATATTTAGTGTGCAATAAAGTGTTCATTCAATCATTCATTTATTCATTCATTCATTCATTCATTCCCTCTATCAATTAACTATGTAATAAGTGCTTACATAAAGGTCTAGTTAACGTAATGTTAACGCGTTCAATATTTTTGTACCCACATTGTTTGAATTCTTATGTTATGTATATTATTTGCAGGCTTCCCGCCGCTTTGTCTGAATCATCATCGGGTTGGAAGCCGTCATTTCCTTTGTTAGCGATCGCCGTTTTCAGTATACCAGTTCTTTTTCACTAGTAACAAGTATTTATGAACTTATTTCTTTAAAATTTGTTTTGAATAAAACATGACATAATATTTTGCCTGTTTCCCGAAGGAGCAGGCAGAGGTAAATTATAAGCCCAAATTTACCATTTACCAATTATATTGTTGGTCCCACGTAATAGGTGTCAAGCCTATTGCCGCTTAACGGTAAGCTAAACGCTAAACTTTTATCTTCGCCAGAACCTCGTTCGTTTCGTAGGCTTCTCAGATCTTGGTATAATTCCTATATATTGTTTGAATTTATTGAACTTACTTTTGTATAAATACTAGCTGACCCGGCAAACGTTGTTTTGCCTCTTGAATAATTTTCAAGTACTTTCATAACATAAAAAAAATTGGGACGGACTACCCCTAACATTTAGGGGGATGAAAAGTAGATGTTGGCTGATTCTCAGACCTACTAAATACGCTCACAAAATTTCATGAGAATCGGTCAAGCCGTTTCGGAGAAGTATGGGAACGAAAACTGTGACACGAGAATTTTATATATAAGATTATCCTATTGTATTTTAATAAAGCACCCCTATATAAATCTAAACAATGTAACTCCGAAATGTATCTAACACAGCACAATGCGCAAAATTTGCAAACATCTAATTTTATCCGGGGAAAATATGGAACATTCATCGCCGCTTGGGAGCCATAACTTTTATCTAAACATTATTAAAACAAATGGTGTACCGTGAAAAGGTACACGAGTTGAGGGCATTATTAGTTCTGATTTAACTTTTCCGAATGTTAAATGTTTTATGACAAAGTTTGTGCTGTACAATATGAATAATGCTATATCATTCAGGACGCGGTTACGTCATAAGCTATTCATAACTAGCTAGGAAATATTATTGTAGTTAAAAAAGAGCTGGGTCGCTATTTGTTTTTAAAATCAGAATATTACTCTCGTTTCAGTGTTGGTCGTGAAGACATCGTTGTTCTGAGGCTCCTATCTTACCTGTATAAGTTATTGTTGTTAAGAAAGAGCTGGGCCGGTATTTGTTTTTTTTAAATCGGAATATTACTCTCGTTTCGGCGTTGGTCGTGAAGACATCGTTGTTCTGAGGCTCATATCTTACCTGAAGATGCCCTGTGTAAGGGCGAAACTTGTTGAATTGTTTTTCGATTTTTCAGAAAATTATAGTTGCGTGGGAGTTGTTACCAAGATATTTTTATAAAAAATATATATCATAATATCTAATGAAAAGGCCGTCTAAAGGAATTGGTGTATAGGTTTCCTATCAAGACGTAGGATTAATTTCATTCAGGCTATTCTATTATAAATGACTTAGAACATTAATATAGTTAATGTAGTATTAAATTGCATTGTATAGCTTCACAGACAAATGAAGATTGTAACTAACCAATTGATAATTTAAAAGAGCACATAGCCTGAGAGTTTCTTGCTAGTTTTCTTACAGAGCGGTGGCTCGGAACTAGCACTTAAATTAACTTGGATTTGATAAAAATAAAATAATTAAATATTTTCTGACAATTACACAAATTATTTAGTTCCAAGATAAGTATCATTAAAAACTTGCGTTATTGATACTAAACAACGGATTAACATACTTAAATAATTTTTTTTTGTAAATACATACTTAATATACATAGAAAACACCCAGACCAGAAAAAACATTCATGTTTATGCACACAAGGATTTGTCCTGTGGGGGAATCGAACCCACGACCTCTGGAGTGAAGTGTAGGTATACTGACCTCCACGCCGTATCGGTCGTCAAATATGACGATTGGTTTTTCTCGGACCTGCCTAATTAGGTATTTTATACCAGCTTTAGCAACAGTGGTCCACAGCTTCTAGAGTTAAGCTTTGATCATAAGCAAGATAAGTACCAATAAGAACTTGTATAGATACTAAATAACGGATATACATACGTTCCACAATGTGGTAATCGAACCCACAATTTGTGTGCTGGACTAGAGTGCAGGTATTCTGACCTCCACGCCACATCGATCATCATCTAGTCTTTGAATAGTCACTATTATTATTGCGACATAGAAATGATTATTGGATTGGATTAATAATATTTCTCTTTAATCATATATATTCAATGCTGTCTTACGCCCCTTCTAAATGTTGTCTTATGTCTACGGGACACTGGAAAAACATCTTATTATTTCGAAAACAGCCATGTAACGTTACATCGAGTGCTTTTAAGAAAAAATATCTGTAAACGTATACAAAGCACATAAAACATAAAAGATGAAAATAAGAATAATGCAATAGAGATGACAGTCTTAGAATGAGGTGATAAGGTCAGATGATAATGTGAAAGGAGATGTAGTGACAAGGATTGAAAAAGGTATATAAATATAGTTAGGTCATGTTGAGAGGATTAATGTAAGTAGAGTAGCGAAAGCAGTTTATGATGGTCAAGTGAATGCAAGTATTGGGAGGGGAAGACCTTTCATGCTCAAATCCAGAAAGTTTTAAATAAAGGACAGATCAATAGTACCCTTAACCTACAGGCGTGTGTAAGAAAAAACAAGGAAAGACAGTGGGCCAGAATCATAGCAACTGAAAAGATGTGATCTCTGTTACTAGCAAAAGGCTTGGCTATGTGTATGTCTCTGTGTAAATACTAACAGAACATTTACCTACTTAAAAGAAGCATCACAAAACAATTGAATTTGGCAAATAAACATGAACCTACAAAATAAGTATCGTATTCTAGCTATATCAGACCTTAATCCCATTACGGACGCACGTGAATTGGTTACCAATTCCATGATGCTTCTCTGGATCAAGCATTTACATAAAATAACACACAATCTCAATAATACAGGCTAGCGTTCGGATCTCCGCTTTATATCACCAAGAGAAATAAAATACATTTTTGTAAGCTTCATTTTATTTTTTTGTCCAATGTCAGTGTCCGGATGTGGGGAATTGGATTTGAAATAAATTTTCTAAAAAAACATTGATACATTTACTTCAATGTTATCAAATGTTTTTCTGTATTTTATAAAACGTTAATTTAGCACTAACCAAAAATAGATGCCCAAGGTATTAAGTAAATTAATTTACTTATTTTGACGATTATTGTTTAGGAGATTGCACTATTTACCGTATCTTTTCGATATAAGTAGTATGTACTTCTGAAAAAAAATAGCTCTTTCAGCACAGTTAAAATTTTTTTTAAAAATTGTATGTACTTTATAATTATTATTTTATGACTATTATTTTACTAAGAAACTAAATTCTTAGTTTCTGTCTATTTTAGTTCTGTCTTTTTTAACCATATCCTTATCTTTTATCATATTAGCCTTACAAAGTCCACTGCTGAGCATAAGCCTCCCTAATATATAAGATTATATTAGGGATATTTGCCCATTATCACCACGCTGGGCATGCGTGTTGGTGATCGCGGCTCGAGCCGGTACGCAGGATGACGCTGCTCCATCATCCGGTCGGATTTCTTTGCGTCGACTCTTACGACTCCCCATGAGATGAGAGGTGGTAGCTCTATTGTAGGCCGAGACCACACGGCATCCTTAGCTATCTATTCCTTTCCAATTTGGAGTCAAGAGTTACATTCTCGCATGATGAAAGTGAAATGGCGATGTCTTTCAGGCAACCTTTATTTTAGGAAAACTAAATAACAAAATAAAGTAGCGCATTAACATAATTATACATAATTATACATAATTATACATAATTATACATAATTATACATAATTATACATAATTATACATAATTATACATAATTATACATAATTATATTAACATAATAATAGCCATGTATTTTTTTTCCTTTGTCTAATTACCACCAGCCTAGTGTAATCTACTATTCATTTTTTAATTTAGAGAAAATAGCCCTCACATAAATTAAGATTATATAATGAACAATGTTTATGCATACAAATAATTGTTGTGTGGGAATCATACCCATACCCACAACAATCCTTTAAACGTAGAACGTATAAATCTACCCTACTTCGCAACATATCGATATTAAACCTGCATCCCAGTGTACTCGTAACTATTGTAAAGAGTAATTTAAGATATTAAGTAAATTATAAGTAGGATATCAGAAACCTCGACTATTAATAATTTTAAAAAGGAATTTGCCTAACAACTTGCACTAAAAAGGTAGTACAATTTTAATTTCCACGCGGGTATAGGCCCGTACAGAGGCTGGATAAGGAAAATTAAATTGGTAAATATTCATTTATTCAATGAAAGCCCTCAGAAGGGTCAGAATCGTTCCAATGAATATGAAATTAAGACGTCCATGACCATGGAACCCAAAAATAAAATCACTTGTTGGGTTTTATTAAAAAAAAGCATAATGAAATAAAATTTCCGATTTCGGAGTAATATTTCGAGGGGTTAATGAGGAGAAACGAAGAGGTTACGTTATTGAAATATTACATTTTATTTTTCATTAGAGAAAGCTGGTTACATCGTGTCGTATTCCGGACGATGTATCCGTAACTGTGTGGTTACCTAAGTACATACATATATACTTCGGTATGCAGACGCATATAATAAGCCCATACATCGCGAATACAATTTTTGTTCCCACGTAATAGGTGGCGAGCCTATGGCGTTTACTGGAAACTTTTATATTGGCCAGAGCCTCATCCGTAGATCGGCAGGTGCACCACTAGCAGGCGAGGTTGGCTTGAACTCCAAAGAAGTTGATGGAATACACCCTACCTACGATAATAGTCTTTATTCCTGCGTATAGAACTGCCTAATTGGCAATGGTCTTCACATGGCAACATTTATAATGAAATGATGTATAGATATTGTGGGGTTAATTACAAAACAAGATCTAAAGAACCAGACTCTAATTAACGAAAATGAAACTTCGTTATACCCATCCCTTTCATTCGATTATGATGTACCGAGAGAGTAAAAGAGATAGTATAACGAAGTTTAGATTTCGTTTCATTAGAGTAGTCCTCCAGGTTTAAAACTAATGCCTAATGTCTTCATTTTGTCAAAAAAAAATTACAGCACTAGTTTTAAACATGGTTTAATAAGCCCCTGTATGTTTTAATTGCTAACATTAAGTCAGGTGTTAGACTATTAGAAGGAACTGACTTCCAAAAATCGACCGCCATAGATGTTAATAACAGCGCGGACCAGGCTTAATGTGCTTTCCGAGAAGCGAAGCGTAGCAAGCGATTCTGACACTCAAATTTCTGCAATACCGCAAATAGACTTTTCCTTCCCTAACATCCAAAGCTCTCAGTATATTTTCTCCGTGCATTATCTCCGGCCACATTTTACGAGAAATCTTTACAGCGTCAGTATTCTGTAGTTATCTGCGAGTTGCCCCAGTAGACCTACTGGCAAAAGTAGACTATCAAATGAGAGTAGTTTCATAGCCGATAGCTTTTGTCTGTTTTAAACGCACGATTTGTAGCAGAGGTCGTTATATTTGTCCCTGTGTTGAGTGGTTTCGATTCCCACACAGAAGAATTATTTGTGGCTGTGTGGTTGATATTTTATTGTTGATAGTCTGTTTTATAAAAAATGTGTTTAACTACTAAACTTGTTAGTTTATCCGTTGTTTAAAACCAAAAGTATAAGTAAAATATAAGTAAAAATAAAAGTATAAAATTTCTAACTTCATAGTACAGAAGCTTGTTAACCATAATAATATCAACATCTACCACATAACTTTTGAGATATTTTAAAAGTCGTTGAGTAGATATAGATCGTGGTTTAAGGATGAAATTAAAATGCGTAAATTGTGTTTTATTTAGTTAATACATACATACATAATGTCACGCCTATTAGGGTAGGCAGAGGCTTATTATACGCCCATATTTTGCCAGTTATTATGCTGTACCCACGTTATAGGTGGCGAGCCCATTGCCGCCTTTTGGGAACTTTTATGTTCGCCAGTAGACGAACTTGTAGACGAGGTTGGCTTGTGCACTTCAAATCTTTGTAGGAGCCCTTTACACTCCCCTAGTAAGTATCCCCAAATTTAAGCAATATTACATACAATACTTTCCTCCTTTAATATCTAAAGCTTCTAGCTAGTATGTAGCAAGTACATTTACTCCGATCTCCGTGCATTATCTCCGGCCTCACTTTACGAGCCATCTTTACAGCGCCGGTGTTTTGTAGTTATCTGCGAGTTGCCCCAGTAGACCCACTGCCAAAAGTAGACTATCAAATGAAAGTAGTTTTATAGTCAATAGGTTTTGTCAATTTTAACCGCACTATTTGGCTAATGTTGCCCTTTTCATGTTTAATGGGTTTGATTCTCACACCTCAAATGAAATATTTGCATATATGTACCCGTACGACTAATGATTTTTTTTTAAGAAACTTGCAAGTTGAAACGAAGTTCCTTATCGCGCGTTGTGAAAGGGGGCTAGACGGAATAAATTCTTAAAAGTTGTCACGACACTTTTTCACGGTCTAGTGGCTAGGATACCTGGCCTTAACCCAGGAGGCTCGGGTTCGATTCCCGGTACGAGAACTTTTAGTTTCCTCTTTTTAAGCGTTTTATTATTTGATTTATTAATTTGTTTGTATTTTTTAAAAATGTTTTTTAATAATATAAAATATTTTTTTCAATGTATTTTTTAATAAGAGGCTGGGATACCTGGCTTTCACCCAGGAGGCTCGGGTTCGATTCCCGGTACGAGAACTTTTGGTTTCCTCTTTTTAAGCGTTTTATTATTTGATTTGTTTGTTTTTTTATGTTTTTTAATAAAATAAAATATTTTTTTCAATGTAATTTTTAAAATTTTATTACAATTTCTTCACTAATTAATCGAAAGGAACTTCGTTCCGTTTCGTCCCTTGACACCTCTCAATTTTTTTTTTTATGTTAGTATTATACTTTTATCTTAAGTCAATAACAGTTGCAAAAGTATACGATAGGGGTTAACTAATTGAAGTCAATTTAAACCCAGGAAAGATCCTTGAGTTGTGTAATGAGCGGAACGAAAGCTTGTTACCTATATCTATAGCATCTCACACGTTTTCATTAATAGTATTTAGTACTCAACTAAATATATTATCGCATATTGTTTTCCTGGTAGTTGGTTATTTATTGGTATTTAACACAGTATGGAAAGGTTCCTATAAAACAGTTAATAAAAAACTACTTTGGACGAGTCGCGTGACTCTGATCGCGTGGTAGTTATTTTTTACATAAAACGTGGGGTTTTTTATTGATAGAAGTAAGGGCTTTTAGGGTTCCTTACGCTGACAACAATATAAAACACTAACGAGTATTAATGGCTGTCGTGTTCTATTTTTGGCGGGACTTGAGAATTTGTCAAATTCTGACAAAAAATCCATTTGCTTTTTTCTTGATGCCACCGCACATATTTCTTTTATTGTAGTAAAAAAACTGACGATTCTAAATGATCATGTTGATCTGAAAGACAATAAAGTACTTACATTTTATTTTTGAATCTTCATATAAGCGTATTTGTTGTTATTTTAGATTAGATTTAGATTACGACCGATTTGGCGTGGAGGTCAGTAAACCTGCACTTCACTCAAGAGGTCGTGGGTTCGATTCCCACACAGGACAAATTGCATGAACATGAACATTTGTTCTGGTCTGTGTGTTTTCCTAAGCATACTAAGTATTTATTTACCTAAAAATTAAGTATTTATGTATGTTTATCCGTTCTTTAGTATCCATAACACAAGTTCTTAGTGATACTTATCTTGGAACTAAATAATTGGTGTGATTCTAAGAGAATATTATATTAGATTTGGGTAGTGTTTTAGAGGTTTAACAGAGGCATCACTAGATCATTACTTTCATTTTATATCTTCTCAGCCTGTTTAAGTCATACTATTGGAAACTCATCTTAGAGTCTGATATCCAACTCCACAAAAAATCGCTTGTAATAAATTATTCTTTATGTAGAATTGTAGGGGCTTAGGCGTAATTATCGCGCTTCGGAAAACACGTTGAGCTGGTCTCGGCTGTCTTGAACAACTCGGCTATCGTTAGTAGGAAGTCAGTGCCTGATAAAAAATCCTTTTTATTCTTTATTTAACAATTTATGCACATAAGGAACACACACAAAGATAGAAGTTATGAAAGACATGTACAACGGCACTGCTTATCCCTAAAAGTAATTTCTTCCAGCAGACCGAAAATAGGAAAAAATATATACAAAGTAGACACTTGCACAAATTACGTCACAAAACAAACTATACTAAAACAACAATAAAAAACTAAAATCAAACAATAACATACTAAAATTAAGCAATTAGACAAAAAGGTACAGCTAGCAGGCAGCAAGGAAGTGTATCTTATATTAAATGGCTCTAGACTTCCTCTAGAGCACAACCGGGATAAATGCTTAAAATCCTATAATATGATGAAGCATAAAATCCTATGATCGTCCGATGATCCTAGGTCTTTTAAGCGGGGCGTGAAACGGCATTTTAGCAGGCCGTCATGAGTGGATGCGCTTTATACCGTGCTTATTACATGTTATATAGCGCTTTAATTTTTTTTATTGGACTGCATCGACTGCTTACCATCAGGTAGGATCCTTAAGACGTGTCACATTAAAAAAAAAATACATATATATACTAAACTATTTGGCATGTAGATGGGGATGTGTAGGTGTGAAAAAGTAATTAGTACCATTTACGGTTTTAAAGTCCTTTATATACACAGTCCAATCTAATACGAAAAATAGTCACAGAAGGCAGAGAAAGAAGGAACTAAAAGCACAGCACTGCACAACTTATATAGGTGATAGGCGTGAGAGATGTACGAACGAAGTTATGATATGAAAGATTATGCAATGCGAAGAGAAGTGATAAGCTAGTAAAAACGTTATCATAAGAGCTGGCCAGTTCAATGATAGACCAATGGCAATGGAAAGAACCCCTCATTCAAAAGAAAAATAAAATGAGATTATCCAACAATTCGGCGCGGTCGAAAAGACAGAGAACGTTCGGATTTGAACCAACGGAACTGTGAATGATGCTCGGTAATAAAATTTACATTTTGAGGAATGGGGCATCCATTCCGAGAGCCACCACTTTGTTGCTGGCTCTATAAAAAGTTGTTATTCAACCGATTTCATTCGTTGAAGGACGGGCGTTTTGTGATAGAAAATTGTGCCAGGCTTTTGTGGATTTCGGATGAATAAAAATATTTTTATAATTATTTTAACAGTTAAGAGTTTTTTGAATTCAAACTGACTCACATAAAAGAGATGTGACATTATTCCGCAAGCGTAAAAACACTAGTGAAACTCTCGTATGATAACAGTTGACCTATTTAAGACGATTTGTCATTTGTCAGTGGTAATACGTCACAGCTTGACGTTAAATTATCATGTCAATTAATCATAATAATAAAGTCTATATTTAATTACATACATACATAATATCACGCCTGTTTCTCCGAAGGGGACAGGCAGAGGCATACTATACGTCCACACTTCGCCATTTATATTGTTGGTCCCATTTAATAGGTGGCGAGCCTGCGGGCACTGTTTTGTTCGCCAGAGCCTCGTCCGTTGATCGGCAGGTGCACCACTGGCAGGTGAGGTTGGCTTGGGCTCCTCAGATCTTGGTAGGACCCCTCCTATGTTTAATTAGATATGTATTGTCACTTAGTACCTTGTTACGAGCAAATGTTCTTTCGTGTGAATGTGGCGACAGTCGTCATGCAATTAAATTCCAATTATGCTACTTATACTGACTTATCCCTGTTGTGGTGGTGAAAAAAAAACGGGCCATACAACATCAAATAATTTATTTGTCTACAATCCTACCACTGGACTTGGGCCCCTGCAATATGTCAAGGTGTGAGTGAACTGGAAAATTAAAACTAGGTTAAGAGACACAAAACAATATGTCTACTTTATCATTATCATCATCAGCCCAAATATGTCCACTGCTGAATAGGCGGAGGCCTAATGGGGAGCCATTAGCTTCCTATGTGACCGATTGCAGGCGGCTTGTATCTAACGCGATTCTGCCCCTCTTTTTTTGTTTTACGTCGGTAACAAAATGCGTTTACGCACTGCCTTCCGGCCAAAGGGGGACAGAAAGGGGGTGTGGGACTCACCACCGGCAGGCGCGACTGCCAGCAGTAATACCCATTAAATATCTTCCAATGACGCCCTCCGCTTGTTAAGAAAAAGGTGGGGGCCAGTATCTGGGTTGCAGCGTCTGACGCCCCGCTTGCAGCCAACGTCCACACATTTGAAACGTCCCCCGGACCAAAACCGGGAGGCGCATTGGACGCGCCCCTCCTACCTCCCCGTGCGACCATAGCGTGTGTGGCCGACTTCTCGGAGGGTCCATAGTTAGACAGCAGAGGCCTCCTGCCCCCACTGCCTAAGACCCTCCCGGCGCTGCTTGATCATAGATCTTCATAGATCCCTTTTAGTTTCCCCCCCGGTAGTCAGTACGAAGGGCACCCAGAATCGCCAACTTCTGGGTGTTATCTTTTCCTGGCCTCCGGGAGATACTCAGCCCCCCCACCACGCCAAGGTCTAACATATCAATGGTAACAATAATTTATATTAACGTTCGCTTGCACGACAGTTCTTAATTTAATTTAAGCTAAATTTGATTTCAAATATCCTTGCATTTCAGTCACTTATTAGAAGTTAAGAGGCACAGAACGATGTTTGAAATAGATTTAGCACTAAACAGGATGATTGATATAGAAAAGGATAGGTTGGTCGCTTCATTTACCATGGGCTAGCTCGCCATCTGCCTCATTTAGTCAAAATAATTGTATACAACCATTGATCTAATTTAAAAGACTCTCGTATCGACCTTACAAACTACAGTGAGTGTGAGCTTCTAACCCAAACATTAAAATATATGGCTCACCGAATAACCTGAGATATACCATCCTAAAACATTTAATTACCCCTTGTTTACAATCGAAGCGGGATCTCTGCCGATACGGGAGTAACACGGGTACTGTGAAAGTTAATATTTTTTAATTAACGTCTTGTTGGTGGAGGTTAACGTGTAAATTATTATAATGAGAGAGATTTAACCCGAAACTTTACCCGCGTGACCTTCATTTATCTTATCCTACGCAAAGCATGATTTATCGTCATCTAGACAAATAAGTTTTCTGAAGTGTGGGTGCACAGCTACATATTTACTGGACTGTTTTGTTTTAAGTAGTGTCATTGGACGTTTGTACTTCTCACCAGTAGTTTTTCCCAAAGGGTTACCGCGGCCTCCGGATGTAGACAAGATGAAACATGGATGGTTTTTGAAGTAATCTAGAACAATCCAGAACTGGGAATGCACAATAAAACCACGACTGCGTTATAAGGCGGATATTCTCATACTGACTTACATGGGTACATTTATAATAATCTTATGTGGTATAACTACCCACTATTTACATACATCACAGTTTTTAGTCATTAAAAGTCTGACACACCCTCCCGCTCCACTCACAGCGAAAGAAGGTGATTAGATGATTTTCCATCCAAAAAAAAAAGAAAAAAAATATTTTCCCCAAAACCCATAATTGCCCCTGCCAGCCTGTTTTATCTGAAGTTTCACGTACACACACATGCGCACACAGATACAGTTACACATGAATGCACACCTATATAAAATACAAACTCCAATAAAGACATTATTTCGATATTTCTCAATAAATTTAAATTAACCCTCAAAATAATATGTTTGTACATCTTTGGGCATTTTCGTTTCAGCATTTATTATGGTTTTTCCGCACACACTTGACTCTGTATATTATCTTCAGAACTCATCCTACACGAAATCATTGCCACTAAATCCTTTAATGATTTGATAGGGTAGATATGAAATAATAATAATAACAATAATAAGTTTATTCAAGTCCACTTATATCTATTTACAAATTTCGGTGACAACCATACTAGGCGCAGCCTGTATCGTGATTATCAAGCTGATGTGTTTATAGACACAGAAACAAAATATGTATTGTTACAAAAAAAACAAATAACAGAAAGTAATTAAAACCTTAACTAGTCTAGTCTTTCCATAATATTAATTTGTATGTGTGTGTGGTCGTGTGTGTGTGTGTGTGTGTGTGTGTGTGTGTGTGTGTGTGTGTGTGTGTGTGTGTTTGTGTGTGTGTGTGTGTGTGTGTGTGTGAGTGTGTGTGTGTGTGTGTGTGAGTGAGTGTGTGTTATGTGTGTATAATCTACGAAATAATTTTAAGAAGTCTTTCGGTCTCATGGTAGTTTAAATAACGTAAAAAAGTATACAACTTTGGATGAGCTTCTCGCATTGAATCATGTTTTATATTACATTTATTGACTGTTTTATTGTATAAATAAGGAAACATATGGATTGGGAACCTGTGCGCGAAAGAAGTATTTACGAATACTAATACTATATAACCTAAAATACTACACACAAATCGGACTGGCATGAGTCAGGCGCTTTTATTTTAGTATTGAATATCAGCATATTATTATAACAGTCTCCCAGTGTGGGTGGACCGGAAGGGTATGTCATACTTTAACTTTCTGAAAACTATCCATGTTCCTTCTTGAGTCCGTTATGTTCCGGGCGGTAACTTTTTTAAAATGTGGCGACACAGTTTATTGTCATCAGTAAAAATATTCGTAGCCGTAGTAATGTACCAGCATATAATAACCGCATTAGCCAATTGTAGCAGAATATCGTAGCTGCATTAGCCAGTGGTAGCAGAATATCGTAGCCGCATCAGCCAGTCGTAGCAGAATATCGTAGCTGCATTAGCCAGTCGTAGCCGCATTAACCAATCGTAGCCCTCTACGTGTGCTTTTCTTTCGGACTATCAATTTCAACACGCAACTTATCGACTAAAGACCATACAACCGCAGCATAATAGCAGTTATAAGAGTAGTACACCTTAAACGAACAAATCCGCAAATAAGTGTGAAAAAAATTATATCTATTATCGAATACAGAATCAGCACAGAATTATAATACCGACAATTTGGAAAGGTCCTACTTTATTTTTTTCTTATAAGTTAATTTATTATATATCGGCGAGAGAACTAACTTCAATTTATCTTCGCTGCAACTTCGGCCAGTCGTCGGCGAGCATGATAATATAAGTTATCTTAAAAGTCATGGTGCTTAATTAAAAGCTAAATAATTCCAGTCTTATTTAAAACCCACATATTTCAAAAAACTGCATACTTCGTTACATTTTCAAACCTCTAAAAGTATAATTCTCCTCTAAGTGATCGTTTAATACTTTTTGCACTCCACTCCTGAGGTCGTGAGTTCGATTGAAACACAGGACAAACTTTGTGTGTATAAAACTGAATGTTTGTTCTGGGTATTTTCCTATGTATATTAAGTACAACAAAAAAAAAATATTTATGTACATTTATCCGTTATTTTTAGTATCTATAACACAAGTTCCTAAGGATAATTATTTAGGAACTAAATATTTAGTCTAATTGTCAGATATGTGATGGATTAAAAATATCTTTGTAACAATTCCCGCGCTACTTTAATTTCCCGAAAAATCGAGAAACTATTCAACACGACACGTGTTTCGCCCTTACACAGGGCATCTTCAGGTAAGATAGGAGCCTGTGTAGGGCGAAACACGTGTCGTGTTGAATAATTTCTCGATATTTCGGAAAATTTTAGTAGCGCGGGAATTGTTACAAAGATATTTTTAATCCATCACTTGCTTACAATGGATTTCCGCAAAGTAACGCCTGCATCAATAAATTATTTAATTGTCGGATATATTTATTAGTATATTATCTATGTGGTCCTGATATATCTATTTCTTTCACTCCATCGACTATTTGTATAACAGCGGCATAGGTATCTATATGGTATAAGTTACGTTAATCGACCGTGTTCCCAAAATCGCCGAAGTTATTCTCCCGAGATAACAATTTCTCTGCGTACAGGATAAAAACTTGTGGGGCCGGATTTAGTTAGCTGTCAGGGTGATCTCTTCTCCAACTCATATCCATTGCTGAAGTCTGGGCAGCATCAGATAGGGCTGGGTCGGAGTAGATCTTCATACTATTAAATAATAATAAAAAAATATATATTTTCAGTCTTCATGAGCAGAATATAGTTATGAATTTACTATACTTGCCGACACAAATGGTGTTCACAACCTAAATCATCATCTCGGCCTATTAATATCCCACTATTGGACTGAAACACTCGTAGCTTCGCGGTGCTTGGTGGTCGAAAACGATCACCGAAGTACAGCAGAGTTTTCAGAGGTAAGTCCTCGGATGGGTGAAAGTTTGTATGGCATTTGATATCCAGCGCTTCCGTGCTTTGGAAGGCACGTTAAGCCATTGGTCCCGGTTATCACCAAATGTGATAGTCGTTAAGCCATTTTGGAAAATTTTGAAAGCAGGACGCCATACACCTGCTTTCGGCAATCCGCCCTAGGTCCGCGTAATGGAGTATTACACAATACCCTCGCACCTTGGTATGTGAGAGGAGGCTCGTGCTCAGTAGTGGGACGTTAATGGACTGAGACGATAGGCTCACTCCTACACTTATAAAACGGAATATAATAAACTGAACCTCTAAAAAATACTTTTTTGATCATCAAAAATACTGATCTAGCATCTAATAGGGGATTAGGTGCTCCATCAGATTTTTTTGATGTACAAAAAGGTTAGGTTAGGTTGGTAATTTATTAATTTTGATGACACATTAAATATGAGCCTTATAAAACAAGGTAACAGAGGTTCTGCTCAAACCGCAGCAGGCGGCAGCGTATTAGAACTAGCGTCAACTACACACAATGTGAAACGTCATCAGTCACATATAGATTAATAAAACTACGACAAAGAATTTAAACCCTCAACTTTACAATACAAAACACGTATAACCAACATTTCTTTTTTAGTTACTTACAACGTTGAACTGTTGAACTTCGTCGGTAAGTAAGTAATATACCAAAAAAAAAAAATATATAATTGGCCTTTGAAAATCTGAAACGAAAATTTCTCCTTTTAAGTAAAATTGATCCCATTTTATTCTTCAAAAAAAGAAAATTAATGAACGGAACATTATTTGCCAAATTCCCACTTTTTTATTGCCAATAAAAAATTATCTACAGTCCACTGAACAAGGTGAAAGCGCGATAATAAAGGGACAACTCCACGGATTCCCTGTTCTCAGTCCCTAGCGACCTCCAAATATAATCAAAGTTTCCCAAGACGAACATTATTGATGTTAGACGCATACGTAAGCTAATTCTACTGGATTATTATGTGTGATATGATACGATATGATATGATAAGATATTGGCAGCCGGTTGAAGCTCATTGGTATTCTGCAGCGGTGGAGGTTTGAGATATTGAACCGATTGAGAGTGAATTGGAAAACAGCTTCGGATTAGATTCAAATATAAATGGTCATATTAATGTTCCTAGTATGTTCAATATGTGATATAAGTATGCAAATATATATGATAACACTCCAATATACATTTTCTCGATAAAAAAAGATATATTTCCCGGTGTGACAGTTCTTGTTCTAAAGTCGTATGTTCGAATATTTTATTGGTTCTCGTCGATATTAGGTAATTTCTTATTTTCTAATTGCCAGTCGTGCTTAAGTTTGTCAAACGTTCTTTAATATTACTTCTGTCAATTCACTTATGGTCAACCTATGACCTGAGTGTATAGGGATCCTACCAAGAAGTCAGAAACACTTTTTTTTAACTATAATAGTCGGTAAAAAATGCTGTTTACTGCCTCCCGGCTAATGGGGGTACCGAGAGAGGAGTGTGGGGCTCACTGCGGCAGACGCGACCACCGCAGTCCTACCCACTAAAAAACTTCCGACGACACCCAACGCTGTTGAAATAGGGACGAGGGGCCTGGGTTTGTAGCTTCTGGCACCCCGCAAGATTTCAGGAACCCAAGCCATCCTCATCTGCAAGTGACCTGCCGATCACAGTTTCTGGCCAATATTTCGCTAAAATAATTAGCAAAATATGGGCGTAGAATATGCCTCTGCCTACCCCTTTGGGTAAATAGGCGTGATAGTATGTATCACCTGAATATTAAGGTAAGCATTGGCTCGTAAATAAAGGCCTATGCTAATTATTTGGACGTTTATAAACTGAAATAATGACTATAATTCATGTCTTAATTTTTTTCGCCTTTTGAGCCAGTGCATTTATGCTTATGTCGACATTCAAACAAAATTAATGTAACCTAAGTTTCAATAAATTACTTTCATATTAGGAAAAGAGTCAGGTCTATGATAAACTTCATATGACTGTCATTTTACACAAATAAGGAAATACTCTTTTATACTTAGAAATTTGACTATTACATGTAAATTTGGTATTGTAACTAGGGTAAATTTTTACTGATGGTAGCTTGAATCTAAATATCAATATACTTTTTATATTTGGAAGTAATTACTTACCCAAAAATATCTACTATCTCGCGGACATATCTACGGGCAGGAGTTTGAGTAAAGAAAAATCATTTATTAAACTCCTTTCGTAAAGATATATCCCATCAAAAACAATACTTGTCAAAAAAACCAAGTCTCGCAACGCAGTTGTTCTACGGTAAAAAGTTGTGAGATCCATGTAATACCAAGTCGGTTATTAATTAATTCAGTCTCTACTTAAGCGACTTTCTGTCTTAAGTTGTTACGTAATAATTAACAGCATCTTATAGTGACGCATATCAATATTAAAAATCTTTAATGTTTTATATTCATATACTGAGTCGGCCATCGCACTAAATCACGTGTTTTCATGAAACCATGATAAATTAATTAATTATTTAGTGCGATGGCCAATCAGTATATTAATATAAAACATTAAAGATTTTTAGTTAAAAAAAAAAAAATTAAAAATTAAAAATTCATTTATTCAGGTTTGGCTCAATAGAGCTCTTATGAATGTCATACTTATAAACTAACGCGCCCATTCACTGCGGGCGGGAGCTTGATCGTAAAAGAACGGGCAAGAAAATCGTCAAGGTTGGTTTTTTCTCCCGCCAGTTACAATTAAAATACATAATATTAAAACAATTGTGTTCTGCAGTCACAAGATTTGAAAAAAAAAAAGGGAGACAGAACTCTTATTTTACCAATATTAACATAATTACGGATAAACATAGTAGACATGAGCAAACGCGTTACGCTCAACCATATTTTAGGGAGCGCAACGATCCGACGCATGACGCTACCACCGCGGAAACATATAAGTGAGCGTGATATACTCAAGCTGGATAAAAGGATTTAAGTAAAAATAACATTAATATTAGAAGACTGAATTATTTTAAATGTGCTGCAAACCACAATTTTGTTACTGTAAAGTGGTATACCATATGGTATCAGTTAAGCTATGCAGCCATCAAAACAATTTCCAAGAAATCGTATATAAGCAGTCTTAATTAAAAATTAAAACTATAAAATTACATAGACAATGTATGTAAGTAATCGTTATATTGTAAAGAGGGCCGCAGAACACAACTTTTATCATTGTAAATGTTACATCCAAGCGTTTTTGTCATTAACGTAATCATTAACCGTGTAATACCCTTTCTTGGTAAGTGATGTCTTAACGGTTTGCTTAAACTTTTCAAAAGGCAAATCTAAAATATCTTTTGGAATTTTGTTATAATATTGTATACCCTGCCCCATAAACGATTTGCGAATTTTATGCAGGCGTAAAAATGGATTTAATAATTTATTTCTATTTCTAGTATTAAAACTGTGATCATCACAGCGCCTGTTATAGGTTTCTATGTTTCGTTTTATAAATATTATACTATTATAAATGTATTGCGAGGCAACAGTCAAGATACCTATTTCTTTAAACTTTTCTCTAAGAGTTGTCCGTGAGCTTAGTCCGTAAATAGATCTTACAGCCCGTTTCTGTAAAATAAAAATTGTTTCTATATCTGCTGCTAGTCTCCACATAAGAATACCGTAAGACATTAGGCTATGAAAGTAACTAAAGTATACCATTCTTGCCGTATCAACATCTGTTAATTGGCGAATTTTGCGAATAGCATAAGCTGCGGAACTAAGTTTGCCAGCAAGAGTATCAATATGTAGACCCCACTGAAGTTTTTCATCTATAGTTATTCCCAAGAAAACAGTAGAATCTACTAAATTTAGTTTCTGACCGTCAATAATGATATTTGTTTCGAGTTTCCTTACGTTTGGAACAGTGAATTTAATACATTTCGTTTTTTTAGCATTTAGCTGTAAGTTGTTAACAGTAAACCAACGAAGCAGCTCTGCAAGGGCATCGTTTACATCGCTAAAGTCCTTTTTATGTCGATCAATATTAAATACTAAAGAAGTATCATCAGCAAATAATACCATCTCACAACGCCTACTCATAAAAAATGGCAAATCATTTATATAAACTAAAAAGAGAAATGGTCCTAAAATTGAATCCTGAGGGACCCCCATACGCACAGACGACCCGGGTGATCTAGTTCCGTTAATATCTACCGTCTGAATTCGTGAACAAAGATATGATGACAATAACTTTTGGGCTAAGCCTCCTATACCATAGTATTTTAATTTAAGAATTAGAGTCTGGTGGTCAACACAGTCAGTGCCTTAGACAGATCACAAAAAACTCCTAGAGCATTCTGCGATAACTTCCAAGCTTCAAAAATATGCTGCATTAAAGCTGCACCAGCATCTGCCGTAGAACGGCTCTTTCTAAAACCGTACTGCTTTTTAAGTAGAAGATCTTGTGAATTAAAGTAATATGTTAACTGATTAAGAATAATTTTTTCAAAGACCTTACTTAAAACTGGTAAGATTGAAATAGGTCTATAGTTACTTTTGTCCTCTTTGCAACCGGATTTATGTAAAGGAATAACCTTACTCAGTTTCATTAAGTCCGGAAAGGACCCTTGATTAATACATTCATTAAATATGAACGCAAGGTATGGGGCAATAGAATGTATTATTGATTGAATTACTTTAGTGGACAGATCCCAAAAATCACCCGTATTTTTAATTTTTACTTCTTTAAAGGATTTTAAAATATCTACATATGTGATATATCTAAATTCAAAGATGGAATTGCAGACTGGTACATATTCCGAAAGAAGTGATACAGCAACTAAAGGAGACGAATTTAGACTTGAAGTTGTCTCTATTGGTATTTTCGCAAAGAAGTCGCCAAATATTTTAGCTACTTCTGCTTTACATTCTACAGTTATATCATTATCTTTAAGGACAAAGGTATCATCTTTGAGCGCACGCCTGCCAGATTCGCGGTTTATAATATTCCACGTTGTTTTGATCTTACTATCCGACGACTTTATTTTATTTTTTATGAAATCGGATTTTGCTGCAATACATACCCTTTTAAATGTCTTAGAATATCTTTTAACATATTCAATAAAACCTGGATTATGATTGCAATTCTTTAAGTTGTACAATTCATAAAGTCGCCGCCTACTCCTATATATACCTGTTGTAGCCCATTCACAAATTGAAGCTTCTCAAAACGTTTAGTAGACTTAAGGGTAAAAACATTATTAAACTCATTTTTAATTAAACCAAAAATATTAGCATAAAGAACACCCGAATCGTTGTGCAAAAATGGGACTGAACCTATTTTTTTATATATACTGTTTTGATAGTACTCCAAACGATTATTTGTTATTGGTCTATATTTTATTAACTTAGGAACTTCCGGCTGATTATATTTAAATGACACTAATAACCCGCAATGGTCAGACGGTAGGCAACTCAATAGATCCTTAAAAGATGGGTTACATTCCGAAAATACGTTGTCTAGACAAGTTGCACTATGTGCTGTTATCCTAGTTGGCTCTAAAAATTGATTTCTTAAATTAAAGCTTTGAAATAATGAAATTAAGCGTGTGGTTGTCACTGTTTTTTCAAGAAGATTAACGTTAAAGTCGCCACAAACTATAATGTGTTTACTTTTGGATTTTAATTTTTTTAATACATCTTCCATAGCCAATTCAAAGGTAGAAAAGTTGCCAGATGGTGGCCGGTACACGCATACTATAACAAATTTATCCAATTCCACACATGACAATTCAATATTACGCTCTATAGAAAGATTTACAATGTCTAATCGATCTTTACATTTTAAACTGTTCTTGACAAATATCATGGATCCTCCATGAATAGCGGTTTTTCGTACAAAAAAGCTTATTAATTTAAAATTATTTATGTTAAAATTTAATTCACTGCTTTTAAGCCAGTGCTCAGTAATACAAATTACAGATGTATCCTGACATTCCAAAAACAGTTCAAAATCAAGGTCTTTGCCAGTCAGGCCCTGGATGTTTTGGTGTATTATGTTTAGGTCCAAGGGCCTGGCCTTTGTCTTGCCTCTCAGTTTAAAATGGGAGAAGTCAAAAAATTATTATTAGTAACAGTACTAACATTTTGTATAAGATTAATATTAGAACTAGTCATCTGTATAACAGAATCTTCTAAAGTATAAGCTAACAGAGTAGCTGTCTGATTTTTATACCTCCATGGTAGGTACATAGTATCTGTGGTCAATTGAAAATTCTTAATAAAATTATTCATTTCAAGAAATGAAATGTTAGAATTATAAATTAATAAATAGAATAAATGAAATAATTAGCAACTTTATAATAATATCAATTTTACTATTCCAATACTCAGGTTATATGTTACGCAATAATTAAAATTAATTGGTCTGTGTTTATACCCCATTCATTCATATATATCAGCTTTATAAAACCACTGCTGAACATTAGCCCATTGTCACCACGCTGGGCAGGCGGGTTGGTGATCGCAGTTGAAACCGATTCACAAGCTGTTTACGCACTGTCTCCCGGCCAATGGGGGGACCGGGAGGGGAGTGTGGGGCTCACTGCGGCAGACGCGACCACCGCAGTCCTACCCACTAAAAAACTTCCGACGACGCCCACCGCTGTTGAAAAAGGGGCAGGGGGCCAGTGCCTGGGTTTGTAGCTTCTGGCACGCAGTGTGTCGCGCCCCTCCTACCTCCTTGTGCGGCCATGGCGTAACTGGCCGACTTCTGGGAGGGTCTATAGCTAGACGGAAGGGGCCCCCTGCCCCAGCCACCTAAGACCCTCCAGGCGCGGCTAGACGGGCCCTCCTTGCCCGCCCGCTGCGCCAACGGCGTAGCCGGAGAGAGAGCGGATCCCGCTCCCTCTCCCGCTCCGCGGCCTCCTTCTGCGACATCACCACTTCGCAGAAGGAGGCCATCGCCTCCCACGCCGTCTCGCTGTCGACCATCATTCGCATGATGGTCGGCAGCGAGAGAGCGACTCCACCCAGGGCCGCGGTAAGCGTCGCCCGCGGCCCCGCCCACGCTGGGCACTCCACCAACGTGTGCTGCGCAGTGTCGACTGCGCAGTCACAGTGGTGGCAGCACCGGGTCGATTCCCCCCCGGCGACGTCACACAGATACTTCCCGAAACAACCGTGCCCGGAAAGCACCTGCGTGAGCCGGAAGGACATCGACCCCCACCGACGGCCGACCCATCGCTCCAAGATGGGCCCGACCGCCTCAAGGATACGGCGCCTCGAACCTTCGGCACCCTCGGCACTCCTCAAGAGCTGCCGCCGCCAAGCGCCCAGAGCCTGTGTCTGAGCGTCTCTACGCCATCGCACCACAGTGTCCGGTGCGGGGCGGAGACCCTGGCTCCGGGATTGCGCGCCACGCCAGAACACCGCCGAGAGAACCTCGGCGTCGAGGTCCCACGGAAGAGACCCGGCGAGCGCGCATGCCACCTCATGGGAGATGGTGCGATACCCCCTAGCAACACGAGTCGCCATGACTCTCTGCGGCCGTCGCAGGATCCGTCGATGGCGACCCGATACGGAGCTCGCCCAAATTGGGGCCCCGTACAAGGCTTTGGATCGCACCACCCCCATGTAAAGGCGACGGCAACTGAACCCGAACTGGTCAAATCCGGTCCGACCTCCTCTAGGTGCTCGACGAGGCGGTTGGCGATGACACGCTCCAGGAGCTTACCCACCTCGTCGAGCAGCACGATGGGCCGATAACCAGAAGGGTCATCGGCCGGACGTCCCTCTTTGGGAAGGAGTACCAAGCGGCCCTCCTTCCAGCGCCGCGGAAAAACCCCATCCCGCAGACACCTAGCAAAGAGGGAGGTCACGCGGGGCAGAAAAGGCGCTTCCTCCCCGCTCAACACCAGGTCCCACGCCCTCGTCGGAATGCCGTCGGGACCTGGGGCCGTGCTCTTGCCCCTCAGGCGTAGCACGGCCCTTCCTACTTCCTCCTGGGTGACCTCGGGCACATCCTCCGTGTCCAGGTCACCATAGGTGACCTCTGGCGCCGCCATTGTGGGAGGCACAAAGTCGGTTCCCCTGTCTGGGAACAGTGCCTCAACCACCCTACCAAGTACCGCCGGTTCGAGACTGCTTGAGACCGGAGACGTCCACGCTCGGAGCTTTTGCCGTACTATCTTGTACGGCCTGCCCCATGGATCCGCCTCAACGGCACCCAGCAGTTCGTCCCACGCTGCGGCTTTGGACCGGCCGATGGCCCCGCGAAGGACCCTCACCGCCTCTCTGTAGGCGGCGTAGAGCCGGTCCACCTCGGCTTCGTCGCGGATTCTCCTTCCGCGACACCTCTGGTAGCGACGCCGCTCCAAGATGACGCCCCTGCCCATTAACCGATAGGATTATTTTTTGTAAACTCTTACGACTCCCCATGAGATGAGAGGGGGCACTATTCTAAGCTGGTACCTCGTAACACGTGTCCTAAAACCTGAAAATAGGAAGAATTTTTTGATCTTATAAATGTTGTCCTAGTAAATAATTTATTGATTCATTCGTTACTTTGCGGAAATCCATTGTAAGCAAGTAATGGGTTAAAAATATCTTTGTAACAAGATGCCCTGTGTAAGGGCGAAACACGTGTCGTGTTGAATAGTTTCTCGATTTTTCGGGAAATTATAAGTAGTAACGCGGGAATAGAAATAATTTTTGATCTTATAAATGTTGTCCTAGTATTAAAGTCCTGAGACCCCATAGCTTAGAAATACAGTCATACAGCACAAACTGAGCACATAAACATGGACTAAAATTGTCTGTGCACAAACGGCACAGAAGCCGCAATAAATTCATGATATGCGAAGAACGCCAGTTAAATTGCATCGTTTCATTCCCGAAATTAGCACGGTAATGTATTCGGCAGTAAAACAACAATGTGCGGTAAGAAACGGGACAGTGTTCAGTCGCGTTTTGCTGTATGTACTGCTGTTTTGATTACACGTACGAGTACTGGGGCATTGTAATTAGATGGTGGATAATGCATTCTGTGGGGAACGTTGGGAAATTTATTATTTTGCAGTGTTTTGGCAGTTTCCTATAAAACTGTCCGCCTTTTAAGGCACCCCAATATTACAACCATAAACTTCTTGTCTGCAATAATGTGTGTAGGTTAGCACATGTTTTCTGTAGGTCTATCACTTTTATATAATTCGGTATCAGATGTCTTTTAAACTAAAATAAGGACCCACTAAAATAAGGACCCACTTAAAATGGACCTCAGTCTGCTTCTTATCGACTTTAGAGCTGAAAGCATCTGTAATACCTCGTAGATAATATATTCGTCAGTGGATGATCAGTCCATGCAGTAATGCAATCCAAAGATACGAATGTTTGGCAGAGGATTTAAAACCTAGACTACCATAGATCTAGAAGGTCACAGCAAATGTTAAGTAATAATTCAAATCTTTCAAGTTCAAAATTAATTTTTTTTATAACAATCGAAGTATGATTACACTTAAAATTGCGAAACTTAGATTCACTTACACGCAACAAAACAATTAAAAAAACAAAAAATATCTAAGTATTAAGCCGAGCCACCGCTCTGTAAACAGAACTAGCAAGAAACTCACAGGCTATGCTTTTTTAAATTATCAATTGGTTAGTTACAGTCTTCATTTGTCTGTGAAGGTGTATAATACTGTATAATGCAATTTAATATAACATTAACAATATTCATGTTCTTAGACATTCATATTACAATAGCCTGTATTATTAATTAATTGTTGGTCCATCACAAAAACTGCGATTCAATACTTGGTGAAATTTGGTTTATCATTGAAACGTGCCATTTTAATTCAATATAACCTTAATCTTCTTTTCATTTGTCTCTCTCGAAGCATCAAGATGATAACAAAACGTTAGCCCATAAAATACTCGAACACTTAACAGGAGCACACATTTAATTTCCATTTTTCTCGATCCGATGCTGAGTGCCGAACGAAAGCCCTTTTATAGATCACGCGGCAGGCATTGGCTGAACAATTTTCTTAACATCATTTCCTTTGTACGTCGATGCGAAATTTTATTTACCAAATGGGCAACATTTTTTAGTACCTACTCACTCTCTTTGGAAATTATTTTTTTATGTTCTTCTCTGAGCATTGGTGGTTTCAGCAGAGCATTTTGAATGGATCTATTGAAATTGTTGTTGGATGTTTCGGTAAAGAGATTAATCTATCGCTCCTGTATTGGATAGTAATAGAGACGTTTATCTTTTATAATTTATAAGTGATTGCTGTATTATATCATACTCTTTAGTAATCAGGGCGTTGCTAAAATACGAATTGTTCAGAACAACCACTAACATCCAATACCCACAAGCTATGTTCAGGAAGAAGCCCAAGCCCACCTCACCTGCAAGTGGTGCACTTGCTGATCAACGGACGAGGCTCTGGCGAAGATACAAGTTCCTGAAAATCGGCAATGATCGCCACCCATTACATGGGACCAATAACATAATTGGCGAATCGTGGGCGTATAAAATGCCTCCGCCTACCCTTTCGGAAAACAGGCGTGATTGCATGTATTTAAAAGGTAATTATATTGATTAAAATTGTTAACTAGTTATATTTAGAGTCGTTATCGAAAAAGACCGCCATTTTTTCTAATTCCCAAGGTAAAACGCAATAAACTAATAATGTAATCCCACACCAGCAGTTATTTATTAGTCGATCTTTTTGATACGAAAATGAATACTTATTTAGAGCCTGAAATATGCTCCATATATATCGAAGGCCGAATACTGCCGAATTATGAATCTCTCATAGAAGAATGTTTATGATCGGGCCATCAAAGTGTTATGGAGGTGTTTTACGACCCTGATAGCATCGACTGTTGAGTGTTTTACACCTTAGTTATTATCTGGAAACAATCCTGGGAAAGGATAGAGTGAATTGTGGGGAAGTTGCATTTTTACAACATAAGCCATTGAAGATTTTTCTCTGTATATTCTACTTTTTCGTCGTCGCATTCTTGGCGTCATTCATTTGACGGAGTAGTAGTGCTAGTGGATCGGTGGTAAGCCTTAAAATTTACTGCCAATTCAGTTTATCTCTGAGAATATTGCTTATATTTGGTGATTGTCATATTGTTAGTCTTGGGGTGCCTCAATCGCTTCAAATTCAAATCATTTCATGTATTTTAACTGCATTCATAGACAGTATTCATGGTACTGCTGAACATAGGGCACCCTAATTGTTTTATAAGGCGTTCGATCTTGAGCCCGCTGCATCAACCGGCTTCCCACCGCCTACCAAAATAATAAAGAACTGACGATCGATAGGATAGTCAGTTCTTTGAACTAATCAAACATAGAACTTTCTCGTTGTTTTAAGTCTGCTGAAAAAATACACGTTAAGGCCTCACTCACTATTATATAGTAAACTAATATATAGTTTGGCGATAGAATAAGTTTAAAAAAATGTTATGTTATTTTGAATAGTCAAATAAAAAAAAGACTATGAATTGTAAAAGGAGGCATTTAACAGCAAGGCTTTAATGTCCCCAGATTTGTGAACATACATATCGATCAACATAAGGTTCACAAAAGCCCACATTCCCCATTTTTACTCAGCGAGTTTGTTCATATAGAAAAAACCCATAAAAGTAAATTGCTTCGGCTTCGGACAAATGAATTGTGCGTTGTTTCCTATTTTATATTTATGAAGGGTCGCGGTTATAGAAATTGCTGTATATTTGTTAAATATCCAAAGAATTGTGGCGAGAATGAGAATTCTGTATCGACTGTTTGTATTTTTGTAGCAATATGAGTTAAATCATTGTTTGGTAAGTTTCAGAGCTGATAAAACACTATAATAATAGAACAGGTTTGTAAATAAAAAATAGTTAATTATAAAAATTAAGTTTTTAATATATTCAAGCGTTAATTCGTCACGTCCTTTTTTGAAAGGAAACTAGGAAACGCCTCGCCAAGGAGCTAACGCACAACCCAAGAATATTAGTAAAACATTTATATATATTTTAAAAATCAACAACTATTACATGAAGTTGTATTTGTACAAATGTTAAAGATAAAGTTATCATAGCATTCCTTAGTGCTAAATCGGAATTCAAATAATATTTCACTTTGACGACCGATATGGGGTGGAGGTCAGATATGACCTGAACTTCACTCGAGAGGTCATGGATTCGATTCCCACACAGGACAAATCTTTGTGTGCATGAACATGAATATTTGTTCTGGTCTAGGTGTTCTCCTATGTATCTTAAGTATGTTTTTACAAAAAAAAAGTATTTATATATGTTTATCCGTTATTTAGTATCCATAACACAAGTTCTTAATGATACTTATCTTGGAACTAAATAATTGGTGTAATTGTAAGAGAATATTTATTTATTTCATTTAAAAAAACGTGTTGATTCATTAGAATATTGAATAGCCAAGTGCTGGGTCGGTCACTGCTGAAACATGTTAGGGAGGCCCATATTAAGCGGCTGAAATCAAATAATAGCTTTAGAGACATGAAAGCTTTTTCTGTACTGTTCATCATATTTGGTCTAGTAGCTTGGACACAAAATCATAACAAATAAACTAACGCACTTTTATATCTGTACATATAAGTGGGAAATTAGAAATTAAACTAAGTGTGGAAATGGTGCACCTGCCGATCAACGGATGAGGCTCTGGCAAACATAACAGTGTCTGGAAAGCGGCATAAGGCTCGCCCTCTATTACATGGGACCAACTACATAATTGTCGAATTATGGGCGTATAATATGCCTCTGCCTACCCCTTCAGGAATAAAAGCGTGAATGTATGTATTATTTAAACACAAACGTGTCTTTAACACATGTCACATATTTTGGCCCAACGATTAAAGCCTGTAAGCATTACAAACTATTACTTTGACCAAAGTAAATGTTACCACTTAGAAAATGCACAGAATAAGCTTGCAATGAAAAGTTTTTCCAGAACTTTCTTTCCCAGTAAGTATATATTCCAGAACATTCCAAATTCAAAGTAAATACAACAAAAGAAGCCGTCCATGTGACCGGCTTCAGCATAATTGGGGAAGAAGGTTAGTGGAAAAGTTGCCGAGCTCCGAGCAAAGTTAAGACTTAAATAAGCATAAGGGATTATGGCGCAAGGAAAAATGCTTCAGATAAAACATTACAGAGAGCAAATGTTTTTTTTACTTTTTCTTTTAAATAAATTGGTGCGTGGTCGTGGTCTGCTTTTATTGATTCTGTTTTGGAATTATTAGATTTTCAGAAACATTTAAAATCTCTGCATATGACAATACAGGAAGAGCATGTGATGACCAGAGTAATGGAAAGTTAGAAAGAGAGGAAGGTGACTATTGAAAATGGGATGGACTAAGAGTGTTGTAAATGATGATATGGTGTATAGAGGTATAGTACTTATTGCTTGCTCCGTGCCTCGGAAAGCACGTTAAGCCGTTGGTCCCGGCTGTCATGAACATCTATGGCAGTCGTAATTAGGAAGTCATTGCCTTCGAACAGGCTGACAGCTGGTTTTACCATAAAATATTTTTTTATTCTGGGTAGCGGAGGTCAGACGGCAGTCGCCCCATGTAATATCTGAAATTCAGCCAAAATCCGAATAAACCAGTGAACAGCGAGCCCCAAGCTTAAGTCTAGAGTAACCGGGATAATGCTCGGATATGGTGATGATACTGGCATAGCGTTTGATATACCAGTGGTTAAATAAGTCTATGACGAATGGCCGAGGTGAACGTAAGGAAAGTATTTTCTGCTTTGCGTCCTCCAGACGCCAGACAGAAAGGGAGCAAGAAGTGTAGGAACGAAGGATGATAAACAACCTGCAGTCAAATCATGGGTCAAGTGTTTATCCGCATCTTAAGTTGTAAATGGTGAAATGGCTATATCCAGTGGGAATGGGAGACCGTCAGCTTCGGCTACCGAGAAGTTAAGCAAGGTAAATCGCACAAGAGTTAAAAACAATATGCTATTTCAAATTGGCGCGGGTCAAATATACCCCGGGCTATTTCTTGGGTCCTGATTTTCAATCTAAATGTTTTCATGTCGGCGGTTATCAAATTGCTTTTTAAATTTATTCAATAATACTACGGATATCCAAATATTTTGGGACGATGCTTTTGTTTTACTATGTTATGAGAATGTGCGTCCATCAACCTGATTTTTGAAAAGCATTCCCTCTACCACGATCTCTTATTGCGACGTCATTGCGATCGCTAGAGTGAGACAACGCTATACACAGTAGAGTGTTGTTTTATTCTAACCAGTGATTTATTATCGCATTGAGAGCTCATGGTACGGGCGCAGAAACCGAGATCCTACGCAAACACCCGAGGGGAAGCTTATCTTTTCCCGCAGTTCAAATCTCATCTCTCAAAGGGTTAGGCATACCTTAACCTACCTAACCTAACAAACCCTCTCTGTATATGCAAGTCATGATTGTATATAAACGAAGACACATGTGATATGTAGCTACTTGGCTAGCAAATCGCATCGCTCGTTCTACAAACAGTCGACTAAAGTGAACGGATTATATATGACTTTTTTTGAACGTACAATTTTGTTAAATAAATATTTCAGACACTTACACCAATTATTTTGTTCCAAGATAAATATCATTAAGAACTTTTGTTATGGATACTAAATAACGGATAAACATACATAAATACTTTTTTTTTTTTGTAAATACATACTTAATATACATAGAAAAACACCCAGACCAGAACAAATATTCATATTTATCCTACACACAAATATTTATCCTTGTGGGAATCGAACCCACGACCTCAGGAGTGGAATGCAGGTATACTCGCCCCCACGTCATATCGGTCGTCGTTAAGGTTAGTCAAGATAATATTTTTCCTAAACTCATGTTGTTCAAATGTGCTTTGGAATAGAGTCTCATCACAGCTCATCAACGGCACGTAATAGGTGGCGAGCATATTGCCGCTTACCCGGCACTGTTATATTCACCAGAGCCTCGTCTGTTGATCGTCAGGTGCACAACTTGCAGGTGAGGTTGGCTTGGGCTTCTTAGGTCTTGGTAGGATTCCTATACACCCTCAGTGCTTGTAGTACCTGAGGGCTTATCTGATCCATATAAATTCATGTAAGAAGAAAGTATTATTTAATTAGCACGTTTTGAGTGTATAAGCTTAACCAACGGAGCATTACCAACAGTTTTAGACCTCCATCTTTATTTGTAAAGGACATCATAATACACTCTATCTTTTTAATCTGCTTTTCTTTCATTTACTCCTCGAACCTTTTTAAGTATTCTAAACCTTTACTGATTATGAAAAAGATTTCCTGAATAATACACTTTACAGAGGGTCAAATCTCTTTAAGATAATATTATTTATTTGTGGATAAAAATAAGATTTTATCTAACAATTTGAACAGTAAATCTCGGTCTGAAAAAAAAAAGTTATAAATAAGGCTCTTATCAGCTTTTCTTATGATTATATAGAAAAAAAAAACAGAAACGTACCCAGATATTTCGGGTACGAGTATTTTTATGTCACCCAAAAATGTGTGTCTTGTGAGAATTGAACGCTTTACCTTATGAGCAAAAAGTATAATTATATTCTGCCTTTAGTGTCTTACCGGTCATTTATTAATCGATTGCAGAGATGTTTTTATACTTTTATTCCTTTGGTCTAATAGTCTTTCGATCTCCACACGGTAAAAAGTAAAAGTAAAATATTATTTATTTCATAAACTATTATACATAGTACTTGAAAACGTCATGATTACAAATGAAAAAAAAATACAATTGAAATAATGTTACACTAAATTACGAAGCTTAGATTCACTTACATGCAAAAAAACAATTTAAAAACAAAAAATAATTAAGTGTAAGTGAATCTAAGTGCCAGTTCCGAGCCACCGCTCTGTAAGAAGAACTGGCAAGAAACTCACAGGCTATGCTCTTTTAAATATGTCCATTAGTTTGGTACTTGAATTACAATCTTCATTTGTCTGTGAAGCTATACAATGCAATATAACATAACCTTAACAATATTACGGATATAACGGAGTAACATATTAGGTCCATGGTTAGACAGCAGGAGCCCCCTGCCTCCACTGCCTAAGACCCTCCTGGCGCTACTGAACGGGCCCTCATGGCCCGCCCGCTGCGCTCTCCATCGATCTCTCTTATTTTCCCCACAGTACCAAGGGCGCCGAGTCGCCAATCTCTGGCAGTTTCCTTTTCCCGGCCTTTACTCAGCCCCCCCCACTGCGCCAAGGTGGTGACCTGTTCAACTGCAGCTCATCATAATTATCAGTCGTGTAAAGTCCAATTCTTCACTTAAGTTGGCCTTCCCAATAAATTGCATTCTATTGGGGATTTTCTACTTGTCAGATAAACAAGCTTGGGTTTAATATTTTAAACTTGTAGGTATATGTGTCAATTAGAATAAAAAGTCAACCAGATTATTGTCGTGACTATCCCCTATTGTACAGGCTCAGGTCAGTTTCACAATACATACGTACTTGACTGTGACGGAAGGTTGCCTTAGTGCTTTATTGGTTACGGCTTCTGGGATATATTATTATAAGATATTGTAAGGGTTATCTTCAAATATTCACTGTGTGTGTTTTGTATTGTTATATTTGATTGATAATTTAAAAGAGCACAGTCTGTGAGTTTCTTGTCAGTTCTTTTCACAGAGCGGTGGCTCGGAACTGGCACTTAAAATCTAAGCTTTGTGATTTCATTGTAGTAATAATTAGTATTTTTATATATATATTTTGTTTTGACCTTTTCAAGTGCTATATAATAGTTTATGAAATATAGAACTTTTAACTTTACTTTATCATGCTGAGCTGGCGGGTTGTTGATCGCAGTTCAAGCCAGTAGCAGGATGACGCTGCTGCCCATCATCCGAAAGAATTTCTCCCTGTCGATTTTACGCATCCCCGTAAGATGACAGGGGAGTCTAACACATATTATAATTGGGGCTAAATAACTTAAAAACTAACGCCCATTCACTACAATCAGGAAATGGATAGATTCTTCAAACAATTTAAGCTTATTTATAAAAAAAATCATTAAAGCAAATAAAAATGTATGCGAAACGTAAACCAAAGACCCATTATCGGCATCGGCACGACTGAGGATTTTAGGTGGCAAATAGCAATATACAGCAAACAGGCGTGATTGTATATCTGTATGTAAATTCTATAAAAAAAATGGTTAAAATCACTTGGAGATTTTTGTGTTTCATTTTCATTTAAACCAAACAGATGTCAACTTAATTATAATGACTGCCAGAAAACTGTTTTGGACAAAGCAACTTGTGTTATAAATTCACCGTTCTATTTAAGCTACTTAAGCTATTATTTTGCTTCAGAAAAGCACCATACACTCTATATACGGAATTGGCAACAACTGCTTAAAGTTTCATGGAAGTAATGCAAAGTTGAAATAGGCAACTTGAATTGTTGAAGCAATTTTTCTCAGAAATAAACAGCTTTTGTATTCGGGCAGTATTTCAAATGTCAGAGGTTAGGTTGTAGGTTCGTACACTCCAAGAATAGTTCATGATTATTGGATACCTACCTTGGGAGTTAAAGGTGCTTAATATTGATCTAGATTTGTTTGTAAGAGGCTTCAGCTCGCAGTGTGAATATTTATAAAAGTTCTATAAGGATTTTGTAGGTCTACTTACGAGTATCAAACAGGCGAGATTTTTGTGCATATTTTAAAATATAATGCTTGAAATGTTGAAGCCATCTTGCTTCATCGTGATCATTTCGATATGACGACCGATATGGCGTGGAGGTCAGTATACCTGCACTCCACTCTAGAGGTCGTGGGTTCGATTCCCACACAGGACAAATCTTTGTGTACATCATCATATCAGCCCATTAACGTCCCACTACTGAGCACGAGCCTCCTCTCACATACCAAGGTGCGAGGGTATTGGGTCATACTCCACCACGCGGACCCAGTGCGGATTGGCGGAGGCAGGTAAATGGCGTCCTGCTGTTAGAATTTATCAAGCCGGGCGGCTTTTACATTAGGCCTCTAACACGGCTTAACGACTACCACATTTTAGTGCTAACCGGGACCAACGGCTTAACGTGCCTTCCGAAGCACGGAAGCGCTCGATATCAAATGCCACACAAACGGTCACATGGACTGACCTCCCAAGTTACTCTTCCTATTTTGACTATACTTGTACCAATGGCTTTATATTTTTTTAAGTGACACGTCAAAATGACTACATCATGCCTCATGGTAAGCAGTCGAGGCAGTCCAAAAAGTTCGGGTAACAACCTCAGAACCTCAGAACGGAGTGTTCTGATACACAGTTGATAGATAGTAGTTCTGAACTGAAAAACCTGCCGAGAACTAAACCGTACATCTTATCAATAAGTCTTTTAGTTACCTGCCTCGTAATGTTTATCACTCCGAACTACCAAATATCTTAAGCTTATCACGTACCCTTATAAAAGAGGACTCATAAAGAAACACGCATTTAATTCTGAAGAGGAAAAGATGGGTTCAACCAGCTTAACCTCCATAAAGTGTGGCCAACGTGAGGGTATCTACCGACCTCGCTACAACATGAATCTCCCTAAGACCTCGCTAACCATAATATTCCGACTTATAAAACATTCACCGCGACCCGCCCTTGCTTCTATAAATTTTAATAAGACCGTAAAAGAGGCGAGAAAAAAACATTAAAACGAGTAGTTTGACCTTCGGATTTGCATGGAAATGGATGTATATTGCCCTGCTACATGTTGTTTCTTTAATATTGAACGCTTAATCTTACATTTATGAGGTGGAAGTGGCTTTCGTGTTTTCTGTAGACGCTACAAAGTCAAAATAATCCTCCTTAGTAATAATGTACAAGCAAATTGTGTTTGAATAATATTCTTTTGTTCTTTGAAAGTCGGTGGGCCTTATAATTCTTGTTATTGTATACGCTAAACAACATTTTCTTATGAATTTTTACCGTTTAATGTTATATATTGTAATTTTATGCCGTGTGGTACTGAGCTACAATAATAACACCCCCTTTTAAATCACGGGGAGTCTTAAGAGTCGACGAAGGAAAATCACACCGGATGATGGGCAGTAGCGTCATTCTGCGTACTGGCATCAACTGCGATCAGACACATTTTTTTTCTTCTTTTTTTTTCGTCGGTTAAAAAATGCTGTTTACGCACTGTCTCCCGGCCAATAGGAGGACCGGGAGGGGAGTGAGGGGCTCACTGCGGCAGACGCGACCACCGCAGTCCTACCCACTAAAAAACTTCCGACGACGCCCACCGCTGTTCAAAAGGGGCGAGGCACCAATGCCTGGGTTTGTAACTTCTGGTACCCCGCCCGAGCCATCAATAAGAATAAGAATAATAAGAATAAGAATATTTTTTATTGACAAAATAACATTACATAAACAAATTAGGTCAAACAGTTACAAAAAAACGTACACAAAAAAAACAAAAATATTAAAAAAAAATTACAATAATAAAAAAAACAACAACATAGGTAATGTTACCTGTCAAAAGGGCGATACATCAGCATAATGCTGTTGGATCTAACTTGCAGCGCTGGTGTTCCTGCACCGCCCTTTTGAAGTAGAGTGGCGTAGAAGTAATATAACAATTAATAAGACAAAAATAAAAAATAAAAAAATTAACATTAAAATGAAAACAAAAAATGTTAAACATAATATGACAAACACGTTAGGTACATCTTAGCAAAAGACGAGCAAGCCGTAACAAAAGAAGAAAAAAAAATTAATAAAAAAGACACCTGCCTGCCCAGCGTGGTGGTTATGGGCGAATACCCCCAATAGAATGTAATCTATATGATTGTACATTTAATGAGAAAATTGAGTTCTTGAACAATAAATAAATATAAATAAATAAATATTTTCAGACAATTACACCAATTATTTAGTTCCAAGATAAGTATAAATAATAAATAAATAAATAAATATTTCAGACACTTACACCAATTATTTAGTTCCAATTTAAGTATCATTAAGAACTTGTGTTATGGATACTAAACAACGGATAAACATACTTAAATACTTTTTTTTTTGTAAATACATACTTAATATACATAGGAAAACACCCAGACCAGAACAAATATTCATGTTCAATATTCTTGTTTAAAGATTATTCAAAGCGCCATGTCAGTTAGTTATGTTTTTATATAATTCTATATATAATTAACTTGTCCGTAGCATAGTACAACCAGGTAGTAGAAAAAGGTCACAGTATTTAATCAAGTCGAATTGAGACCTCATTCTTTTTCGAACACGGATATAAATAATTAATCGGCCAAATTTATTTTACATGTTTATACAACATGTAACAGAATAAGGGTTACACCAAGAAAGTAGTTTGTTATAAATCGGCTACTCAATCGATTAAAAATCATAGGTCATAATCATAGGTAATTTTTTAAAAAAAAATTTTGTTTTATTTTTTGTTTTTTTTTTGCGGCACTTTTCGGTGCTAAGCGATGTGTGCGTGCGTGTCTCTCTGTGTGTGTAGGTCGGTAGGCTAAAGCGCTAATATGCCCATACGATTTGCCCTCGATGAGTATAACTAGTAACTTAAACCATATTTAATTAAATAAAAGTAAAATTATTTTGCATGTTTTTTAATTATAATTAAATATTCTAATTGGGGTGTCTGAGGGTGTGCGTTAATTCTGTGCCATGTTGTATATTTTATTTTGAATGAAATAAAAAAATACGAAAAAATTTAATACAATAAAAACAATATTTAAAAAAAAGGGTGCTGCCAATTAAATCACTGTCTCAGTTATGATCCTACTAGCAGCGCCCTGCGGTTTTACCCGCGTGGTCCCCGTTCCCGTGGATATATCGGGATAAAGAGTGTCCTATATGTTAGTCCAGGACTGCAGCTATACACGTACAAAGTTTCATCACAATCGCTCCAGTAGTTTTTGCGTGAAAGAGTAACAAACATCCATCCACACATACAAACTTTCACGTTTATAATATTAGTAGGATATAAACTCGATAAAAAAACATAAAGAACAATCGAAATATGATAACACTGAAATCACGAAGCTTAGATTAAGTGAATCTAAGTGTCAGTTCCGAGCCACCGCTCTGTAAAAAGAACTCGCAAGAAACTAACAGGCTGTGCTCTTTCAAATTATCAATTGGTTAGGTACTTTAATTAAAATCTTCAATTGTTTGTGGAGCTATACAATGCAATATAATATAACAAAAACAATATTCATGTTCCAAGTCATTCATATTAGAATAGCCTGTTTGAAACCGTAATTTAATCCCAAGCATTTTTATCTGCCATATAGTCTTTGACAGAATAGTATTCCTTTGAAGACAGCTTCCCTTTTATTGTTAATTTAAATTTGCTTAGGTTTCATTGCTTGAGATTGTTTTATAGAATCGCACACATTGGCCTTTAAACGAGTTGTTAATTTATTGGAGTTTAGTGGCAGGTACAACTTATTTATGCTTATTCCTTATATTGAGGTTATATATAAAGCTTTTATTATTAAATTATTCATCTAGTATGTATTATCTGGTCTATCTACTCTGTAATTTACACAACACATTAGTTGGTAGACAACGATATGATTTCAATTATGTCTAAAAACCGGTTGCTTGAGCATAACTATCTCAGATCAGAACTATCTCAATGGGAAACCCTTATTCACATGTATTTCTGATGTATCAAACTAGACAATAAGTTGTCCAATTTCAATCTGTCTGTGGACCTATCTGACAAATAGAACAGATGTCGTCATTGCCTTTGCCATTGATTTAAATAAATAAATATTTTCTAACAATTACACCAATTATTTAGTTCCAAGATAAGTTATAATTAAGAACTTGTGTTATAATAATAACAATAATAAATCATTTATTTCAGACTTAGTCCATAATAACACATTAATAAACACATAAATTACAAATTACACAAAATAATACAAATTAAAAATAAAAAGTGAAAGAGAATAATCAGATAAATATTAGGTCGGGGAAAAAGTCTTTTCGCATAACGTAGGTATAAACTTATTATACATTTTTTTTGACTGTACTATTTGTGTCTGGCTGGTTTTGGTAACATTTAAAAGGTTTCATTATAAAGAAAAGAAAAAAATTAAAAAAAGTTGTTTCCCGCTATTTTTCATTTGTTTTTCTCTCCGTTAAAATGAGTGAATCTAATGAAGAAATTCGATACATTTTAAAATTTTATTATAAAAAAGGCAAAAATGCAACTCAAGCAGTGAAAAAAAATTGTGATGTTTATGGACCTGATGCAGTGTCAGTAAGAGTAGCACAAATTTGGTTCAAACGTTTTCAGTCCGGAAATTTTGATGTTAAAGATGCACCTCGCTCTGGTCGCCCTGTTACGAATAAAATGGACGCCATTTTTGAAAGAGTGGAGCAAGATCGGCATATTAGTAGTTACTATGTAGCTGAAGAACTGGGAATTGACCACAAAACAGTTTTGACCCATTTGAAGAAAGCTGGTTATACAAAAAAGCTCGATATTTGGGTGCCACACGAGCTCACTCAAAGAAACTTAATGAACCGTGTACTCATTTGCGATTCATTATTGAGACGTAATGAAACCGAGCCGTTTTTGAAGAGATTGATAACTGGCGATGAAAAGTGGATCACGTACGACAAGAACGTGCGAAAAAGGTCGTGGTCGAAAGTTGGCCAGGCTTCACAGACTGTGGCCAAACCTGGCCTAACACGAAATAAGGTGATGCTGTGTGTATGGTGGGATTGGAAGGGCATTGTTTATTATGAGCTTTTACCGCCCGGCAAAACCATCGATTCTGATCTTTACTGCCAGCAACTGATGAGATTAAAGGAAGCAGTCGAGAGAAAACGGCCGGAATTGATCAACAGGAAGGGTGTGGTCTTTCATCACGATAACGCTAGACCACACACATCTTTAGCCACTCAGCAAAAATTAAGAGAGTTCGACTGGGAGGTCCTAGTGCATCCACCATATAGCCCTGACCTTGCGCCTTCAGATTTTCACCTGTTTCGGTCTCTGCAGAATTCTTTAGGTTCTGTAAGGTTGACCTCAAGAGAGGACTGCCAAAACTATTTGTCCCGTTTTTTTGATCAGAAGTCCCAAAGTTTCTACAGTAACGGGATAATGTCTCTGCCCACAAAATGGCAGAAAGTTATTCAACAAAACGGTACATATATATTGTAAATAAATGTAAATAAACTTTGAAAAAAATGTCTTGACTTTTCATACAAAAATACGAAAAGACTTTTTCCCCAACCTATTAAAATTAAAATTCAAAATTTATTTAAAATTTAATGCTACTTTATAAAAGGTGATGAGCTAGAATGTAGGCTCATCCACCTCTGCAATATAGGAGAGTCCCACCGTTCAGCCAATGCGCTCAGGATGCCGTTAGAACTACTCCGAAAGCGGTTCAGCAGCGTTATGGATACTAAACAACGGATAAATATACTTAAATACTTATTTGATTTGGTTACAATCTTTACTGGATTTATTGTAAGATAAGCCGGTTAAGGAAACCATTACCGGTATTATAAACCAGACCAAATCTAATTTAATTTAAAAAAAGAAAAGAAAAAAAGAATTTAGAAATTTAGTACTGATACAGTTTTAAGTTCTGTTATTGTTACTAACATATAGACATAATGTTGTCTGAATAAATAGATTATTATAAACTCAAAAACTCAAAAATACTTTATTTCATAAACTATTACATAGTACTTGAAAACGTCAAAATTATAAAAAAATAACAAAAACAAATAAAATATAACTATACTAAAATCACGAAGCTTAGATTCACTTGCAACCAAATAATTTAAAAAAAAACAAAAAACATTTAAGTGCAAGCGAATCTAAGTGCCAGTTCCGAGCCACCGCTCTGTAAGAAGAACTGGCAAGAAACTCACAGGCTATGCTCTTTTAAATTATCGATTGGTTAGTAACAATCTTCATTTGTCTGTGACGCTATACAATGCAACATAATATAACAATATTCATGCTTTAAGTCATTCATATTAGAACAGCCTGTATGAAACGGCGGTTTAATCCCAAGCATTTTTATCAGCCATATAGTCTTTAATAGAATAATATCCCTTTGAAGACAGCTTGCGTTTTATTGTTAATTTAAATTTATTTAGGCTTAATTGCTGTATATTGCTTGGGATTTTATTATAGAATCGCACACATTGACCTTTAAAAGATTTGTTAATTTTTTGGAGCCTAGTGGCAGGTACAACTAGTTTATGCTTATTTCTTGTGTTTAGGTTATGTATATCACTTTTCTTACTCAATTTATCAAAATTTTTGTGTACATATACTAGGTTTTCATAAACAAACTGACCCGCCACTGTCAAAATACCAATTTCTTTAAATTTATCCCTTAGTGAATGTCTACATGGTAGATTATAAATTGCTCGTATGGCCCTCTTCTGCAGTACAAAAATATTTTGAATATCTGCGGCACAACCCCACAGAAGAATACCATACGACATAACACTATGAAAATAGCAATGATAAACAAGCCTAGCTGTTTCAACGTCTGTTAATTGGCGAATTTTCTTTACCGCATATGCAGCAGAGCTGAGTCTATTCGACAATTCACCAATATGTGGGCCCCACTGTAACTTAGAATCTAATATAACACCCAAAAATTTGGTGGTATCCACAAGGGTCAACTCATCTTCCTTTATTTTAATAGTGGTGTTTACTTGTCTGACGTTAGGCGTCACGAATTTAATGCATTTCGTTTTAGCCCCATTTAATAATAAATTGTTAACGTCAAACCAGTGCACCACCTTTGAGATCGCATTGTTTACATCGTCTGGGTTCTGATATCGCTTTATTTTAAATAATAATGATGTATCATCAGCAAACAATACTATCTCGTGATTTTCCTTTACCAAATGTGGCAAATCATTAATATAAATTAAAAACAAAAACGGGCCGAGAATCGAGCCCTGCGGTACCCCCATTTTTACTACAGAACCCTGAGATCGCTTTCCATTAACTTCAACCCTTTGAATCCTATTACTTAAGTAAGAAGTAAGAAGATCCAATGCGGAGCCTCTTATTCCATAATAATCTAATTTTTTTATCAATGTTTCATGAGGAACACAATCAAAAGCTTTGGACAGATCGCAAAAAATACCTAAAGCGTCCAAAGAATCTTCCCAAGCATCAAAAATATGTTTCAAAAGCTCAACACCTGCATCGGTTGTGGAGCGACCCTTAGTGAATCCAAATTGTTTTGAATGCATTAAGCCATTTTTATTAAAAAATCTTAACATTTGGTTGTAAATAAGTTTTTCAAAAATTTTACTAAAAGTAGGCAGCACTGAAATAGGTCTAAAATTAGTTGGGTCTGCTGTACTGCATGTATAATAATAACAGTAATTAAAGCGAAGAATTTTTATTGTGAATTCTGTTTTGTTTTCTTATATTATATTTAATATTGTTTTAGCTTATTTAACATATAATTTGAATGGAAATTTATTTTTATGACAACGAAATTGTATATGCAATATAATTAACTATATTAAAGTAAAAACTTTTAACTGGATGTTTGCTTTCTAATATATAATAATAATAAAATATTCCATTGATTTTCAGTCGGCAGTGACAAAATAATCTCGTACGAATTCAATATTTTTTAACCGACTTCAAAAAAAGAGAAAAATCTATTGTGATTACATGATCTTGATTTTTGTCTGATTCTGACGGAATATCTCAGTTATTGTAAGCCGATTTTGAAAATTCTTGTTTTGTTCGAAAAGTTATTCTCGACCGGTGTTACTATGCTGAGGTCTGATGTTGGCATGCTAGAGAAATTTTTATTGTATTTTTCTACGCTACACTACTATTTGCGTGTGGCAGTCATTATCGTGTGTGGCTGAGCTGATAGTGGAAAGTCAACTCCTCTAGGCATGGCGATCTGAAATCGATTAATCGAAGAATCGATTTTTGGAGCCAATAAGATCGATTTTTTAAATCGATATGTAGTACTGAATCGATTCGGTGAATCGATTTTTCACCCTTGAAAATCGACGTTCGATTTTTTTTGTGTTAACCATAAAACTATTTACAATTAATTGAATGTCCTCGTATTATAAAAGTGCTGCCGGTTAAAGAATTAATTATTCAAAAACTCGCGAGATGGCTGTATGTTTAGATTCCTTCGCGTCTATTGAATAAAAAAAGTTACGTTTGTAGTCTTTGACTTTTTGTATCTGCGCTGGACTGACATTACCTACGTTATGCAACAGAGGAGCGAAACCGCTTGGATCCCGGTAGACTTGACAGACTGTTGTTTTTAAAAAGTTTGGATATTAAGCATTGGGAACTATAAGCTACATTATCTATTAACTTTGTAAACCACCTTTCTTAACCATTTTCTTAACTTTGTAAAACTTCTAAATGTAGAAAATAAATGTCTTGTTTTATACTTGATCTGTTAGTTTGATATTATGGTAATAAAAATATTTTTTTATTATCGAATTACCTGATTTTACTGATAAGAGATCGTTAAATTATAATACGTATCTTGTTTTTAATAAAATAGATTTATATTACATTATAAACGAAAATTTGGAAAAAAGATCGATTTTTCGGAAATCGATCTTATAGACCTCGATTTTTTAGTGAATCGATTCATTAGGTCACGATTTGAATCGATTCATTCGCCATCCCTAAACTCCTCATGGGCTAGGAGTTAGAGAATATCGATGAGCGAGTAAAGCAAATATTTTATAACTGTGTTCTGTGTTTAAATATTATGTTGATTTATTTTATTTAGGTTTGGTTGGTTGGTACCATAAGAGAAAATTGTTAGTAACCTTGGTAAAGCTAAGGTCCATATCAGTATACTTATAAGTCGTACTATTATGGACCCTTACTTAACCGTGGTTACTAACAATTTTCTCTTATGGTTCTATAAAATCAAAACGATGACGCGATTCAATGAGGGATAGCGCCATCTGTTGCTACCGTTACGTAACGATTTTCCCTTACATTTCTAACTCTGTATTTTCAATATCGTCGCCATAGAGCAAAAAGTCACTAAATAGATATAAACGTGTTTACAATTATTACGGTTTATAGTTTTATAAAACAAATGAAAAGAATAACTTACTTTTGGTTCCTTTGAGATAATTTATACCTTATTTTTCCATACTTAAATAGTTGAACAACAACAAGATTTACCAAAATTATGCGATTTTTTTGTTTTTGTTTGAGTTACGAACCAATGACTTTACGCTCTACTATTAACACTTTTAGACAAAAATCTAAGACATTCTTTAGAGGAAAAATATAGGCATTGAACAACATACGCAAGACGGCTGGTCGCGGTTGGACACGAAGAGCTGAAGATTGAGCTCTGTAGCGTGTCATTGGAGAGGCCTATGTCCAGCTGTGGACGAATGTAGGTTGGTGATTATGATGATAATATGCAATCTGCTTCTAACGACGAACAGTATCCAGACCTTGCTATGGAGTATTTGCTTACAGCTTGGAACATAGGGTGTATAGGGATCCTACCAAGACCTACCCACGTAACCCCCTATCGAACCCACGACCTTCGGGGTATTTTCGCCACCACGCCATATCAGTCGTCGTATATAATGCGCCTCTGCCTACCCCTTCGAGGAAACAGTCGTAATATAAAGTATACATACATGTATGTATGTATGTCATTATTAAATTTACCAAATTTCATGTTTTTAGAGCTAATGGAAAAATATAAATTGCTGGCTTTACGTAGAACCTTTGCCCCTAGTTCTGTTGTTTGTAAGCCTCTTTCTACGGAACGGGGGATTATTTGGATGTTCTACAGAAGCGTTTTGCTTCTAGAAATTTCTAAGAACTCTAAACGGTATCTAGCTTTGTTTTACATGTTACCTACCACTAGACAGTCAATTATATGCTGCTGAAGTATAGCTTTAATTTTCAACAGCAATTCGCTGATAATAACAAGAGACTCTTTTACAATTACTCCAATTATTTAGCGCCAAAATAAGTGTTACCAAGAACTTGTGTTATGGATACTAAATAACGGGTAAATATATAAATACTTTTTTTGTATATATATTTTCAAAATACATAGGAACATTCAGACCAGTACAAGTCATATATAAGGCCTTTTTGATAAATAACATGTAACCTTTACTTTACAATATTGTTAATACCAGTCACTGAAGTATTTTCAGTATGTGTCACATAATAAAAGTGATTAACTCGTTCTTATTCAATAACGTTTTAAGTCTGGTGGGGTTATAAAAAGCCGGCCACCTGCCTCAAACGGGTATTTCGTGTCTGTAAAAAAGTAACAGTAAACAATTTTTTTATTTCAGAAACTATTATACAAAGTACTTGAAAACGTCATAATTAAAATATTTAAAAAAAATATCGAAATTTTATTACACTAAATCACGAAGCTTAGATTCACTTACATGCAACAAAACAAATAAGTGCAAGTGAATCTAAGTGCCAGTTCCGATTTAGATGTAGCAACTGAGGAAGTTGAATCGCTGTACGTTTGTGTTTTTAGAGTGTGTATTTAATTTGTGAATAACTTGTGAATTACAAAAGATTGTCAACAAAAATTTTAAAGTTTTTAATTCAGAACCACCGTCTTGGAGAAGCACTACAAACATGTAATTTTTTGTTATCTGATTTTCTTTCATAATTTAGAAGTCTACAAATAAATTATGGTCTTCATCATCATCACCATCGTGAATAGGTGTGTTAGTATTTAATTCCTATCGAGCTTTATTGAGTCAAATTTGAAACAAACAATTTGTTTCACTCGTATAACTTAAAAAAAAATTCTTTATTTATTTTAAATCTTGTGACTGCAGAACACAGGTTTTTGTAGACTTGTTAAATTGTTTTACAACAAAGTTCATTTTCTTGTAACTGGCGGGGGAAAACACTAACCTTGACGATTTTCTTATCGTTTTTTTACGATCAAGCTCCCGCCCGCAGTGAATGTGCGCGCTAGTTTTTAAGTTTTGACGTTCATAAGAGCTCTTTTGAGCCAAACTTGAATAAATCATTTTGATTGTTTTTTCACAATTTATGCACATAAGGAATATACACAAAGACAGAAGTTATGAAAGACATGTACAGCGGTTTTAGTGTTTTAGTTAAGCTTTGAAACATACCTTCATTCTAGCACTAGTCCGATTGCCCTAGACTTAAGCTAAAAACATAGGGTCTGCTTAGTGGTCTTTTAGCTTTAGATTTAGCTGCATTGCAATTACTAATATATAAATGAATATTTTCTGACAATGACACCAATTATTCAGCTCCAAGATTAGTATCATTAAAAACTTGTGTTATGCATACTAAATAACGGATAGACATACATATTTATTATTTTTTTATAAAGACATACTTAATATTTATAGGAAAACACCCAGACCAGAACAAATATTCATTCATTCTCGCCACCACGCTATATCGGTCGTCAAATATTAATAAACTCATATAAGCTATTAATATTATTTCACGTACCTAAACCTCTAAGAAGCGCTCGTAGCTCTGCAGTGCTCGTTGGTCGGAAATGATCACCGGAGAACAGCAGAGTTTACAGAGGTCGGTCCTTGGATGGGTGACCATTTGTATGGCATTCGATATCGAGCGCTTCCGTGCCGAAGGCACGTTAAGCCGTTGGTCCCGGTTATCACTAAACGTGGTAGTCGTTAGGCCATGTTAGAGGCCTAATTGGCGGCTTAAAAAATTCTAACAGCAGGACGATATATCCCTGCCTCCGGTAATCCGCACTGGGTCAGCGTGGTGGAGTATGAACCAATACCCTCACACCTTGATATGTGAGAGGAGGCTCGTGCTCAGTAGTGGGTCGTCAATGGGCTGTGATAATGAAACCTCTAAGACTACGAATTCTCCAAGGCTAACTATTCCAACAACTTTTTATGACTTTTATAATAAAGTTGTTGAAAACTCCAATGAGTTTTTACGTTTCCCCTGATACGGTACAGTGAGCGAAAATAAATATTAAAACTACGTCACAAAAATGATCTTTATGGCGTTGATAAAAGAGTCGTTTAAAAATATCCTTTTAACAGGAACGATTTCTGAGAAGGTCCCAAATCTGGTTTACGTTATTATTGCTTCTGACGAGATATCTTTAGAAATGCAGGAACTTCTAAAAAGCCTATACGATGACAATCAGCCTAGTGATTTCCCAAAGATAGCTTTACTTAAATTACACGAATATTGAAAAGAGTTACTTAAATAATATATCCTGGATCACAAAAGAATTGGATAAACGCGCTTTTGTGTTCTGTGTTTTGGATAAGAGCCTAAGAACGAGGTAAGAAGCGCTATAGTTCTAAAAGTCAGTTTAGAAAGTTTTAGGGCTTAAATATATCTACTGTTGAGAGCGTAGTCGAGGACGATCAGAGAAAAAGCCAGGGGATGCAGACAGGTCACGATCAATCGTCGTGGAAAGTCGGGTTAGATCTGAGCTGAGCAGTAGAATTCTTAGATACGATGTAAGATATAAAAGAAGATTATGTTTCCGGCGGATCACATTATTATGCAATACACATAATATTTGTAGAAATACCCCAAACGATATTAAGTGAGGATAATGATTACATCGCGAATGTAGCGCTCGTAACTCTGCGGTGCTCGGTGGTCGGAAACGATCACCGAAGTACAGCAGAGTTTACAAAGGTCAGTCCGTGGATGGGTGAACGTTTGTGTGGCATTTGATATCGAGCGCTTCCTTAAAAAATTCTAACAGCAGGACGCCATACACCTGCCTCCGCCAATCCGCACTGAGTCAGCGTGGTGGAGTATGACCCAATACCCTCACACGTTAATATGTGAGAGAAGGCTCGTGCTCAGTAGTGGGACGTTAATGGGCTGAGATGACGATAAATGATTCCATCAAGAGAGTCAAAAGTCGAAAATTAATTATTTCATAAACTATAAGTTACTATGTATAACTTTAAAACGTATAAAAAAAACAATCGAAACACTGAAATCACGAAGCTTATATAAAGATATGCAACAAAACAATTTAAAAACAAAATATAATTAAGTAGAAGTGAATCTAAGTGCCAGTTCCGAGCCACCGCTCTGTAAGAAGAACTGGCAAGAAACTCACAGGCTCTTTAAAATGTTTCCATTGGTTTGGTAATTGAATTAGAATTCGAAACTTATAATAAGAAACTTGGAATACAACATTTCGGCATGTAAACATTCGTGAACATCACACATCGCTGCTAGTCACAAACTAAGTAAAGCTGGACTTAAATATACTTACATAAACAATTTTCTATTTTTGGAAATACTTACTAAGACCAATATTCGTATTTATACCATAATTTGCTTGTCTGGAAATCAAAACCTTGAGAGCTAAGTATTGATATACTGACCACCACGCCTTATCAGTCGCTTCATGTAATAACTGAAACTTAGTAAAAATCTTGTTAGACCAGTGAGCAGACCCTGTACTCTAAGCTTAAGTCTGGGGCAACCGGAATTATGCTAGGGTATGATGATGACGCCTTTTCAGTCTTTGATGAGCTGTTATTCCGATAATATTATTACTATGCCGTTTTGTAAAACAACGAAACTATAGAAAAGTGTTTTTATCTTAGGAATAAAAAATTATAATAAGCTGCCTCAGAATTTGAAGACAGTAGTCTCTTTCGGAAGCTTTAAACACTAACTGAAGCTTTTTTTAATAAATAAGGCCGACTACTCTGTAAATGAATTTCTTAACAAATTAATCAAATATATTTGAAAACAATTTTAATTCTTTAATCTGATATAAATTGTAACTATATTATTCTTACTAATTATTTAAACTAATTTATACTGATTTTGCACACCTAGAAAGGTTGAATATGGCGAATAAATGTATATTTATAACATCTTAACATCGTAATATACCCATGTTATGCAAATAAATGATTTGAATTATTATTTATTTATGTACAAAGTATATTGTATTACATATAAGTTAAAAAAGATGTCCAACAAAACTGTTCAAACAGTTTGACTGAAGGATCAATTACTATAAACTATGCTACGATACAATTACTTTGAATTTTTTTTTATTACAATTAGAATATAATTGAATTATAATTACGGAGAGCGTCTAATAATAATATAATAATAGCATATTAATATAATAGGTTGGGGAAAAAGTCTTTTCGTATTTTTGTATGAAAAGTCAAGACATTTTTTTCAAAGTTTATTTACATTTATTTACAATATATATGTACCGTTTTGTTGAATAACTTTCTGCCATTTTGTGGGCAGAGACATTATCCCGTTACTGTAGAAACTTTGGGACTTCTGATCAAAAAAACGGGACAAATAGTTTTGGCAGTCCTCTCTTGAGGTCAACCTTACAGAACCTAAAGAATTCTGCAGAGACCGAAACAGGTGAAAATCTGAAGGCGCAAGGTCAGGGCTATATGGTGGATGCACTAGGACCTCCCAGTCGAACTCTCTTAATTTTTGCTGAGTGGCTAAATATGTGTGTGGTCTAGCGTTATCGTGATAAAAGACCACACCCTTCCTGTTGATGAATTCCGGCCGTTTTCTCTCGACTGCTTCCTTTAATCTCATCAGTTGCTGGCAGTAAAGATCAGAATCGATGGTTTTGCCGGGCGGTAAAAGCTCATAACAAACAATGCCCTTCCAATCCCACCATACACACAGCATCACCTTATTTCGTGTTAGGCCAGGTTTGGCCACAGTCTGTGAAGCCTGGCCAACTTTCGACCACGACCTTTTTCGCACGTTCTTGTCGTACGTGATCCACTTTTCATCGCCAGTTATCAATCTCTTCAAAAACGGCTCGGTTTCATTACGTCTCAATAATGAATCGCAAATGAGTACACGGTTCATTAAGTTTCTTTAAGTGAGCTCGTGTGGCACCCAAATATCGAGCTTTTTTGTATAACCAGCTTTCTTCAAATGGGTCAAAACTGTTTTGTGGTCAATTCCCAGTTCTTCAGCTGCATCGTAACTACTAATATGCCGATCTTGCTCCACTCTTTCAAAAATGGCGTCCATTTTATTCGTAACAGGGCGACCAGAGCGAGGTGCATCTTTAACATCAAAATTTCCGGACTGAAAACGTTTGAACCAAATTTGTGCTACTCTTACTGACACTGCATCAGGTCCATAAACATCACAAATTTTTTTCACTGCTTGAGTTGCATTTTTGCCTTTTTTATAATAAAATTTTAAAATGTATCGAATTTCTTCATTAGATTCACTCATTTTTACGGAGAGAAAAACAAATGAAAAATAGCGGGAAACAACTTTTTTTTATTTTTTTTCTTTTCTTTATAATGGAACCTTTTTAATGTTACCAAAACCAGCCAGAGACAAATAGTACAGTCAAAAAAAAATTATAATAAGTTTATACCTACGTTATGCGAAAAGACTTTTTCCCCGACCTAATATTATAATAAACGAGCTGACCCGGCGAACTTTGTTCCGCCTTAATGGCAATAAATAAGCAGATTGTGTTTTTATTTTATTGGAAAATTACAAAAAAATTAAATACCTACATTAATCATTCATTATTATTTCTATATTTTATTACAAAGTTGCTCTTCACTTGAGTACTTTGTGATACACGACATTTTTTTTTATTATTATTTATTGAGAAGCACGAAGTCGAGCCATACTATTGCGGCGATGTTCACGTGCAATTTCTTGTTCTTCTTCAGTCCTTTCATTTCCAATATTTCGTATTCTTCTTGCATTACGGCTTTGTCGGTAAAGATTCGATAGTCTTGTTCGCGGCATTATTAATTAAACTTCACTTCAATTCACCTAAAAAAATATTTCAAAACTCATATTCACATTCCCGCCAAGAAGTCAAAAATAGTTTGAATACTGATTTCTTACAATATCAAATTGTCATCCATACGTCACTACATAGCTGTCATTTGCGTTTTGTTATTCCAAGTCTGATTCTTTTTTGTTATATAGTGTTTTATAGTGACTGACGTTTCATGTCAAGTCACACGGGAACGCTGTCGAACGGGATAAAAAGTATCCTATGTCCGTCTCCTGGCTCCAAGCTACCTCCCTACCAATTTTCGCCCAAATCTGTTCTGCCGTTCTTGAGTTATATGTGCTGTAACTAACACGACTTTCTTTTATATATATAGATTTAGTAAGTTTAATTTTAAGTTAAATTTATAAGGTGTATAGGGATCCTACCAAGACCTATGAAGACCAAGCCAACCTCACCTGAAAGTGGTGCACCTGCCGATCAACGGACGAAGTTTTGGCGAACATAACAGTGCTCAAGCGGCAATAGGCTCGCCACCTATTGCGTAAGACTATGTAATTGGCGAAGTGTGGGCGTATAATATGCCTCTGCCTACCCCTTCGGGGAAACAGGCGTGAATGTATGTATGTACGTTTAAATTTTGTTAAACTGGTCTCGTTTGTTCTAGCTCGCAGCATGCCCCACGTCATAACGTACCTGGACGTGCCCCTGTTCGCTGACCCGCGGAGAGAAGCCGAGCTCACCTGCCAGTACTCCAGGCAACCGCAGGACCCGCCTCTGCACTCCGTCAAGTGGTACCGGGGGAAGCATGAGATCTTCAGATATACTCCTCAAGAGGTATGTTGTAGCAGAATTATAAATGAACTTTTTATGCGTGTGTTTGTAACTTTTAACCTTTTGCATATAAACTCTTATTAAAACTTTCCGTACCCAGAGGATTCCAAACGAATTCTATGACTTTTATATGCTGTCATTAGGTTCCCCCCCTGACAAACAGGCGTCAGTGGGGAAACCAAATGACACAAGAAAAAAGTAGCTTTCCTCATTCATACCATGACGGTGTCAGCTTTATATTAGCTTTATAAAGCCCACTACTTAACATAAGCCTTGCCAATAAATCGCATTCTATTGGAGATATTTGCCCATAATTACCACGCTGGGCAGGCGGGTTGGTGATCGCAGTTCAAGCCAATATAGAGGGTATTTGCCCATAATCACCACCCGCCTGCTCAGGGTTGGTGATCGCAGTTCATGCCAATACGCAGAATGACGCTGCTGCCCATAATCCGTCCCAATACTTTACATTATATTGAGGGTATTTGCCCATAATCACCACCCGCCTGCCCAGGGTTGGTGATCGCAGTTCAAGCCAATACGTAAAATGACGCTGTAATTTGATAGAATTTATTTTCGCCTACTCTTACAACTCCCCGTGGGGGGGTGGCACTATTATTTTACCAAGTTAATTTTAAAAGACCCTTTGTCCAATAATATGGTCATTCTTGTAAGAAATTATCTATTTTCACGTTTCTGTTTACTTGAGATAGTCTTCTCTAAATTCTCTTACTAAGATATTGAAAGGACAATCAAACTTCTACTCATTTACTAATATAAGCTTTTCGATATGCTTCTACTTAGATACTAATAAAGGCTTGTCGATATAAAAAATAACCTATTTTTACGTTTTTGTTTATTTTGTATAGTCTTCTCTAAATTCTCTTACTAAGGTATTGAAAGGACAATCAAACTTCTACTCAGAGACTAATAAAAGCTTTTCGATAATGAGGTAAAAGACCAATTAATTTATTTAACTAATATTATCGTGCTTCGGAAGGCACGTTAAGCCGTTGGTCCCGGTTATCACTAAATGTGGTAGTCGTAAAGCCATGTTAGAGTCTAAATGGGAGGCTTGAAACATTCTAACAGCAGGACGCCATACACCTGCCTCCGCCAATCCGCACTCCGGTCAGCGTGGTGGAGTATGACCCAATACCCTCACACCTTGATATGTGAGAGGAGGCCCGTGCTCAGTAGTTGGACGTAAATGGGCTGAGATAATGAATGTCATCTTTGTCTCAATCAAGCCATCATTCAGTCAAAAACAACTATGTTGTTTTAAAGTCCTTGAGAGCAATGATGTCTCAAAAGCAATTTAAATTTACAAACTCAGGAAAACAGTAACAAAAACACCAAAGAGTTAAACTTATGACATTCCCATTTTTCCACGCGGGTTTAAAACGCTTTAAAGTTGTTAGGTAATTTATACGGAGCTTAATTACAATAAAAAATATTGGCTTCCAGCGATCTGTGTACTCGTTTACTTCTTTTTCGTTTGGCTCCACTGAAAGTAGTCGGGGTTTTAGCTCGTCGTTAAGTGTGAATTGAATTTTCGCTTTCCGAACAGCTAGGTAGCTGTCGAGTGGAATTAAATTTCATTTCTAAACGTTTCCAGAAATTAAGTTTCAAATAGTCAATGATGTTTGATACTATTATCGTTTTCTGGCAGAAAACATTACGTTTAAACGACTGAGATTGTTCAAGGATTTTTTATATACAGTGAAAGAAAGTTCTGATATCTATTAGTTGAAACTAAATATTGCTTGTAGCATCGCAGTAGTAGATGGATATAATCACCAAAGTAAAGCAGAGTTAGTAGAAGTTAGTCCTTGAATTAGGTGACTGTTTTTACATACATTCACGCCTGTTTCCCCGAGGGTATGCAGAGGCATATTATACGCATACACTTCGCCAATTATATAGTTGGTCCCACGTGGGAGTGTTAGTTTGCTCAAGTCTCTTATGAAGATCGGCAGGTGGACCACTTGCAGGTGAGGTAGGCTTGGGCTCCAAAAATAAATAGTTCAGTAATAATTCCGTTAAACTGACCGCCCTCTATCTGAAAGAATAAGGGCTGTATTAAATAACGAATAGAAAAGTAGTAGATATAGACCTAACAGAAATAAAATAACATTTCATTTTACCTAAAACAGCAATTGCCATTAATAATAATATAAAAACAATGGCCATAAATAATTAATGTGTTGAATTGATGGACAATGAAAAAGAATGAATTATATGACCCATAGGAATTTTATTGGGCTATAAAATTGTCATACGATGTCTGTCTCCCCAAGAAACTTATGTGACGAATTATATGTCTATCGTACGATATACATATATAATAAAATGTATTACTATATCATCGGTCTAGACGTGATAGCCCGAAACAATTAATTTTATTAAAATTAGATTTTTAAGCCAACATCTTTATGAGTATTTCTAGGGATAGCTCGAAAATGTCTTTAGTAAAACACAATTTTACGGAAAAACAACTTTCTAAGCACTGATACTAGTTTTAATAAAAACTTTTTTGTAACTTTCTAAAGTTTAGCATTTCCATGTATGAGCTATCACATCTAGACCGACGATATGTAGTTAACATTCATACTATTCATCATCATCTCAGCCCATAACGTCCCACTACTGAGCACGAGCCTCCTCTCACATATCAAGGTGTGAGGGTATTGGGTCATACTCCACCACGCTGACCCAGTGCGGATTGGCGGAGGCAGGTGTATGGCGTCCTGCTGTTAGAATTTATCAAGCCGCCCATTAGGCCTCTAACATGGCTTAACGACTACAACATTTAGTGATAACCGGGACCAACGGCTTAACGTGCCTTCCGAAGAAGCGCTCGATATCAAAAGCCACACAAACGGTCACCCATCCAAGGCCTGATCTCTGTAAACTCTGCTTTACTTCGGTAATCGTTTCCGACCACCGAGAACTGCGGAATTCATACTATTAGCATACTATTAGCCACCTCAAATTAAATGCCAATAACCCTCAAAAATAATAACCTAACTCGAGATTGAAACCAATCATAGTTAGACGATTGTTTTGGTTTTAGAAGTTTCTTAAGTTTCAATGCAAGGATTGGTTACTGGGACGCCGTTCTTGATAAAAGGATTAATTTGTCTATCGCAGATAGCCAATTTTGGATCGAGACATTTGGAGGTTATTAATTTCGGGCGTAAGGTCCTAGCGAATAAAAAGTTATGCGCACTAGCTCAGGATTTCAACCCGAGACCCTCTGAACTGCAATGTATTGGACTCACCTCTGGGCTACAGCTGTTCCATTCAGTTAGGTATATTTTGTTATCGAAGCATATCTTGGTTGAATAGCCATTAGTCAATACTCTCATCTAACTCTAAAAAGGAAATTAAAATCCCACATAGCGACATTTATTCATTGCGATATACAGGTACGTCGCAGTTCAACTAATAATTTGGTCAGATTGTATAAATTACCTAAAGAAAATATTTTTATACAAGAACATTAAATGGTCATCTTGTAATTCGTACTATTAACTCTAAATATTTTCAGAAAATAATAAGTACTTACTTAAAGATCCAGGATCGAGTAAATGTAACTAGAATATTTTCATCTTCGTGTCTGGTCTCAAAGAAAACGTTACATTTGCATGATATCGTAAATTTTATCATCTATATTACCGCTTAGTGCCTACTATGAAATCTTGGGGCCTGGGAATAATGATAAATGTTTTGCATCTATAGACCAGCTTAAGGACTTTTATTCATAACCTCACCTACTTAGATTTAGGTTATATATCTTAGTCTACTTCCAAACATAGTTCTCTCAATTCTTAGCTTACTGATTCTGCAACTTGAGGAAGGCTTAGCCCAAATTAGGCTGTATAAAGGCTTAAATTATGATAAGATAAAAATTGTTAACAGCTGTTTGACTCACAAGAAAGTCAACTTAACAACGAACGCACCCATTTACTGCTTGCCAAAGCTTAAGTAGAAAATATTGAGCAAGACACTGGTTTGGCTATTCCAATAGAAAATACCCATAGTCTTTAAATTCAGAGGGTTTCAGGTTCGAGCCCTGGATTCGCATCTATGATTTTTCGAAGTTAGTTATGTCACGCCTGTTTCCCCGAAGGGGTAGTGAGAGGCATATTGCACACATTTCGCACGTGATAGGTAGCGAGCCTATTGCCGCTTACCGAACACTGTTATGTTCGCCAGAGCCTCTACCGTTGATCAGCACGTGCACCACTTGCAGATGAGAAAGAAAGAAAGAAAATAATTTATTCCGTGACACATGATACATTGGTTTACAAAAATTAAAATTTATAGACACATGTGGCACCGAAAAGGCTTATACTCAGCATATGCCGAGGGGTCACTATGGCCCCGCGGCGCTGGTCTTCCGTACATGCCTATAAATACTACGTAAGTAGGACAATCTGAAAACTATGCGCACCTAAACTTTTCAACATATAAATTTTGTATACATAAAACGACAAAACACCACTTAAACATAAACCCTATACAGCCTCGATGCATAAATTTTTCAAATTTAATTATCACTTACTCCGTATCCCGGAAAGCACGTTAAGCCGTTGGTCCCGGCATCATGAACATCAATGGCAGTTGTTATTAGGAAGTCATTGCCTTCTAACATCTTGACAGTCGAATAAACTATACAATGATGTATTCCTGTGAGTTGCGGAGGTCAGGCGGCAGTCGCTTCATATAATAACTAAACTAGTTTAAACCAGTAAGCTGACTCTCAGCCCTAAGCTTAAGTCTAGGGCAACCGAGATAATGCTAGGATATTATGGTGAACACAGTAATTCATGAAGTTTTCTCTTATTCAAGAGAAATCTTCATGAATGGTTGCTAGATAAATGCTTCTACTCGATTAATGAATTTTATGACTGGAATAATAATAGAATAGTTAGGTAGACTGTTTGACATTATATACTTGATTTCTATTTTATTCTTAGACCCATATTTGTAAAATATTTGTACGCTACTTTGGCAAAAATGTGATACGCCTATATACATCAATGTAACAACAACTATTGTACCATGTTTTATGCAAATAAATGATTATTATTATTATTAAGGAAAGTCTGTTTTAAGTAATGATCTGCAGATTAAAAAAACACAAATAAATTGTAAAAAGTACAGCCGTATCACGATCTGCCTGATTGAACGACGGGACTACAACATGTATAATCAAATAAACCGTCCCAGTTTCATTAAAATTTGAGATCACTCGCCCAGTTAACATGTTATTTATTTGAAGATTACTACAATATCTATAGTATATATTATATACTACATAAGGTCCGGTTTCCAATAGAAAAATCAGATTTGGCGCCTTGCCAGAGGTTTAATAAGTTTCTCTCGACAATGAACTTAAACGCACATGACGGGAATAATAAGATAACACATTGTTTCGGTTTGGGTGAACTTGTGAGCTAACTATAGTAATACTAGTATTCGCCTGCCAGTTCTCCTGCATGGTCATTATTTTGTTTTATTATTCTTCTTTCTATACCACCAGGTAGAGTTTACGAATAAGGCCTACCTGAAAGAAGTAAGTCACCGCAGTCTAATGACGTTTTCCTGACTAGCGCGTTTTCGATACTTCGAAAGCATTTAAATTTAAATTTGTAAAGCCTTATGATATAATTAGCGTTGATAATAATGCTTTTAAAATAATAATGGGTCTCCTACCAAGACCTAAAGAGCCCAAGCCAACCCCATCTGCAAGCGGTGCACGTGCCGATCAACGGAAGGGGCCCTGGCGAACTAAACAGCCCGGTAAGCGGCAATAGACTCGCCACCTATTACGTAGTACCAACTATATAATTGGCAAAGTGTGAGCGTATAATATGCATCTGCCTACCCCATCGGGGAAACAGAATTGAATGTATGTATGTATGTAGTAGGTATGTATACAATGTAGGTTGGTATACTGTGTACTAAATTAATAACTTGGGAAAACCTCGCCAGGGACCTTATTACATAAACCTATAGTAATATTTCTTTTAAAACGGAAGACCAGGTGCCATAATGACCACTCGGCATATGCTGAATATAAGCCTTTTCGGTGCCACATGTGTCTATTTATTTTATTTTTGTTAACCAATGTATTATGTGTCACGGAAGAAATTATTTTCATTTCTTTTACTTTTTTGTTTCTAAGATGTACCTTATGCGTTCTTGCCACGTAAGGTGTGATGATCAACTCCATGCCAATGCGAGCGCTGCAAATATAGATAGAAGCCCTTGGCATGATCTTAAACAGTCTCACGGGACTCAAAGAATGTGGTAACCGTTAAGACAAGTTAGAGGCTCTATTGAGCTGTTTGATGAAATCAGGACATCACACAAAAATGTCTTCGCCAATCCGCGTTGTGGAGTGTATGACTTAAACCCTTCTCACATTAATAATAATTCCTGAGAGGAGGTGCTCAGAAGTGGGACATTAATAGTCAAAAGGATGAATAATGATATTAAGTTAATAATAAAGACAACTCAGTGAATAAGAATTACTTTGAGAGCTCATTAATGTTTTATGACTCCTCATTAATACAGCTGATAAGCAAGCTGAGTGGGGAGAGCTAGGTTTGGCATGTTTCTACGTAACAGAATAAGGAGAAATAGAATAATAATATACTTTTCTGCTAACCCAAAGGTTAACTGGTAGAGAATGCCTTGCAGCATTAAGTTCGCCTTTTGTACATTTTAATTTGTGCGATAAAGTTTAAATAAATAAATAAAAAATAAATAAATAAGGAAGGAAATCTTTAGAAGAATTCGAGTGACCTATATAGCGAGACTGGTCTGCAAGCAGCAGTGACAGTTGGCGAGGCACATAAGAAAGAAAGAAAGAAAGAAAAAGAATTTATTCTGTGACAACTTTAAAATAAAACAGATACATAATATTTAAGTAACAATTTGAAGAGTGTCACAGAAAAGGTATCCACTCAGCATAAAGCCGAGGTGTCACGAAAACACCTCGACGCTGGTCTTCCGTAGATACCTTTTGTGGGAGCACTACTATGACACATTCATTATATAAATGGTAAAACACAATACATATATACAGTTACAGTAAGACATAATCATACAAATAAGACATAAGCATACAAACAAGACATAAAAATACAAATAAGACACAAGCATACAAATAAGACAAAAGCTTGCAGGGAACCTGAGTAGCACAAGTAAGAGGACAGCACAACCGATGACGAGCACATACACATTCATAAACATTTCTGTCTGTTCAGTAAATATTTCAAATAATTGCAACGGAAAGATCCAACAGTGAGACAGTTTCTAATTGGAGGCGGAATGTTGTTCCAGCATTTAGTGGCAGAATAGCGGAAGCTGCCTCGAAACGCTGTCGTGTAGTGCCTAACATGCATTAAACGAGAAGCAGACCTCGCCCTTCGCTGGGAAAAAGTAAGCTTCTCATACAAATAAGGCGGCGATTCCTTCTTAATGACTCCAAATAATAAGCATGCAAAATGAAGTACACGCCTGGACTCCATATTCAGAAGATTTCCTTTGTTAAGAAAAGGAGTTATATGTGCCCTTCGAGGAACGGAGAAGCAGAATCGTGCACAGGAGTTTTGGACCCGCTGAATCAACCTTTTAGTGTATCCATACATACATTCACCAGTAACTGTGCTCGCGTAATTGAGTTTGGATAGTATCAGAGTTTCACAAAGCTTAACTCTTACATCTTCACTTATATGAGCACGCACCCTGTACAAGACTTTAAGCCGATAGAAACAATTTTTGACTGACAACATAGTTCTAAAAACATACTACTTTTTACCTAAAGTAAAATGTCCCGTCCGACGGAACGATGATCTGATCATGGCTAGATGATTGATCAAAGTGGTAGTCAATAAGGAAGGGAATGAGATGATGATGATGAACGTCTCGTTAATATGGCGTCGCAGTGTTATATATTGCAAGTCAGAAAATTTACGCTTACAAAAAATATAAATAAAATACTTTCTAAATGAAATACTTTCTTCAAAAAATATTTTCATTTTAAATGTTGGTTAGGAATTTGACGACTTGTATAATTATAGCGTGGAGGTCAGTATATTTGACCTTAAGGACGTAATACCTGCACTCCGCTTATAAGGTCGGGTTTGATTCCCACATAGGACAAATCTTTGTTCTGTGTGGGAATGCATGGAGATGAATAGTTCTGGTCTGAGTATTACCTATTGGTGTAATATAAGAAAAAAAATCAAATTGATTGGAGACATTTAAATGAGAGCTTTATAGCTGTCAAAACTATAACTATACACAGAAGAATAAAAACGATGTGAAGAAAATAGCGCTCGTAGCCATGTGGTGCTACGTGGTCGGAAACGATCACCGAAGTACAGCAGAGTTTACAGAGGTCAGTCCTTGGATGGGTGACCGTTTGTGTGGCATTTGATATCGAGCGCTTCCGTGCTTCGGAAGGCACGTTAAGCCGTTGGTCCCGGTTATCACTAAATGTGGTAGTCGTTAAGCCATGTTAGAGGCCTAATGGGCGGCTTGATAAATTCCAACAGCAGGACGCCATACACCTGCCTCCGCCAATCCGCACTGGGTCAGCGTGGTGGAGTATGACCCAATACCCTCGCACCTAGGTATGTGAGAGGAGGCTCGTGCTCAGTAGTGGGACGTTAATGGGCTGAGATGATGATGATGAAGAAAATAGCGCAGATGAATATAATTCAAATGTCGTGGGTATAGTTCTTACACTAAAGAAATATTTGTTAGCATAAACATAGATATTCTTTATTTAATGTGACACGTCATAATGACTACATCCTGCCAGATGGTAAGCAGTCGATGCAGTCCATTAAAAAATGAAAGCGCTTCATACCGTGAAATAAGCACGGTACATAGCGCATCCACTCATGACGTCCTGCTAAAATGCCGTTTCACGCCCCGCTTAAAAGACTCGGGATCATAGGAAATAGGAAACTCATGAGCCGGCAGAATTCTCGAGCTTCCTCTTGGTTGGAGTGTTATCTATGGAATAAAGTATTTGTATTAATCAGTTGCCTAGTAGACATATTAAACGCTCTGCTTACATTAGGACTAGATGGTGTAATGTAAAAATATCAGAGAATATCATACATGGTGTAACAAAAACATTTAACACTTTTGAAGCTTTTCATGACTTCAGTTATATATTGATAAATCATCTAAGTTTTAAAATGAAACATAACACAATTCTGCGGATCATACTCGGAATAAAAATCTCATTCCACGAGAGGGACGGGCCAAGTTTGTGCGCTATCGTAATTTAATTCAATACCTGCTTTATCCCACCTTCAGCTTCCTTCGCTTCTACAGTATTCTTCTTAACGTAAGTAAAGTAAAATAAAGTAAAAAAAATATTTATTTCATAAACTATTATACATAGTACTTGAAAACGTCATGATTACAAATGAAAAAAAACAATAGAAATAATTTTACTCTAAATCACGATGCTTAGATTCACTTACATGCAACAAAACAATTTAAAAACAAAAAATAATTAAGTGTAAGTGAATCTAAGTGACAGTTCCGAGCCACCGCTCTGTAAGAAGAACTGGCAAGAAACTCACAGGCTATGCTCTTATAAATATGTCCATTAGTTTGGTACTAGAATTACAATCTTCATTTGTCTGTGAAGCTATACAATGCAATATAACATAACCTTAACAATATTTATGTTTTCAAGTCCTTCATATTAGCCTGTATGAAACGGCAGTTTAATCCCAAGCATTTTTATCTGCCATATATTATTTAATAGAATAGTATCCCTTAGAAGACAGCTTGTATTTTATTGTTAGTTTAAATTTATTTAGGCTCAATTGCTGTATGTTGCTTGGGATTTTATTGTAGAATCGCACACATTGACCTTTAAAAGATTTGTTTATCTTTTGGAGCCTAGTGGCAGGTACAGAAGCAGGTACGTTAGATCTATACAATACATGGTTATAAACACACCCGAGGCTAAGACTTGAAAAATCAATTAGGTATCCTTTTCTTGTAACCAAAAGGTTCGACGATCGATATGGCGTGGTGGCGAGTATACCCGCACACTGCTCTTAAGGGCGTGGGTTCGATTCCCACACAGGACAAATCTTTGTATGCATAAACATGAATATTTGTTCTGGTCTGGGTGTTTTCCTATTTATAAAAGTATGGATTTACAAAAAAAATGTATTTATGTATGTTTATCCGCTACTTAGTATATATAATACAAGTCCTTACTGATATTTATCTTGGAGCTAAATAATTGGTGTAATTGTCTGAAAATAATTATTTATTTTAGCTGGTAGAAAATGCTAATTATTGTCTCTTTATTTTCAAAATAATAATTATTGTCTGCTAACCCAAAAGTTAACTGATTGAGAAAGCCTTTTAGTTTAAAGTTCGCCTGTTGTGTAATTTTTAAGTTTTAAATAAATACATAACCTATATATTACCTACCCCTGACCACGATAACCTGCATTATATCGATAAGGCCATTTGTATCGCTTTTCTTTTGCAATTGTAATCTTGTTTTATTTTAATATACAATAAAGTATTTTCTACCTATCTATCTTCTCTCTATACAATATATAATTTATACAATATGGTTATACTTGTTTCATTAAGTACATAATTTATCCTATGCAGTGGATAGGAAAATAGCTTCTCTTCGCGTTTTATCCTGGAACCATTATTGAAAATGTTTGGGAGAACTTTTCGATGGATTAAAAATATCTTTGTAACAATTCCCGCGGTCACTCTGACTCAGACCGCGAGCCATCGCACTGTTTACTTGCCACGCCAGTGGCGGACGTTAATATCGGAAGTGGGTAAGGGTATAAATGTAAATACGCTCGAATACGCTCAGTTGCTCACCTATTCTACCTATTTTACCTGAAGATGCCCTGTGTAAGGGCGAAGCACGTGTCGTGTTGAATAGTTTCTCGATTTTTCGGAAAATTATAGCAGCGCGGGAATTGTTACAAAGATATTTTTAATCCATCACTCGCTTACAATGGATTTCCGCAAAGTAACGCCTGAATCAATAAATTATTTGAACTTTTCGATCTCAACCTGAACCCAAAGTCAAACCATTTACTAACTTTATATTATACAAACTACTTTTTCCGCGTGACCTACAGATACGTCGTTACAGTGAAAGCTAGTGTAGTCAAAATGCAGCTAAAATCGGTACATTAGATTCGGAGTTTAACAAAGAAACAAAAATAGTTGTTTTTTTTGATAAAAGTGCCAGTATTCATTTATAAGCATTTAATATGTACATTACATACATATTGGCACGCCTGTTTCCCGTAACGGTAGGCAAATATCACATACGTCCACTGTCTACAATCCTGGCACCTACTTTTAGATTCATTCTCACTTATTAACCGTTATATACACGCTTGTGTGCATTTAATAAAAAGATTTTACCAACAAGACATTACACAACAATCACTTCAATTTAGTTAAATGTTCAGCTTCTATAAATATTTTACTGCAAAACTAAGTCCAATTTGTACATCACTTCGAATTAAATTTCTTTACTCCAAATCAAAGGCGAAAGTAGTAGTTGTTTTGACGTGGCGTGCTTCGGGCCCGTGACAGAGGTAAAACAAACAAACTCGGTAAAACTTCGGACGGTTTAGATCAAAGTCAGATATACCTCTGTTAGTGTTGGGAAAGCATTAAGTCTCATGACTACTTAAGTCTGTCGATAGCGACTATTGACGTTAATAAGTACTTAAGTTTATTAATATTATTATTGACTATCGACATTCATAGGTGAATAGGGACCCTTTTTTTTTTTTTTTTGCTTTACGTCGGTAACAAAATGCGTTTACGCACTGTCTCCCGGCCAAAGGGGGACCGAGAGAGGTGTGTGGGACTCACCACCGGCAGACACGACCGCCAACAGTAATACCCACTAAAGATCTTCCGACGACGCCCGCCGCTTGATGAGAAAGAGGCGAGGCGCCAGTACCTGGGTTGCAGCTCTGACACCACGCCCGCGGCCAACGTCCCCCGGACCAAAAGCGGGAGGAGCTCCTCAGAGAGATGCAGTGGACTCGCCCCTCCTACCTCCTTGTGCGACCATAGCGTGTGTGGCCGACTTCTCGCAGGGTCCATGGTTAGATAGCAGGGGCCCCCTGCCCCCGCTGCCTTAGACCCTCCTAGTGCTGTTAAACGGTCTCTCCCGGACTTCTTTGTTTCCGCCCGGTAGTCAATACTAAGGGCACCCAGAGTCGCCAATCTCTGGTTGTTACCTTTTCCCTAGCGCCCTTTGCGCCCTACCGGGAGGTACTCAACCCTCCCACCACGACAAGGTGAAGACTAGTCGGGGGGGATAGCCATACAGCCTAGCTTAGCCTTGTATATTTTACACAAAATAAATAAAATGTTTTTAATTTGTTTAAAGCCTTAAAAAACGTATCATTACAATTTGTGTGTGGCCGACTTCTCAGAGGGTCCATGGTTAGACAGCAGGGGCCCCCTGCCCCCACTGCCTAAGACCCTTCTGGCGCTGCTTGACGGGCCCTCCTGGCACGCCCGCTGCGCCCTCCACAGGTCCCTCTTAGTTTCCCCCCCGGTAGTCAGTACTAAGGGCACGCAGAGTCGCCAATCTCTGGGTGTTACCTTTTCCCTAGCGCCTCCTGCGCCCTACCGGGAGGTACTCAGCCCCCCCACCACGACAAGGTGGAGACCAGTCGGGGGGTGCATAGGGACCCTAACAAGACCTAAGTATCGACGATATCTGTCGATATCGACTATTGACATTCATAAAAGTATATTAGTCTGTCAAATAGTTCAAAGTCAGATATACCTCTGTTGGTGTTGGGAAAATATCAAGGCTCATGACTACTTAAGTCTGTCGATGGCGACTATTGACATTAATTAGTACATAAGTTTATTTATAATGACTAGCGGCATTCATAAGTACTTGAGTCTGTCGATATCGACTATCGAAACTCATAAGTATATAAGTATGTCTATATCGACTATCGAAATATTAAGTATTATCTTATGTTTTATTTAATATTATATTTCAAAAATAAGTTAGTAACTAGTATAATTTAAAGTAATAATATTTGTGATTTTCACCTTGCAGCACATTTCATTATGTTATTATTAATGTTATTTTTGTTTAAATCCTTTGATCCTGTAGCAAGGGTATGTTTTGCTCACTTAAATGTTTCTGCGGTGTTGGCGTCATGCGTCGGGTCGTCACGTTCCCTACAATATAGTTGAGCGAAACGGTGGCTGGTTCATGCGTCAACCTCGTTAACAGGTGCTGCCACTAAGAACTGGTCTGCTCATGCCTTCTATTTTAATCCGTAATTATGTTCAACTTGCTTAAGGGAAAGGGCTCATTGTTTTTTTTTTAAATTTTGTGACTGCAGAACACAAGTTTTAATATTAAGTACATTTTCTACAACTGGCAAGAGAAAAAACCAACCTTGGCGGTTTTCTTGCCTTTTCTTTTACGATCAAGCTCCAGCCCGCAGTGAATGAGCGCGATAGTTTTTAAGCTTGATTTTCATTTACGCGTTAATTTATAAGAGCTCTATCGAGCCAAACTTGAATAAATAGTTTTGACTTTTATTTTATCACATTTGGCACTCACATAGCATAAACCATTTGCCGAGCTTAAAACTCAATGACTAATTTTTGACAATTAAAATTTTATTAAAATACTTAATATAAATATTGAGAGAAAGTTATAAACAAATAAATAATATATAAAAGAACACAACGAAGTAAATCAGACATAACTTTATTTTCATGATTATAGTTCATTTAACGTAAAAATAACGACGATGAGAAAAGTTTATATATTATGTAAGACTCAAAATGAAGACTAGCAATTAAGAGACTCGAGTGTTGACAACACTAGTTTTCGCCCTGATCCGCTTTGGAATACGAAAGGGAAAATTAACTTTTGTGGTTTATTATTGGAGGTACATGACCGACGCCCCTGGTCAGGTTTGGACAAGGTTTGAGGAACATTTGATAGCGAATATAAATCAAACGATAATTGGCGTCCTGATTCCCTGACGACGACTGATATAGCTTGAGGCGCTCGTAGCTTTGCGATACTAGGTAGACGGATACGATCACCGAAGTAAAGCAGAGTCCAATGAGGTCAGTCTTTGGATGGGTGACCATTATGTATGAGTAATTTTATAACGCCATCCAGGATTACTGAAATAACTAATAAGTGAATTTATTATACCTTTCTTGACTTTTAATTTACAATTAGACATATTTTAATTAATCATTATTGACCATTTAATATTTGACAATATTGTAAACTCACATTCGTGTTTTGTATTTATTTTATATTCATTACGAATGTTGCTAGTATTGTTAATATTATTACTACATTAATTTATCTACTTGCATGTAATTTTTGCATGTCCCTAAGCATGCTGATCCAGCTATCTAAACTCAAGACCATTTGTATGTAACTACCATAAATAAATAAATAAATAAATATTTCAGACAATGACACCAATTATTTAGTTCCAAGATAAATATCATTAAGAACATGTGTTATAGATACTAAACAACGGATAACCATACTTTTTTTTTTTGTAAATACATACTTATATACATAGGAAAACACCCAGCCCAGAACAAATATTCATGTTCATGCACACAAAGATTTGTCCTGTGTGGGAATCGAACCCACGACCTCTGGAGTGAAGTGTAGGTATACTGAGGTCAGTATATCACCACGCCATATCGGTCGTCAAAACCATGTTTTTATAGCAATTATATTATTTAAAATTGATTGATAAATTAATTACCCTTATATCTTACACAGCGCTATCTAGCGCTAACTAAGCAAAGCGCAATTGATAATAACAGATTAAAATATATACACTTATTTTTGTAAATATATACTTTAACTTAGGAAGTACCCAAAGCAGAACTTTACACTAACACGGAGCATGTACAGCTCCCATATCATCAAAACATAGAAAACATAAAAACGCTCGTACTTATGTAAATAAAAAGCACTTTACTTTCCACTATCCATATATCTCACGGGAAACAATCTACAGCATTATGATTCCATTTTTCCCCAAAAAATATATCTTACTGAGATTTCATGACGATAAATGCGTAAAAAACAAGAGGAAGAACCCAGTTTGGAGTAAGCTGAGTTACTTGGAGCGGAGTTTTTTATATTAAGTATATTTGGTGGGTTTATGAAAACACGGCAAATGTGATTTGGCTTTAAGAGTATAGAGGATTATATACTTTTAATGGTGGATGTTTTTGGCTGTTTACATTCAAGCGCTTTCATGTTTAAATAAATGTTCTCTTACAATCACACCAATATTATCGTGGCAACTCCTACTTAATTCGCGTTAGCAAGCTTTTTAATTCAACTCATAATAATCATTCTGATACCCTCGATATCTACTGCAGCAATATATCTATAATTAATAAAATTCTGTCTGCAGACTACTTCACTTAGTATAGGTTAGTAAATTTTTATGTTAACTGTTTAAATTGATTATTAGTCTAAATTAAAATGTACATTTCTAGTTAATGTTAGCCAATTGTTATATGTGGAGGCTTGTTATTGGCTTTTAGAATATATGTTTTAAAATTAAATAGCAGTGTTAGCTGTAAGCCCCCCAAATAAAATAAATTAAAATAAATAAAATATTTAGTTCCAAGATAAGTATCATTAAGAACTTGTGTTATGGATACTAAAGAACGGATAAACATACTTAAATACTAATTAATTGTAAATACATACTGTAATACACATAAGGACAGTACGGGGATCCTTCCATCATCTTTGGAGCCAAAGCCTACCTCACCTGCCGATTAACAGAAGAGGTTCTGGCGAACATAGAAGTGCCCGGTAAGCGGCAATAGGCTCGCCACCTATTACGTGGGATCAACAACACAATTGGCGAAGTGTGGACGTATATTATGTCTCTGACTACCCCTTCGGGGAAACAGCCGTGATTGTATGTATGTATGTATCGTCGTATAGTCGTATGTATACAAATACAAATACAAATAGTTTTATTGTTCAAAAAAATACTATACATCAAGATATAATTTTGTTCACTAGCCTTCACACTAGGATACCCTGTGTCGTGAAGTCTAGTCTCTTTCCTGTAGGCACAATGGGTAGGTAAATATTTGAGCAATTCAAAACGTATTTGGAATAGTACATGCTGAGGTTAGTGTATGTATGTGTGTGTATGGTTAAACGTGTGTGTGTAAATATATTAATGTGTGCGTGTATGTATGTGGGGGTGTGCGTGCGTGTATGTATGTGGGGTGTGCGTGCGTGTATGTATGTGTGTGTTGTTGTATATTTACATTTTATGACAATACCATTTTATATTTTTAGGTTAGGCAGGTTATTATTATTTTATTATTGTGATAAATTGTTCTGTGCGTTCGTAATTCCAACTAGAAAGAAGCTTGTTTATCTGTGTTTTGCATTTATGTCTAGTCATCGATACGATACACAGTTTGCATTGTAATTTGTTGTATATATGAGGACCCATAAATCGAAAGCTTTTTTGACCGAAGGCAAGTCTGCATTGGGGCTTTGGCCATCTCATGCCTCTTTGAGATCGTTTGGTGATTATCTGGTTATTTAATGAAGTCTTGTGGAATCTTAGAGCTACAGCCATGATATACAGCTGACGTACCCGCAAAACATTCACTTCCTGGTACAAAGTGTCGGTGGAGAAGCGGTAAGGTTTTTTGTATGCTGCTTTTAGAAGTGCTCGTTGGGAACGCTCTACTTTCATCATATGTATCCTATAAGCTGATCCCCAAGATACTATGCAGTAATTAAGAACTGACTGGCACAGAGCAAGGTAAATCATTTTAAGTAGTTTATTATCTGCAATATATCTTAGTTTTTTAAAGATGTGAAGTAACTTTCTTACACGACTACTAACATAATCCGTTTGTTTTGTCCAGGTGAGGTGTTCGTCAATTTGCACCCCAAGATAGCGTATACTGTCAGTTTGATCTATTTGACTGCATAGACATGTTGTGTTTGGAGGCAAATTACATGTATGCAGTTTGATAGCCAGTTGATTTTGGCAAACACTTCTTTTGTTGACACAGAAGTTCACAACTTTCGTTTTCTTTATGTTTAGTGTCAGCAGGTTTAGGCTCAGCCAGGAGTAGATATAATTTACCCCGGCGTTAGCGGCCGCATAAGCTCCATCCCAATTTTTATCGTGGAAGATAATGGCAGTATCGTCTGCATAAGTGAAAATTTTGGCTCTGTCTAAATGTAATGAACACAAGTTGTTGACATAAAGGATGAAGAGGGTTGGGGCCAGCACACTGCCCTGGGGCACACCGTATTTAAGCTCGGAGTAATCACTGAAGATATCATTCACACAGGTTCTTTGTCTACGATTAGTCAGGTAGGACTGAAACCATGCTAGGGGCGTCCCTCGAATACCGTAGCATTCCATCTTTTTCAAAAGCAGACTCTTGGAAACCGTGTCAAATGCCTTTGCCAGGTCAAGGAAGACCCCAACGCATCTTTCTCCATCATCTAGTTTGTTGGTGATGAAATCGACCAGGTTGGTGACAGCGTCTTCCGTCGATCGTTGACTACGGAAGCCATATTGGTTCTCTGATATAAGGTGATGCTTCTCCAGGTAGTCGAGTAGTCGGCTGTTCATAAGCTTCTCCAATATTTTGGACATTGATGTAAGCAGAGATATGGGGCGGTAATTAGATGCCGTCGCTTTGTCACCATCCTTAAATATCGGGCAGACATTTGCCGTTTTCATTGAATCTGGAACAGTTCCGGTAGAGATACTCAGATTACACAAGAAGGTAATAGGAGCTGCCAGAACGTATTTTGCTAACTTGAGAATTTTATTGGTTATGCCATCCCACCCTGGAGCTGCGTTATTCTTAAGGCCAGAAACAATCCTAATTACCTTCTGTTGCTCTCGCAAAAAAAGAAGCTCCTGTTGTGTTGTTATTAGCCAGCTGACAAGTGACGGCGGTGAGTTCAGCTTCTGTTTTGTTTATTCGTTTAAGAGTGTTCTCTGCAAGCTGCTCACCCACATTCACAAAAAAGTTGTTAACATAATTTAGAGACTGAACAGGGTCGGCGTGTGCGTGTAGTAATTCCTGGCTGCTAGAACTCTTGGATTTAATATTGCAGATATTCTTTATGGCTGTCCACGTTTTCTTGCAGTCTCCGTTAGCCTCCTCGATTTGATTCCTTTCATAGTTATTTTTAAGGTTCTGCATTATGTTGTTACATTGGTTCCTATAATTTTTATATTTTTGCTGTAACGTTACGTTAAATTTATTTTCTTCCTTTTTTGCTTCGATGTGTAGATGGTCTCTTTTCCTCATGCAGTTTATCAGTCCTTTTGATATCCAGGGTTTTTTGATGGCTTTAGAGTTCTTAATTATGTTTGTGCTGGTGTAATTTCGTATCTTGTCTGTCATACAGTTTGTAAATTTTGTGATTGCTATGTTAATATCTTTATGTTTGTACAGAAAACTCCAATCTATTTCTGTTATTGCCTTAGTAAGGTTATCATAGTCAATTTTTGGTATCCGTTTACAGGCCGGTATTTCGCTCTGTCCGTCCTTCGTTATCCCCAGGATAATGGTATCATGATCTGTAATACCGGATTCACACACAATAATTTTACCAGGATTTTTGGTTTTAATCATGGCGTGATCCAGGCAAGTGCGATCATGGGTTGGGTATCGATGTCCTGGATAGTAACCATAGTGTCCGGTAATGTCCAAATAATCGTTAGCACGTTTATCTTTGGTGTCTTCTGCAATATCTATATTGATATCACCTATGATGACACAGCTTGCAGTGTTACAGGATCGCATGACGTTTTCTAGAGAAGCTGAGAAATTGTTGATATTGTAGAAAGAAGGGGACCTATATAATGCACATATTGTTAACTCATTATTCACCCGAATAAGCAAGCAGTTTGAGTCTTTAAAAGGCGGTTCCTCAATATAAATTTGCAGGGTTTTTTTATAGTAAACGGTGATGCCGTCATTTTGGTTCAGATATTGTTTTGAGTAATGGCATTCGTAGTTATCTATGGGCAGAATGGGGGTGCTTTCATTCAGACGGCATTCAGTCAGCACGATAAGGTCTGGTAAAAAGTTCAGTCTAGAGAGATAAACTATAAAGTTATCAAGATTTTTTTGTATGCTACGTATGTTTTGGCATAATATTGTATATTGGGTATTGACTTCGCAGAGGGCTGTTAGGCACTGTTGGGGGGTGGTACATTTTATGGATGAGTAGAAGTCAGTTTTGTCAAGGTGATCGATCAGATTATATGCATTAGTCATAATTAGTTGAACTGCAGGGTTGGTAGGATACAACATGTTGGAAACTATTAAATTTAAAAATTACTAGATTGTGTTTAGTAAAATGTATGGTATTGTATGCGTAGTATTGTATGAGTGTATGATGTGTCAAAGTGTAATTGTTTTGTATGTATGACTTGTATGTGTTAAATCTGTGAGTGAGTGTAGATGATGAATCATTGGTGTATGAAAGTTGTATGTAAATCATAGTTTTAGTAATTAAACATAAAGAAAATAAAAAAATGGAATGTTGTCGGAGGATATCACAGAAGGTCATCCTAAGTCTCGTTTTTGTTATTTTCCCGTAGTTGTTGAAAAGTATTTTCATTCTTGATGATCGCATATCTGTCGCCTTCTTTTTTACGGAGAAAAATACGAACATTTGCAATCCAGCAAAACTGGTAATTTTCAGCTCGAGCGAAGTCACGTGCTAGAAAGTGTAATCGCTTAGCCTTCGAGGTAAGGTGGTCGGAAATATATATAGCACTTTCGGGGCCTGCAAGTCCCATATGAGACGTTTGAAGCTGTCTTCCCTTTTGCGAAGTGTAGAATAATTTGGCACTTTTCATAAAAAGGTCTTTTAAAAGTGTGCTTGTAAATTCTGTTACGACCGTGGCGGTATTATCAGTCGATCTAGAAGGCAGTCTATATATATCTTTAATATCCCTAGGGGAATATTCGGTGCCGGAGTATTTCATTAAGCTTTCAACCATTTTTAGTAGATCTTCCTTCTTTTCACTTTTCCTCTTCGGGACACCTCTAATTTCAATACTTGTCTTTCTTATAGATCGCTCCAAGCCCTCTGTTTTATCTACAAGTTCTTCAATTTTTCCGCGTGTGTAGATCCTCTCACTTTCTAGTTGATCAATCTTCTTATCGACGTCTTTAATTTGAGCTGACAGATCCACTAAGTGGCGCTCAATTTCGTTGCTAGAAGTTTGGATACCACTGTAGTATTTTTTGATATCAGACAGATCTTTTTCAAGGCTATCAAGCCTTGTGTTCTGTTGCTTCATCCAGCTTGTAAACATGTCCCTTATCTCACTCTTAAAAGACTCAAGGTTGTCGCATTCGTCGTCCTCCGTACGGCTACGTTTGGAGCTTCTAAATGAGATATTAGACAAAAGCGAGATAGCACCGGAATCAGTCTTATTTATATTCGAGTCTGAGGCAGAGAGGCCTTGTGGCGGAGTTCGCATAGTATTCATAGTTAGTGTAATGTAAATAAAGCTTACTTTTCGTTCCAAGATGCACTGTTGCAAGGTGGTCGCGTAGCGGTTGCAGTGAATGAGCCGCGTAGATGACGTCTACGAAATCGTAGCTAGTAGATGTACTCGTCAGGTTGCGGAGCAGCCCACACGTGCCAGTGCGACAAAGACGGGTCTATATATTGCTGTCTTCTACTTGCAGCGAAGATGGCAGGAGTGACGCGGTCGGTCCGCTACCTGGAACCGGTTTACTCTTCAACGCGCACCTCGCGGCCGCACGGCTTTTGTTGAATTTATGAGTGTATGTTCTCGGTAATTAGTTTTAGTTTTCTATGACTCAAAAATTGATTTACAGTATATTTTGGAAAAAATATTGTTAACACGTCTGCTTACGGTAATGATCTGGACGAAAGAGGTATATATGTATACATAAGGAAACACCCAGACCTGAAGAAATATTCATGTTCATCAAAGATTTTTTCTATGTAGAAATCGGACCAGAGGTCGGCCTTTGGAGTGAATTTCGAGAAAGGTGAAGGTGAAATTTGGTAAGAAAATTGTTGCCTAATGACTTAACTGAGGCTATACGCTATGTAGGATCACGCTACGACTTATTTATTTATGTAATCTTAATTGCACACACATAAAATTCTAATATAGAAAGGGGGAACTTAATGCCAATAGGCATTCTCTACCAGGAAAGTAAAGTAAAGTAAAGTAAAAAATTCTTTAATTTATATACAACGAGCTGACCCGGCGAACTTTGTTCCGCCTTAATGGCAATAAATAAGCAGATTGTGTTTTTATTTTATTGGAAAAATTACAAAAAAATTAAATACCTACATTAATCATTCATTATTATTTCTGTATTTTAGTACAAAGTTGCTCTTCACTTAAGTACTTTGTGATACACGACATTTTTTGTTTTATTATTATTTATTGAGAAGCACGAAGTCGAGCTATACTATTGCGGCGATGTTCACGTGCAATTTCTTGTTCTTCTTCAGTCCTTTCATTTCCAGTATTTCGTATTCTTCTTGCATTACGGCTTTATCGGTAAAGATTCGATAGTCTTGTTCGCGGCATTATTAATTAAACTTCACTTCACTTCAATTCACCTAAAAAATTATTTCAAAACTCATATTCACATTCCCGCCAAGAAGTCAGAAATAGTTTGGATATTGATTTCTTACAAATATCAAATTGTCATCCATACGTCATTACATAGCTGTCATTTGCTTTTTGTTATTCCAAGTCTGATTCTTTTTTGTTATATCACGTTTTATAGTGACTGACGTTTCATGTCAAGTCACACGGGAACGCTGTCGAACGGGATAAAAAGTATCCTATGTCCGTCTCCTGGCTCTAAGCTACCTCCCTACCAATTTTCATCCAAATCTCTTCTGCCGTTCTTGAATTATAAGTGCTGTAACTAACACGACTTTCTTTTATATATTAGGTCGGGGAAAAAGTCTTTTCGCATAACGTAGGTATAAACTTATTATAATTTTTTTTTTGACTGTACTATTTGTGTCTGGCTGGTTTTGGTAACATTAAAAAGGTTCCATTATAAAGAAAAGAAAAAAATAAAAAAAAGTTGTTTCCCGCTATTTTTCATTTGTTTTTCTCTCCGTTAAAATGAGTGAATCTAATGAAGAAATTCGATACATTTTAAAATTTTATTATAAAAAAGGCTAAAATGCAACTCAAGCAGTGAAAAAATTTGTGATGTTTATGGACCTGATGCAGTGTCAGTAAGAGTAGCACAAATTTGGTTCAAACGTTTTCAGTCCGGAAATTTTGATGTTAAAGATGCACCTCGCTCTGGTCGCCCTGTTACGAATAAAATGGACGCCATTTTTGAAAGAGTGGAGCAAGATCGGCATATTAGTAGTTACGATGTAGCTGAAGAACTGGGAATTGACCACAAAACAGTTTTGACCCATTTGAAGAAAGCTGGTTATACAAAAAAGCTCGATATTTGGGTGCCACACGAGCTCACTCAAAGAAACTTAATGAACCGTGTACTCATTTGCGATTCATTATTGAGACGTAATGAAACCGAGCCGTTTTTGAAGAGATTGATAACTGGCGATGAAAAGTGGATCACGTACGACAAGAACGTGCGAAAAAGGTCGTGGTCGAAAGTTGGCCAGGCTTCACAGACTGTGGCCAAACCTTTTTTTTTTTTTTTTTTTTTTTTTTCTCGCGGGGAAATGCTTTATGCATACCTTGTCTTGGGGGAAGACAGGAGGTTATGTGGGACTGTTAAATAACTTACCCACTAAAACCCCGCGGTGCTTCATCTTATCGCTGGTAGAAAGAAGAGGTTCGTCGGGTGACATGCTCTCCAGCTTTCTGCGATCAAATTCTTCTATTCGCAAGCCCCCAGTACTCCATTAATATATTCTAAGGAACAAGAAGACGGGTGTATTGCCGTCTTCTTATCCCGATCCGTTTACGTCGAACGGAATCAGACGAGGCGTTCTCCTCTCTCATCCTCTCTGCAGCCTCTTTCAGCGACATCACGTTCTCAGAAAAAGAGGCAACCGCTTCCCAGCCCCTCTTGCTTTCGATCATACTGATGAGCACACAAGGGAGCGAGAGATCGGCTCCAATGTGCGATATCATCTCCTGTCGTTGTTGGTTCCAAGCTGAGCACATTTCCAGGGTATGCTGCGCCGAGTCTTCTGTGGCATCGCAATGATGGCAAGCTGGTGTTTCTTCCCGCCTTGCAATTCTGTACAGGTATTTGCCAAAGCAGCCGTGGCCTGTCAGAACTTGCGAAAGTCTAAAGGACAAATGTCCGTGACGGCGTTCTATCCATTGTGGCAGAAGTGGGTGCAGTGCTGTCAAAGTCCTCTTTCCTGTAGTCGGGTTCTCTAGCCGTTGTTGCCAACGCAGAATAGCACTCGTCTGGGCTAGTTTGCGTACTTGCTGTATCTCTTCAACAGACGGGTGTTCGCCGCGGGCCCGCGCTTCAACACGATGGTAATAGGTTTCCGATAGCACCAGGGCTACCAGGTCCCACGGGAGAACTCCTGCTAGAGCACACGCTACCTCACCAGCCACTGTACGGTAGCCTCGTATTGCACGGACTGCCATTATTCGCTGCGGTCTCCGCAACGCCGCCTTATTCTGAGGTGATAGAGCATCCACCCAAACCGGGGCACCATATGTTGCCATGCTCTTTACCACCCCAAAATAGAGGCGACGACAGGCTTGTGTTGGCCCTCCCAAGTTAGGAAGTACTCGGCTAAGAGAAGACGCGGTTCCCATAAGTCTAGGCTCAAGTTGTCGGAAATGTTCAATAAACCGCCACCTGCCATCGACGATAAGCCCTAAATACTTCATATGGGGCTTAATAGGTATGCGTACTCCGTCTACTAGAGCATATACACCAGATGGGAGCCTTCCACTTGAGGCGTGAAAAAGCACGGCCTCGGTTTTAGACAGGTTAACAACGAGCCCAAGGCTTCTAATTCGTCTAACTATTTCAGTGGCCCTAATGGAAGCAAGGTGGACAGCCTCACGAGACGTGATACCTCTTGCAGTAACCATTGTGTCGTCTGCGTAGCATATGACACGTACTGATGTAGACAGCGTGCTGCGTAGGACCCAGTCGTACCCCAAATTCCATAACAAAGGCCCCATAACCGACCCCTGTGGAACGCCACAAAACATTCGTCTCGAATGGAAACAACCTTCTCTGTCTTGATAAAGAACATCTCTACCTATCAAGTAGTGCTGAACCAATCGCCTGAGGTAAGGGGGCACTTCATGATATCGAAGTGCGTCCAATATACAACGGTAGGGAAGAGTGTTGAACGCATTAGCAATATCAAGGGATATTGCTACAGAACACTCTTTATGGGCCACTGCGTCCTTCGTAAACTCTTTCAGAGAGATAAGTGCGTCTACTGTGGACCGTCCTACTCTAAAGCCAAACTGACAGTCAGATAGGTCTGGGCCGACGTCGCGTACGTGATCTAATATTCGTCTAGCTACAATCTTCTCCAGCACTTTAGCCATCTCGTCTAGGAGAACAATAGGGCGGTATCCCGCAGGTGTATCAATAGCACTTCCTGGTTTTCGTAGCAGGCATAGACGTCCATCCTTCCACAACTTAGGAAACTGTCCCACCTCAATGCATTTATTTAGTAGTTTTAGGAACTGATCTCCTAAGTATTTCAGAGAAAAACTTAATACTCGAGCAGGAATGCCATCGGGTCCTGGAGCAGTTTTTCTTGCCTTAAGGTGGAGTGTTGCCGCTAAAAATTCATCTGTATTTATGGGGGGTATATTGTCGATATCATAGAATACCTCGGGCGTGATTATTTCCTCACTAGCTGGGAACAAACTTGCGACCACTTCCACTAAAAACTGTGGCTCAAGAGTTTCTATAGCAGGAGGTTCACCACTACATATTTTTTTACGTACCGTACGATATGGCCGACCCCAAGGATCACGGTTCAATTCCTCTATAAACTCATTCCAGGCACTTTCTTTAGATTTTCTAATAGTGGTACGAAGATCTTTTCTGGACTGGGCATATGCACGATATATATATATAGACTGTGGCCAAACCTGGCCTAACACGAAATAAGGTGATGCTGTGTGTATGGTGGGATTGGAAGGGCATTGTTTATTATGAGCTTTTACCGCCCGGCAAAACCATCGATTCTGATCTTTACTGCCAGCAACTGATGAGATTAAAGGAAGCAGTCGAGAGAAAACGGCCGGAATTGATCAACAGGAAGGGTGTGGTCTTTCATCACGATAACGCTAGACCACACACATCTTTAGCCACTCAGCAAAAATTAAGAGAGTTCGACTGGGAGGTCCTAGTGCATCCACCATATAGCCCTGACCTTGCGCCTTCAGATTTTCACCTGTTTCGGTCTCTGCAGAATTCTTTAGGTTCTGTAAGGTTGACCTCAAGAGAGGACTGCCAAAACTATTTGTCCCGTTTTTTTGATCAGAAGTCCCAAAGTTTCTACAGTAACGGGATAATGTCTCTGCCCACAAAATGGCAGAAAGTTATTCAACAAAACGGTACATATATATTGTAAATAAATGTAAATAAACTTTGAAAAAAATGTCTTGACTTTTCATACAAAAATACGAAAAGACTTTTTCCCCAACCTATTATATAGATTACATAGCACTTGAAAACGTCAAAACAAAATGTAAATTAAAAAAACTAAATATTACTACAATGAAATTACGAAGCTTAGATTCATTCACATGCAAATAAATAAAATTAAGTGTTATTTAATCTAAGTGCCAGTTCTGAGGTTGTCGCTAGAGCCTCGTCCGTTGATCGGCAGACGCAACACTTGCAGGTGAGGTTAGCTTGGGCTTTTAGGTCTTGGTAGGATCCCTATGCACTGGGGCATGGCACTACCAATAACATAATTATCGGACACAGCTAGTATTATAATATATATAAGTCACCATTCTAAAAACTATTGATAACATTGGCGCATTAGATAATAAAGTTATCGAAATTTATAAATGCTCCATCAGGGCCAAAATTAAATGGAACATTATTCATTGTAATTTTCAAAAACTCAACGATTTTTCGCATTAATCAGGCAATTATTCCTTGTTCTTGCTTATCCAGATTACATACAAATGGGATTATTTCGGGAGAACCTGGGCTCCAGCGAACGTTGATTTATGCCCAAGGCTTACTCGCTAGTCGCTGCTACACTTTATCTGCGATTTGTTCTCGTAATTGCGTGTGAGAGGACACAAATGCCTAACATTGTGCGTGTTTAGGCTTTAGTTATGTTTTTTTTATAATTTTTTATGATAATTATGTATTTAAAACTCATGCCAGATTCAAATTATGTTTACATATTTTGATAATTTCAGAGCACTCCTCTCCTGAGGCCATGAAAAAAATAAAAAATGTAATAAAATATACTTTACTGTCTTTAAGATCAACAGGATCATTTAGTTTCGTAAAATTTTTGTACACTAAATGAAAATTCCATAATTTTTCTTATTAACAACAATGAAAGAGATATGAGCGGTCCTATAATCAGAAAATAAAAGCTTAAAATAGATTCTGGTCTAGGTGATTCCTATGTTTATTAAGTATTTAGTTACAAACAAATTACGTATATATGTTTATCTATTACATAGTATCAATAAACAAGTTCTCAATGATACTTATCTTTGAACTAAATAACATTCTAACAATTATCTCATATTTTATAAGCCTAAGAATTATTAAAACGAATATCATTACCGAACAGTTTGCATCGCTAAAATGAAACAGGGCCTCTCCACAAACGTCTTCGCTGATAAAGTTTTACAAAGGCCACGGTCTTTGATGCCACGACACTCAACGAAAAGGTCAGAAGACATCTTAGGGGTCCGGGGCCTAATGACCCCTTAGGACCCCTCAGACTATAGAGCGGGAGGAAATGGACCTCGTTTCGGCTCGCCCTCACGAAACACGCGAAATACACACAAAATGAAACGTTCGTTCGTTAAAATGAATTGAGCCACGAGTTGATTGTGCGCCCGACGACTAAATGTATTGTGGCTTTTTTTTGTATATTCAATATTTGAAAACACGAAAACATAAAAAATAAGAAGCCATAATGATTAAAATTTTATATCAGACAGCGCCATCTACGTTTAAACTCAAACTACGCTAAGTTGTAAGTAAAAATTTCTTATTGTAAATAAATCCAAGTATGTAATAGTACATACTTTGGACACTTTCCCAAACTAAGCTAAGCGTATATGATGGGCATTTCACCAAGGACAAAAGTTTTTTTTTTAATAATAATCCTTTATCGCACATAAAACTTAAATAGAATACAAAAGCTATTAAAACACATAAAATACAAAGGTGAACTTATCTCTAGAAGATCTCTACCAGCCAACCCTAGAAATTGTATAAATTTGTAGGTACGGGATTAAATTCGGTTAAAGATCTTTGTTAATAAAAGGAAATAAATAATCTTATATATACCATACATACTTACATACATATATATCAATATTATGGTTAATAATGTAATATAAAATTTATGAAAAGTGTTAACTAAGTTCCAAAACAGACAAGTAGTGATTTTTCAGGTTTTGGTACAATATATTACAGAAAACACACAGATAGAAACAAATATCCGATAATCATGCATTAAAATATTTGTCTCATATAGGAGACAACCCAACGAAACTAAGAATGGGGTAAACTAGCCATATCGAAAGTCAAAGTTATAACTATATTATACGAAACCGTGATTAACTTATACTACTCAGGTAAATCCAAAGCAAAACTAAAACTATTTATTAGACTCAACTACTTGATATTCCAAAAGTGTTCTGGCTGTGATATAACCTGGGACATCTCATCAGAGACAGCGAGCGTGAGGCAAGGCGACGCCGCTCAACGTCGGCGACGTCGTCTCTTACCGGGGAACTGACACTCAAACTCATAAATTTATTCTCTTAAGCCGCTTATTTTATACATCTACTGACTTAAGAGCTCTTTTAATTTAGACGTATTTTGTCGTCCTATTGCTGTAACGCAGCTGGACGGTAATCGTTCTGCACATGTCGGTGACACGGGCACGTGTGGTCACCCTATCACCTTCTTGGCACTTTACGTAGAGCAGGAAATAGTGGGGGTCCCGGCCACTATCATCTCGGCCCGGGAGCTCGACATAACTTTTTGCAGACCCAGAGCAGCGCAAAGTATGCGTAGAGGCATTTATCACTATAAAAAATAAAAGGTATATCAAGCCACCCCAACCAAAAGAGATATAAAATAAACAAATTAAATAAAATATCCTTTATTGTCTTTAAGATCAACATGATCATTTAGATTCGTCAAACATTTACACAAAATTGAAATTCCATATATTTTCTTAACAACAATGAAAGAAACATGAGCGGTACCATAACCAAGGGGTAAAAGCAAATGGATTCTTTGTCAGAATTTGTCAGTTTATCTGTCTGTTGTGGTTTTCTCAAGATTTGTCAGTCTGCATCTGTCAGGCAGCCTGTCGTGATTCTAAAGGAGGGAGGGGATTGTTCGTCAGTGAGACAGTCTGTCGGTGACTCTAACGAGGCTTCCAAAAGGCAAAGAGATTGAGAAGAAACACATCTGTATATATATCCGTGAGATTATGTATGTTTGTGTGTATTCTAAAATTTGTGCACCTTAAGCCAGTAAGAGCGTAAATTTTGGCTAAATCTGCTTTCACTGATGTAAAACTCTTTAGTTCTAGGACCGTGAAAGGCCACTCTAAGCCATGCATTTGATAAATCCACAGACTGTTAAATGGGAGTTGAGGAATGTCTGTGTTTAAGCGTATTTAAGAGGATTATATGAATATGAATATCGCTTCATTTGTCGGAGTCGAAGGAGATATGTAGGAGCTATCATACCTTATTTCTTTATTAAAATATGTTATTAAATTTTGACCGATAGCGAAGGTTGAAGTATTAAAAAAGCAGAACGTTTTTAATGTCGTAAGTTCCATAACTAGAAAGAACAAATATTCTTGTTTAATGTCTGAAGTTGGATATTTTGTTGCCTTCTCTAATTCAACGGAAACGAAACTTCGTTACAGGCATCCCTTTCACTCAATAATGATATACCTAGAAAGGGAACGAGATAGGTATAACAAAGTTTCGTTTTTTTTAATTAGAGTAGGCCCTCAGGTGTCATTTATCGTTCCCCAGTTATCCTAGCCACTTGATCCTCTATATCCTCAAATTAAACGACAGCTTGATTGTCCTCACATCCTTTTGAATACCCTTTTCAGCTTTATTAATTCTTTTAGTGTACACACAGAAAAACTAAACAAAAATACAAAAATTTTTAGTTTATATACATAAAATTGGATATAGGTCACAGCTTATTTCAAAAAGAAATGTCTTCCAGCTGGTCCGCAAAAGGAAAAACTTAAGGATTTAGATGTATTATATTATTTATTTTATTCAATTCATTTAATATTAATTCAATATTCATTATTTTTTTTATTCATTGTTTCCTGTCCATCCTAAGGTTGCCTAGAAAAAATTGCTGTTAGCAATAAGGCCGCCCATTGTACCATATATTTGTATATGTGATTTTATTACTTTTTTATATTTAGTGTACAATAAAGTGTTCATTCATTCATTCATATTTACGAGTATGTCCTTCCTTTTATCTTGGTATCTTTATTGTATAGGGTGCAGAACGTTGCTAGTATCTACTCCGTCTTTGGGAATGAAAAAGGTATTGCAATTGGCTGCTCTCCAACACATTGAGTCACATCCACACCAGGCGTACTGCTTTTTTGAACTGTCTGTGTTATATTGACCACATCCTGCCTGTTGTTTAGTAGCCGATGCAGGCCAAGAGAAATAAGATACCATAACGTGAAACAGTCACTGCGATAAGAACACCCACTCATGACGGCCTGCATGAATGCCATTACACGCCCTACTTAAAAGACCCGAAACTGCAGGCAGGGGAAGGAGCTGGGAAACGCATGCGCCATAATTCCAGAAAATTCCGAAGCTTAATGGTGTTACACAGCAAAAGAATAATGAATCAAAAGGAAAGAAATTTTAAAGAATATTTGTCCTATTTGTAAGCGCATTAAATTAATACTGATTTATTAACTAGTACTTCTGCTTGTTTATTTATTTATTAGTCACACAAAACAGAGATACAGTAAGGACACAATTATGTTACATGCTAAATTCTATAAGTAGGCTGTATCTCCACTAACATGTGTGAACAGCATGACTGGTCTATGTCGAACGTCACAAATCAAGAGAAGTAAAAAAACCATTAAAAAAACTAAAAATAAGTACAACAAATACAAAATGAATAAATTACAAATAAAAAAAAAACAGATACAATTCCCAAAAAAATGCACGCAGTCTAAAGTAAAATTATAAATTTATATATCTATGTGAGACCTGACAACGTATGGCTCCACTTTCCGAGTGATGAACCGTAAACGTCAAACCCGTCAAGCTTGTGTTTTGAACGTTTGATTAACATTGATTCGATCTCAGTAAGAATTAGAAAGACTGTATAAGAACGTAACTCAAACTGACCTATCTTTTAATGGGTCGATATTCCTGTGAGCATGTGATATATACATATAATACATTCTATTGGGGCCATTTGCCTATAATCACCACTCTGAACAGGTAGGTTGGCGATCGGAGTTCCAGCCGGTACGCAGGATGACGCTGCTGCCAATCATCCGATAGTATACCTCTTCGTCGACTCTAACGACTCTCCGTGATATGAGAAAGAATAATACTAGTTTAGGCTGGTACTATACAGCACTTCACATTCAGTTTAGATCGGGTAAAATAAACTGACCGATATGGCGTGGTGGCGAGTATATCTGCATTCCACTCCCGAGGTCGTGGGTTCGATTCCCACACAGGACAAATATTTCTGTGTATAAATATGAATATTTGTTCTGGTCTGGGTGTTTTTCTATGGATATTAAGTATGTATTTACAATTGAAAAAATTAAGTATTTATGTATGTTTATCCGTTATTTAGTATCCATAACACAAGTTCTTAATGATACTTATCTTGGAACTAAATAATTGGTGTAAGTGTCTGATATATTTATTTATTTATTATTATTATTTATTTATATAGGTAGATGTTAAGCTATGGAATGAATTGGACAATCAAAGAATTTACCCGCATAGCTTCAGGAATTGGGGCACAAATAAAGAAAAACGCTCTCCAATTGCCAGTTCTTGAATTTGAGCCAAATTCGACAAAAGGACAATACCTTATCATTGGAATAGAGGCAATAATTTTTTTATTTGCAATGTCATTTTTAAGTAGCGGTCGCTCGACTTCTTTTGATATTTTATAGGTTATAAAGTGACATAAATTAAAAAGTATTTTCTATATAGTATCATCATATCAGTAAATAATTTATTGATTCAGGCGTTACTTTGCGGAAATCCATTGTAAGCAAGTGATGGATTAAAAATATTTTTGTAACAATTCCCGCGCGAGAGACTCTCGTTTCAGCGTTGGTCGTGAAGACATCGTTGTTCTGAGGCTCCTATCTTACCTGCAGATGCCCTGTGTAAGGGCGAAACACGTGTCGTGTTGAATAGTTTCTCGATTTTTCGGGAAATTATAGTAGCGCGGGAATTGTTACAAAGATATTTTTAATCTATCACTAGCTCATCATATCAGCTTTATAAACTCCTCTACTGAACAATGGCTTTCACAATAGATAACATTCTGCTGAGGATATTTGCCCATAATCACCACGCTAAGCAGGCGGATTGGTGATTGCAGCTTAAGCCATTACGCAGGATAACGCTGCTGCCCATCATCCGGTAGGATTTCTCTTCGTCTACTCTTACGACTCCTCGTGAGATGAGAGGGAGTGGAACTATTCAAGGCTGGTACCACGCTGCACATGTTGTAAATTCAGAGTATCATTGTTTTCAAGCGTGTAGGTTTTTTCGATCTAGAATAAATTCGTTCGGAGCATCTAGTGTTCAAACCCTGGTCACGCAACCTACCACTTCTCGTTAAGCCTCGTTAAGCACGTTAAAACAACGGTCCCGGTTGTTATAACAGCATTGGCAGTTCTCATTAGGAAGTCTGATGTTTCCTGGGTTGCGAAGGTCGGACGGCAGTCGCTTTATGTTCAGACAGTTTGACATTCAGACAAATGTGGTTAGACCTGTAAGCAGACTCTGGTACTCAGCTTAAGTCTAGGGCTACCAGGATAATGATGTTGATGTTGGATCATATATATATATATATCCTTTATTGCACATAAACATTCATAAAAAAACACAGTAATAAAAAACATGTACAAAGGTGAGCTTATTTCTATAAGAAATCTCTTCCAGCCAACCCTAGCAGAAGTGTCGGAGATTAGTGTGTGGGATCATAATAAAAAATAATAAATTAATATAATAATATTGGGGGGAAAAATAATAATAACAACTAAACTAAGAAAAAAAGCATGTTACGTGCAGCCATAACTAAGGAATCGCCGACATGCAGTTACCTAGTTATTGCACAGCACACAGGCATCGGGCACGAGGCGCTGACGCCGCGGAACGTGCAGGCATCGGACACCGGATCTAGCACCGAGGCCTTTCGTCACTCTTGGTTCTAACATCGAACATTTGTCACGATAACTTTTAATTCATTTGTAATTTTTATAATTAAATTTTATTAAACATAAATTGTATTTTTTTGCAATCTCCGACTGCAGAGTCTTTAAGTGGCGCAGTCGTGAAAGATGCTGTAAAATTAGAATCAGTGAATAGATCACGTCTAGCAGCATCCAGAATCTACGAAGAAAAAAATTATCTGCAGTCCAGGAGGTGTATCCAGACATCGATACGAGCAAAGAAAGGCAAAGAATATGTATATGTGAGTACTTTAATCTTATTAGAGTTGCTCTCCTTTTACTTTACAGTTCCTTATATATAATAATTATTATATTAATTATCCAAGATTTTCCATCCAAGGCAATCTCGGTCCCCTAGGTTAGGTAGACATAGTAGAACGCTAGAATTAGACTCAAATCGCAACATAGATATTATAAGTGATAGCTCTTTTGATTGTAGTAGTGATAGTAATCGATTAATAATGTCTGACGCACTGGTAGACCAAATTTATAAGTCTCTTCGACTCGTTCCCGAGTTTGACGGGAACCCCAATGTTTTAACCAGATTTGTGAATTTGTGCGATCAGTTAGTACAACAATACATTAGAAGTGAAATAGGCTACGAACTGAGTAATCTTTCATTATTAAACGGAATCTTAAATAAAATCACGGGCCCTGCAGCCCGCACAATTAACTCCAATGGTATACCCACTAACTGGGAAGGTATACGCAATGCCTTAGTTAATAACTTCGCGGATCAACGAGATGAGGCCTCACTTTTTAATGATTTGTCGCTCTTAAATCAAGGTTTAGAAACCCCGCAGGAGTTCTATGAAAAATGCCAAAACTTATTTAGTATTTTAATGACTTATGTCAGTTTACACGAAAGTGTTAGCAGCACAATTGAATCAAAACGTGTTCTGTACAAAAATCTAACTCTCAAGGCTTACCTGCGTGGTCTCCGTGAACCCTTAGGGTCCCGTATTCGTTGTATGCGACCTGCTTCTATAGAGAAGGCGCTAGAATATGTGCAGGAGGAAACCAATACGTTATATCTCCAGCATAGGAACGACCAGCTGCCCGAGAAGAAATTGCAGTCCACGTCTTCATATAATTTACCCAGATTTACTTACAGCTCACCTCAGCATATGGTATCACAACCTTCACGACCTTTTAATTTCTTACCTGCTAAACCTTTTAACATGCCAGGCCCCTCAAAACCATTCAATGTACCACCGAGGCCAATGATGAATTGGAAGCCCCAATCGCCTCAATATCAGGGTCCATCTCGAACTCAACAAATGTTTTCAGCACCACCACCTAATTATAGACCCCAAACGCACGGCTTCAGGATGCCTCAAAGAAACCCAGGGTTCCAACCATCAAATAACTTTGCACCGCAGCCCATGAGTGGTGTCAGCCACTATGTAGCTAAACCTTTCCATGTGAAACAACCACATGACTGGACTAAGTCCGGAAATCCACCCCCTTCGAATTATTTTAAATCAAGGGAAGTAAATTTTAATGAGTCTTATGACCAGTACCCTGCCTATGACCCTTATTGTGACTATTACACTGACTACATTCAAGGTGACTATAACGAATACCCCGACTTCCCCTATTACTCAGCTTATGAGACACCTTATTACCCCACTGAATACATCCCAGCCTCAGTAGAGGAATCGATTGAGGAAATTCCTGAAAATATAAACGAGGATTTTCCCAAAACTACGAAATTAGAAAAACCAAAATAGAAATTAACCTGCATACTCAGCGTCAATTACCTTACATACAGATAGCAGACCCGCCTTTGAAGTTATTAATCGATACTGGTGCTAACCAGTCTTTTATCAGTCCGAATGCAGTAGACAGATTTTACTCCCATATTCAGTGCGACTACAATCCCTTTGAAGTCACAAATATTCACGCAACTACTCTTAATAACTACTCCATAGATGTCCCTTGTTTTAAAGAATTTAACGAGGATAGAAATTTAACTTTATTCATTTATAAATTTCACAATTATTTCGATGGGTTAATTGGCTACGATCTTTTAGAACGCCTAGAATCTAGTATAGATCTTAAAAATAAAATACTACATACAAAAGAATCTAACATTCCTTTATTAATGTATGACTCGAGAAACTGTAATCTGTACGAAGATATTATCCCAGCGAATACATCTAAACTGGTTAGAGTTCCTATTAACTTCCATGACAGTGACGCGTTAATTCCTAAACAATACATTTCTAACTGCCTTATTCGTGACTGTGTGACCAAGGTAAAAGACAATCGTGGCTTCATAGAAGTTACGAATCCCAGTAGATATGACATAGTTTTTTCAATGGACAGACCTGTTAGCGCTGAGTTATTTAATACTGAATGTACATACACTGAACAATTACCTGATCGTGCAAGGCAAGTTCTTTCTCGATTGCGTACCGACCATTTGAATCCTGAAGAACGAGCGAATTTAGAAACATTATGCGCAAAGTACGCTGATGTCTTCTACATAGAAGGCGAGCCTCTAACCTTCAATAATAAAATAAAGCACAGCATCAGAACAACTGATGACGTTCCTGTGTACACTAAGAGTTATAGATATCCCTTCATTCATAGACAGGAGGTTCAAGAACAAATCTCTAAGATGCTTGACCAAGGCATAATTCGACCTTCACATTCGGCATGGAGCTCCCCCATCTGGGTAGTTCCCAAAAAGGCTGATGCGTCCGGCAAAACCAAGTGGCGTATAGTCGTTGACTTCAGAAAGATTAATGAAAAAACTATCGACGATAAGTATCCAATTCCAAACATCACAGATGTATTAGATAAACTAGGGAACTGTCACTACTTCACCACGCTAGATTTGGCTAGTGGATTCTATCAGGTGGAAATGAACCCCGAGGACATTCCCAAAACTGCCTTTAACGTAGAACATGGGCACTTTGAATTTTTAAGAATGCCCATGGGACTTAAAAATTCTCCATCGACATTTCAAAGAGTAATGGATAATGTCCTAAGGGATCTCCAGAACACTGTGTGCCTGGTGTACCTTGATGACATCATCGTATTTAGCGTGTCCTTGCAGGAACACATTTTAAATTTAGAGAAAGTTTTCAAACGTTTGCGAGAATCGAACTTCAAAATTCAAATGGACAAGTCAGAGTTCTTAAAACTAGAGACCGCTTATCTCGGACATATTATCAGTAAGGATGGAATTAAGCCCAATCCAGATAAGATCACTGCCATCCAAAAATTTCCCATACCACGAACAGCTACTGAAATAAAACGTTTTTTAGGCTTATTGGGCTACTATCGGAAATTCATTCCCGACTTTGCACGTATAACGAAACCAATGACACAATGTTTGAAAAAGGGTTCCAAAATAACATTTAATGACAGCGACTATATTAACTGCTTTGAAAAATGTAAAACTTTACTTATAAATGACCCTATACTTCAGTACCCCGATTTTGAAAAAGACTTTATCTTAACGACTGACGCATCAAATCTCGCTATAGGCGCTGTATTGTCCCAGGGCACTATAGGAAGTGATAAGCCTATAGCTTATGCGTCACGCACTCTTAACTCTAGTGAAATTAACTACAGCACAATTGAGAAAGAGTTGCTGGCCATGGTTTGGGCTACCAAATATTTTAGACCCTATTTATTTGGTAGAAAATTTAAGATCGTTACAGATCATAAACCCTTGCAATGGATTATGAATCTGAAAGAACCCAGCTCAAGACTAACTCGCTGGAGGCTCAAATTGAGCGAGTATAATTTCACTACAGTTTATAAGCAGGGCAAAAATAACACAAACGCTGATGCTTTATCACGAATTGAAATAAATAACGAAGATACTAGCTCCGTAATGGTAAACCCTTCCGAAAAACCTCCATCATTGGGATCCGAAACAGAAACGGCTCATACTAACTTAGAAAATCCAATTTCAGAAATTCCTATTTCTGATGAACCCCTAAACAAATTTTGCAGACAGATAAGTTTCATAGTAGTAGGTGACATAAAGAAAAGACCGACTGTTAGCAAACCATTTGAGACACATACCAAAACGACTATCCAAATCTCTGAGTCTAACCTTAAAAGTGATGTCATAAATGCTGTAAAAGAATTTGTTAATCCTAAAGTCAAAACTGGTTTAATTATTCACCCACCTTTGGCTATGTACAAAATTATTCCTGTTATCCAAAATAATTTTAAGAGTTCAGCCATGAATCTCGTCCTAACCAAAATAGAACTGGAGAACGTTAAGCAATATTTACTTCAGCAAGAAATCATACAGAAATATCACGAAGGTAAAACCAACCATCGAGGTATAAATGAATGTTTTCTAGCTTTATCTGCAAGATATTACTGGCCGAAATTGAAAGAACATATAACAAAATACATTAACGAGTGTAACATCTGTGGCCAGGCCAAATATGACCGAAACCCCATTAGGCAACGGTATTCCGTAGTTCCCCCACCTGCTAAGTCATTCGAGATTGTTCATCTTGACCTTTTTACCGTTGAGACTGAAAAATATCTTACGTTGGTTGATGCTTTCTCCAAATATGCTCAAGCGTATTTCCTCAGAGACGGAACTGCTCTTAGTGTTATTCAAGCCCTTCTTAGATTTAGCACTCATCATGGAATACCCATTACAATAGTAACAGATCAAGGTCCCGAATTTACCAACCAATTATTCTCCGAATTCACTCGTTTGCATAAGATTCAGCATCATAAAGTTTTAGCTCATTCTCCTAATGACAATGGTATGGTTGAACGCTTTCACTCCACCATTCTTGAACATTTGAGATTACTGAAATTAGAAAAACGTAACGAGCCCGCAGTAAATCTCATGCCATATGCAGTATTAGCCTATAACAGTTCCATACATTCATTTACCAAGTGTAGACCCATTGACTTAATAACAGGACATTTTGACCCTAGAGACCCCCTTAACGTAGACCTGACAGGACACTTACTACAACAATATTTAATAGAGCACAAAAAGCGAATGACACAAGTTTTTGATATAATTAACGAGACATCCTTACATCACAGGACAGAACTTATAGAAAACAGAAATAAAGATCGCGAACCTGAAAAGGAATATAGCCCTGACCATCCAGTCTTTATTAAGAACCCCATGGCTAGTAGACAAAAGTTAGCTCCTAGATTTACACAGGACACAGTACTAGCCGATTTACCTATCCACATTTATACCAAAAAGAAACGTGGCCCTGTTGCAAAGTCCCGTCTTAAAAGAAGCCCTAAAAACGTTGCCTTGTTACAGGATTCTTCCAATTACGACACTGCTCCTCCATCTGACTCAAGGACAAGATGTAACGATTGACACTTTGGACAACGGACCAGGTTTACTTCCCTTTAAATTAGGACCCACAAAAATTATAGCGCATTACCATTCGTTTCTGAACTTCATTAACCTTAGTACTCTAAACTCCCAAATTGAATTAGTAAAATCTCAATTAGTCGATCTTAAGCCTCTACTTAATAATAAAACATTATCATTATATGACCCTCACATAGAACATCTTAACTTAAAACTTATTAGAATTACAGAACAACTGAATACATTTGAGCCGAACCGTCAAAAACGAGGGCTCATTGATGGGCTAGGCTCTGTGATAAAAAGTATATCAGGGAACCTGGACTACACAGACGCGATAAAATATAATAATGCTATTAAAAATATCGAAAATAATATGTACAGTTTAGAGTCGGAATTTAATCATCATATAAGTATTAATAAAGAATGGATTACTCATAGCACAAAAACTATAGATAACCTTACTAAAAATCAGGACAAAATTAATAGCGCTCTTAAAGTTATAATAGAAGGCGATAGTAATCGTGAAAACGACCTAGTAAAAGATGCCCATCTGGCACAGCATCTCATTATCTTAGGAGATAATATCGAGGATTTATCTCAGGAATTATTTAGATTAGAAAATACTTTAGCCTTTATACGTGCATCGAGCACTCCACATTCGGTTATAAGCTTAGATGAACTTAAGAATATGTTAAATAAAATAAGGACCCTATATTTAAAGGACGAAATCCTTGACTTAAGTTATAGGGATTTTTACGATGCACTTAAGTTAGGTTATTTTTATGTAGGTAAGCAGATCACTATTGTAATTAAAATACCGATTGCCTATCCCTCAACCTATGAACTCTATAAACTTTCCATAGTCCCTAATAAGAATAATAAAATCCTAATACCTACCTTACCTTACATAGCAATCTCTATTAATGATTATATGTACATAGAGACAGAATGTCCGAAGGCCAGTTCCTGGTTTCTTTGCGAGCATAAACCTTCTTATCGCATTCGGAGCGACCCAGACTGCGTTCAGCATCTAATCACTAAGCAAGAGCTACACCAGACTTGTGCACCGACTCCAGTGATCCTGACTTCTGAAGCACTCGAACAGCTGGACGATAAACACTACACACTCAACTTTCCCGCTGCAACTAAGGTGAAGATATCCTGTGGGCAAGAACAATATCGTACGCTAAAAGGAAGCTTTTTGGCTATAATCCCGTTGAACTGTTACCTGAAATCTCCAGAACTTACTATAACCAATACCAATGAACACATCAAAGGTCAGGTATTGAAAATGATGGAAATGCCACTGCATGAAAACCTGAACAAGAAGGACGTTTCACCTGTTATTCTACATTCAGTTAATCTTGAAAATCTTCACTCTATCAGCTCTAAGATATCTCTTCAGCATCCTTTAACTCTGAAACAATCTACAGACTTAACCTTATATCATACGACCATTCCCATGTACATCATTTTATGTGGTACAGCCACCGCTCTAATAACGTTGGCCATACGACAACTAAGGAAAACCCGAGATGAAAGTCAAGACAATGAAGGGACAGCATCCACGCCTGAGAGGATTTATGCCATTCCACGAGCGAGAAATATTATACAACCTGCGGAGATAAAAGTTGATCACAGAAACATCTCAGCGACCATCTCAAACAGAGTTCTCGATTAGTCGCCGCTCTTTGGGGGGAGGTGTTACGTGCAGCCATAACTAAGGAATCGCCGACATGCAGTTACCTAGTTATTGCACAGCACACAGGCATCGGGCACGAGGCGCTGACGCCGCGGAACGTGCAGGCATCGGACACCGGATCTAGCACCGAGGCCTTTCGTCACTCTTGGTTCTAACATCGAACATTTGTCACGATAACTTTTAATTCATTTGTAATTTTTATAATTAAATTTTATTAAACATAAATTGTATTTTTTTGCAATCTCCGACTGCAGAGTCTTTAAGTAGCATATACATACTATTATAATGTAAACATATACAAATAACATATATTAACAAATAAATACATTCTAAATAAGTGTTAGCTCTGTTCTATAAGCAACAGGTAGTGATTCTTTAGTTTCTGTTTGAAAGACGCTACTGATGATTTTGGGACTGGGAGGCCGAATCCTAATTATCAAATAAAATTTTGCTCATTGTACTGTTAGATTTAGTTTGGCTTGAAACAGGCTCAAATACAACTTTTGTTGTTATGAACTTAATTAGTCTAAGATCTGGTCTTATCACTTGTTTACATTTCTATGAATAATTTTGCATAATAAAGTTGTCAATTTGGTTTTAAACAACTCCGTGGGAGTTAAGACATCTTCACAGGAATATTATTCTGATAACAACTTCATACTTTCTCTCCTGACTAATTCATAATCTACACTTATGTCTGTTACGTTTTTATTAAAAATAAAGCTTTAGGTTGTGTGTTATGTATTTTAAGTATGTATTTAAGTATAAGATTAAGTTTATCAGTTATTCAGTATCATAACACAAGTTCTTCATCTCAGCCCATTAACGTCCCACAACTGAGCACGAGCCTCCTCTCACATACCAAGGTGCGAGGGTATTGGGTCATACTCCACCACGCGGACCCAGTGCGGATTGGCGGAGGCAGGCAGATTTTTCAAGCCGCCCATTTAGGCCTCTAACATGGCTTAACGACTACCACATTTAGGGATAAGCGGGACCAACGACTTAACGTGCCTTCCGAAGCACGGAAGCGCTCGATATCAAATGACACAGAAACGGTCACCCATCCAAGGACTGACCTCTGTAAACTCTGCCTTTCTTCGGTGATCATTTCCGACCACCGAGCACTGCGGAGCTACGAGCGCTTCAACACAAGTTCTTAATAATACATATCTACTTATTTTGGAACTAAATAAGTGGTGTAAATGTTGGAAAATATTTATTTATTTTTATATAAAGCGCTCGAGATAGGTGGTCGGAATTGATGAACTAAGAAGTCAAACAGAGTATAGAGGTCAGTCTTTGGATGGCTTGGACGGTTTGTGTGGCAATTTTATATTTTTATCGTTTATTAGCCCCGTGCACGTGATCTAGAAGAAGTAGATAATAAAGAAAGAAAAAAAGAAAGTGTTAAATTACAAAATACGAAACCAAAAAATAGCAGCCTCTAACAGGATTAAAACTACTAAACAACTCATTGCGGAATTCAGACGGCAGTAGCTCCATGCTAATGCTTTATAACTGCATAATAACTGCACAATAAATGCATAAAAACAGGAATTCAAAATCTGATTAAACCAGTACGCAGACCCCGGGCTATCCTATCAAGACCTAAGAAGCCCAAGCAATCTTTACCTTGAAGTGATGCACCTGCCGATCAACGGACGAGGCTCTGGTGAACATAACAGTTTCCGGAAAGCCATAGGCTCGCCAGTTATTTCGTGGGACCAACTATTTAATTAGCGAAGTGTGGGCGTATAATATGCCTCTGCCAACCCGAGATGAGTTTCTTGAGGCATTCTTCTCAATCTCGTTACCTATTTGGAAGCCTCGTTAGAGTCACCGACAGACTGACGGTCAATCTCCTCCCCCATTAGAATCACGACAGGCTGACTGCCTGATCGCCCCTATAAGAGTAACCGACAGACTGACAAATCTTGAGAAAAAATCCACAACAGACAGATAAATTGACAAACCTTGACAAATTCTGACAAAGTATCCATTTGCTTTTATTTCCTGATTATAGTACCGCTCATATATCTCTCATTGTTGTTAAGAAGAAAAATTATGGAATTTTCAATTTGTTATAGAAATTTGATGAATCTAAATGATCCTGTAGATCTTCAAGACAATAAAGTATATTTTATTTTATTCCATTCGGGGAAACAGGCGTGAATATATGTATATATCGATACCTCCTAAGTATACTGAGTCAACTAGCAAATTTAGGTATTTTATGATTTTTATATAAATGTATACAATAATCTATGATCTAAATGATAGTGTTGAAAAAAATATTAAAAAGAACAATATTACTGAGATAATTTCGCGTATACTAAATCAATTTCAACATCTGATAGATTCGTACATTATATACTCATTCAACTGACATCGTACCGGTATACGCGGTGTGTGCGGGGGGACGCAACGGCACAAGTGCAACGATGTAAATATAACCAATATATAATTTATAATAATGCAGGAATCGAAGATGCCTTGCAAAACAGACATGAAAATGGTAAGTTATCTTTATCTATATATAAATATAAGCGTATAACTAATATTATAGTATTTTATTCGTAATTATTGTTCACGTCACTGACTACGACGTATACGGATACAAGTACATTTACACCAGTATACGGGGTACAAATTTCATATAGAAAACACATGACTCATCTGGCTGTAATTATGTTCTAATTAAATTGTTGATATAATTGTGTTATAATTTATAACAGAAACAATAAATATTTATTGTGTTAAAATAAATTATATTTTGTATTTTTTACATTTTTTACATGATTTTTTGTGTTTTTAATTTTAAATCTTGTTTTAGAATCTTCATTGCCACCTGGTGCAAATTTTAAATGAGTCAGAGTCGTCAAAGAAGTCAGAAGAGATATCAACATCATCAACTATTGATAAATATTTGATGATGTTGATTTGAATGACAGCGAGGACATATTGCAGAATATTTCTTCTAATGCTTCTATAACATTCCCGAATAATATTCCTTGCTCCTCGCCTTTTGTATTGAATGGTGATAATAGAATTCATATAGAAAACCGATCGCCATCAATTATAGAAAACACCCCAGGTAATTCGCCCATCCAGAATTGGATTACTGAAAATTACTGTAATATACTCCAGTACCATCGCCGTTTATTTCATTTGCTCCATCACCTGTTAATTTCGAGCTAATTGATAGTCCTGCAATAGCCACCCCTGCATATGACATTAATGATGTCTCGTGAGTATGAGCGTCTCATAGCGTAAAACGTCGAAAACGGACTTCCATTGCTAAAAAAGATAAAGGAAGGCTAAGAGAACGTTTTCATAAAAAATGGAAGGATCAGGAGAGGCAATATAATGTTTATAATAGAGGTTTAGAATATGTCAGTAGAAACGGAAGAGTTCATGGTAAGAGAATTATGAAAACTTCTTGCCCTACATCTTGTCGGAAAAATGCAGTAAGAAAATAACAGAAGATATTCGGCAAAGAATTTTTGATATGTTTTGGAATATTGGAAACCACTCAAGACATTGGGATCTTTTAGCAGGGTATGCTGTGAGAGCTAAAAAAAGATTTACTGTGGTTAAATTAAATTTAAAACGTCTTTACACTATTTCCTATTACCTTCCAAGTAGTCAAGGAGATAATATTGAGACCACGAAAATATCGGTTTGCAAAACTATGTTCTTGACAACCCTTTCTATTAGTTTTAATTTTGTTTATATAGCTTTAGAAAAGTCTGACAAAGGATCAGGATTTATTGAAACAGATCAGCGTGGTAGGCATATTAATCATGTTGCGGGACTGTTCGAAAGGGTTACCGCGGCCTTGTTGTTACAGGCTCAAGAAGGAACATGGATGGTTTTTAGTCAGTAAAAGTCTGACACACCCTTCCGCTTCACCCACAGCGAAACCGGTCATTCGATGATTTTCCATCCGAATAAAAAAGGCATATTAATCATCCAAAGATTATTAATGAAGATATCGTTCGCAGTGTTATAGATCACGTTGAAGCAAGACAAAGAGAAGTATGAAGAGCATTTAAAAGAAAAAGAGAAAGCTAGAAAAATGAAAACAGAAGATAAAGAGTCAGCGTTACAAAATAATAAAATCCTTACAGCAGCTTTTGATCTTCAAAAGTGCCCTAATATCCCTCATGGGAACGTAAGTACGTTTTATTATAAACGGAAACTTTCTGTATATAATTTCACGATATTTAATTTGGGATTACGTCAAGGTTATTGTTATTCATGGCATCAACAGACAGCAAAGACAGGCGCAAATGAAATTTCTAGCTGTGTTTTTAAGTTTATAGAGGATACGGTAAGCGAAGACTACAGGTTCTGGTCAGACAACTGTGGAGGCCAAAACAGAAATAGAATTGTTTTCTTATTGTACATGTTAGCTAGTTCGAAGTTTCGTGTAGATATTAGCCATCGCTTTCTAATAGTGGGCCACACTGACATGACATCATGACACTGATTCAAACTAATTTTGAATTTGTTAAACCTTTAATATTTTTATATAATTTGCTAAAGCGATTTATTTTGAGCACTACAATTTTATTGTCTAAGCTTCTTATGTTATTCTTTTTGTTAATATTCATTAACAGAAGTTACCATTTTTAGTTCTTATAATTTTATTTACCTGCAAGAGAAGTCCTTGTTTGTTTTTATTTTTACTGTTTGTTTATTTTTTGAATTTTTTATAATATATTTTTAATTCTAATTTTTTTTATTGAACAAAGACAAGTCCTTGTTTTAGTTATTATTTTAAATGTTTTTTTCTTTCGTATACTTTGATAATACTCTGTTGTCGTTGATTTTTTCAAGTTAAGTCTTTTAGTGAGGCTGAATAATGTTAAAAATATTATGTTCCTACTTAATTACAACGAAAAATACACTGTGATTCTTGAAAATGCGTTGTTTTTGCTTATGACTCTTCCTTTTCTTCCTAGCCTTTACTAATCCCACATTTCGTAAGGTATTAGAAACAAAAATAAACCTCGGTAAATTATATTGGTCCAGTATACGTCAATGCTTAAATGCTATATAGCTAAGTACATTCCTAGTATAATGAGTCAAGTTATGTAATTTAATTATTTATTATGAACTGAGCCAGAAAATCCCATAATTACCAAAAGTAAGGGATGATAATAATAAAATAACAATCCTATATTATAATATTTTGGCGTAAACCATGAATTTTGGTGTACAACGTACATGAATATAAGTGGTAGTTAAACCATTGTACTATTGAGTTCCGCCGGCGTATACCGAGCTATGTACATAAAATATAATTTAAAACAAAAATCAGCAAAAACATTTCATACCAAAAGAAAAGCTTACCATATTTATTAAAAAAAACATTTAATTTACTCTGATTAAGATAAATTTCATAAAAATATAAGCGATTTGTCTTAAAATCGCTCTCCTACAAAATTACTATAATGTTAGTTGACTCATTATACGTAGGAGGTATCGATATGATGATGATGACCACTGAACAACTCAATATTTATCCCTAATATATAGCTACAAAGCGAAGCGCTCGTAGCTCTGCGGTGCTCGGTGGTCGGAAACGATCACCAAAGTACAGCAGAGTTTACAGAGGTCAGTCCTTGGATGGGTGACCGTTTGTGTGGCATTTGATATCGAGCGCTTCCGTGCTTCGGAAGGCACGATAAGCCGTTGGTCCCGGTTATCACTAAATGTGTTAGTCGTTAAGCCACGTTAGACGCCTAATGGGCGGCTAGAAAAATTCTAACAGCAGGACGCCATACACCTGCCTCCGCCAATCCGCACTGGGTCAGCGTAGTGGAGTATGACCCAATACCCTCACACCTTGATATGTGTGAGGAGGCTCGTGCTCAGTAGTGGGACGTTAATGGGCTGTGATGATGATATAGCTACATTCTTCGTCAGCAACATAGGCTTTCTTCCACTCGAGTGTCTGTCACATTATGTGGAATCCGAACCCACCACCATAAGACTAAAGTATAGGTATACCTACTGACCTTCGCAACACATCTTTCTTCTTATTACTTGTTTTATTATAGATACTCAAGCCTCACAAGAATTACTTGATATCTGGACAACGCATTGGCTATATACTTAATAATAATAATAATAAAGCCTTTTATTCAGATCACTTAGTACAATGCACAGATTTAAACTAATATTTGTTGCTTAGTTATCTTTCCTAGATCTGTTTGCCAATCGGCAAAGGCCTCCTCCAACCTTTTCCATTCCTTTCTTTCTTGAGCCACTCTGTTCCATGTGACTCCTGCCACTTGTCTAACGTCATCGTCCCACCTTTTCTGTGGTCGGCCTCTCTTTATTTTGCCTTCCCTTGGGTACCACCATGTCACCCTTTTGCTCCATTTATCGTGTCCTCTATATACTTAGCAAAAAGATATTTGTAAAGCCTTAATTGATTAATAATAGCAGTATGATACTTTTAACCGCAGAACCGCGGATTTATTTCCACAGGAAAATACTTTACCACGCAGACGAAGCCACAAACGATATATAGTCCCAAAAAATTACATAATTAAACACCTTCCCTCATAAACTTTACCCTTTTGGAATATTTTCGCCAGCAAATTAACGCGAAATAGACTGAAGAATAAAGAAAGGTACTTCTCAATCCCCTAATTAAAACGCTGTCTCATTCAGCCCGCCCCTTTCATTCCAAATGTGAGGTGGATTTACAATTCATGTCCTAATTAATAATCTTTGAGTGCGCGGAATTTTATAAGAGTTCGACCGCAATAACTTAGAAAGGGAACTCAAAGTGTCGCCTCTGAAATTACTTAACGGGTTAATGCTTGAGCGCTGTAAAGTTAAAGTGAGTAGGTATTTTACGTGGGGCTTAAAAATATAGGGTTCCAGAGTTAGTCTGTTTTCACTTTTGTTTTTTTATGATGTACAACCATAATTTTAATGGAACACTTAATGGTAACTAAAAGTCGTTTTCACATGTTAAATGAAAATTCCTCAAACCTAAAAGAAATATTTATAATATAGTTTAAGTTATAAATGGTCATGCAACTACTGTTTTAAATTAGTTTAACTTCATTATCATCAGTTCAGCAATTTGACTCCCACTGCTGAACATAAGCCTCCCCAATTGCTTTCCACATTGACCGATCTTGTGCCGCCTGCATCCACCGGCTCCCCGACGCCTTAACCGGTCCATCGGGTGGGAGGCCCCCCTCTACTACATTTGCTGAGTTTGACATACTCATATATAATTGTTTTGCTAACGTTTGCTTAAAGTATATGTACTATTATAGAATAAGTCAAAATTTGGAAGCTCACGCAATCTCTGGTCAGTATACCTAAACAGAACAAATAGTTGTGTACTTAAATAATAAATAAATAATAATAAATACGGGGATATGTCTTGGTCTAGTAAAATTTTATGTGGAACGTATTTTCAAAAATAAAGTAATGTTTATTTAATATAACTTTCAAATCCCACAGAACTAGCTATGCTTACTTTTGGGTAGTTTTAAACTATCAAAAGTATGTTTGTTAATAAATAAATAAGTGATACTATACTATATACGACCGATATGTCGTGGTGATTCGCTCCTGAGGTAGTGGTATCGGTTTTATATGATATTTGTGTGCATGATCTTGAATGTCTGGGTGTTTTCTATGTGTAGGTACTGAGTATATTTGAATAAAAATAAAGTTAGTATGTATGTTTGTTTATCCCTTTTCTAGTATACAGATCACAATATTTAATGAAACTTATCTCGGAACTAAATAGTAGTAGTAATTGTAAATAAATAAATATTTCGTGACAACTGTACCAATCATTTAATTCCAAGATAAGTATCATTAAGAACTTGTAATATTTATTTATATCAAAAGAGTCTACTAATACTAGAGCTCTTTTTAAAGTTCGTGTGCTCTGCCTACTGCTTTTCTGTTCTCTTCTTTGCGTCGGGTTGTCTGGAAGAGATCGCTTTTAGCGATAAGACCGCCTAAATTGGCCTTAATTTTTTTTTAAATATTGTAATCTGTACCTAGTTTTTAAGTTTCTTGGTCAATAACGAGTATATCTATATATTTATCTATATTACTTTTGACATTTGAAAAGACTGAAGTTATTCGAATTCGTGCAGCTTTGCTTTAATTGTGACGAATTGGATGCTTCGATGCGCTTCAACTCTGCCCTAGTAAAATTGACCTGAAAGCGTAATATGGTCCTAGTAAAAATTAAAAGTAAAAAGTTATTTATTTCATAAACTATTAAATAGCACTTGTAAACTATTTTTTTGCATGTAAGTGAATCTAAGCTTCGTGATTTCATTGTAGTAATAATTAGTTTTAATTTATTTATATTTTGTTTTGTTTTATTACTTTACTGTATTTCAATAAACTTGGAATTGAGCCATCATCAATACATTGATAAAAAATAAAGGCCAACTGAGAGATGCCCTGAAAGAGGGAGAAGAAAAGAAAATGAGAATTTATGGGACTGGTTTTTTTTTAAAATAAGTTTTGTCACAGGCTTCTATCCTATTAATGCAAAAGCTCTTGTCACCACTGTACTAGGTGTTCGGAAGCGATCAATAAGGTTAAACAAAGTTCATAAAGGTCACTTCTTTTAAGAGTGACCTTTCGTGTGGCATTTCATATTGAGTGCTTTCATATTTGTAAATATAATTTATGAGTGTCACTCTTAGAGCTGGAACTGCCTCCGACATAACAGGAAAATGTTACATAGGATTTAGTAAATGTATTTAATAAGTAGTTGTATCAAAAAAGTATTCAGTTAATATTTTGGTAAAATTTCAATACTATACCAAATATTTATGTCTGTCTGTGTATTTATCTACGTATGTGGGTGTCCTCAATATTTACAAGAAAAAGTATATACCTGTTTATAACGATCTCTAGTTACCATGGGGCTAGCGAAACGAAGCTAAGAATGTCGAGTAATATTCGTATTTTATAAGTTATTAAATATTACACGATTATATCATAATATCCTTGTAGATATTAAACAATATTTACTGCTTTAATATAAATATTCAACACCATATTATGGTGTTCAACTACTAAAGATCTTAGAAACCAAAGCCAACCTGACCTGTAACAAGGGCACCTGCCGATTAACGGACAAGGTTCTTAAAAACATAAATATTCCCGTTAACCGACAGGCTTGTCACTATGAGGGACCAATAATCTATATTTGGCGACATGTGGGCATTTGATATGCCTATATCTGCCTGTCTCTTTGGGAAAACAGGCGTGAATGTATGTATCATATAAATCTTAGTAGTAAAAATAAAACGATCATATAACAAACTAGACAGTATACTAAATTGCGCATTACATTCGTAAGCATTTAATAACAGTTGTATTTATAAGAAAAAAGATTAGGGTAAATGTTACTGAATTCCATAAAGATTCATATATCTGTTAGACAAATGAAATGCCAAGCACAATCTGACAGAAAGAAAACGTTGCGACGTTTGATCTCGTAATTAAATGTGTCTCTGCCTCCTTTTGAGGCTGTCCTTTTACGTCAAAGTCAAAGTGAAAGTGATAGCAAGACCTAATGTAATGGCTCTAATGTAGTAGAGCATTATTTAAGCAATAGTTTAAAGAGCTAGTTAAATATTATTAAAATCCTAGCCTTAAACGTTCTATAAAAATTTAAAAAAAATTAGTTCCAAAATAAGTTTCATTAAGAACTTGTGTTATGGATACTAAATATCGTATTAACATAAATAAATACTTTTTTTATAATTTAATTAATTTAAAATGAAATGAAATATAATTGTAACACAATGATTGACGTGAAATAATAATACCATTGTTTAAATGCTTAATAAAAATGAACAATGAATGTTTACAATGAAAACTCGATTTAAAATTTAACGCCATTCATTGCAAGCACTCTTGCAGCGAGTCTCATGTTCGCACTTTATGTTATTAAATAACTTCTCATATAAATTTGAAATACATACACAATTTGGACATTTGTGCATATTTAGAATACAAGACACAGATGTGTATATGTTACCGGCCAAACCCGATTTTAGAAATAAATTGTATGGCCTAGTCCAAACTAATTTAGGTGGGCTGCAACTATTATCATATAAAAAGTCTTTTTTTTTTACTAACACTAGGCTAAGAACATTGTTACTAGCAAAATATGGAATTTCTGAAATAAAAATTTATTAATATGATATTATTATAATACTAGTTTGTCCTAAAATCGGATTTGGCCGGTAACATGTATACAGTGTAGTTGTAAGTGTGAAAGTGCCGTTCAAGTTTCAATTTAAATGATCTAGGTTTGTTGGAGTTCCGGACAGGTGGCGGCAAGTCGTTCCAGCATTTCGAAGCAGCATAGCGAAAACTGCCCCAAAATGCTGCAGTTCCCCGTCGTGGGCACTATAGACGTGGTACTATTCTGATTTTTCTTTAATTAAAAGCAAGCTTATGAAATAGATATACATACATACATTCACGCCTGTTTCCCCGAAGTGGTAGGCAGAGGCATATTATACGCCCACACTTCGCCAATTATATAGTAGGTCCCACGTAATAGCATTTTGCAGCTTATCGGACACTGTAATGTTCGCCAGAGCCACGTCCGTTGATCGGCACCACTTGCGGTTGAGGTTGGCTTAGACTCTTAGGTCTTGGTAGTATCGCTATGCATCCCAAAATGCAAATAGATATATAAATATATTTAAATAGATATGAAGGTACTATTAATTCCGAAAAGAAGTGAGGCAAAATGAAAGCGAGAATTGTTATTGAGCAGTTTATGGTAGTTATCAATTAGGTAAGTGATGGGAATAATTAGGTGTTGAGAACAGTATCTAGCCCACGCATTGTAGGTACTCGCTGAATTACCTTCTTAGTACGGGTCAAAAACAAGTTCAAAAGATGGATACAGCCATGTAGTTTAACTTTCACAGGACCAACGATTCACAGGACCAACGATTCACATAACCTAACACGCATTTCCACAGTTAAGGTGTCTCGTATTCGATACAACATCTTAAGTCTATAAAAACAGTTCCGCATTATTTTTAAAGACATGCCCTTCAAACTATAGACGGCCGTCCACAATAAAATCTAGATTGCGAACGTCTGTTAAACTATTACGTAGTAATTGAAGACGACGTAAATTACCATGGAAGTGGATTAACGAAAGCGTTTATGATTGGCGAGTGAAAGGAAATGTTGAGAGCGAGAAACCGCATAAGTTCAATAAGATTTTGGAGAAGAGGCTTGTCAAGAGTACCCTAAACTGACGGGAGTGCATAAGAAGGCTACTAAGTGTAGATGAAGTGAGGCTTTCATTGTGAGCCAGGATCGCAGCAAGTGGAAGGATGTAATCTCTGCGAGAACAAGGCGTCAAAATAACATATTATGTGTATCCTGTATGATAGGATATGTGTATATAATATATATGCGTGCTTGCTGTTTGCCGACCACTTGCCGTTGAGTGAGTGCCGCGAAAACAAATAAATCATCACATATAGAACACGAATAGACAAGCCTTAAATTGAAATAAATTTAAATTTGGAATTCCTAGCCAAACGCCGAATTTTTGAGATTAAAGTGGCCAGTTCGATAAAACGCCAATTTCATATATAAGGACCTAATACTTATTTGATTCTTTACATGTAATTTATGCAGGTGACTAAAAACATCGACCAAAGTCAAGCCTTAAGCCACTGAGGTTTACTGTAATGGTTATTCTACGCTTACATTAAATTTACGGGTCAAATTTATTTTATTTGTTTAACTTCTCACAAATTAACCCGGACCTCTTCTTTAAAATTTAGCAGAGAGGGATGACACGAGGTTCGTCACACCCGACCTTCGCTCCAAAGTAAGTGAGTTCAATTCCGACACCGCACATAAAATCCAACCTCTTCATCTTTATCTTATATAAGCCCTTCTTAGTTTACTACATAGATGACGCAAAGAAAGATTGTCCCGGGACAGTTATTTATTTCAACATTAATTTAAAAGCATTCTTTGCCAAGAGAGAGAACACAATGTCAGACTTGTCCAAGTAATAAATAAATCTTGTAGTTCATACAGTAAACATTTCGCTTTTGTTCTGCTAAATTAAACTTGTCTGGTTGGTTAGAAAGGGTCGCAATTATCTTGGAAACTACTGGCTATATTCATCTATTGAATAGTGACGAGACCATACAGGTTCCAATATATATCCTAGCATTATCCCAGTTGCCCTAGACATAAGCTTAGGACCCAGGGTCTGCTCACAGGTTCAACCAGATTTGACTGAACCAGTTCAACCAGTTATGACGTGGAGCGACTGTCGTCTGACCTCCGCAACACAGAGGGAAACATCATTCTATGGTTAAACCAGCGGTCAGTCTTTTAGAAGGCACTGACTTCCTAATAACGACTGCCATAGGTGTTCATGACAGCCGGGACCAACGGCTTAACGTGCTTTCCGAGGCACGGAGCAAGCGATAATAATTATTACAGGTTCCAATATACATGCTATTAATATCATTATCTTAACCTAGCCTTTGAAAGCTAAATGACCGGTCATATTCGCTGATGACTTCGTATAAAGTCTACTGCTAAACATACTTCGCAGCCATATAAAGCTTAATGCTGAATGCAGTCTCCCAATAATTTTTCACGTTTATCGAGCTTCAGCCGACTGCATCCACCGGATTCTCGCCGTCTTGACCAGATCTGTTGATCTCTTTTAAATCATCATCTCATCTCAGCCACTACTGAGCACGAGCCTCCTCTCGCATACCTGCGAGGATATTAGGTCATACTCCACCACGCGGACCCAGTGCGGATTGGTGGAGACAGGTGTATGGCATCCTGCTGTTAGAATTCTTCTAGCCGCCCAATTGGGCCTTTAATATGGCTTATCCTTGAAAGTTCATTAGCTTGCTTAATAGACTATGAGATATAAGAGCTCTTTTGAGATAAACTTGAATAAATGATTTTGACTTTGACTTTGACTAACGACTCCACATTTAGTCATAACCGGGACCAACGGCTTAACGTGCCTTCCGATGCAAGCAATCGCTCGATATCAAATGCCACACAAACGGTCACCAATCGAAAGACTGACCTCTGTAAACTCTCTCGGTGATCGTTTCCGACAACCGTCACCGCGGAGCTATGAGCGCTTCAATACGTCTCGAATAATACTGATAAAAAAACAAGAAAAAAATATCCAAAGACTAACGAATGTAGTCGTTAGCCAATCAGCGCTAATGTCTTAGCAAAAATCAGCCGCAGTTCGTGATTATCCTAAAAGAAGACAAGAGGTTCGACATGGCAAAGATTACCAATTATTCTACGAAACAGTCGTACGTACAGCAGTATATAATTCACATGTTTAATAGAATAGTGACTTAACTCAAAAAATACGAATTTTGGGACATCACAGAAGAAGATCTTTTAAAGAATACTTGTCCTACTTGTAAGCGCATTAAATTGATACTGATTTATTAATTAGTAATTCTGCTTGTGTTTTGAACTTTTAATTAACATTGAATCGATCTCAGTAAGAAATAGAAAGACGGTATAAGTACGTAATTTAAACCTGACCTATCTATTAATGGGTAGATGTTCCTTTAAGCATGCATATGTCGGAGGCAGATAGTAGAATGCGATGTTTTACAAGCTTTAAAATATTTACAGCGAACCGTAAAAGTAAATCATAACAACAATTTAATTTAATTATTTATATTATAGTTATAGCGCAATGTATCATTTCATGGACAAAAAACTTTGTACTAATAATATTTAACTTTGTCAAAAGTTTCCACATAGAAGTGCACTTTTCCTATTAAACTTTCTGCCGGGAACAAGACTTGGACTCTTTGCGCAATTGCAAAATGGTTTTCATAACTTATGAATCCTTTGTTAATATTAAGCGTTTCCTTTTTTCACCTATTAACGGTAAGAATTTTATGTATTTTTCTAATATAAGATGGAATGAGCTAGGAAAAGCGGTGGTGACTAAAGCGAAAATTGAACTCACGACCTTTTAATAACCGGACCACTGCTCTAACTACTGAGACATCGGGAGTAGTCCTGGTATCTACGATGGAGACTCTGAATTTTTCTGACCATCGTTACCTTAAACCAGAAACGGTACTTTTCCATTTACTGAGCCTGAGCTTCAGATATATCAATATCACAATCCACCACTCTGGACTGCAGCGAATAAAAATATTTAGACATTCAACAGGGTCACCTATACAGTTCTACATTGACAACTCGACTGACCTTTTTTATTACGTCGGAAACAAAATGCATATACGCACAATCTTCCAGCCAAAGATAGATCGAACGGTTGTGTAAAATTCACCAGCAGAACCTTTTCCCCAGCGGCTCCTTCCTCGGCCCACCCACCACGTCCAGGTGGAGACCAGCCTTTTTTTTATTCTATTTACGTCGGTAACAAAATGCATTTACGCACTGTCTCCCGGCCAAAGGAGAACCGAGAGAGGTGTGTGGGTCTCACCACCAGCAGATACGACCGCCAGCAGTAATACCCACTTAAAATCTTCCGACTACGCCCGCCGCTGGTTGAGAAAGAGACGGGGCGCCAGTACCTGTGTTGCAGCTCTGACACCCCGCCCGCGGCCAACGTCCCCCAGACCAAAACCGGGAGGACCTCCTCAGAGAGACGCAGTGGACGCGCCCCTCCTACCTCCTTGTGCGGCCATAACGTGTGTGGCCGATTTCTCGGAGGGTCCATGGTCCCCCTGCCCCCGCTGCCTAAAACCGTCCTGGCGCTGCTTGACGGGTCCTCCTGGACTCCAAGCTTCAGTCTAGGGCAACTAATTTTGAAACTATGATGGGAAGTCGTTATGCTGTATATACTTATAAGTAAATAGCACAGAGCAAAGAACCTCTTTAAATTTAATTTTATGCGTACAGAAATAAACTTGTTGTCAGGAGTTTTATTAAAATTTTAACGTCTGCTGCTGCGTAGAATGTCAGCATTAATATTTCACACAGCTTAATGCAACGAGCAATATTCAGCGTTCATTACGGAGTACTCGCGTCGACGAGTGGTGTTTACGGTTCCTTGTTCACGTTTTAAATGAATCATTCTTGTACATTTTTATTTGCGGGTACTTGATCCTAATTGCATTTTCAATTGCTTATTATCATCTCGCTGCTATTGTCGTTATCAATGCCAAAAGTTTAAAGTCAAGTTTGGCTCAATAAAACTCTTATGAACATCTATTTAAAGTTTATAGGGCTCCTACCAAGATCTGAGAGTCGATGAGGATCCTGGGTTTGATTCCCACACAGGACAAATCTTTGTGTGCATGAACATGAATATTTGTTCTCGTTAGGGTGTTTTCCTATGTATTTACAAAAACATATATGTTTATCCGTTGTTTGGTTTCCATAACACAAGTTCTTAATGATACTTATCTTGGAACTAAATAATTATTGTAATTTTCAGAAAATATTTATTATTTATTTTATTTTATACGCCCACACTTCCAATGACATTGTCGATCCCACGTAATAACCCACGTAATGGTGGCGAGCCTATTGCTGCTTGCCGAGATCAGGGGGCCGCCGAATTCGATGGATTACCGGTAATCCATCTAGATCAAATTTAGTTTACGTTCATTAATTCGTACCGGGGAATCTGCCGGCAGCCACCTCTCATTCATGACCTTCAGTCCGTGACAGACCAATAGGTAAATGGAGAACGCCATTTTGTTTCGATTTCCATGAGTTCGGCGGTTCGACAGAATCAATTCGAAATCCATTTTGCCTTATAATCGATTGCCGTCGAACTCGGCGGTAGGCCCCCTGTTACGTTCACCAGAGGCTCGTCTGTTGATCAGCAGGTGCACCACTTGCAGGTGAGGTTGACTTGGGCTCCTTAGATGTTGGTAGAATCCTTAGACACCCCTATTCCATAGCATCTATAAAGTAATTGTAAGTCAAAAGTGAATTTAAATAAGGAATGAAGTGATAAGGGTTGAAGCTGGTATAAAAGAAAATATAGTGACAAGAATTGAGAAAGGTATGCTTAGATGGTTTGGTCATGTTGAGAGGATGAATGAAAGTAGATTAACGAAAGTGATTTATGATGGACAAGTAGATGGAAGTGTTGGGAGGGGAAGACCACGTAAGACCTTCCATGACCAAATACAAAAAATGTTAGAGAAAGGGCAGGTCAAATGTATCATAAACCGACGGGCGTGTATGAGGAGGTTAATGAGTGTGAATGAAGCTAAAAGTGTGTGCCAAGATCGTAGCAAGTGGAAGGATGTGATCTCTGCCTACCCCTACGGGAAAGAGGCGTGACATTATGTATGTATGTATATATGAACTTAAAATCGAATAAAATTCCTATGATCTCGCTCATTCCTCAACAACTACGCCAATAAACTCAGCTCCTAAAATAAGAAAAGTCAACACTATAAGCTTTAGCAAAAACCCCAGCACATATTAGTGCACATGGAGAATTCTGCGCGGTTTCATTTAATTACCAAGGGAGGGCGATGAAAGGATTCCTCCCGTCGGTAATTAGTTAACTGGGTCAGGAGGCTTGAAGGGCGCCTGTGATGGTTACCAGTGTGGTAATGTCACACATTTCGACTATCTATACTAATGATATAAACTAGTGGGAAATCCGCAAAAATTCGTTAACTTGAGATCGTTTTTCAATATTGAGTAATTTTATTAAACGGTTATTTATGGAATTGAATTACAGAATGAATACGCTTTGTTATTTTTCGGAGTTTTATTTGGACCTTTTTTTTGGTGGGTTCGTATTTTAAAGGACTGATATAAACAATTAAAAAAAAATACTGACTAATCTTATATTGTATTGAAAAGATTACTTTACCTAATATGGTGTTTATATATGCATATTTTTTTTTAAAAGGAAATAAATGTTAATAATAAAACAAAATAAACAATATTAAGAATAGACTATTCATGATTCAGATAGTCCTTCGTTTGACAGGTATTTCTAAGTAGGTACATACATACATATATAACGCCTGTTATCCCGAAGGGGTAGGCAAAGGCATTATATACGCCAACACTTCGCTAATTATATAGTTGGTTCCACGTAAAGGTGGGAGCCTATTGCCGTTTGCCGGGCACTGTTATGTTCGCTAGAGCCTCGTCCGTTGAGTTGCACCACTTGCAGGTGAGGTGGGCTTGGGCTCCTTAGGTCTTGGTAGAATCCCTGTACACCACTACTACTACTACAATACTACTCCCACGGAGGAACAGGCGTAAATGTATGTGTGTATCTACTTTATTTTACCATCATCTTCATCTTATTTCTAAGTCAGAAGGATAATTAAGACGCTGTTTTTAATTATAATTAAAAAGTATATGAACGAAATAATATTTAATGGTGTGCGTAACCGACATTCCGAGGAAACTTCAAAATAAGATCTAACTAAAAGATCTAATTTTAGAGTTTTCTCCGAATCTCGGTAACGAATTCTACGAATTGACATCTTCATTAGCATTTGACAGAAATAAGTCGGTGGCTACTCATAATTAAAAATGGTCCCAGTGGTCCGCAGTAAATTGCTGGCTGCTTTTTGAAGCCTCCTTAGAGTCACCGACATACTGACTGTCGGACAAACCCCTCCCCCTTAAAAATCACTACAGGCTGACTGGGGGAACGAATCGTCTCTTTCTAAATGATGGTCCACCAATATCTTCTTTATTGTTGTAAAATTTATACAAATACAAATTACAAATTCAAATTATTTATTCAATATCTGTTTTTTACAATTTCTGTGTTATAATTGAGGATTTCTTTTAAGTAAGCAAATACTTGTGTCAGATATTCCCGTTCTCCATTGAGGTGATGTACTCAAAACAGACAATTAATTTTAAGGAAAATAATATTAAAAAAAAAAAATTAAACATATTTATAATTAAAACAAATTACACAACGTTTTGGGTAAAAATTAGTGTTGCCCAAATGCAAGAACAAGACGAGACTTAGCCAGTCTTGGTCTTGGTCTTGCGCCAATACACCTGGTCTTGGTCTTGGTCTTGCGCTCCCAGTCTTGGTCTTGGTCTTGGTCTTGCAGCAAGACTCTTGCAAGTCTTGCAATTACCTATTAGTCTATTACTATTTGTTAAAGTTTACTTTAAATCTTAGAAAAACGTATTAGAATTGGAACATTGTGAGCTTGAATTAACATAGCCATAGCAAAGATCAAGCAGATTAATAACTAACTGAAGATTTGATAAGAAATTCGAAAAATCAACTGACCTATATGTCGTTTTCCATGGAAAGAAGTAACTGTTTCTTAATAAACATTTATGATTTATAAGCTTACATTTGCTAAAACATGTAAAAAAACAAATTAATTACAATAACTTGACTGTATTTTAAAGAAGAATACTTATCTGTCTAGAAAGAGATTGAACCCTCAACTTATAAGAAATTTAATAAAAGAGTTTTACGATTTATCATTTATTTGAATAAAAAATAAAATACAACACAAATCAACAGCTTTATCATTAGGTTATGATACTTTATATCAATTTTTTGACCAAGAATTAATACAAAGTAACCATCTGGCTGACTCATCACTTAACCTATTTCTATGTTTTCTAATTACTAATGATGCTTTAGAAAATAACCTCTCAGCAGGTACTGAAGTTGCAGGTATTGAGAGAAAATCACGGGCCATTTTCGATAAAATCGTATACTCTGTCTCATGCGTCCTCCACCAATCTAAAATGTCTTCCGAGCTGGCAGTTCTTGGTTTTCTCAGGTACTCCTCCAACTTGTCTATCACTAAGCCTTGAAGACAAGATCCAGATGACGTCGAGGGACATTCATAGAGTTTATCAAAGTCTATTACGTCTTCATCTTCATCACATACTTTATTTTCTTTTTCTGGTAATTCCAGAGATTTGTTCAGTGAGTGTAGACTTTTATATTCTTCATAAAGTTCATTGAACTTGCGCAGACTTTCTGTTTTAAGTTGCTTCCCCCACATTGTCAGGTCAAAAGTCTGAGCCTTATGCCTTGGGTCTAAAATTAAAGAAGTACAATAAATCCAGTTGCTCTTCTTGTAATGTTTAAGCATTTTGTCTCGAGCTGCTTGGAAAGCTATAATGAGCCTTTCATCCACTTCAGATCAATTAGGTTTCTCATCTAACTATGGATTCAATTTTATCTAGCAAGAGATTGAATGATACAATGACTAGCGGTAATGTAACATATTTGTCTCCACCAAGTTTTGTACTTAAAAGTTTAAAGTTTATTAGAAATTTATGTAATTTTTCGAGTACCTGCCATTCATTAGCTGTGATTTGAAAATCATTTAATTCGGTGACAGAACTGCACAATATGTCAATGCCCGCTCTCACTTTTAAACCAAATCCAATCATATCATGTGTGGAATTCCATCTCGTTGGACAGTCAAGAATGGCATTTAGATTTGATGGCACGCCAGCTGCTTTACAAGCAGACTGAAACTTCTTCTTCACTATCTCACTTCTTTTTATTTTACTGGAAATACTGCGTAACTTTGTTACAGATGTACGCGAGTCAGCAATATTTGGTGCAGATTCTTCATCTTCCTCATCCTCAGTTTCGTCTGCATAGTCTTCGTACTGCTGATCTTGCGCGTTAGTGTCAGACTCACAGTGTAATGCTAAGGTCTTTAATAAATCTTGTACACCAAGGTTTAAAATGTGAGCAAAGCACCGGAAATGTTGATTGTCTGAATCAAAGTGTGGCGGCAGCTGTTTGCCCAGTTCATACATAAATTTGGTATTTGCAATTGCGTTGTCGACCGTGATACCTTGTATTTTATCAATTATGCCATATTCCAATAAACATTCATGGAAAATCGTTGCAATATCTTCCCCAGTATGTCGACCGCGTGATGGTATAAAATCAAGAACTACAGATTGATACTTCCATGCGTTGTCTATATAATGAATAGTAACCCCGTAGTAACTCCTACCAGCAATTGACGTCCACCCATCAATGGTAAAAGACATTTTAGATGATAATTGTTGAAGTCATAACTATGCATGCACTCAGTTTGATTTTAATAGATATTTTTTTATTCGCTATGTTTATGGTATTAGTCGTAATGCGCATAGGTCCAGTTTTTCATATTCTTTGATACAGTTTTTTGCGTCTCATAGAATTTCTAAGCGTACCTACCTATACACCGAACTGTTACACCTAACTACTCAGTGAAATAGCGCTAAGTCCTAGCTGCAAGACGCAAGAGTCTTGCAGGCTATGTCTTATTCTTGCTCAAGTCTTGCACGGTCAGTCTTGGTCTTGGTCTTGCTCAAAATACGCGGTCTTGTTCTTGGTCTTGGTCTTGCAAAAACGCAAGAACAAGACCAAGACTGCAAGACCAAGACTGAATTTGGGCAACACTAGTAAAAATACGCGCGCGTGAGTAAATGTGCGTGCGTGTGAGTGTGCGTGCATGTGTGTGTGTGTGTGTGAATTTATTTATCATTCTATTACTATTTTATTTCATTAAATTTGACGAAACTAAATGATCCTGTTGATTTGAATGATGTTGAATGAGACAATTAAGTACGTATATTTTTATTAGAAGTTATCCTAGCAGCTCCATGGACGGTAGTCGATATTTTTTTGCTACAAATATATTATTTCAAAATCATTCTAGCATTTACCCCCATTAAAAAAATATAAAACATTACCTGACAATTACACCAATTATTTAATACCAAGATAAGTATCATTAAGAACTTGTGTAATGTTTACTAAATAACATACTTAAATCTTTTTTTTTGTAAATGCATACCTACTTAATATACATAAAAAAGAACCAGACCAGAACAAATATTCACCTTCATGCACAGAAAAATCCTGAAATCCATGGGAATCGAACCCATGACCTCAGGAGCGGAGAGCAGGTATACTCGCCACCACACATATCGGTAGTCAAAACCATTTCGCCACTTAACTACAGTTTTAATCTAACTCATATGATTTCAGTCATGATATAATTCAATAAAGACTTTTCGCAAAGTAAGGAACGCAATCGTTAAGTACATAAACGACAAAAGGGAAATTCAGCAAAAATACCTATTTATGATAATCGGCTTTACAGTCATATCGTCATACCGCAGGCCACGAAATATGCGTATTTTGATTTCGTAAGCGTGTGCCAATAACTTATGATCATTTTAATAGTTAGGTATTTGTGTAAAAAATAATCAAGACTAATTGATTGTTATTTGAAGACCGATATGGCGTGGTGGTCAGTATAGCTGCACTTCACTTCAGAGGTCTTGAGTTCGATTTCCAGACAGGACAAATCTTTGTGTGCATGATCATGATTATTAGTTCTGTTCACGGTGTTTTTCTATGTATGTTAAGTATGTATTTACAACACAAAGTATTTAAGTTTGTTTATTCATTCTTTAGTATCCTCCACTCCTACTCACTCACTCAGGGTCATACTCCACCACGCTGACCTAGTGCGGATTGTCGGAGGCAGTTGTATGGCGTCCTGATGTAAAAAATTTTCAAGCCGCCCAATTAGGTCTCTAACATGGCTTAACGACTATCACATTTAGTGATAACCGGGATTAACGTGCCTTTCGAAGCACGGAAGCGCTCGGCATCAAATGCCACACAAACGGTCACCCATCCAAGGACTGACCTCTGTAAACTCTGCTTTACATCGGTGATCGTTTCCGACCACCGAGCACCGCAGAGCTACGAGCACTGGTCTACACATCACACTCACACTCCACATCTGATGAACCTGGTCACCGCGGTCTGTAGCCGCATAACCCGTGGGTTTGAAATTATTCGAAAGAGTTACCACGGCCTGAAACATAATAATGAATGGTTTGTATTCAGTAAAAGTCTGTCACACCCTTCCGTTCCACTCACAGCGAGAGGCAGTCATTTAATAATTTTCCATCAGAAAAAAAATCTATAGACGTTTGAAATATCTGTCATAAGCATATTGCCAACTTTTTAATAACATATGCAATTTAAAAAAAGCCCCATTTTAAAATACCTTTTGAAATCCTTTCCAGGCAGTTCATTCCACACCCTTTTGTTTTACTTTTATCTCGTAAATTATCGAAACACGACGGTATATAAAAAAAAAATTAAAATATTGTGTATAGGGATCCTACCAAGACCTAAGGACCCCAAGACAACCTCACCTGCAAGTGGTGCACCTGCTGATCAACGGACGAGGCTATGGCCAATATATCAGTGCCCAGTAAGCGGCAATAGGCTCGCCACCTATTAAATAAATAATAAATATTTTTCCTGACAATTAAACCAATTATTTAGTTCTAAGATAAGAATCATTAAGAACTTGTGTTATGGATACTAAACAACGGATAAACATACTTAAAACCTTTTTTTTGTAAATACATACTTAATATACATAGAAAAACACCCAGACCAGAACAAATATTCATGTTCATGCACACAAAGATTTGTTCTGTGTGGGAATCGAACCCACGACCTCTCGAGTGAAGTAGTAGATATGCTGACCTCCACGCCATATGGGTCGTCAAACCATACGTGGGACCAACTATATAATTGGCGAAGTGTGGGCGTAAAATATGCCTCTGCCTACCCTTTCGGGAAACAGGCGTGAGTGTATGTATAAAGTTATTTATGTAAAAATATTGTAAAATCGATGAAAATTTATAACGATAACATTATTGGAAGATCGCTCTCCGGACGGATAGCTCCATGAAGAGACAGATGAGGCACAATAAATCAGAACATGTTGCGTGACGTCATAATTTTCATTTCCCGCCATCGCGCGAAGGATGTGACGTGATATGACGCCCGGTAATGCCTGTATTTATAAATTTGTAGCGACTCGTATGTTTTTGTTATATTCGAGCTACAATTTCCAGAAAAGCGATATATTTGTTTACTTTTGATTGTACATTGAAATTTCGAAGGCACGGGCGGACGTTAATACTTCTCTTTTTTGACTTCGAGGTAAAATTAGAGTAGTGTGATACTACAGGTGTATAAGTAAAATGTAATCTAATTTAGTTTTTTTATTATTTACTACATATATATATATAATATCACTGTTTGTCTGTTTCCCCGAATGGGCAGGCAAAGACATATTAAATAAATAAATAAATAATTCTGACACACCTATTATTTAGTTCCAAGATAAGTATCATTAAGAACTTGTGTTATGGATACTAAACGGATAAACATACTTAAATACTTTTTTTTTTTTGTAAATACATACTTAATATACATAGAAAAACACCCAGACCAGAACAAATATTCATATTTATATACACAAATATTTGTCCTGTGTAGGAATCTAACCCACGACCTCAGGAGTGGAATGCGGGTATACTCGCCACCACGCCATATCAGTCGTCGAATATTATACTCCCACATTTCGCCAATTATATTATTGATTACACGTGTAATAGGCGACGACCTTACGACCCTATTGGTGCTTACCGAGAACTTATATGCCAGATATGTTTGCCAGAATATTTATGTTTGTCAGAGCTTCGTCTGCCAATGGGCAGGTGCACCACTTGCAGGTGGGCTCCTAAAGCAGGGTACTCACCTGCCACGTAGCATGTAACGTATACAACCTTCAAATAAGTCCGACTTGTCCACGATCATCACAGCTAGATACGCGTTTATCATTTAGTACACAGTTTTAAGTAAAAGTAAGCAAAAAGTAAAATAACTAATAACTAATAACAAAATGGAAAAGATAATAAGAATCGGATTAAAAATACAACATCAACTGACTTGACCCCGTCATTCTATCCTGAACCAGTTTTTAAAACAAGATTAAAATCTATGAGTGCACTTACATCATTATAAATACATGTATGAAGAGACAATCGGGAGACCATATCGTGAGGAAGTGCCTTTCACAGCTACAGAAAAGAGGGGCAGAGGAAGATCAAAAGTCTAGATGGTGACAGTCTAGGAAGACATGAAAGAGGGCTTCACAGAGAACGATGCGCATGAACGAGCCAAGTGGCTTGAGTAGTAAAGCCAATCTCGCGTAGCGGGAAGAAGTGAGGCCAATAAAAGAAAAAGATACGTAAACTATACCATCCTAAATATTGCTAGAAGAAGCTTGAAGGCTTAAAAAAAAATTTCAGTTCAGTTAACATTTTGGCTGTGACTGTAGGTACTTCGTATAATATTTTGAGAATGTAGACAAATAGTATTTTGAGTAAATAATATTTTGCTAATATAATATTATGAGAACAAAGGATTTTAAGCAGTAACTAAATATTAAATAAGAAAATTACTGTACCCAGAATTACGGGAAATAAGCTCTCTGACTCAGTACCGATGTCCTAAAAGCCCTTTAAGGAAAGCCCTTTAAATGGAATACGCCAAACTTATCCAATATTTGAATAAACAAACTATGTGAACTATTCGTATTCAAAACCATATTCATTTGAATTGCAAATCAGGATAAGTTTCTTACTTCGTCTAAATCAGTTTATTTAGAAGTTGGTCCGCAATCGCTGACTTAAGGGCTCGCCGGTAACCCTGTGATGAAAGGTCCCTGACATTCTCGGCCTTCCATAATTTAAACCCTTTGTGTAATGTCAATCACGTTTCCATTAAATTCTCTCTCTTCTGCTCATTCCAGGCAGCTTCTCTCGTGTGACAATTTACTCCTGGCTACCCCACAACACAGTTCAGGTTTTATGTCAAACTCTTTCTGCATAAAAGCTATTCAACTTTGGAACTCCCTCCCTATTGGTATTAGGTTGGCAGAAAGCAAGCCTACTTTTAAAAGGATTGCTTGAAAAATACTTTCTTGAGGAGTCATCATCTGATTGAGTCTACATACTATCATCATTATAATTATTTTTGTGTATATATAGTTTATTAATATTACATATATAATTCTATGTAAGATTATATATTTTCTTGTTCGTACTACCCCATACCCAAACCCAAAACTTAACTGGTAGGGGATGCCTTGTAGCATTAAGTTCGCCTTTCGTACAATTTTTTAATTTGTGCGATGAAGTTTAAATAAATTATTAGTATAAACCGATTTTAAAGGCCTTGGAAAAAAATCGTTAATCGAAAATCATACATGTCTTGAGCAGGAATCACGGTTAAAATATTTAAGGCATCGGGATAAAACGGTGCAATAATTCGTGAGCACGCTGAATAAAATTGTACCACTGAAGAAAACCGTGTGTCGTGTTACGGTGAGTCGTAAGAGTCGACCGATGGAAAGCAGTAAAATAAAGGAGCGAGGTGTCTCAAAAGAACATTGACTGACTAATCTCGCTCCCCTGCTCCTGTAATCCCGGCACTTTAAGCGGGAAGTAAAGCAGGCCACCATAAGTGGGTGCAGTTGTACTTATCTTATAAATAGAGCGCCTGCATTTTATAGAATGAATTGACTACTATCAATACATACATACATAATATCACACCTGTTTCCCTGAAGGGACAGGCCGAGGCATATTACACGCCCATTTTCGCCATATTGTTGGTCCCACGTAATAGGTGGCGAACCTTTTGCCGCTTACCGGGAAGAATATATTATAACGAGCCATATTAAACAAAATATGAGCAATAGGAAGCAATAGAAGGCCTATTCTAACTCAACGAAAACGAAACTTTGTTATAACCATCCCTTTCACTCGATAATGATATACCTAGGGTGTGAAAGAGATAGATATAACAAAGTTTTTTAAACTCAAGGACGAACTCTAACGAAAAACTACCTAAATATATCATTATCGAGTGAAAGGGATGGGTGTAAAGAAGTTTCGTTTTCGCTGAATTAGAGTAGGCTTTCTGGTCCATCTAACGATCGGATTACGATACGACATATTATATACTATATGTATTTGTGTATTTTATTCATATTTAACAAATAGTTTTAGTGTTTATTATTTTTTAAAGTTAATGTGCTCTGCCTACTGCTATCCTGTTCTCTCCTTTGCGTCGGGTTGTCTGGAAGAGATCGCTTTTAGCGATAAGACCGCCTAGATTGGCTTTAAATTTAATTTTTCTCTCAATATTGTAATCTGTAGTTTTTAAGTTTCTTGGCCAATAAAGAGTATATCTATCTATCTATCTATCTATACCTATACTAGCAGCCGCCGGCGATTTCGACTGCGTGACCTATAGGTAATTTTATATTTTTTGGGTTGAAAAGTCTTCTTAGGTACTTGTTACATTTATTATCTGCAAGAGAAAGTCCCGTCAAAATCGGTCCAGCCGTTTGAGAGATTAGTCAAAAAAAACAAATAAACAGACAAAAAATTATATAAGAAATTTTTTGGTTACCTTATAAATGTCCATATGAAATAATGAAATGAAATAAAATTTATTTAGACATAAATACATATAAAGAAAGAACAGAATTCAAAACAGTAACAATTTTTACACATAAGTTTACATATAGTATGCCTAAAAAGGACTCCACTCAGCATGCTGCTAATAATGTATATTTAATTATCTGTGTAGATAGTTATTTCGAATAACCACATTGTCTGTCACGCAAAAGAATTAAAACGCAGCCACTATAAAAATAACTGTTAAATGTCAGAACTTTTGAAAACATCCTGAACTTACGTTCCATTGCACGGTATTAAAACTCTTTGAAAGAAGAAAACAACAATTTCACTTCACTAATTTCTTTTTCTCATCGTTTTTTTCTCTTATTTTCTCAGCAGACGCCTAGAGCACAGTTTTATTAAATAGTTTTAGAGATCTGCATACTCTTTGCTTAAAGTTTAGATTTCGTTTTTATTGACTGCCGAATGCAGACTGGCTTTTATGAAAGCAGTCGGTGACTTTGGAAATTCACTTGGTTGTTTATCTGTTTTAAACTCCGGGGAGATGTAATACGTGCTTTGAAGTACTATTTTGTATGATTTAATACAATACCTGGGCAATGAATGAAATTAATCGTATTAAACATATTGCCTAAACGTTTCAGGCAATAATAAATAATAATAATAAATAAATATTTCTGACACTTACACCAATTATTTAGTTCCAAGATAAGTATCATTAAGAACTTGTTTTATGGATAGGTAATAAATAACGGATAAACATACATAACTACTTTTTTTTTTCAACTGTAAATACATACTTAATATACATAGAAAAACACCCAGATCAGAACAAATATTCATATTTATACACACAAATATTTGTCCGTGTGGGAATCGAACCCACGACCTCAGGAGTGGAATGCGGGTATACTCGCCACCACGCCATATCGGTCGTCAAATGTATATGTAATACAATGTATAGGATGCCTAGGCTTTCTATATAATGCCGGATTATACACATTGCCTATAACATATACACGTGTTTCAGTGACGGTAGTTCTAAATTTGTCCCTTTATATTGAAAGCTACCCGCCATCTCAGACTCCCCACTCCAATGACACTCCATTTTTCGTCGATTCCTCATCACGTGTTCACGTTTTCACCCGCGTCAGTATGCAACAGATCCTACCAAAAATATATAATTTTTTTACCAATTAAGCAGCTCACGCTACAGCAGAATAATATATTCTCTTTTCGCAACATTTGTTATTTTGTTCCGGTTCTATTGATCCTAGTTGGAATTGGGATAGCCAGAAGCCTTCCTTAATTAAATAGCTATCTATTAAAGCCAGTACTTCCTGAGTATTGCGCGTTAGACCAAACAAATAAACTACTTTTTTGGCCTCAAATATGCTTTTATATTGTCCACAGTACGAAACTCGAGCGTTCAACAGCAGCGGAGTGTCAGTGATGAACAGCTCCTGCGACCACAGGTCCTGCGTCATCACGCTGAGGCCGGAGAGCGGTAGTGCCAAGTACACCTGCGAGGTCTCCAGCGAGGGACCCAGGTTCGCCGTGGACAGGAGGTCAGCTAACATGACCTTGGCGGGTAAGATTTGTGCAGTAATTCTATATAGCGTTAAAATATTATTCACAAAAATTAAATCCTTAACAAAGTTGGCAGAACTTTTTCAAATCACAAATTTAACTTTAAAATACAAATATTTTTAGTTCATAATCTATAGCACTTTCAAAATTCAAAAATAAATAAAGAAATATCATAATTATGATACATTGAGTCACGAAGCTTAGATTCACTTACATACAGCATTTTTTTTTTTATTTCCTATACAAAATACTTTCCTTTTTTAAAAGGAGGTATCTTATATCCACTACAATCTAGCCTATCTAAAGACTAATTAGTAACTTTCTTTTATCATAAACTACTACATATTTCAAAAATAAGAATTTCTCCAATAACACTATTCTTATTGTTTCTATTTATATTAATACATACAGCAAATAATTAAAAAAATAAATTATAGATTTAAGTGTAAGTAAGTCTAAAAGTTAAATTTCCGAGCGACCGCGCTATAAGAAGAACTAGCAAGAAACTCACAGGCTATGCTCTTTTAAATTATCAATTGGTTCTTATTTTTTCTGTGAAGCTACAATGCAATTTAATATAACATTAACAATATTCATGTTCTAAGTCATTCATATAAAAATAGCTTACCTATATTAAACAGCAGTTTAATCCCAAGCTTTTTTTTTCCAGTATTTTATAGAATAGTATTCCTTTGAAGGCAGCTCTCGTATCATTTATAATTTTAATTTATTTAAGCTTAATTGCTGTATATTGCTTAGGATTTTATTATAGAGTCGCACATCCACTGAATTTACCCAAAATACGCTAGCTATAGTTTAAGTTAATTACAATCGATTGCCAGAAATAAGACAGTTCTGTTAACTTTATAAGACTGTAATTAATTTTCAGACATTTCAGTCTAAAGATTTACATTATGCAGTACTCGCTCCGCATGTTTAGAACTTTAAATAAACTATAGTTAATGTGTTCATGTGACTCCTCATTGGTAAGCATTCGATGCAGTTCAACAAAATGATTGCACTTCATATCGTTGATAAAGCATAGTAACCAACGTATCCACTCTATGATGGCTGGAACAATTCCGTTTCACGACCAGCTTAACCATTAAATAGGCGCATGGGGTCAAGACAACTTCAAATTGAAAAAAAAATAAGTTGACGTGCTTGGAACGTGACCGCGCCGTCTCTAGCTTCCTGCCTACCCGCGGGGTACGCAAATCAGTCGACGTTATCAAATCTGCGGGACTGCACGTGTCGGTGCTCTCTTGGCCGTTGAGCCCATGCGACCAGTTAAGTGTCTATTTTTGACTGAGGGTAAGTGCCTACAAAATGCCACAGGTGTGGTCAATTTGTCTGTTGGGAGCACTTTAGGGCTTATTGCATAGTATTCAAAGAAAAAAAATATTCAGATGACTCTGTATACTTTTATTTTAAAGTTGATCTCGACTGTGCCAAAAAATTGATAATTTTAAGAGACATTAAGACTTATTTTATATTTTCAGTAACATGTTGTCAAAGTTATGTATTTTTTATTATTATGTTGATAATAAAGCATTTAAATATTTTTGATAGTATATGTATAGGTAGTTGTATTAATTTTTTATTACAATATTTAGTAAATTGTATGGGGTCAGTAGTGACCCCATGCGACTATTTGTGTGATTTTCTTTATGCGACTGTCTAAGGGTTAAAAGACTGGAGATTAAAGAAGCTATAGGTACATATGCACTGAAAAAGAATTCCAAATCCGAATGGTCTTACAGGGAAACGAATAACAAAATTTCTTGATTCACCCAAAAGCCGCTTCAGTATACAGTCAATTACAATCCATTGCCAGAAATAAGACAGTTTTGTTAATTATGTATACGACTGTAATTTATTTCCAGACATTTCAGTCTAAAGATTTACATTATGCAGTATTAGCTCCGCCCGAACGGCGCTGCCTGGTGAATTAAGTGACTTCCCCATTATTGGCTAAATAATTGAGTCTAGAAATTTCCGACCCTCATCAAATGAGGCTAGGTCAACCCTTTTACGTTTATACTATTAGTTAATATAATGGGGATCTATGAAAGGTTATTTTAAAACTGCTACATTCTAACAATAAAAAAGTATTAAAGTTTTATTTTATTTTACTTTATTTGTAATTAGTTATAAAAGTAGGTTGTTTTTTGTTTTTATTAGTAGTAGTATTTTTTTATCCTTTGTTAGTCTAATGAATTATTTGTCTTGTGTTTATTTTGATTTTAATTATTATTGTACATCATAATGTAACCTTCTGTCTCCTTAACTTTTCTGTCCATTTAAGGTTGCCTGGAAAAAAATGCTTTAAGCGATAAGGCCGCCCATTGTATATACCTGCCTGTTTTATTTTCTTTGTTTTATGTGTAATCTTTATCAAGGTGTATAACAAAGAGTAAATTATTATTATTATTAAAGTTTTTTCAATATTTTATTTAAAAGTGAACAAAGTGTTAAAAGTGAAAAATTACTAAATATATATGTTTTTTTTTGCTTTACGGAACATATTCCCCTCCTGATCCCCTATGGACGCGTGTAACACTGGGGGCATCACCAGCGCGTTGCCAACCCATTAAAACGGTTACACGCCCTTCTTGAAGAAAATTTCTTTTAAAACACAACTTAGGCCGCCATTTCTAAGGGGTGGGGATAAATTATCTGCCAAAGACGAGTGATGTTACTCAAATACTCATTTATTGGTAATACAACATTACACGTCACAGAAAAGAAAACATACACAATTATTAGAATTATTAAAATTAAAAATGTCATTAACAATTTAAATATGAATGCAATTAATAAAAATAAACGGTAAATTATTATGTAAATTTAAAATAAAGCAAAATGTCATTTTAGTTACATAATTAGATTACATTAAACACAACACAATTAAGATTATATATCTACGATTATGATTGTACGTTGTTCTAAAGGGTTCTCTTTCTTCCAGTGCTCCCCGAATATGACCCTCTGATCACGGGGCTGCCCACTCTGGTGCAGGTGGGAGAGCAGGCTATGGTCAACTGTACCTCGGACTACTCCCTGCCTGCAGCCACCATCGACTGGTTCGTCGACTCAGAGCCACAGGAGGTAAGAGCTTTTATATTTATTATTTGTTTATACAGATATCGTACCTCCGGTGCTAAACAGTCACTTTTGCAAATAATATAATCTTCCATGAGAAGCGTTTCAAAATTTAATTTGCTGATATAAAATATATCTCTTCTTAATTTAAAAAAAATAACTAGTGATATTCCAGCCTCCATTCCAGACTTTATTTTAAAGTAAAACGAAACATCTTACAATTTGGTACATTAGTATTTTTTCTCATAATCAGATCAATTTTGACAAAATGGCATAAGTGACGTAGCACTGTAGATGCCATATTTATTGATCATCTTTATCTAGTGAGCTCGGACCTTCTTTCACAAATCTGAAGTAGGTACTGATTGGCGGAGGCAGTTGTGTGGCGTCCTGGTGTTGGAATTGTTGAGGATAATTATTTTAATTTTAATAGGATTAGGTGTATGTCATACTTTTTCTATTCAATTCAGTGCAACTCGCTCTCTCGTTTCAGATTTGGTCGTAAAGACATCGTTGTTCTTAAGCTCCTATCTTACCTGAAGATGCCCCGTGTACGTGTCGTGTTGAATAGTTTCTCGATTTTTCGGGAAATTTTAGTAGCGCGGGAAATATTACATAGATATTTTCAATCCATCACTTGCTTACAATGGATTTCCGCAAAGTAACGCCTGAATCAATAAATTTTATTTTTACTAAAATTTATATTCACCTTTCGGAAGATTTTCGGGAACATTATATTCAAGTACAAACTTTCATTTCATTTATTATTTATTTCAACTTTTTCCCGTTAAGTTCCTTCTTGTGTTATCAAATATTGATTGGTTCATTCAGGAAATAGTTAAAATGTGTGACTGAATTTATCGAAGCTTGTTTGATGGTTAACGCACAAATGCATAACGAATATACGTACAAATTTCCATGTGAATAATTAACCATAACGTTACTGTTATAAATACGAAATTGTTTTTGTTGGTTCATTCTTTTGACAACTTCTGTTGCTCAGAAATACGTATACGTTTCCTGGTTTCTATAAAACCAGTGGAGCGCTTGTTACTGGTATAAAGCAACTTTATTTCTTTGAACTGCATCGACTGCTAACTGTCAAGCAGGATGTAGTCATTTTGACGTGTCGTATAAAAAATTGTCCAAATTTGAAATTCATTTATTTATTTATTTAACAATTTATGCACATACGGAACATACACAAAGATAGAAGTTATGAAAGACATGTACAACGGCACTTCTGCACTGATTCATGTATGCATATTGAATTGATTTGAATTTCTTGACTGTGATAGAAGGTTCCCTTAGTGCTTTTTCATTAGTACGGTATATAAAAGCACATTGCAACCTTTTTATCTGAATTTCAAGTAAAAAAATATTTATTTCATAAACTATTTTACATAGTACTTGAAAACGTCATAATTAAAAATGAAAAACAATCGAAATTCACTTACATGCAACAAAACAATTTAAAAACAAAAAATATTTAAGTGTAAATGTGTTATCTATTTGTCTTGATGGGAGATAGAACCTTGCCGAGTTTTTTCCCAAATTCTTCTACAAGCGTTTAAGTGACGTTCACAAGTGCTTCGAAATTAAGCCAATCGTAAAGTTTTTTTTTAACCTCTATTATCAAAAGTATTGATATATGAGTATGACCATTCGTTGCCTAAGCCTCACTGTACAAGTTTAGCACAGTTTGAGACTAACAGCGATATGTGAGAACATATACGGATATACCAGTACGGAATAATATTTTTTTATCCGGTCGGAATTAAGCATAAAGACTTTCGAAGCACGGAAGAGACCCTTCATCTTAAATATTACCAAAAAGTTATCCCATCCAAAAAATAACTTTAACGAACGCTGCTGAATTTCGAATATCGTTTCCAAAAACCCAACGTGGCAGTGACACGAACACATTTCGGCTCGAAGAAAGTCATATAAAAACTTTTTCACCACAACCATTTTACAACCGCGAAACCGGATATATATATTTTTCTATCTCATTCCGTCATTCTAATTTCTTCCAGTGCATTGAATTCATTTCCACGCAGATGCCACCGATACCATAGTAGAAAGAAGTAAGTAGGCCAACTCTGCTCCAAATGAGCAATAGTAGCTTAAACATGTGGAGTCATAGTCATGCGTTGGGTCGTTACGCTCTCTAAAATATGGTTGAGCGTAACGCGTCTGCTCATGTCTACTATGTTTATCCGTAATTATGTTAATATGCTAAAAAGAGATTTGTCTTCTTTTCTTTTAAATCTTGTGATGACTTGAATCTTGCAGACCTCTGGGGAAATTCCATCGTAGTTACCAAGCCTATCATTGTTTCGGTGGCGCACAGTTTAGCTATAATATTTAATAAATGTATAGATTGCGGCACGTTTCCAGATTTCATGAAAAATAGTAAAATCATTCCACTATTTGAATCGGGCAGTACAGCAGACCCAACTAATTTTAGACCTATTTCAGTGCTGCCTACTTTTAATAAAATTTTTGAAAAACTTATTTACAACCAAATGTTAAGATTTTTTAATAAAAATGGGTTAATGCATTCAAAACAATTTGGATTCACTAAGGGTCGCTCCACAACCGATGCAGGTGTTGAGCTTTTGAAACATATATTTGATGCTTGGGAAGATTCTTTGGACGCTTTAGGTATTTTTTGCGATCTGTCCAAAGCTTTTGATTGTGTTCCTCATGAAACATTGATAAAATAATTTGATTATTACGGAATAAGAGGCTCCGCATTGGATCTTCATACTTCTTACTTAAGTAATAGGATTCAGAGGGTTGAAGTTTATGGAAAGCGATCTTAGGGTTCTGTAGTAAAAATGAGGGTACCGCAGGGCTTGATTCTCGGCCCGTTTTTGTTTTTAATTTATATTAATGATTTGCCACATTTGGTAAAGGAAAATCACGAGATAGTATTGTTTGCTGATGATACATCATTATTATTTAAAATAAAGCGATATCAGAACCCAGACGATGTAAACAATGCGATCTCAAAGGTGGTGCACTGGTTTGACGTTAACAATTTATTATTAAATGGGGCTAAAACGAAATGCATTAAATAAAGGAAGGAAGGAAATAAAGGCAGATGAGTTCACCCTTGTGGATACCACCAAATTTTTGGGTGTTATATTAGATTCTAAGTTACAGTGGGCCCACATATTGGTGAATTGTCGAATAGACTCAGCTCTGCTGCATACGCGGTAAAGAAAATTCGCCAATTAACAGACGTTGAAACAGCTAGGCTTGTTTATCATTGCTATTTTCAAAGTGTTATGTCGTATGGTATTCTTCTGTGGGGTTGTGCCGCAGATATTCAAAATATTTTTGTACTGCAGAAGAGGGCCATACGAGCAATTTATAATCTACCATGTAGACATTCACTAAGGGATAAATTTAAAGAAATTGGTATTTTGACAGTGGCGGGTCAGTTTGTTTATGAAAACCTAGTATATGTACATAAAAATATTGATAAATTGAGTAAGAAAAGTGATATACATAATCTAAACACAAGAAATAAGCATAAACTAGTTGTACCTGCCACTAGGCTCCAAAAAATTAACAAATCTTTTAAAGGTCAATTTGTGCGATTCTATAATAAAATCCCAAGCAATATACAGCAATTAAGCCTAAATAAATTTAAATTAACAATAAAACGCAAGCTGTCTTTAAAGGGATACTATTCTATTAAAGACTATATGGCTGATAACGTTTCATACAGGCTATTCTAATATGAATGACTTAAAGCATGAATATTGTAACTAACCAATCGATAATTTAAAAGAGCATAGCCTGTGAGTTTCTTGCCAGTTCTTCTTACAGAGCGGTGGCTCGGAACTGGCACTTAAATCCACTTACACTTAAATATTTTTTGTTTCTTTAAATTGTTTGGTTGCAAGTGAATCTAAGCATCGTGATTTAGTATAATTATATTTTATAATTATATTTTATTTGTTTTTATTATTTTTTTATAATTTTGATTTTTCAAGTACTATGTAATAGTTTATGAAATAAAAAGTATTTTGACTTTGACTTTGACTTTGTCTGTAGAACATAATTGTTTTAATATTATATATTTTAATTGTAACTGGCGGGAGAAAAAACCAACCTTGACGATTTTCTTGCCCGTTCTTTTACGATCAAGTTCCCGCCCGCAGTGAATTTGGCGCGTTAGTTTTTAAGTATGACATTCATAAGATCTCTATGAAGTAAAACTTGAATAAATGAATTTTGATTTTAAATATTTATGAACACTTAGGGCTTTCGCTTATAGTTTATTCAATCGTCAAAAATGCATAGCATTACCCCTGAAATTAATAACGTTTCAGCAATCTGAGCTTAAAATCAATCTTAAAGAGACGTCCTGGTTTCGAAGTATTGCTTAAATAGACACTTTACTTAATAAAAGGATTGAATTTTCTATTCCATAAAGGCCTTTTTGCTTCTCAGCTTACAGTCTCTGAGTGGCTCTCACTCGCCCCGGTCTTCATGCAGTTGGAACGTTGCGATACCAATAGCCACAAGTGTATATTGTACAATTATCAACTTACTCTCTTCCTCCAAATATCAGATTGGCAAATAGCAAAGCAGCATTTAAAAACTTAATAATCTCCCCTAAACTTCTCCCCTATGTCATCCACTTATTAATTTATTTTTAAATGTGCATATATTGTGTCTACATCATAACTATACATATTTTCTCTTGGATCATCATCAACATGATCATCTCAGCCCATTAACGTCCCACTACTGAGCACGAGCTTCCTCTCACATATCAAGGTGTGAGGGTATTGGGTCATACTCCACCCCGCTGACCCACTGCGGATTGTCGGAGGCAGGTGTATGGCGAACTGCTCGCCATTTGTCATTCTCTTGCAGGATCGCTTTTAATGTCTCTGCCAACCCTCAGGTTGAGTGGTGGCGAATGCCTAATGGCATTAAGTTCGCCTTTTGTACAATGTACTTTTATGTGTGGGCAATAAAGATAAAATAAATAAATATACATTCAGATCACTCTTAGATTCATTCACGATCATTAACCCGTCGTTTACCCTCATTTTGACCAGCCCTTTGTTCAAAACCTGACTTGAAAACTTGTAAGTAAGACCAAAACCAAGCTGTTACTTGGTTGGTTCTTACTTACACATTTCTACTATCTCGATTCCCTCCGGTACAGGAATGAATTGCCCTATCTCAGATCACTGAACTGGAGAATTCCAAGTCACTATTCCGACAGCCGGATGTTTTACTCTATATAGATCTGTCAGCCGTAAATCGGTATTTGATTAAATTACAGTGTTCTTCTCGAAGACGCCAAGGTTATTTTCTTTGAGAATAGCTGTTTGGCAAAAGAAAAGGAATTTTACGAATGATATTACGAGGAGTTTAAAATGACGACAAAAAAGGTTATATCAGAAACAAAATTCATTGACATTTGATACAAGGTCTATGAATTTTGTTTCTTATATTACTTTTACATACATATATACTATCATATTTTTTTTATGTCTGCATAAAGCAACATTTTTTACGCATTATTTTACTATAGCAAATACGTTACATACAACAAATTTGTTACAAATGACAAATATTATTTTGTCGTTTTATCTCTTAAAAATATAAATCTGTAAGAGGATCCCTCATTTATCTTAACATCCAAGCGATCTGCCGACAAACTGCTACGCACTGCCGACAAACTGCTACGCACTGCCGACAAACTGCTACGCAGTTTGGCAGATGTATTTTATTTTATTAAAACTGTACGTTTTTGAAACAATAAAAAAAAAAAAAAAAAAAAAAAAAAATCTGTCGGAGCGTAAATTGAATAATGTTTTTTTCATTTCATACATTTTCCAATCAGAGACATTTATATCCAAATTGATTCAGAAGTATTTTTTAATTTCACATTTTGATTTAAATCATGATAAATCTGTTGTAACGCATGTATGTATTCATCTTACATATATGCATAAAATAATAGATTTGCTTTATATTTTGTTCTTATTTTTATTTTTTATTCGTAACTTTTCTTGGACAACATTTATCCCGTACAACTATCGAATTTACAACTGCGAAGGTTGGCTGGTAGAGATCTCTTCTAGAGATATATTTTTGTGCAATAAAGGATTATTATTATAAAATCAGGCCCTCATCGGGAAAAGCCCGAAAAGATACGCAGAGGCAAATCATCATTTTTTTTATTTACGCACTGTCTCCCGGCCAAAGGGGGACCGAGAGAGGTGTGTGGGGCTCACCACCGGCAGACACGACCGCCAGCAGTAATACCCACTAAAAATCTTTCGACGACGCCCGCCGCTTGTTGAGAAAGAGGCGGGGGCCAGTACCTGGGTTGCAGCTCTGACACCCCGCCCGCGGCCAACGTCCCTCGGACCAAAACTGGGAGGACCTCCTCAGAGCGGCGCAGTGGGCGCGCCCCTTCTACCTTCGTGTACGACCATAGCGTGTGTGGCCGACTTCTCGGAGGGTCCATGGTTAGACAGCAGGGGCCTCCGCTGCCTAAGACCCACATGGCGCTGCTTGATGGGCCCTCCTGGCCCGCACGCTGCGCCCTCCACGCTCTCTCTTAGTTTTCCCCCCGATAGTCAGTACTAAGGGTACCCATAGTCGCCAATCTCTGGGTGTTACCTTTTCCCTAGCGCCTTCTACGCCCTACCGGGAGGTACTCAGCCCCCCACCACGACAAGGTGGAGACCAGTCGGGGGGGATCTTGTTGATCCTACGTAATAGGTGGCGAGCACAGATCACAGAATTCTCTTTTGTGATGGTGAGTCTATTGCCGCTTACCACGAACTTGTATGTTTGCCAGAGCCTCGTCCGTTGATCGGCAGGTGCACCTCTTGCAGGGGAGGTTGGCGTGGGCTCCTTAGGTCTTGGTAGGACCCTTATGCACCTTATATTCTGTTGCTGTATTTCAAAGTATGAAACTAGCAAAAGTAATTTCATATATGATAAAGGATAAAAAAATGCATTGCAAATGTTTTCTATCTTACTTAATTATTACTATAAATGCGATAGTTGTGAGTGTAAATGTATGTTTCTAACTCTTTCACGCAAAAACCGATGGTGATAAAACATGATATGTGTAATGCTGAAGTAGAGAAAGGCTTCCTACGCGATGGACCGATTACCTGGTCAAGGCGGCGGGAAGCCGACGGATGCAGACTGAGATGATGATGATGATGATAGCTGAAATCCTAGAATAACACATCGGATACTTTTTAGTCCGCTATTCCCACGGAAATGCGGACAACGCGGTTATAACCGCTCAGCGCTGCTAGTTAATCAAAGAAACGATTAGGGTTAAATAACGCTGTTCAAAGTAAGAGAGGAAATTACTATTATTAAAATATCTAAAGCCCGAAATTAGAGAGCGCGGCTTCAATTCGGTAATAATATCCGACCCATTATCCGCTTGCTTCTTGTTTCATTCAAATTCAATTTTATTTATGTACGACATTGTTTGCCTAAAATTTTAATTTCCTAAAATGATAATGCCACATTTACTGTGTATGTTATGGCTGAAAAACAATTTATATAAAAACTTTGTGTACTCGAATCAAAATTAAATCAAAACAAATCTTGCAGACCAAGTGTAGATACAAAGATATTAACGTAAAAATAGAACTTAATAATAATAACACTGACACTTACACCAATTATTTAGTTCCAAGATAAGTTTCTAAGAACTTGTGTCATGAATGCTAAATAACGGATATCGACGACCGATATGGCGTGGTGGTCAGTATATCTGCACTTCACTCGAGAGGTCGTGGGTTCGATTCCCACACAGGACAAATTTTTTTGTGCATGAACATGAATATTGGTTCTGGTCTGGGTGTTCTCCTATGTATCTTAAGTATGTATTTACAAAAAAAAAGTATTTATGTATGTTTATCCGTTAAGTAGTATCCATAACACAAGTTCTTAATGATACTTATCTTGTTGGTGTAATTATTATAAACATACATATTTTATTTTTGTAAATACGTACTAGATATGCATAGGCAAACCTAGACAGGAACGCATATAAATATGTTATCCTGTGTGGGAATCGAACCCATGACCTCAAGACCGGAGCGCGGGTATACACGTCACCACGCCACATTGTTATTCGAATCGCGGCGCGTTTAAAAGCACTTAGTATTTATTCGCCCTTACTATCATTAAGCCAATGATGATTTAAAATTAATTAGTGACATTCCCTCAACTGTAATCTCCCGAAAAATCGTGACACAACTCAATACAACACGTGTTTCGCCCTACACAGAACATTTTCAGGTAATAATAATATGGGACAGCCTCAGGGCAACGACTTCTACATGACAAACACTGACACGAAATTCGCCATTTCAACTGAAGAAATAATAAAAAAACCGGTCATGTGCAAGTCGTACTCACACACGAAGGGCTCCGTACAAATATATATAAAAACGGCTAAAACTCAGTTTTTTGAAAACCTCTTTAATATTTGTTGTATTCTGTTTAAGGTAGTTGATGTTTTAGCGGCAAAAAATACATCATCTATAAACAGTTTATTATTATTTATACCGTGGGCCTAGAATCTGACAGGGAGTCGTAAGAGTCGACGAAGACAAATCCTACCGGATGATGGGCAGGAGCGTTATACTGCGTACTGCGTTATACTGCGTACTGCGTACTGGCGATCACCAAACCGCCTGCCCAGTGTGGTAACTATGGGCAGACAATCCAAATAGAATTTTATTTACTATGGAGGGTTATGTTCGGTAGTGGACTTTGTAAGTCTGAAATGATGAAACATTTTCACTGTTTTACTATCCCGGTTCATATGTAACCTATAGGAAAATGCTCTCGTTATACTTTTTGGCTACGGAACCCTAAAAAGTCACAACAAATTCTCATATCATACATTATTTAATCCATATTTATAAATACTTAAGCGCGAATACAATTTCTTTGCTGTCATATATGTCCCGAAATAACTGTAATAAGCAGTCACCCTCACCGCCGCAGAAGGGTATCAAGGCGATTTATTTTATTAGGAAATTCCGGGAAACAACTTTTTTATGTGCAATGAAATTTTCGTGACGGAGTGTCAGGTATGGTGTGTTCTGCCTTTATGAAACCTGTGTATATATCCTGAGGTTATAGGCATAATAAAAGTACATATATATTATATATTTATGCTGGAAGACTATGTTTTTGGTAACGATTATTAAATTAAGTAAAGATCACAAAGGTGAGAGGTCACAAGGAATCTTGCCACTGGGCTATCGCCGCGCTTGATGACCATCAGCCTCCCCAATGGATTACATTTAATTCATCACGCTGGGGAGGCGGGCTGATGGAGGGGGAGGATGACGCTGCTGTCCATCATACGGAAGGATTTCTCTTCGTTAACTCTTACGACTCCCCGTGAGATGAAGGGCAGTTGCCCTATTGTAGGCCGATACCACACTACATGGCATTAACAATACCCTTTGTTATCACTTCCAGACAAATATCTGTCGAAAGTACCCAGAGTTAATCCTTGTATCATCCGGGACTTGTGTTATCATTCCCTTTGTACAGGTCGCCGTCATGTTGTGGTTAAATTTAAAGGTGAGGGACTAACAACAAAGCCTTCTAACCGTGACCCGTGTGTGTCTCAGGGCATTAATTATTGCAGAAAGTCACTTTACTCGTTAGGAAATTATAATGATGATTTTTTATTACAAATTAACAGTTCTGACTGAGCAGCGGGTTTAGGGCACCGATCTTCGAAATATTCTTACTTGATCAGTCGTTATATCTCCAAATGCTAATGTATGCCCAATTGCCAAAGTCAAAGATGGCGGCTCGACCCCGCTCGAGACACATGTTCTGCTCTGATTGGTCATATTCATTTTATTTCATTCACATTTTTAGGAAGACAGCAAACATTTATTAACTTACATAACTATACTATTATGACTATAATGTTTTTCAACAAATATTTTTGTTACGTACATTTTTAAGAATTTGTTAAAATACTATTACGAATTATATTCTATTTAATAATAAGTTACTTTTAATATATATAATAATATGTACTTGATGTGCCCCTGTAGGGTCATGTTTGTTACCTTCTATCTTTGTTAACACCTGTATATGTATAACATGAATGCAATAAAGAACTTTGAACTTTGAATGAATAATATACATTAAGCCAAATACAGATTCTCACTAATAATCTGTCTTGATGTGCTCTTCAAAGCACAAAGACTAATAATAACAAAAAATTTTTCAAATTTATCACTGACCTGTCTTCTGTAAATTATTTAAATATTATGGATTGTTTTGTGTCTCAAACTGTAACTGTAGTTCCCTACTCGCATATAAATATTAAAAAATATTCTCCTACAATCACACCAAATATTTAGTTCCAAGATAAGTACCACTAAGAACTTGTGTTATGAATACTAAAGAACGAATAAACATACTTAAATACCCTTTTTTTTTTTTTTGCAAAAATATACTTTATATACTTAGGAAAACACCCTGTATCTATGAAATTCACCATGAAACCATCAATGTAAACATGAAATGATTGCTTTACTTTAACGAATTACTTTACTTTTGTGTTAGTCCTTCTGTATTAAACTATTTCGTTATTGTGCTAAGTTAAGCTTGTAATTTGTTGTTGGCCGCAAAGCTTGTGACGTTGACTGTACATTTTATTCAATTATGAGTTCCTCGGTATGAAGTTTTGAAACTTGTCCTAATAGATGAAGCCGATGAAGTTTATAAAGTTCAAAGTCAGGGTTCATTGTATACATTTGTAATGACATGGCTTTGGGTCTAAGTTGGATTTCGTGTTTTCATATCTCATCAGATAATAATTATTAAAATAATAAACTCGAAAATACTTTTATTGATTGTAATTATTTCAAGATATTTTGCTGTTTTGTTTGATGTTTAAAAAAAAACGAATGTTTTTTTACGATCAAGCTCCCGCCCGCAGTAAATGGGCGCGCTAGTTTTTAAGTTTTGAACTTCATAAGAGCTCTTTTGAGCCTAACTTGAATAAATGAATTTTGATTTTATTCTTAAACGCTGAGCGACACTGAGCTTTCGAGGCCCACAGTCAGACACCTTATCTTACCATCTATTCATAATCACCGCCATCATCAACATTTACGTGAACCATGGGCACAGCTAGTCCAGTATTATACGATAGTCATTCAATCTGAAGCCGAAGTAAGAGTTACGCAAAACTCACTAACACGTCCTTTCAATTTATCACTAGTCTAGTTTCAAAGTTGCAATGTATCTTGATGCATGCTCCAAGTTTCACATTCAACTTGGAAATATGAAGTTTGGCGGACTTTTCTTTAAGTTATTATTGTTCTCTAACTTTCTAATAGTCATTTGGTGATGTTTGTTTTTAAAATTCGATTATACAACAGTCATTACTAAATTCAGTGTTTGCTCTTATCGAGGGTAAAAATAAAGTTAAAACACACACTGTGGGGAACATATAATTGTGGAAGATATAAGTGTGGCCGTATAATATGCATCTGCCTACCTTTGGGGAAACGGGCGTGAATGTATTATTTTTTAATAATGTTATTAGTAAGTTAATTTTTCTCATACAGTTGTTTCTGAATAAATATCAAAATGGCAAATCAGGTATGTATCGTAATTTGATGAAATTTATCAGCAGACTTATTATAAAATGGCATTTTTTTGAGTCTTGTAAGCTACTACTAAGCTCTTTTATTTTTAATATTAATTACATATTATCATAACAACCTTCCCAAGTCCATTGCTGAACATTAGCCTCCTCAATAGATTACACTCAATTGGGGGTATTTGCCAATAATCACCACGCTAGGCAGACGGGTTGGTGATCGCAGTTCAAGCCAGTATGCAGAATGACGCTGCTGCCCATCATCCGGTAGGTTTTCTCTTCGTCGACTCATACGACTCCCCATGAGAAAAGACAGGTGGTACTTTTCTAAGCCGGTAACACACGGCATAATAATTTCATATCCATATAATTAAATAGTCTTTTAATTATATGGATATGAAATTATTATGCTATTATCATATTACTTTTAAAAATGCTTTAATAGAATAGAAACATGTTTTGGAAAAACTATGTAATCAAAACAGATCATGATATAACATAAATCAACGTTTAAATTCGTTTGTGAAAACCTTGATTGAAAGACTAAATAAATTACATTTTCTTAAAATGTTACTTTGTTGAAATATCTATATTCCAAGAAAGTAACCTTATAATTATCATTAGCGTAATTAAGATATGAAAATATTTCTGGAGACAGATGTTTTAATTTAATAGCAAACTTCAAAGAGCCACCTTAAACAGAGAGATGAAAGTTTTTAGAATTACCTTTGAACACAAGACGATACCTTTGCGAAGTGCTAATTTTCTAATCGACTAAGAGATATCTTGTGTATTTCTGTGTGAATTTATTTTATAATTATGAAAATTTTACTGTTATTTATTATTATTACAGCTAGGATAATGAATAAATGGCAAAGAATAAATGATGGTAAATAAAAAGTGAAGCGCTCGTAGCTTTGCGGTGCTCGGTGGTCGGAAACGATCACCGAAGTACAGCAGAGTTTACAGAGGTCAGACCTTGGATGGGTGACCGTTTGTGTGGCATTTGATATCGAGCGCTTCCATGCTTCGGAAGGCACGTTAAGCCGTTGGTCCCGGTTATCACTAAATGTGATAGTCGTTAAGCCATGTTAGAGGCCTAATGGGCGGCTTGATAAATTCTAACAGCTGGGGGCCTACCGCCGATTTCGATGGATTACCGGTAATCCATCTAGATCAAACTTTGTTTACGTTCATTAATCCGTACCGGGGAATCTGCCGACAGCCACCTCTCATTCATGACCTTCAGTCCGTGACAGACCAATAGGTAAATAAAAAACGCCATTTTGTTTCGATTTCCATGAGTTCGGCGGTACGACAGAATCAATTCGAAATCCATTTTGCCTTATAATCGATTGCCATCGAACTCGGCGGTAGGCCCCCAGGACGCCATACACCTGCCTCCGCCAATCCGCACTGGGTCCGCGTGGTGGAGTATGACCCAATATCCTCGCACCTTGGTATGTGAGAGGAGGCTCGTGCTCAGTAGTGGGACGTTTATGGGCTGAGATGAATGATGAATAAATAAATGAAATAAATGGTGACAAATAAGAGATAATGAATAAATGGTGAAGAATGAGTGATAATTAATGAATGGTCACGATTGAGTGAGAATGAATGATGACGAACTAACGATGATGAATGAATGCAGAATACCTTTTATATTCGTATATTATAGCTATTTTTCACATTTAATGCAGATACTTTGCAAATCAATCATACAAACCAAGAAGGCTTTATTTTCCCGCGGACCGATAATTTTTCGAAAACAATTATTTAATCATTTGTTTAGGTCGAAATTACGGTGGCAGCTGCGACTTGCCAAATCTTTTGCTAAATTTGTTTTGTCTCGCGGATTATCCTGTTAGTGCTTAAGTTTTTCATGTCTGGGAACAAAAAGGTACCTACCTTAAATACTTACCTAACATTTAAGCTGTTTTCTTACAAAAAATATTTAAATCGGTCTAAAGGCTGACATATGAAAACATAAGAAGTAAACTCACATTCGCATTTTGCAATATTATTAAAGACACAGTAGAAAAGGGAATCTCCTTCTTTCTTTGGATGGAGTCAAGTAGCCAAAGTTAATGTAGTCAAAATACATCCCTCCATACCGTAGTATAGGTCTGATTACGCTACTCGCCACTACGCGGCGGGTAAGTCTCCTAGGGACCTGTGACCAATAGCGTAATTATCCATAATAAATAAATACACTAATATTATCATACAATCACACCAAATATTTAGTTTCAAGATAAGTATCATTAAGAAATTGTGTTATGTAAACTAAAAAACGGATAAACATATATAAATACTTTGTTTTATGTAAATACACACTTAATATACATAGGAAAACACCCAGACCAGAACAAACACAGTTCATGCACACAAAGATTTGTCCTGTGTGGGAATCGAATCCACGACCCCTGGAGTTAAGTGCAGATATACTGACCTCTACGCCACATCGGTCGTTGAATAATATTATAATTAAATAATAGTAAGCCAAAGTCGTGGGTGACCAGTCGATAGTGCGTAATAAATCTAAAACATGGTAACAAACGCATCTAAACACAGTCTAAACATTTCGGTTTAATTATTGACAAAGAACTAAATTCGGAATGGCACATTCGAAATCAAAATCAAAATTCATTTATTCAAGTTTGGCTCAATAGAGCTCTTATGAATGTCATACTTATAAACTAACGCGCCCATTCACTGCGGGCTCTCGCCCCGCCCGCTTGATCGTAAAAGAACGGGCAAGAAAATCGTCAAGGTTGGTTTTTTCTCCCGCCAGTTACAATTGAAAAACATAATATTAAAACAATTGTGTTCTGCAGTCACAAGATTGAAAAGAAAGGAAGACAAAATTTTTTCCAGCAATATTAACATGAGCATTGAGCATATTCGTAAGAAACTTAATCAATATTCTCGTTGCGGCAGACGGTACGTCATGGCTCATGAGACTCTATTGACAGTACACCACGGTTTTGTAGCCTCCTCTTTAAGGTATGCAATAATATTCTGTGTTTAACTCTACTGACAAAGATTTCGCATTTAGAGCCCAGAAAAGGTGCATACGTGATATGCTTAAGCTTAACAAAACTGATTCCTGTACTTAAAAAAAAATGCACTAATGACATTACCATGCTTATACCTTTTTGAATGTGCAGTTTCTTTAAATCTAATGTTAACTTTTTTAAATTTAAAACCCTTGATCGCTGTAAAGATGAATTAAGTGTGATTCCACATAATAATGCCTTATTAAAAAAAATATCATTGGAAGTATAACAAAATTTCTATGCAAATACGTCTGCTGCATTCCCAAAGTCTCTTCAAGATGAAATTATGTGAACTATTTATAGAAAAATGCTATTATAATGTTAAAGATTATTTAAACGACTTATCACCTTTAAACTTTTGACAAAGTCCGACTTGTTAGTATCACGTTTAAAATCCATAAATATCTGATTTCGTGCTATATGAAACGGCAACTCATTGTTCGCCCATGAGGCAGACCACAGCTAGACCTAAACCTGTACTGTGACACATAACCTGTAACCTGTGTTCGCAAAAAACGATTTTGTTTGTTTTTAAATAGACGGGTTCGTTATATGATTGGTCTTTCAATGAAACTGCAATAATGTTCTGATAGTCTGTATAGTATAACGGTGATTCCTTAGTTAGACCCTAAATTAGGTACATTAATTTTTAAAACCCGCTTACGCTGTATGGACGAAATTACAGAAGACACTTCAAATGTCTTTTGAACATTTTGTGTATTCATTCTGAATAAGTCTAAAATATTGTTATTGTAAAAAATATAAAAATATGTGGTTATTTTGAATGTTGAATCATCATCATCTGACGTCTACTATTGAACATAGGCCTCCCCAATAAAGTAAAGTAAAGTAAAAAAATATTTATTTCATAAACTATTATACATAGTACTTGAAAACGTCATGATTACAAATGAAAAAAAAAAACAATCGAAATAATATTACACTAAATCACGAAGCTTAGATTCACTTACATGCAACAAAATAGATTTTCACATTGAGCAATCTTGAGTCGCCTGCATCCATCGGCTTCCCACCGCCTTGACCAGATCATCGGTCCATCGCGTGGGAGGCCGTCCTCTACTACATTTGCTGGTTCGCGGTCGCCATTGAAGAACCTTAACGCCCCATCGGTCGTCGGTTCTTCGAGCTATGTGCCCCGCCCATTGCCACTTCAGCCTGCAAACTAGCCTCATTGTTTAATTCAATAAAAAAATTTACTTGATCTATACTATTGCACCTAAAATGGCCCAGCTGTAAACCAGTGCTTGAACATTGTACTAGCTAATGCTGAGATGGGTCATTTTGGTGAATCACATAACGAGGGTTCCGTGCTCAAACCCGATAAGTGTTTTTGAGCTTAAAACAGTACTTACAAGAATTTATCGGTTAATTAAAAAAAATGAAACTTAAAAGGTTTACTTATTGGATTATGAAGTCCTCAGTTTTCAGTCTTCTTTTCTGAAATCGACTTATCTGATAATATCACAAGAAAAAGCGGCAGAAATTATGTATCTGATGTTGTCACTTATCGGGTTTGAGCACGGAACCCTCGATAAATATTAGGTCGGGGAAAAAGTCTTTTCGCATAACGTAGGTATAAACTTATTATAAAATTTTTTTGACTGTACTATTTGTGTCTGGCTGGTTTTGGTAACATTAAAAAGGTTCCATTATAAAGAAAAGAAAAAAATAAAAAAAAGTTGTTTCCCGCTATTTTTCATTTGTTTTTCTCTCCGTAAAAATGAGTGAATCTAATGAAGAAATTCGATACATTTTAAAATTTCATTATAAAAAAGGCAAAAATGCAACTCAAGCAGTGAAAAAAATTTGTGATGTTTATGGACCTAATGCAGTGTCAGTAAGAGTAGCACAAATTTGGTTCAAACGTTTTCAGTCCGGAAATTTTGATGTTAAAGATGCACCTCGCTCTGGTCGCCCTGTTACGAATAAAATGGACGCCATTTTTGAAAGAGTGGAGCAAGATCGGCATATTAGTAGTTACGATGTAGCTGAAGAACTGGGAATTGACCACAAAACAGTTTTGACCCATTTGAAGAAAGCTGGTTATACAAAAAAGCTCGATATTTGGGTGCCACACGAGCTCACTCAAAGAAACTTAATGAACCGTGTACTCATTTGCGATTCATTATTGAGACGTAATGAAACCGAGCCGTTTTTGAAGAGATTGATAACTGGCGATGAAAAGTGGATCACGTACGACAAGAATGTGCGAAAAAGGTCGTGGTCGAAAGTTGGCCAGGCTTCACAGACTGTGGCCAAACCTGGCCTAACACGAAATAAGGTGATGCTGTGTGTATGGTGGGATTGGAAGGGCATTGTTTATTATGAGCTTTTACCGCCCGGCAAAACCATCGATTCTGATCTTTACTGCCAGCAACTGATGAAATTAAAGGAAGCAGTCGAGAGAAAACGGCCGGAATTGATCAACAGGAAGGGTGTGGTCTTTCATCACGATAACGCTAGACCACACACATCTTTAGCCACTGAGCAAAAATTAAGAGAGTTCGACTGGGAGGTCCTAGTGCATCCACCATATAGCCCTGACCTTGCGCCTTCAGATTTTCACCTGTTTCGGTCTCTGCAGAATTCTTTAGGTTCTGTAAGGTTGACCTCAAGAGAGGACTGCCAAAACTATTTGTCCCGTTTTTTTGATCAGAAGTCCCAAAATTTCTACAGTAACGGGATAATGTCTCTGCCCACAAAATGGCAGAAAGTTATTCAACAAAACGGTACATATATATTGTAAATAAATGTAAATAAACTTTGAAAAAAATGTCTTGACTTTTCATACAAAAATACGAAAAGACTTTTTCCCCAACCTATTATATTGTAATTTAGTTTTAAATCACAAATTAATGATTTTATACACACATACATACAATCACGACATCAGAGGCATACTATATGCCTACATACACTACATGCCTGCGAATCATAATGCTGGTACCACATAAAAGATGACGAGCTTATTGCCGCATTGGAATCTTGTATTTTCGTTAGAGTCTCGTCCGTTGATCGACAGGAGCACCATTTGCAGGTGAGGTTGGCTTGGGTTCCAAAGTTTTTGGTAGAACCTATGTAAATTTTAGTTCAGGAGAGGAAAAAAAAGGGCAGAATGGAAAAGTTATAATGCCGATAAAGTCGCTATGGCCATTAAAACACTTTTCACAACATAAGCCATGGCGACATAATGTCAGCAACAATTGGGGTCGTCGCTCACCTGGAAAACAATTTTGTTGAAAATTGTGGAACAGGCTACGTGCAGGTATGGACTTAGGGGCATAAATGTAAAATAACATATTTTTTTTATCCTTCACCCAATTATGCAAATAATTTTTGTAGTAAAATTCTACCCACTATCCGGTTTCCGATATTTTTTATATGTGTATAGTTGATTGCATACTCATAATCATAAATCTTTATTGCATCAAGTAAACAAGTAGGTACCTAAGTAATACAATTAATACTGATACCCCGTAGGGGCACTGCAAATTGAGAGGGAACTTAAACATATTACAAAAGTACGTACTTATTTATTCTATATACTAACAAACTCACTAAAACACAAATATAAAATCAAAAAAAAAACAATATTTATACAATATTATTGTTATATATGACATTAACTTATAATTTATATAACTCAACCTGGTGGTGTCCTATCTACCTTTATGGTGTGTATATATAATAACATTAGCATTATATATATAATGTGTTCCACGTGCACTAAGCTGTATTATAAGCACAATCGCATTTTTTAATAAACCTCATTAAAAGTAGCTTTCCTTAGCCCGGGAACTGATTTTGTCCCCTGATGTGTGTGAAAATTTATAACAGGTAACCAAATGAAATTAAAGATGTAAAGGATTTAACCAAATTTAAATTCTCATTAAAGAAATATCTCCAAAGAAACTGTTTTTATTCGTTGCAGGAGTTTTTTTGGTGAAAAATAATTTAGATAATAGTAAATTAGGTAGGTGGTATGTTTTTCAACAAATATTTTTGTTACGTAAATTTTTAAGAATTTGTTAAAATACTATTACGAATTATATTTTATTTAATAATAAGTTACTTTTAATATATATATAATAATATGTACTTGCTGTGCCCTTGCAGGGTCATGTTTGTTACCTTCAATCTTTGTTAACACCTGTATATACATGTACAACATGAATGCAATAAAGAACTTTGAACTTTTTGATTTTGTCCCCTGAGTCCGTCTCTGGTCAGTACTTAGTTGGCAACAAAAGTGACTTTAATTTTTACACGTCATTCCCCATAGCCGTCCGCGCCATTGTAGAGCCATTCCTTCTCTTTCCACTTTCACTTTTAACTTTTAGATTATAATTTGCTGAGTTTTGGGTCAGTCATGCCCCATTCCTGCTTTTATCCCATGTTCTTTTGTTATATCCAGACACTTTGTAATTTCCTGTAGGTTATGTATATTGTATGCCAATGCTGCTCCTAATAAAGAATACTGATTGAGCATACTTCAAACTTCAAAAACATTTCATGTCAAAATTTATTATAAATATAATAAACAATCGAAATATGATAACAATGAAATCACTAAAATTAAATTAAAATGAAAAATTATTTAAGTGTAAATGAATCTAAGTGCCAGTTCTAAGCCATCGCTCTGTAAGAAGAACTGGCAGACAAAACGCAAGGTATGCCCTTCTAAATTTATCAATTTGTTGGGTGTTTTGATTACAATCTTCATTTGTCTGTGCAATATAAACTATCTAACATAAACAATATCTATGTTCTAAGTCATTCATGTTGGAATAGCCTGTATGAAACGAAAGCTTAATCCCAAGCATTTTTATCTGCCATATAGTTTTTGATAGAATAGTATCCCTTTAAAGACAGCTTCCGTTTTATTGTTAATAAAAATTTAATTTGGGTTTAATTGTGATAGCTTGGGATTTTATAGCAGAATTGCACACATTGGCAATAGTATAACATACAATGTGAAATTTGAGGGCTGAGTCCGTATTTTTGATATGCAATAAGGTTGGGATGGAAATGTAATAATTGTGCATACACGGTAGATATAAGCCACTTTAAATGTAATACATGTATGATACATTATTTTTTATTTTAATTAGCAGCACTTTGTTAATCGCAGCACAGTATTGCGTAATACGTCACTATTTTATGTCACAGCTTCAACTATTTAACAGCGAAATAATGCCTTGGAGCTTGCTAAACGATTAATAGGGATCTTGCCAAGAACTAAGGAGCTCAAGCCAACCTCACCTGCAAGCGGTGCACCTGCTGATTAACGGACGAGGTTCTGGCGAACATAACAGTACCCGGTAAGCGGCATCAGGCTCGCCACCTATTACGTGGGACCAACTATGTAATTGGCGAAGTGTGGGCGTATAATATATCTCTGCCTTCTCTTCAGGGAAACAGGCGTAAATTTATGTATATATGTACTTGCTAAAACACACATATTGTGCAAAACAAAATTGTAGTATATACATTAAGTGCACTGAAAACTGCACGAAAAAAAGTTAGTATGTAATAAACCTGGTGATTTAACTTATAGCCAGTCCCACAATACACAACAAAGTACAGAAATACACAAGCCACAAGCCAGTACATTAATTCTAGATAATGTGAAATAATGCCGCCCGCATTAAGGCACTGCTTACAGAGCTGAGTGCACCAAATTCTCAAATCACGCTCTTAACAGACTCGCCAGCTTCTCCAAGTGCATGCCAATTACATAAGAATTATAATTCCCTAACTATTACACCAATTTATTAGTCCCAGGATATGTATTGATTAAAATTGTGTTATTGATACTAAATACAGGATAAACATACAGACGAGAACAAATATTCATGTTCATATTCACAAACAGTTCTGAAGTTCATCAAGTATCAGTTATGTCAGGACATATTTAAAAGAGCATAGCCTGTGAATTTCTTGCTAGTTCTTCTTACAGAGCGGTGGCTCGGAACTGGCACTTAGATTCACTTACACTTAATTATTTTTTGTTTTTAAATTGTTTTGTTGCATGTAAGTGAATCTAATCGTGATTTAGTGTAATAATATTTCGATTGTTTTTTTTTCATTTTTAATCATGACGTTTTCAAGCACTATGTATAATAGTTTATGAAATAAATATTTTTTTTTACTTTACTTTACTTTACTTTACTTTACTTTAATGGAACCCACGACCTCAGGAGCGGAGGCAGGTATATTGACCTCCACACCATATCGATAGTCAAAATTTAACAACTACATACTATACTATATAACTTCTTCTAAATTTCGGTGTAGTTATTTTACTGGCGGGTTTTCTGTGAAAATACGAAACTTTCCCGCTGTAAGACTATTTTATATTTAATGTTGGATGTGATGTTTTATTTTTGACATTAAAGTATGCTGATAACTAATAAAAATGCTAATAAAATTACTAATGCTTTTATCTATTCAAATTTGGATTCATTTCGCAGCACTTGTGAATTCCACTTAAGGAGACGGTAGAAAGCTTTGCAATTTACTATTAAAATTATACAATACTACAAATGTACATACAACTTCTAGGGTTGGCTGGTAGTGATCACTTTTAGAGATAAGTTCACCTTTGTACTTTAAGTTTTTGAATACCTTTTGTAATCTATTTATGTTTTATGTGCAATAAAGGATTATTATTATACATAATCATATCTTAGCTTCACACTGGTTCTGCCTGCAAGTCTAACTTACGTTTAGAGCCCAGGAACTGCGAGAAGGCGGGAAGCCAGTGGCAAGGTTTAAAGCTACCGAGACCCCGCCCGTACTGCGAGAAGGTGGGAAGCCAGTGGCAAGGTTTAAAGCTACCGAGACCCCGCCCGTACTGCGAGAAGGTGGGAAGCCAGTGGCAAGGTTTAAAGCTACTGAGACCCCGCCCGTACTGCGCGAAGGTGGGAAGCCAGTGGCAAGGTTTAAAGCTACCGAGACCCCGCCCGTACTGCGAGAAGGTGGGAAGCCAGTGGCAAGGTTTAAAGCTACTGAGACCCCGCCCGTACTGCGCGAAGGTGGGAAGCCAGTGGCAAGGTTTAAAGCTTCTGAGACCCCGCCCGTACTGCGAGAAGGTGGGAAGCCAGTGGCAAGGTTTAAAGCTACCGAGACCCCGCCCGTACTGCGAGAAGGTGGGAAGCCAGTGGCAAGGTTTAAAGCTTCTGAGACCCCGCCCGCGGCCAACGTCCCACAGATTAGAAACGGGAAGACCTCCTCAGAGTTGTGCAGTGCTACTTACTTATGCGACCATGGCGTACGTGGCCGACTTAGGGTCTATAGTAAGACGGTAGGGTCCCTTCGCCCCCGCCGCCTAAAACCCCTCAGGCGCTGCGTAACGGACCCTTTTGGCCTTTTTTTTATCGTCTGTAAAAAATGTTGTTTACGCACTTTCTCCCGGCCAATGGGGGACCGAGACGGGAGTGTGGGGCTCATTGCGGCAGACGCGACCACCGCAGTCTTACCCACTATAAAACATCCGACGACGCCCACCGCTGTTGAAAAAGAGGCAGGGGGCCAGTGCCTGGGTTGTAGCTTCTGGCACCCCGCCCGTGACCCTCTGGCCTGCCCGATGCGCCAACAGCGTAGCCGAAGAAAGGGCGGATCCTGCTCCTTCTGCGAATGGGTGATGTCGCAGTAGGAGGCCATCGCCTTCCGCTGTCGAATGGTCTGCTCAATGGTCCAACCATTATTTCATCAATTTCAGTTTTTACACGGAGCGACTGTCGTCTGACCCCCACAACCTAGAAGGAAACATTATTCAATTGTCAAACCAGCTGTCAGGGTATTAGAAGGGACTGACTTCCTAATAAGGACTGCCATAGATATTCACGACAGCCGGCCCAACGGCTTAACGTGCTTTCCGAGGCAACGAGCAAGCGATAATCAGGCACATAACTTCGATAAATCGGAAGGTAACAGAACCCTCTGAACTTGTAGTCTATGGGGCACCTATCGCTGCTCTTAAATTTACACAAATACTATTAATGTTAGCGAGTGGTGATGGTATTACCTAAAGCTCTGCTCACCCAAATTATTAGCTGTTTTGATGATGATTGACTCTGCCGAGATGAGTTTCTTGAGGCATTCTTCTGAATCTCGTTGTCTTTTGGAAGCCTCGTTAGAGGTATTAGAGTATTAGAGTCACCGACAGACTGTCTGACTGACGGACAATCCCCTCCCCCCTTTAGAATCACGACAGGCTACTGACAGATCTCCCCGATAAGAGTCACTGACAGACTGACAAATCTTGAGAAAAACCACAACAGACGAATAAACTGACAAACCTTAATAAATTCTGACAAAGAACCCATTTGATTTCATTTCTTTATTATTGTACAGCACATATGTCTTTCATTGTTGTTAAAAAAATATATCGAATTTCAAATTTGTGTCTGAATATTTGACGAATCTAAATGATCATGTTGATCTTAAAGACAATAAAGTATTTTTTTTTTACTCGAAGTCCTGAAAATTACCAGCTAGGCCCTAAACGAATTGCATACAAAAGAACATTTTCCAAACAAATTTCCATACCATTTGTCGCAAACATAGAAAATATTTTAAACGCACTGTAAAACGTAGTAACTTTGTGAAGGCACCGATGCAACGTTGCTTCTGTCGGACTTTCTACACAGTTGCACTTCAAAGGAATTCAAATATATTGAAAGCTTTGCTGTACGGGCATCAAGAGACCCGAGCTTGACAAAAGATGTGGACGAGTTAGAATGCGCAGTCTTGATGGAATATTTGTTTATTCAGAATCGACATATGAGCCAGGATAAGAATGATCGCAAAGAAAACTTAGAACATCTAAAGTCAATCCTTTGAATTTATAGTGACGACCGGTATGGTGTGGAGGTCAGTATACCTGCACTTCACTCGAGAGGTCGTGGGTTCGATTCCCACACAGGACAAATCTTTGTGTGCATTAAGTATGTATTTACAAAAAAAAAGTATTTATGTATGTTTGTCCGTTATTTAGTATCCATAACACAAGTTCTTAATGATAGTTATCTTGGAACTAAATAATTGGTGTGATTGTAAGAAAATATTTATTTGAACCTGAAAGTAACTGAAATTATGAAAAAGAACTTACGTATTTCAGGCGTTGAATCTTTCGAACTAAATCTGCGTCATAACATTGCTTTCAACTATGTAGAGCATAAAAAATAATTTTCAAATTTTAAGCTTATGTTAAACAATTTTATCAACTCATTAAACTAACTAACATACATTCACGCATTATTTAATATTATATGCCCACATATCGCCAATAACATGGTTGGCCCCACGTAATAGGTGGCGAGCCTATTGCCGCTTACCGGGATCTTTTTCGGCAGAGCCTCGTTTGTTGATCAGCAGGTGCACCACTTGCAGATGAGGTTGGCTTGGACTCCTTAGATGTTGGTAGGAACCCTATACATCCCATCAATTCTTTCTTTCATTAAATAAAAATATTAATGATCTTCTTACACTGTTTCATCAAAATCATAATAAGTAGATTATCCCTCCGAAAAATCTCATAATCCAAATGATTCATTATAATTCGGCACGACTTACAAGGGTCGGGTTATAGGGATGAAGGTACGTTTTTAGGAACCGGCTAATCATTGAAAATTCTCATTAATTTGAAAGCGAAGTCGGGGTTTACTGGAAGGAGGCTTCGCGGCGGAAATTAAAGCTGTCGACAATACCGTCACAATATACGGACACATACAGAAGGTGGCGACTTTTATGGCATTCTATGGACAGCTGTAACTATTGAATTTGATATACTTACTTTTTTTATTGTTGATGTTGTAGGAATTTTAAATATCGTCGGGGTTAGCGCAAATTCGCGAAACTATCATACCTAAAGTGAGCGTATCTGCAATAGATCTAGTTTTACAGGGGAAGGTAAAGAAACTTAATAAGTTTCTTATTTAAACTAATTATGGGCTAGTTTTTACACACTATATAATTCATTATATGTTCTCGCCAGAAACTCGTCCGTTGATCGGCAGGAGCACCACTTGCAGGTTGGCTTGACTCCTGAGATTTTGGAAGGAGCCCTATACACTTATATTATTGTTTAAAACATTCGAAAGAGATTTATTCTATTACAGACTTGAATAAACTATTTTGAAATATAAATTAAATTAAAAAAAGCCTATTAAACAAGAAAGAGATTTTTTCTTCCTGAGACTTAATAAACTATTTTAAAAAAGAATAAAAAACAAAAAAAACATTTTTAAGAAAGCTCATATTTAAAAACCCTAAAAAGAAGGAAATAAATTTTAACCTACAAATTTTAACTGTCTTATTATAAGCTATATACACAATTCATAAAATCATAAAAGTTTGTCGCGAGATTTAGGCTTAAATACTTACAGATACCTATCTAGAACCTACTGAAGCAAACGTAGACAGTTTAAATTTGTAAGTCAAAATTTATTTCCTTCTTTTTAGGGCATTTAAATAAAAACTTACTTAAAAAGGTTTTTTTGTTTAATTTTTTTATTACTTTTGAGTCATCGCTAGCTAGATTTCTGAGTGTGTTCATCTCATCCAAAGCATCATTGTTGCAAGGTTCAACAAGCCCTTTCATTTGATACCCATATTGTAGAAATGCATTAAAATGACTGTCCCGCCATCTTTGATGTGCCGCCATATTTAATTTAGAATGACGTCACACAACTAATCGTGTATTGTCATCCAATCTTAACGTGCATACAAAATTTCAGCTTAATCGGTTGAGAGTATCTGCTTCAAAATCAGGTCGCAAGATTCCACCCGAAAATCCTTACATACATAAGTACATTGCAAGTTAAATAAAAGCTTTTAAAATAGTTATCATACTGACCGTCAAGAACTGTGCAATAATAAAACAAATTCGTCTTCATTCAAAAGTATGCTAATTATGTAATTACTTCGAGTTAGAATGTCACGTCTACATTTCATAATTACAACCAAACTAAGAAACCTTTTGTATTGGATGTTACTCATGCGTCCTTCCATCTGTTCATTGTTTATTCTAAAAGTAGGTGCTTCATTAAAATTAGGAGACTCTTTTGATAATTATTATAAGTGTGTTCACGATATCACCTTTAAAAAAAACAATTTCAAAATCAGGCCTATTATTTAAAAGCCACAATATCACAGACAGACCGACAGGCAATATAAAGTTATATGTAAAATAAAGTAAGTGTAAAATTTAAAAGTTTAGAAAATTTCTCTTACATACATACATAATATAAAATCAGGCCTGTATCCCCTAAGGGTAGGGAAAGGCATCTTTGCGGGCGGGGTACCAGAAGCTACAAATCCAGGCACTGGTACCTCGCCCCTTTTCAACAGCGGTGGGTGTCGTCTGAAGTTTTTTAGTGGGTAGGACTGCGGTGGTCGCGTCTGCCGCAGTGAGCCCCACACCCCCTCCTGGTCTCCCCCTTTTGGCCGGGAGACAGTGCGTAAGCAGCATTTTTTAACAGACGATAATAAAAAAAAAAAAAAAAAGGGAAAGGCATCTTATACGCTCACATTGCGCCGGTTATATTGTTGGACCCACATAGTAGGTAGCGAGCCTATTGCCGCTTACCGGGAACTCTTTTAAATATGTAACTTTTCGTACTAATATGCCTAAAAACATAACAAACATGTGATATTCAGGTTTGTGTCTATCGCGCTTACAGAAACACAAACGAATATTGATTGAAAAGAAAATTCACCCTCTATACTTACGCTCCACATTTTAGTTACCTATTAAAACGCATAACATTTTTGGCCATAAACTGAAAATGCATAATGTTGATTACCATTATCGTCACTTGCCATACCGCTATAAAGCATAACGTTATAACGCATAACAACATATCGCCGAATTTGGAAACGCAAAATCATTAAAAGACATAATTTAGATAAGCATAGGTAATGCAAGGCATATTTTTAGTTGGACATAATTATACTTAAATTAATTATAAAAATTAACAATAATAATTTTATAATTATGACTATTATAAGAAATTTCTTTTTAATGGTAAACAAATAACCTCAACCTAACCCAAATAGAGAAGTAAGCTGAGTTTCGAAAGTATGCTTTTTTAAAAGTATGCTTTATAAAAAATATGACAAAGAAAAATATATATTTATATGATTATGTCTTTTATAATTATGCCTTTCAACAATTCTGCATTATTATGGTTATGCGTATATTATGTTATATTATGCGTATGTTATGGATGCCATATGATGTATGTCTTTTGGAATTATGGAAATAACTCGTATGCGTTTCGAAGTGTCACCGTTAAAAATATAGTAATAGTAAAATAGCATTCAATTAATCAGCCAATTTCTGTCCACTGCTGAACATAGGCCACGGATCCCAAGGTTAGGGCTTCGCTTTTAGCTTAGAGCCCAAGGAGCGCCAACCATTGGTTCCTCCTGCTGCCTGCCTCGAGTCGCCGGTTCACCATATAATATTTCATTGGCTAAAATGTCGGGAACGATGCGATAAGTAATTAGATACACACATGCACACGTGCGCGCAGACACACACTTACGCATATCAAAAAGTCGACATGTATTGTTCATCATCATCTCAGCCCATTAACGTCCCACTACTGAGCACGAGCCTCCTCTCACATACCAAGGTACGGGTATTGGGTCATACTCCACCACGCGGACCCAGTGCGGATTGGCGGAGGCAGGTCGATGGCATCCTGCTGTTAGAATTTTTCAAGCCGCCCAATTAGGCCTCTAACATGGCTTAACGACCGTGATAACCGGGAACAACGGCTTAACGTGCCATTCGAAGCACGGAAGCGCTTGACATCTAATGCCACACAAACGGTCACCCATCCAAGGACTGACCTCTATATTGATAGTAATTTTTATTTATCATTTTATTTTTATCTGTCAAATTTAGGAAGATGCGTCTTATGCTGCCTGCAAGCAGTCGATGAAGCCCAATAAAGTGATAGCGCTCCATACCCTGACACAATCTTGGTTATAGACGCATCCACTTTTTTGCTGTTCACCACCAGCTAAAAGACCCGTGGCTATAGAATCTTTCTTTTTCAACAGGACCCAGTAATAACAGCACCAACCCACGTATCGGGAGCAGACAGCGAGGGTCTACGAGCATCCTGGCGCACACTGCACGTGTACCCAGATGACTACGAGCCCCATCGAGGGTACCTGGCGCTGCGGTGTCGCGCGACCCTGGCGACGAGGCCGCCGCACGTGCGTGGCATGTCGGTGCGGCTATACGTTGCCAGTCGTCCGCATATATCTTCTTATATGTTTAGTAAAAATAGTAAGTTCGTAATATATATATTTTTTTTAATTTGGGACTTCGGAACACAACTTTTTCTTTTTTTGTAGACTTTGTTTTATTGTAAGTACATTTGTAACTGGTGGGAGAAAAATTCAACCTTGACGTTTTAATTGCCCATTCTTTAACTTAAGCGTTAAATTTGAAATTTGACCAGCCTAACTTTAATAATTGATTTTGAATTGAATTTTGTATTTTACCAGATTCATTTCTTTCTTCCATAATTTAATACTAAATTAAGATAAAGGAATAAACACAAGTAAAAACAAAACGAGTATAATAAATAGTAGTATTGTAGTTAAATCAAAAATTTATGTATTTTTATGTAGCGGAGTAAACCTGAGAAGTAAGTTCTGAATAGTAAGTTCATTAACGTCTTACTATAAACATAAGTATACACGCGACCAGTCGCACGCATTATATTCTAATGTATATTAAAAGTTTTATATTTCTACCACCTAGTTCAATTTGTACTGTCTATAACAAAAAGAGGTTTAATCACTCTAAACGTTTTCAAGTATTATGTAATAGTTTATGAAATTAAAGTTTTTGATTTGATTCACTTTACACGTTACTTATACGGATCGGTCACCTGTACGTATTACGTACAATAATTTTAACGCTGACCACGTGACCTTATTAGCGCGCGGCAGTAATGACTTTTATTTGATTAATTATAATTAGTTCCTATCATGCCTTCAATCTGTAAACAACTATTTTATAAATATTTATGAAATATTTTCTGACAATTACAACAATTATTTAGTTTCAAGATTAGTATCATTAAGAACTTGTGTTATGGATACTAAACAACGGATAAACATACTTAAATACTTTTTTTTTATACATACTTAATATACATAGGAAAACACCCAGACCATAACAAATATTCATTTTCATGCACACAAAGATTTGTCCTGTGTGGGAATCGAACCCACGACCTCTGAAGTGAAGTGTAGGTATACCGACCTTTACGCCATATCGGTCGAACTTAAACAAGCTAAGTTAATATATTAAGTTAATAAACTTAACTATACAAACAGTGGTTCCAACTATACTATCATCCTGGTCCAGTCAAGAATCAAACACCACCTACGCTCATTAACGCCTTACTCTAAATGTAAGACTGTGCGTCTGTAAGTCTTTAGTGGCCCAAATATATCGTCTTATATGTTTAGTATAATTAGTAATTTTCTATAAAAACGACCAGTATGATGTATAATTTATCTGTTCTGTTTTAAATGCTCGCAACTCAAAGGTAAGGAAGGATACAATTAACGAAGCAAAGCAAAGTTCATAGACATTAATCTTTAAATGGGTTATAGTGATTGTTAAGCCATGCCGCGACGCCCGATATGGCGTGGTGGCGAATATACCCGCTCCAAGGTCGTGGGTTCGATTTCCACACAGGACAAATATTTGTGTGCATGAACATGAATATTTGTTCTGGTCTGGGTGTTTCCCTATGTATATTAAGTATTTATTTATAAAAAAATAGCATGTATGTATGTTTATCCGTTATTTAGTATCCATAACACAAGTTCTTAATGATACTTATCTTGGAACTAAATGATTGGTGTAATTGTTAGAAAATTGTTAAAAAATATTTATTTATTATTTATGTTAGAGGTTTGATATCTATTTCCAGGACACCACTTGACTCTGTCATTCTGCATGGTAGAGAATGGAGTCCTCTCACAAATTAAGATTACAGATGTGAGGACCCCGTGCTGGGCTTATGGGCTGATGGTGACATCAGAACATGACACATAACTGTCCAAGAACACTTTATTCAGAAATTTCTTAACATTCATATATTTGCGACAAAGAAAGCTTAGATACTGTTAATATATTTAAATGAATGCACGCAGTTCCTCAGGATCCCGACTCAGCCCTATAAACCCTACAAAAGAAACTTGAGAATTTCCCTCGTTCAAAACTCGTTTGTGTAATAAATTCAGCATTGCCTTTTCCCGTTTCACCCTACTTTATGTCCAGATTTTCATCTACCGTCCTTTTCTTACACGTACACAGTTGTATTAACTGTCTCTGTTTTGTAGTTAGTATGTAGAGTCGAGTAAGTTTTTTTCTAAGCGCCACTTCTTTTAAAGAAAAGTCGTATTGATTTCCGATAATGATTTGTCAGTGATTCGACTTAGGTTCGGCCCGATGGAGAGCTTATGTAACTTTTTTTTCCATGGAGGTTTATAGCTAATATATATATATATATATATATTACACCAATTAAGTTCCGAGATAAGTATCATTAAGAACTTGTGTTATGGATACTAAACAACGGATAAACATATATAAATATTTATTTTTATTGTATATACAGACATACATACATACGAGACACCCAGATCAATACAAATATACATGTTCATGCACACAAAGATTTGTCCTGTGTGGGAATCAAACCTACTACCTCAAGAGCGCAGGTATATTGACCTAAACGCCATATCGATCGTTATTTATTTTTATGTTTACATAAAGTGGGTACCATTTCAGTGTTGTATTTTATAAACATTTTTTGATATTGCTAAAAAATTTTTTTTTCATTATTTTTTCTTATAATTTTTTAAACTATTTTCTTATAGCCAATATCAAGCTTTCACAGATTATTACTTTTTCTTTTTTTTACATAATGGCTTCGCGCGGTTTGTTCAGCGATACCGCATATCAACAGTGCACCATTTGCAGGTCAGGTTGATTTGGGCTCCTAAGATCTTGGTCGGAAGCTTCTTTCGCCCTTATTTCAAATTGAATGCAATCAAAACTTTAACTTGAAAAAATAATTATATTATAAACTATAACATAGTACTTAAAAAAGTAATAAAAAACTTACGAAATATGAAACCATTGAAATCAAGAAGCTTTGATTCACTTATATAAAACAAAACTATTATGAAACAAAAAATATTTAATTGCAATTGAATTAAATTTTGGACTTCTTGGCGGGAAAGTGAAGCGTCATGTCTGTAGTTTTGTTTTATTTTCTAAAGATTGTGATATTTCGTGTAATAACGGTGGATTATTAACAGTAAAGTGTTTTTGAACGTACATTAGTGTCGGTTAATCAAACAAAACAGTGCAACATCAATTTTCAATTTCTCTCAAGAAGTCCATGTGAGATCGCAGTATAATCCCACATCATTACTGAGGACTCAAGGGGCTTAGGGGAGGGCATCTCATTTCCCATTTACCATCTTTATCACCACTCATTCTCACTTACTATAATTTATATTTTTTTAATATATCACTTACTTGACACTGGCTAAATGTGCTAAACACACGAAGCCATTTTAAAAAAAGAAAAAATAATCTTTTTAAGTATCTCTGACTGGAAAATTCTTTTCAAAAATAAAAACAGAAATGGTTTTAATTATGAAAGAAAACTCTTATCTCTCAATCCCGGGTATTGTTGTGTCATTATCCTTAAAATATTTTTTGATTCCTCATTATTCACAAATTGGAATAAACGGTTCGTTTAATTTTTAACTTAAATATCAGAGAGAAAATCAGAAGTCCGCAAATAAAGTAGGCAGATAATTTAATGGAAATTTTAATGATTACCACAGAACTCCACTAATAACGATCAAAATAAATTTGTTATATCATTCAGCGAACCATTTATTATTTGACGATAATCTACTTTAAAAAAGCTATTGATTTGGGTAGTCGCTTTTGAGCAAGACCACTAAGATCTAGAATTCGCTGCTTGCTCATGTGTTTCCTTTTTCTTATGATCCCGGGTCTTTTTAGCGGGGCGTGAAACGACATTTTAGCAGGCCGTCATAAGTAGATGCGCGTTATACCGTGCTTATTTCACGGTATGAAGCGCTTTCATTTCTTTTTTGGACTGCTTACCATCAGACAGGATGTAGTCATTATGACGCGTCATATTATAAGACTAAAGACTAAATTGGTATTTTGGGATAAGGCTTGTACCTTATAGTAGGTGTTTCTATAGTTTTAAATCATACTTTGATTTCAATTTCCTGCCCCTCATCATCTCAGCTCATTAACGCTCCACTACTAAGCACGAACACACGTGAGGGTATTGGGACATACTCCACCACGTTGTACCAATGCGGTTGGAATTTTTCAAGCCGCCCAATGAGGCTTATAACTTGGCTTAACGACTACTACAATAAGTGATAATTGGGACCAACGTCTTAACGTGCCTTTCGAAGCACGGAAGCGCTCGATATCAAATGCCACATAAACGGTCACCCATCCAAGGTCTGACCTCTATAAAGTTTTTAATTGTTTCGTTGCATGTAAGTTAATCTAAGCTGTAGTGTAATCATGTTTTTTTTAATATTTAATATTGACGTTTTCCAGTGCTATGTAATAGTTTATGAAATAAAAGTATATATTTTGAAGGTAGAGCCTGGTCCATTGTTAGGCAGGTGCAACATTTGCAGATGAGGTTGTCCTATGCACCCTGAACTAATAATTTATCAAATTGTTTCAGATGCTGTAGCAAGCAGTAGTTCTCCAAGAATAAATCTAGACATAACAGTGTGGACTTTCCTAGTGATTGCTATGAGACAAGTGCCTTCTACAGTGAAATCAATTGATGTGAAAAACAGTTCAATATAAGCTAAATACACAACTTGAGCTGTGAAAGTGTTTTTATTAATATATATTTAAGTACTGAGTGTCTGTAATTGATTTTTTTCTATGCACTTTAACTTAAGCTACGGTTACACAAGGGAGATAATTATTATAACACATTCTTTATTAGAGTCAAAAAATATTTATTTGATTACCCTAAATTACGAATAGACAGACAAAAACACTAAACCGCTTAGATTACAACAGAATTGTCTATGTAAAAATATATCAAAACACCCTAAGAACATTAATCATTAATGAAAAACACAGAAGAGCAAATAACAAAAGCCAGATAAAATACAAATTGCGACAAAAATATATTTCACTTCAGTCATCAGACAACATTGATTAATAAAATAAAAGTAATTTTGAAAATAGATTTTATTTCATAACTTATACAAAAATATATGTTAGTTTCAAGCTCATGCATCCTCTTTGGCCAGAAACCTTGCTATAACTATTTCAAAAAAAGCTGTATAGTTTTAGCAGAGTTCATACTAGAAAAATTGCACAAATCACCCAACCACTATTACCAACCAACAGTAACCACCATTTACCCAGTGTCTCTTGCTACTTTTAATAGTTTGATTATTTTGTTTATAGGCATTTCGTCGGGATAGTGCAAATCCGCGAAACTACCATACGTAAAGTATGCGTATCTGCAATAGATCTAGTTTTACATGGGAAGGCAAAAAAACTTAATAAGTTCCTCGTTTCAACTAATTTTGGGCTCATTTTTACACATAAGATAGTTAGTTATATTTTCTAACTAATGTGGTATAATTTTTTTTCTGAAAGTACATAATTTAGGCTCTGCGACAATAACGCGTATTGACTTAAATTAGCAAATTTTTCAGATACGCGGTATTGTCCAATTCTAGTTACGCGGATTTGCACTACCTCCGACGATTCGCCCTGCAGTGGGACATTTCGGCGACCTTAGAATTGTCATACTAAGAGGAAGGTTTTGTACATAGATTTGTCAAAGGCAAAACTAGGTTTCTATATTGCGTATATCGAATACGTAGGGACAGGTTTGTTAATTACTAGGCAGAGTATTGCTTCAAACAAATGTATGATTAAATTAATACAACCCACTAAAGTATGTGGCCGCTGAGTAACCTACAGCTTAGTTTAGCTTGTTAATATCGGGAGAAAAAGTAGTTTAAGTGGGCCTTGTTACATCAGCTATCTGCCAGTTAAAATTGTGTCAAAATTAGTCTAGTTCTGTGACTAGCACACAAAACAGACAAACACAAAAAAGAAATATCTTACGATTTGGAAAATTTCTGCGTAGGCTAAACTTCATCATATGAGTGTATTGGGTTCGTTTTGCATATCAACGTCTAGATTCATTAATTTTTCGTAAAATATGTAATATATCACAATTTTTAATAGATGCACTAAATTTATATTCACTATAAAATATATCATTAACGGTTAAATAATATCACCGTAATATTTATATTTTTTAAATTTATTTTCTAAGTTAATGTACCATTGTTACCATGTTACCATTTGTTACAACATGCTTAAATTGGTTGGTTGTCTTTAAGTTAAAAAAAAGTCACATTTTAATAAAAATATTATTTAAAACTATCCTAATAGTTAATACTATTATTAATAGTTTTATTTTTATCGTCAGCATGATATGGGTTCGCATCCAAAGTTTATTGGCAAGGTTTGAATTCTGTGCCAATTGTGTCTAAGCCTCAAACCTTAATCGATAAGCTAACCGCTTTAATTCAATGTATAAATAATTTTGAAAAGCGTCGTTAGTTGTTCAAAGAAAATTCAATTTCTGTCGTGTTTTGTTTCAGAATCCAATAATCGGAATAGGATTGCTTTAGAATTGTTAACAAGATTAATCTGATATTATTTGCAAGTTTCCGTTCGTTTTAACTGTTACAGATAGTGTTGTAAAGAACTCGAGTCTTTGAGTCCTAAATTTAGAGCTCGACTCGGCATTACACGACTCGACTCATAACAATAAGACTCTTAAGAATAAATAACTCAAGTCTATATGAGCTCTTGAACGCGAGACTCGAGACTCGAGTCTTCTTTAGCGCTCGAGTCCTTTTTACGCGCCGAGTCGCGCTCGAGTTCTTTTCCGCTTTGAGTCATTCTTTTTAAAGCAGCCAATAAAAGGCTATTTTTGTGAGATATAATCATGTGTAACCAGAAGGAGATGTCGAAAAATAAATGAAAGAATTAAAGTTTTAATTAACATGAAAAATCAGTTTAATTAATTATGATCATGAAAATTATTACAAAAGAAAACATTAATTAAACAAAACTACCAAACAAATAAACTCTTCAGCTTTATTATATAAGCATAGACATTTATTCTAAATAAATCACTGTCAGCATTTCGAAGACCAGTTTGAAGAAGACTCGAGCTCTTTTAAGACTCGAGCTCTTTTAAGACTCAAGCTCTTTATAAGACTCGAGTCTCTCGAGTTCTATTTAAGGTTTCGAGTTCAATAATGGCGCTCGAGTCTTCATGATAGGACTCAGACTCGGCTCGACTCAAGACTCCGAGTTCAGTTAGTTCACTGAGTCTTAGAAAATTGAGTCGAGTCTATCGAATAAGACTAAAAGACTCGAGTCCTTTGCAACACTAGTTACAGATATTGTTACGGTGTATTTTCTTATTTTAAAACAGTTTACAGCGGTAAAAAACACTGGAAAATATAGATTTTTGATTAAATAGTGGCTTTATGCTAATAATAACCAAAGAGAACAAAACAGTTCGATACCATAAATGTTTGAAATATATCTATGCCAGATGCCTAATCAAATGTGTTTAATAAAACCACGCATCGCGACTATTCGCGCGAATTCTCACAATGTGCACAACGCATTATTAATATTCCTGTTAGCACATTGTGTCAAACATAAAGCGCTTGGTTGAACATTGTATTTATCAAAATGTGTTTAATAAAACCACGCATCGCGACTATTAGCGCGATTTCTAACAATGTGCACAACGTATTATTAATATTCCTGTTAGCACATTGTGTCAAATGTCTGTACCTACCACAAAATCGTAGGAAAAATTAGATTCCGTGAAAAAAGTATTGCATTCAAATGTGTTGGCATCTATAAAAAAAATTAAAGAACTTAATTTAAACGTAAAAGTTCGTATGTATGGATGATTGTAACTATTTTACGCCAAAACTACTGAATGAAACTTTACAGTAATATAGCTTATATAAGAAAATAACACATAGGCTGTAGTTTAATAAGATATTGTGTAAATTACCAATCCTGTGCAGGCGAAGTCGTGGACACCAGCTAGTATTTTCTATCCGCATTGGTTGCACTAGTCAGCAATATCTTCTTTATTTAATTATATAAAATGTACAGTACTTACTTATAAAGTCTTTACCTGTTTTACACAAAATCAATGACTATAGTTATAACTGGCATATAAAAGGCGGACGCTGAACCCATGTTTTACTTACTATCTGTACTCAAAAGGTAAGATATATAGATATATTTTACAGTTTTTCCCAAAATATAAATTATATGTGTAAATTTATAAAAAATGACTATTTTGTTTTGTTTCTGAGAAATTACATAAAAATATTGAATTAAATAATTATTACGTCTAAATAATTGTGAGACTATTTAAATCGATTGTATGACAACGATTTAAATGTAAATTATGATTGTAAAATGTTAAATACAAAAATTGTATGATATGGAAATACGAATTGTGTGATAGATAAGAGTACTTATTGTGTTTTAAAAGATTTCTGATGTATATATTTCACGTGCCAATGTTTGTTTTAGATATAAATTTAATGTAATTGATGTAATTATTGTAAAAATATAATTATAAAAAAATATGTTAACATTGTTTTGTATGTTTTAATAACATTGCATACTCTTTAAGCTGAATCACTTTGTACAGTCAGCATCAGTATATAGTTGTTAACATCTAAAGCGCCCCAGAAAGATCGACACACCTCTCTATTGTCAAGAGCTTAAGGACCTTTACCGATATATATGTCGTTTTGGTTGCAAGCAACTATTTGACACTGACTGTACCGAACTACGAACTAGTACTATAAGCCTTACTTTTTTTTTCTTTTAAATAATGGCTTCATGCGGTTTGCACATTTAGCCAGTGTCACGTAAGAGTATATAGTAAATAAGAATGAGTGGTGATAAAGATGATAAATGTTAAATGTGATGCCCTCTCCCTCAGTAAAGATGTGGGACTATACAGAAATCTTAAATGGACTTTTTGAGAGAATATGAAAAGTGATGTTGCACTGTTTTGTTTTATTTACCAACACTCATGTCCATTCACAAACACTTAACGGTTAATAATCCACCGTTATTACACATTAATGTTCAAAATATCTCAATTTTTTAGTAAATAACACAAAACTACCGACATGACGCTTTACTTTCCTGCCAAGAACTTTAAAAGCCTTACAAATAAGCAATAAAATTGTCTTTGTGACATCTATCTGTCACTGTCATATTGAACTCGTTATTTTTTTATATCACAAGCTAACATTTTATCATGCTGGCTACCTGATGAAGCGGTCACAGTTGATGGTCGCTTGAAATACCAGCAGTATAAATATCGCATTGGATATCCTTTCAAAACCGTCATACGAAATTGAAGACAAGATCAGATTCCAGTTACTTTTTACTAACGTTAGATTTGACCGGCGATGCGGGGAAGGAAAAAGGGGGGCTAAAAGTTGTGATAATTTTGACTTGTCCTTCAATTGCGGTCATGTAGCTAGAATCACTTATAAAAACTATCTTTGCATACTCAGTTATTAACTAAGTTATTATAATATTCTTGGATACCTCTACAACAGAAATCCATCAAAGCCCAAACTAAGCAGAGTTTTTGCTATGGATTATAGAGAACGGATACTTTTATCACTACATGACCATATCATTACAAACGGCTTCCTTTAGTTTTTTAGTCACAGGTGATACTTTTGTACTACTCACCTATAATGTAAATTAATTCCCTGTCTTATCCCCAGTAATCAATCCACATCTATTTCAACATTTTTATCTCCATTGCATGCAGTTTTGTTACTCCAACTCTTGTAGGTAGTTCAAAGCCAAAGTCAGAGTCAAAAGCAAAATCATAATTTGCAAATCAATTACTTCCAGACACAATTGGCATATTTTAATAAAAAAGTAATCGTGTAAACAATAGACAGCTGTAACCGATCCACGTACTCTGCACCCGATAGTGCTTATATTCAGTCTAAATTCAGTTCGGCGTTGCATTTGCAATAACTTTGGTCTAATATTGAATTTCCTAGTCTGCAATCCCACAGAGAGCTCTCAATACTGAAACTAGAATTAAGCTTAATATGTAGGAGAATTCCTTATCGAGCTTATCCTCTGCCACGATTTCGTTCGTACTAATAGTTTAAATGTTATGGTGCAAAATACTATACCATAACTAGGTATATGAAGCAAAGTGTATACAGGGTGTAAAAACATCCCGTTCAAATCTTCGCCTTCTTCAAATCATTACAAGAGACATTACTCACATAAAAATGGTTGTTGGGAAACGATTTTCATTTTTGGTGACAATGAAATGCGCGACGCAAACCTCGTTTCTGTGCGTATCAAGCAAGCTGTGGTTGTTTTAAGAAAATCTTATGACTTTGACTTTTAATATTTTTATATTTCCATCATTACTATATACCACATTTATTGCAAATACAATTTGATTGATTGACTGAATAACTATAAGGCTATTGGTTTCCCAGGTATAGTCGCAAAGAAAAATCTAATCCAGCTGCTGACAAGAGTACGTAGATTTGACTCTGATCAGGGTCTTTTTCGAAAACTTACTACTTTTTTTGTCGTTTGTTTGCCAAATACAGTTCTGTGCTGCTGGTTCTATTCTCGATTCTCATATTATTTCATTAACCGATGTACCAAATTATCTAGATACTTTTGCTATGTTCTGGTCAAAGACTTTTTCAAAACTGAAGAAAAGAATTTTCTTTACAGTCAAAAGAATTAAGACATAGGATGTTAATCTAACATTTTATACCAACTCAATATATGTATGAATCATCAAAATAACTAATAAAATTTGGTGCAAAATAAAGAGTTCCAAAAGCAATTCCAACTCGTTTCGGCCATAAAAATCTGTAACAGATTCTTAGCGCAGAAAAACTCCCGTTTTATGAGGGCGCCAGGCAGTAAAATCGGCTAAGTTATAACAATTTGCTTTATTTTCTGAACTGAAGCACGTTCGTGTTGTGAAAGGCCTCCGATGCATTGAATAACCAATAATTTTACTTTATCTGCAATGTATCCTGGTGCTTTAAATATAGTAGTAGGCCGTGATTGTGGTTTTTAAGTGCAATCGGTCATAGGCCACTCGCAACAATTTTACGGTTAGACGCACTTCAATGAGTATATACGCCGGGAACAAAATAAAATTGTTTTGAAAAGAAACAAGAAAGAAAGAAAGAAAATAATTTATTTTGTGACACATGATACATTGGTTTACTAAAATAAAAATTAATAAACACATGTGGCACCTCAAGGCACCTCAAGGCTTATACTCAGCATATGCCGAGGGATTACTATGGCCCCGCGGCGCTGGTCTTCCGTAAAAGAACACTTATGAATATTTTTTATCCCACAAGTTTGAGACTTTTGATCCCACAGACAAACTATGCAAATAGTTTTGTGGGACTATTGTATTTGCAATGCCCAACTCGCTGTTTGTTTCATAAATAATACAAATTTTGGACAATTTTGAAATACTCTATTACAATGTGTAGCTTGAAATGAAAATTAACATGACGTTAAGAGTTGCATACAATTTCGGTGAAGCTTCACAATGGATCGTATTGAATTTATACTTTTCTTTTGCTTTTCACAATAAGTCGCTGAGTGTCAACAATTCACAACTCCAATCTTACATGCAAATGTGGGTCCTCTCCCCAGACCATGCTCCACCTTATGTCCTGTAACACCTACACGCAGGCCGAGCTCATGAATGCTGCAGATAATATATTACGTGTCATTGAACACTAGGTTTCACTAATTTAACTTACCATCGAAACGCGAAAAAGAAGAAGCACAACTCACAGCATTGCCGATGCCATTACTAATATGCGCGATTTTAATATTGCAGTATAATACTGCGATGCGGATTTCCGTAACTTACAAAATGAAGTACTGATGTAGTCACAAAATCTACGTTCACATCCTTGAAAAATCTCTCTTGTTTTATGTAAACAGGCATCACCAAAGGGATAGGTAAACTGTGTCTTTTTCCGACGATCTGACTTGGTGGATTTTAATCAAAATGTTTTAAAAAATTAAACAAGTGTTTTCTGATAATTACACCAATTACTTATTTAGTGCCAAATTAAGTATCATTAAGAACTTGTATTTTGGATACTTAATAACGGATAATTTTAACGGATATTTTCCTGTGCGAGAATGGAGCCATCACCACGCCATATCGGTTGTAAATTTACAAGAAATATACATACATACATCACGCCTGTTCTCCCAGAGGCATATTATACGCCCACACTTCGCCAATTATTTAGTTGGTCCATATATATAATTGGTTGGTTGGTAGGTACAAGAAATATACTTTATCAATTTCAGTTAAACAAATTCAAGTAGGTTGTATAAAAAACCAGAACCTTCTAAAGTTCATTAATATTCAACGATCGTCGATTCTTAAAGTGTCCTTAATGCCAAGGCTCCTTAGACCAGCGTGAACAACCCTTAGTAATTCGAGAAGGGATTATTGTATTTCCCATTGTATTGGTAGCATGGAGAGACAACCACTTTGCATGGCAGATCCTTGTGAGAAAATTTAAACTCAGCATTTTCAATAATACGTAATACTTGTCTCGACAATGTATTCAGTTCCTCAAAAAGATTGGTGTTTAGCAAAACCATTTCACCGACAAGAACAATGCCTCTCACTCGAATAGACCTGAGTGTTATAAAGTTGACACCACTCTTCGAACCTGATGTAATGACACTCTTGAAATCGCACTCTAGATTGGGGTCAACTGCCAAAGTGGAAAGTAAAGAGTCGCTTTGGCTGTGAATACGTTTTTCCTGTTTGATTGGCATCCAACTGAAGGTATATCTAGACAAATCCTTCCTTTTCTATCTTTTCACTCAATTTCACAGATTTTTCTGCTTCTGCTGTAATGCTATTTTCTGTTGCTTGATTATGATTCTATATAATATGTATTTAATGATTTATGTTCATTAATTACAATAGAAATACATTTTAATTAAAATCTAATATTTTCTATTTAAATTGTATTTTTTTTAACAAATGATAATATGACTAAACTAAGCACTCGTTTTTTCAAATTTTATTTATTTTCTTTTGACTAATGGCTTCGTGCGTTTAGCACATTAAGCCAGTGTCAAGTTATAGATAAATTAATAATATATTATTTATTACATAGTTAATGGGAAAGAGTGGCGATATAGATGATAAATAAGATGCCCTCTCTTAAACCCTCACAAAGACTTCTTGAGAGAATTTTTAAAAGTGATGTTGCAATGTTTTGTCACATTTATCAACACTCATGTACGTTCACAAACACTTAACGGTTAATAATCCACCGTTATTACACATTAATGTTCGAAATATCATCAAACATTTAGATTTAGATTCGTCAAATATTTACACACAAAATGGAAATTAGATTTTTTAACAACAATGCAAGAAATATGAGAGAAAGGATTATATGCCAATCAGATATGCCAAATTTGTCTCCAATTCGAAGCTGATAAACAATTCATACCATACTTGCTATAACACTGTGGGCTCTGATTTCAAATGAATATCACTATTTTATTTCGATGTCTTCTGGCAGACGTATTTTATACCTATAAGAAGGGTATCATAACTATTTGTAAAAACCAGTTTTTTGGAAACAACATTTAAATGACTAGCACTCATAGTACAAGGTTTGTGTAAATTATCCAAGAACATAATAGTTCACTAATAACAGTAGAGAGTGAGAGATTTCTCCATGTTTTGGAGGACCATTCTTCACAATCTACCTAGGCGTTTTGTAAAACAACGTTTGCTACAATTTGCCTGCGACATATCTACAAGATTACATATGGATTTTTGTTCAAATAAGAAATTGTAAAAAGAGCATGCAATGTATTGATAGAAATATATTTTATGACATAAATAATTATGTAAATAATAAAATGAGAATGTCTGAATGTCATTATTATAAATATATCGATTGTCATTATGTGGTGTCTTATTTTGTAGTAATATGTACTTTGATAGGACCCCATTAATAAGACCCGTCTGTATAGATCCGTTGAAACGTGTCTATTGGTGAAGGTGGCTTTTCGCCAACATGGTCAATATACGATATACCATTCCTTAAGGTCCTTTTTTGGATGCAAAAGGGGAAAAATAGAGAACTGTGGAAGGAAGTGGTGGAGGCCGCTACCCAAATAGGGGTCCATATCTCAAATTCAGCAACAAAATAACACTCATACTAACCTAATTTATGAGTGAAAATACTAACAACATTTTAAGGGGAATTTAAAATTGGGATGTGGAATAAATGGCTTTATTATTATTACGATAAGGTCGTTTTTACGACACCCTCGGGCTAGATACGGGCCGGTGCTACCATACGCTACTTAAAGTTTATACACACTAAGAAGCGCACGTTGCTCCGCGGTTTTTGGTGGTCGGAAACGATCACCCAAGTAAAGCAGAGATTACAGAGGTCAGTCCTTGGATGGGTGACCGTTTGTGTTGCATTTGATATCGAGCGCTTCCGAACTTCAAAGAACACGCTAAGCTGTTGGTCCCGGTTATCAATAAATGTGATAGTCGTCAAAACATGTGATATCGAGGGCTTCCGAGCTTCAGAAAACACGTTAAACCGTTGGTCCCGGTTATCAATAAATGTGGTAGTCGTCAAGCCATGTTCGAGAGACATAATTGGGCGACTTGAAAATTTCTAACAGCAGGACATCATACTCCTGCCTCCGTGGTAAAGTATCACTCAATACCCTCGCACCATGGGATGTGAGAGGAGTATGTGAGCTCGTGTTCAGAAGGGGGACGTTAATAGGCCGAGGTGAACACTTTTTTTTACGTCAGAAAAATGCATTTCCGCATACTCAGCCGGTCAGGGGTCCGGACAGCGGTTATGTGGGGCACCTGCAGGAACTTTTCAGCCAACCCACTAAAAAAACTGACGACGCAAGTCAATAGTTGACAAAAAAGGCAGGACCATGGTCTCCCATCAGCCCATTGTTGAGATGAACACTAAAATTTATCCTGTGTAGGAATCGAGACCACAACCCAAGAATCGTAGTGCAGATGGACTGTTCTGGACTGGAAGTAACATGGATGATATTTAGTCAGTAAAAGTCTGACACACCCTCCCGCATCATTCACAGTGGGAGAAGGAAATAAGATGATTTTCCATCCAAAAAAAAAGTATACAGATCTCCACTCTATATTGGCCGGCAAAACATGTGCCTCTACCTACCCCGTCGGGGAAACAGAGATGAGTTTAAGAATGTATGTGGTGGCGTCATGCGTCGGGTCGTTACGTTCCCTAACATATGGTTGAGCGAAACGATGGCTGGTTCATGCGTCATACTCGTGAACGGGTGCCGCCTGTGGGGACTGGTCTGCTCATGTCTACTATGTTTATTCGTACTCATACTCGTATAACTTTAAAAAAAAATTCTTCTTTTTTTTTAAATCTTGTGACTGCAGAACACAGGTTTTTGTAGATTTGTCAAATTGTTTTACTACTAAGTACATTTTCTTGTAACTGGAGGGAGAAAAAACTAACCTTGACGATTTTCTTGCCCGTTCTTTTACGATCAAGCTCCCGCCGGCAGTGAATGGGCGCGCTAGTTTTTAAGTTTTGATGTTCATAAGAGCTCTTTTGAGCCAAACTTGAATAAATGAATATGAATTTGAATTTATGTATAACAACAGAGTTTTAGTAAACATCTATTATATGAACATTTCATTGTCATCCTCAACTTATTATATCTTGTAACTCCTATACTTACTCCAAAGAATTCTCAAGTCCCATTTGAATCATTTGATCAACACGAAACCACAAGGGTGCTCCTCGCAATAAGAGCCGGCAAGTATCAGTCGCTCGTCCCAGCCGTGGAGCGCTCTCGTGGCAGCTACTTGTCCCAACAATGCGTCAATGGCATCGCACACATTTCTTTGTCGCTCCCAACATTTGATTTTGGCCAAAGACATAAAGTTTGCAGGAGCAGAATGTTGGCTACACACTTTGAAAAGAGATTCAGCAAGTCTAGAACCGTAATTTTTTTTGTATAAACATTCAGTACAGTCAGTCAGTAGTATAGTAATATATAAATAAATAAATAATATATTATAAGATTAATTAAAGAGTATGTAAGTAATTTATATTAAAATTGTGTTGCTGCGCCCTAACAGGGTATCATGTATATACCTTTACCTTTTATAACATCCTATATATCTACTCATGATCGCAATAAATATTTGAAGTTTTAAAGTACTAGTTTTTAAGTGTTGAACTTCATAATAGTTCTATCGAGACAAACTTGAATAAATGATTTTGACTTTTGACATCGACATTTTGAGTCGATTAAAACAAATTCTCAAATTTGTCAATATACTCGTCAAGATTGTCGTTTTGTCCAGTCTTATCGAGTGAGTACCTAGTTATAGTACTTAATAAGTAAAGCTAAGAATCCTTCCTTACTTTTTTTCGCTGTAATACTCATAATACTGATATGAATCAGCAAGTATCAACCGCTTGTCTCCGTTGTAAAGCGCCCTATAGCTACTTGTCAATGCGTCAATGAAATCGCACAAATTTCTTCGTCGGCACCTCTGGGATGTTTGATTTTGGCCGCAGATGTGAATTTTATAAAAGCAGAAAGTTGGCTACAAATTGAACAGGGAGAGAGAGAAACGCCTGAGATTTGCTGTACTGTGTACTGATACATCTTAACCAGGTTATTGAAAATTTATTAGATGTACAGTGTAACTTTATATAACAACGAATCAGATTTTTTTAAATAATGGCTTCGTGCGGTTTGCACATTTAACTAGTGTCAAGTAAGATATATATTATTAACATATAAATTATAGTAAATGATAATGAGTGGTGATAAAGATGATAAATGATAAATGAGATGCCCTTCCCCTAAACCCCTTGAGTCCTCAGTAAAGATGTGGGACTATACTGAGATCTAAATGGACTTCTTGAGAGAATTAGAAAAGTGATACATGTACGTTCACAAACACTTAACGGTTAATAATCCACCATTATTTCATATTTATATTCGAAATATCACAAATTTTAGAAAATAAAACCAAATAAAAGAAATACAAACGAATCACATTGTGTAGATAACAATGAAGTCTAAGATCAAGAAACTTGTCAAGTTTTGTCCAGCAATAAAGTATGTATTTATATACTGGTTAATATTAGTTAGAACTAGTTAATGCTAATAGTTCTCTTTATATTTTAGTTACGTTTTTACACCGGTAAACATATTGTTCAAAACTTTGAATCAAGAAAGAGAAAAATATCTTAGAAAAAAACGTAATGATTTAAGCTATCTTAAACTCCACTATAGTTAAGGCTACTCAAACAAAGTAAAACATCCTCCTTATTATTAGGAATATAATATATTTTTACTGTTCGCTGGCCCCTCAATAATGTGATTTGAAGTCATAAAGTGGCCCTAAAAAGCGTCTTTTCGAAATTCAATAATTTAAATTTATTAGCTGCTTTGAAGCCACCTTTCTGCATTTACATATTAGTGCCTCTGAAACGAGTGATCGTAATTGCTACGCCTGGCTTGTCTTTGATGACATTCTTGTTTTGTTGTTGGCCCAAAAAATATAATACTTAGGTAAATGTAGCTATTTTCTTGTGGTAGTAATTAAAATTTACAGCGGAATTCGGAACACTTTTATAATTAAATGTACAAAATGTTGCTGAACAGAACCTAAGTGTCATGGATTTCGGTCTGTATTGGCCGTTGGTTATCGAAAATAATGCATACATTTCTGTCTATATTTGATAATGTTTATTGTAGCAAATATTTTTGAAATTGGTATCGTCTTAAATTGTACATAAAAAAGATGTTTGTTTGTGACACTCCTAAATCAATCCAGCAGTTCAGAATATAATTTTAGTTAAAATAATTACTTGACTTTGGTGTTAGATATAAGTCGACCTAGAAATTCTTAATAGTGTGTTTTGATTTAACTTTCTATGAGTTCGACCGATTTGGTGACAGTGTATCTGCAGCCTTTATAATTGCGTGCATACAAATATTGGTTTGGCGTGGGTCATAAAATGCGTATATATTTATCGTTACACCTTTTTCCGGTAGCGGTTGACGGAGATCACACACTTTCAATTTGTACGAGCTTGGCACTCACTTTAGCAGAATTCAAACTCATCATCTTTATTAAAACCCTGCCCTTTAAAAAAATATATACATGCATTTACGCCCATATATCGCCAAACAAATTTTATATTACCACCTGATTACGTAGAACAAAAAATTTAAGAATGTATGTATATGTAATCATTGTAATAACCACAGCACAGGTTCTTAGTTTCAGTTAGAAACTAAGAACCTGTGCAAAGAAACGAAACGAAAGAAAAGAAAAGAAACTAAGAAGCACTGTGTGGCATGCCCTAGCGTATTTTTTTTAGAAATAAGCTGCAGATTTTCCAAAAACAATGCGTCTTTTTGTGGTCACAGACTAGTTATAAAAAAAACACTATTTTCACCACCAAATAAGCACCAGCCTTTCTTGCATGATAATTGATACCAAAAAACATGCATTCGTACAGATTCTCAACTCAGAACTCGACCCAAAGATATAAATCAAACCTGCGAAACTGCGGTTACAAAAATACATACATCTAGGTTACCATACACACATAGACAGAGTACATCAAATACCTCCACTTGCTACGATCCTGGCACAAAAGGTTAGCTCCATTTATACTTATCAAACCTTATAACACTGTTGATGGTTTAGGGTAAAAGCTCTGACCTTTAAAAATAAGTATTTCTGTACGTTAATTCATTTTAGTACAAGCTCTTAGTTTGGAGCTAAAAACACTTTGTTAGATAATGTATACTTTGAATTTTGCATTTACTATGCTATATCTAGTTATAAGATGATTTTTTACTAGAAAAAACCAACCTTTCTGCTGAAGTCTAAAAGATATCCTATAACTTTGTGAGATGTTCAAAAGCAAATTTCCAAATTCATTTATGCAAGCTTTGCTTTCTTTTCAAAAGCACTTGGATCTCTGGACTTGTTCTAAATCAAACTAATAATTTCACACAACTACCAAGTAATTCCACTTCAATCGTAGACAGAGAAATATGCATTCGTACAGATTCTCTACTCAAAACTCGTCCCAAAGATATAAATCAAAGCTTGTACCTGAGACACAACACAGTGAGAGAATCCTGTCGGCACTGGAACTTGGAAACTGCGAGCATCTTTGCAAGTTTATTTAATAAAATGGAAGGTTTGTTGGTTGATTTACGAGGCACATGTTTTCATTGAGATGCAGGATATCATTAGGGAACTTTTTTCTTTTATATAACGTTACTTCAATCAAATCGAGACGGTAAGAGATTATGTTCGTTTTCTTGTCTCTACAGAAACTGTTTGGATAAACAGAGGCGTTTAGAAATATGTCGAGTAGTGCTTGCAGTTAGTAGATGTCTCCGAGTTTTTTAAATATCCTGTTGCATTTTGCTCCAAAAAAAGTGCGACATTTCTGTGGTGATAACCATAAAGTCACGCAGCGTAGGCAAGTTATAAATCAAGCCATATATCCACACAACAACCAAGTAATCCAACATCAATCGTAAATAAAGAAATATGCATTCAGATTCCCAACTCAGAACTCGTCCCAAAGATATAAATCAAAGCCTGTACCTGAAACACAACCCAGTGAGAAAACCCTGTCGGCGCTCGAACTTGGAAGCTGCGAGCACCTTCGTAAGTTTATTTAATTTGAAGGTTGATTTAGGAGCTATATCTTTTCATTAAGATGCTGAAAATCATTGGGGAGCTTTTTGTCTTTTATATGTAACTAGTGGCCGTCCGCGACTATACATTACATACATTTTAAAGATCTAAGCAATAATAGGGACAGACAGAGGAAAGCATCGTCTTATCCTATATAGTGATAGTAAAGAGCTTCAGTGCAATCGAGAAGTTAAGAAATCATGTTACGCCAGAGTCATGTTGCGCAATACACAATTCTAAATGCTCGATTCGAACAATATAGCGTGAAACGTAGTATCTGCACTCTGACCTGAAGTAGTGAGCTCGATTCCTACTCTATGCAAATATTTGTGTGCGAAAATATGCATGTTTGTCTTTGCTTGGGTGTTTACCATAAATTTCACTTCGTCCGTACTTCCGCCTTTTTAAACCTAATCCTAGTTTAAAAACTTGACGAGTTTCGTATTCAATTATATTTATCGCAAGCTCAAGGAATGGATGCATTAACATCCTAGCATTTACTCAGATTGCGCCCTTTTTTTTTTATATACGTCGGTAACAAAATGCATTTACGCACTGTCTCCCGGCCAAAGGGGGATTGGATTTGAAAGGGGGATTGAGAGAGGTGTGTGGGACTCACCACCGGCAAACACGACTAAAATCTTCGGACGACGCCCGTCGTTTGTTGAGAAAGAAGCGGGGGCCAGCCTGGGTTGCAGCTCTGACACCCCGCCAGCGGCCATCGTTCTTCGGACCAAAACCGGAATGACCTTCTCAGAGAGGCGCAGTAGACGCGCCCCTCCTACCTTCTTGTGCGACCATAGCGTGTGTGGCCGACCTCTCGGAGGGTCTATGGGCCCCCGGCCCCCGCTGCCAAAGACCCTCTGCAGATTCCTCTAGTTTCCCCCGGTGGCAAGGGCAACCAGAATCGCCAACTTCTGGGTGTTTCCTTTTCCCGGCCTCCACTGATACTGCTGATGATAAATATTTTATATGTGAAGTCTATGTTACAGTATTTAAAAAACAACAACCGACGCGACGAGTAGCGGTGGCAAATCCGATAATAGGTCAGGGTTCAGACACGCGAAACACATTGCTTTATCATTGTATATTTATATCTCTGGGTCTAACCATATTTGGCTAAAACATCACCTAGACTGCACCAAGTTCCCAATAATGACTGCCGTAATGTTAAACTTAATGAATAGATACATTCGTATTTGAGTAGACGTTCATAAGAGCTTTAATAAAGTAGTTTGATTTCAAATAACTCAATTACGTGGGTAATAATTTTGTATTTTAAAATAAACTAGAAACATTATAAGCTTAGTATATTTATCAAAACTTTGACTGTGATCAAAAGCGGTTCACGCTTGACCAGCGTCCAAGTTGAATGGGCACGTGACCGCGGGGCATAATAAAGCCAACTCCACTACCAATTTATAGACCGAAGACCAAAGCTGCAATGTTTATTAACTAAAACTAATTTATTGCGTCGCTTCGTTGTTTGTGCAAATTTACATTGTTGTCATACGAAGTTCGGTATTATTAGTTAGGTCTGAAGGTTTATTATGTTTTATGATTAACAAACGTCTGTCTTCGCATTATATATCGAGCACACCCGTGGTTTTACACATTCTGCGTACATATTTTTTTCTTTTTTTTATATTAATAATAATAATTCTTTATTCAAGACCATGGGCCCAATTTTTGTTCGTAACAATATTTATCTTATATATTAATGTTAATAGGGAATTTATATAATGTAACGTGTTTTTATATGCAAGTCAATGCTGCTCAATCCCACTTGCAGCAGATACCTACATATAAACAGTCCAGCGATCAGACCCAGGATGCTGTTGCCGCTAGCACGAACCCTGCGCACCAGATATGCGCATATTTTACGCATAGTGGCATAAAAGCAATCACACGTCATAATGACTACATTCGGCCTGTTGGTAAGCAGTCGATGCAGTAAAAAAAAAAAAGCGCTTCATATCGTTAGCACTATAAGTTGTAAAGCACGTAAGCAGTAAAGCCGTATAAACCTCGACAGAACTCGATAAATTTCTGTTTCCCGCCAAGATTTATTCTAACTTATTAGCGCATATTTAGTCTAACTTACATACATACAATCACGCTTGTTTCCCAAAGGGGTAGGCAGAGGCATATTATACGCCCACATTTCGCCAATGGTATTGATAGTCGCTATTGCCGCTTGCCGGAAACTTTAATGTTCGCCAGAGCCTTATCCGTTGATCGGCAGATGCACCACTCGCAGGTGAGGTTGGCTGGGGCTCCTAAGATGTTGATAGGATCCTGTAGCGTCCATATTTAGACAAATAAGCACTTTTATTCATTTTTATCATCTTTTTTGAGTAAAGTCAAAAAAAATATGAAAACCATTTTTTTTAAATATTAGCTCAATATAGCTTCGCACCTATTCACTGCGGGCGGGAGCTTAAACATAAAAGAAAGGGCAAGAAAATCGTTAAAGTTGGTTTTCTCTCCCGCCAGTTACAAGAAAATGTAAAGGGTGTCTCAGTAGACTGGGTCATTTGACGGATATTTCATTTCATACATAATCGGAACATGTCTTCTTTACAATACAGTAAAAATATCACAACTCTGTCATAAAACACTTGTTTTGACGACCGATATGGCGTGAAGGTCAGTATAACTGCACTTCACTGCAGAGGTCGTGGGTTCGATTCCCACACAGGACAAATCTTTGTGTGCATGAACATCAATATTCGTTCTGGTTTGGGTGTTTTCCTATGTATATTAAGTTTGTATTTACAAAATAAAATAAAGGTATTTAAGTATGTTTATCTGTTCTTTATTATCCATAACACAAGTTCTTAGTGATACTTATCTTGGAACTAAATGCCTGGTGTGATTGTAAGAGAATATTTATTTATAGTGCACTATTACTGAGATATCCTTTACTTAAAATGGAAACAAAGTCTACAAAAACTTGTTTTCTGCAGTCACAAGATTCGAAAGCGAATAAAATAATAAATTTCTTAATAATAGCAACGATTCACCTCAAAATCCGAAAGCAGTCAGCTTCTAAACTGAACGAGCCACCGCTTTATACTAAACCAAATATTAAAAATGTATTTATTTCAAGTCTGAAAGTTACATCATTCTATCCCACGCCGCCTCTAACAATACCCTGAGTCCTGACACATGAATGGTTAAGTTAAGATAACTCAAAATTTATTAAACGGACCGCGTCCCAATAGAAGACAGATAACTGAAGTCCCTAGCTCAGCACTGGATTAGACCCATTCTTGTGAAACTGAATTTATTATTCCGCGCATGTCGTCCGCACATTCGACAAGGCTGGGTCAACTTATAGTCAGAGAGATGGTACATATTTTTGGTTATTTTCTACCTAATCCTGCGGCAAAGCAACTCGGTATTCAGTACCAGTTTGTTTGCATCAATACAAAGGCAAAACCTAGGTGGTAAACTAAAGCCTCGGTCGTGTCTCTAAGTGCGGATCTGAAAAAATGCACGACAATCCTTTAACATTTGTGTCAAAATGGAGATGGCCATCTTGTAATGTGTCCGGCGATACGACAGAATTAATTCGAAATACATTAATACCTTCAAATTAGGCGTCATGGTCGAGTTTAATAGTACCCAAACTGAAAAATTTACAGAATTTTCTAGAATTTATACTATCCCACTTGTCAAAATGAGTCAGAATTGCTTTTCAAAGCAAAAAATTTTAATATCAAATTTTAAAAAGGGAAGAAAAGTATTTTACTCAATTATAGACGAACTCTTTTGCATCGTTTAACAACTAACTGAACTATTTTGCTTATCATTTGCTCGGCTTAAAAGCAGGATTTTTCCTTATTTAATAGGCTGAAATAGTAGAGCTTTTGCTTTATCAACTCTCATAGGTTCGAAGATTTATATCTTTTTAAAATATTCTTCGGGCAATCTTAAACTTTCATACTCATATATAACATACTAGCTGTTACCCGCGACTTCGTTCGCGTGGAATAGTATCTTTGGGTAGCATTTACAACCCCCTTTTCGCAATAAAAAGTAGCCTATATCCTTTCTCAGGGTCTAGCTAGACTATCTGTATACCAAATTTCATTTAAATCCGTTCAGTAGTTTTGGCGTGAAAGAGTAACAGACAGACAGACAGACAGACAGACAGAGTTACTTTCGCATTTATAATATTAGTAAGGATGTAGTAAAAAAGTGACGCGAAATTTATAACTAAAAAAAAAATTATTTTTATCAATCTTGTTCCCCTACTTGGCCTGCTGTTAAGTGTTATTGTAGTTTAGGAGAGATATAGAACAAGTCTTAGTTTTCTGCTTGTCTCCAAAGTGCATACCATCTCTCCTACTACTACTCGTAAGACCCGCTGGATGTCTTTAAATTAAGATGTAGGGTGAACTCAAATGCAATTAGGTTGATTTGAACTTGGGTTGGGTTACGTGAGAAACGCTTGGGATGATATTTGTTCAGTGTAACTTTGGACTTTTGTGTGTAATTTGTTATAATTTTTACACTGGCAACGGTTTTATTTTTATTGCTATCACGGAACTTTTAAATAAGACTAGGCGTACACGATGCAAATAAAAAATCTACCCACAATTTTGACTGAATACAGACAATACGAAACGTACCTAAGTTTTCTTGTAATTTTTCGTGTCCGTTCTTTTTATTTATAAAAAAAATGGTTTTTCGAAATTTTAACGGCATCTGAAATTGCCTTTGACTATTGAAACAACTACTTTAAAATGATGAAACTAGAAAATATTCTCACCTAAAATTGTTATGTACTTGCAGAGTATTTAGTAATTACCTTCTATTTAAACAACAATGTAAACTTAATTTACTTTAGTGTTTTTCATAAATTTTCAGTCATGTTCAGTGTGACCTCTGTGAATTTATCATTGTTTACTGACCTTTGTGAACTGAACTTTTCACACTGTGAAATGACCTCTGTGAACTGACCTCTGTGAACTGACCTCTGTGAACTGACCTCTGTGAACTGACCTCTGTGAACTGACCTCTGTAAACTGACCTCTGTGAAATGACCTCTTTGAACTGACCTCTGTGAACTGACCTCTGTGAACTGACCTCTGTGAACTGACCTCTGTGAACTGACCTCTGTGAACTGACCTCTGTGAGTTTACCTCTGTAAACTTGCTTATGTGTACTGTCCTCTGCTTAATAAAACCCTGTAAACTCTGCTTAACATCAACGATATTTTCGAACACCTAGTAATGTAAGCACTTTTAAATTTTTAGTACACCCATATTCCGTCCGACAATATAATAATTTTCAAATAAGCTGAAGTAAATATTTTTTGTTCAATATCCCATTTTGCATATTTCGCCGAGCTCCTTTCATATTAATCCTTTTAAAGCATTTCCTCCGTAAAAGATCTTATCGACAAGAGGCTTAAGGCACTTTGTTGAAGCCTGCGTAGTACTTTACAGGCATAATAATGAGTAGGAATTTTATTTTCTAAAGAATTATTGGTAATTTGTAATTAAAATTTAAGTGAATTTTATTTCACGAATTCAAATCAATATTTCTTGTACCGTATAAACTTTACCGTAAACCCATTAGTATCGTTGGAATATAAGGAATACTATTCTATCAAAGACAATAAGGCAGATAAAAATGCTTGGTATTAAACGTTTAATACAGGCTATTCTAATATGAATGACTTAAAACATGAATATTATTAATGGTATATTATATTGCATTGTTTAGCCTCACAGACAAAAGAAGATTGTAATTCAAGTACCAAATTAATGGATAAATTTAAAAGAGCATAGCCTGTGAGTTTCTTGCCAGTTTTTCTTACAGAGCGGTGGCTCGGAACTGACACTAATATTCACTTATACTTCAATATTTTTTAATTGTTTTGTTGCATATAAGTGAATATATATGCTTCGTAATTTCAGTGTAATAATATTTCGAAAGTTTTTTTTTAAATTTTACGTTTTCAAGTACTATGTAACAGTTTGTAAAATAAATGATTTTTGATTTTGTCTCATTAAGTTCCTGTTATTAATGATGTATTCGTTTTTATATAACAATCTATGGTTCTTATGAGCGTATGAAAAAAATACTAATTTCCACCAGCCCCTACTGGGTCTGCGTGTTGGAGATAACCTGAATCCCCTCTCTTCTTGGTTCGTGTAAGGAGGTTCTTACTCAGTAATAGGCCGTTAATAGACTGAGTTGATGGTTGGTCATTAATTTTAACAATGTCCATTGAAAAAAGTTTCCATTACAAAGAACCTCCTTGTTTACCCAGAAACCATACATGAACATGATACACTACGTACAAGTAATTTTTCTTTATTAATGCACCATTTCGTTCATTCCGCAAACCTTTGTCTTCGGATGAGCGGAAATTGTCAGAATTTTCTCGTGAACATCCCAAATGGGACGCTTAGATCAGATGATTTGGGTCAAAATGGGTCCATTTATCTTGATGTACCAATTACGGTGCCGTAAGAGGTTGCGTAACTTATTTTGGTGCTAGAAATATCAGGTACAGATAATTTAATAATTACTATGATAAAATGATGTATGATTCTATTGACGACCGACATGGCGTGGAGGTCAGTATACCTACACTTCACTCCAGAGGTCGTGGGTTCGATTCCCACACAGGACAAATCTTTGTATGCATGAACATGAATATTTGTTCTGGTCTGGGTGTTTTCCTATGTATATTAAGTATGTAATTACAAAAAAAAAGTATTTAAGTATGCTTATCCGTTGTTTAGTATCCATACCACAAGTTACCAAACAATGGTCAAAAAATAATATGATCTCAATGAAATAAACCTCTTCTTCTTCTTTTAAATAATGACTTCGTGCGGATTGCACATTTAGCTAGTGTCAAGTTAGAGATATATTAATATCATATGAATTATAGTAAATGAGAATGAGTGGTGATAAAGATGATAAATGGTAAATGAGATCCCCTCCCCCTAAGCCCCTTGAGTCCTCAGTAAAGATGTGGGTCTATACTGAGATCTCACATGGACTTCTTGAGAGAATTTGAAAAGTTATGTTGCACAGTTTTATTTCATTTACCAACACTCATGTACGTTTACAAACACTTAATAATCCACCGTTATTAAACATTAATGTTAGAAATATCACAAATTTTAGAAAATAAAACAAAACTGCAGACATGAACGCTTCACTTTCCCGCCAAGAAGTCGAAATAAACATTATCCACTTAAGTTTCAATTCATTTTTTTTTTCAGATTTAAGATTTAATTTGTTATCTGTTTCATTTCCTTTAGTTCGGTTATTTGATTTAATTAAGTTAGGTTATGTAATATAGTTTTAAAAGTTTTGTTTTGGTGTGTTTGATTGTTTCCATTTATTTAATAGATTTACGACTTGCTCTTGTTTCATCGTGTTGTTTACACATATTTGTGAAAATACAGCCCACATATATACTAATCAATCGTGGAAAGACTGTAATGGATTTGCTGTTAAATTGTTTCAATATGTCAAATATGCGACACAAAATGAAATCATGTTTGAAACAAAACTTTGCTTCAATTCGCTGGTGGCCAGGGCGACCCCTTGGTACAGCACTCCTTTCCCCTCCGCTGGTGGCCAGGGTACCCCCTGGTACAGCACTCCTTTCCCCTCCGCTGCTGGCCAGGGTACTCCCTGGTACAGCATCTCATCCCTCCTTCCTCTTACTGTACGAGTGGCGAGCGGCGGGTTACAACCGCAAGCGGACCACCGTACAGCTTGTAATTTCGTGAAACAGGGTATTTTGAAACGATTATACATGTTATTTTACAGTGGGACCATGGATGGGTGACCGTCTTAGAGGTTGATATCAGCGCTTCAGGCGTAAGGAAAACTTGGTAATCCCATTATATACACCGCTCTATTACATTCACTATTACATATCTTAGTTTTAAAGTCAAGTTAAAAGCAAATACAAAAAATCTATTTGCTGGACGCCACACAACCTTCGCCAGTTCGCACTAAGTCTTCATAGATGACCCAATATCCTCTTACCTTGCTGCATGAGAGAAGGTCCATGTTCAGTAGTCGGAAGTTGATGTGCTTACAGTATTGTGATCATCATCATATCCTAGCATTATCCAGGTTGCCCTAGACTTAAGCTTAAGGCCCAGGGTACGCTTACTGGTTTAACCAGATCTGGCTGAATATTACATGAAGCAACTGCCTAGACTTAAGCTTAAGGCCCAGGGTACGCTTACTGGTTTAACCAGATCTGGCTGAATATTACATGGAGCAACTGCCTAGACTTAAGCTTAAGGCCCAGGGTACGCTTACTGATTCAACCAGATTTGGCTGAATTTCAGATATTACATGAAGCAACTGCCGTTTGCCCTCCGTGACCCACAGGGGAAATATCATTCTATGGTTAAACCAGCTGTCAAGATGTTAGAAGGCATTGACTTCCTAATAGTGACTGCCATAGATGTTCATGACAGCCGGGACCAACGGCTAAATGTACTTCCCGAGGCACGAAGCAAGCGATAATTACGCACATAACCTCGAAAAGTCATAGGTGCGTCACAAGGGTTTGAGCCCGAGACCTTCTGAATTTGAAGGCTATGGGCACGCCACTGGGCTATCGCTGCTCAAGCTTAAAGTATTTTGATGATTATTTGGAAGAAAGAAAGAAAGAACAAGAGTCAAAAGAAAACAGATACATTATATTTAAGTAACTACTTAAAGAGTGTCACAGAAAAGGTATCCACTCAGCATAAAGCCGAGGTGTCACGAAAACACCTCGACGCTGGTCTTCCGTAGATACCGTTTGTGAGAGCACTGCTATGACACATTCATTCCTTACATTATAAAACACAATACATACATACAGTTACAGTAGCATACAAATAACACATAAGCTTGCAGGGAACCTAAGTAGCAAGAGTGAGAGGACAGCACAACCACACTAACAGCAAAACAAATGCTATTACCTCCTCTAATATCTTTCTCAACAATTCGTTAACAATTTAACAAACCTCCAAAATCCCAATAAATCGGCTAAACTCAACCAGTCCGGGTAAGCGAGGCGATAAGGAAGGCTCGGACAAAAACCGGACGCTACGTTCATTACTGATTATAAGCCACGCAGCATATCAGACAATATCAGACCCCCAGTCCAATAAGGACTGTCAACACGTAACACTAGATATAACATAAAACATTTTGTTCAAGTAACACCATTCCGCGGTTTGAATTCTTTCTAAGGGTGTATACGGATCCTACTAAGACCCTTTTTTTTTTTTTTGATTTACGTCGGTAACAAAATGCATTTACGCACTGTCTCCCGGCCAAAGGGGGACCGAGAGAGGTGTGTGGGGCTCACCACCGGCAGACACGACCGCCAGCAGTAATACCCACTAAAAATCTTCCGACGACGCCCGCCGCTTGTTGAGAAAGAGGCGGGGTGCCAGTACCTGGGTTGCAGCTCTGACACCCCGCCCGCGGCCAACGTCCCCCGGACCAAAACCGGGAGGACCTCCTCAGAGAGACGCAGTGGACGCGCCCCTCCTACCTCCTTGTGCGACCATAGCGTGTGTGGCCGACTTCTCGAAGGGTCCATGGTTAGACAGCAGGGCCCCCCTGCCCCCGCTGCCTAAGACCCTCCTGGCGCTGCTTGACGGGCCCTCCTGGCCCGCCCGCTGCGCCCTCCACAGGTCCCTCTTAGTTTCCCCCCCGGTAGTCAGTACTAAGGGCACCCAGAGTCGCCAATCCCTGGGTGTTACCTTTTCCCTGGCGCCTCCTGCGCCCTACCGGGAGGTACTCAGCCCCCCCACCACGACAAGGTGGAGACCAGTCGGGGGGGTCCTACTAAGACCCAAACCAACCTTATCTGCAAGTGAAGCACTTGCCGATCATTGGACATGGCTCTGGCAAACATAAAAGTCCCCAGTAAGCGGCAATAGACTCGCCACCTATCGATGACCGATATGGCGTGATAGCGAGAATATCTGCACTCCGCCCCTAAGGTCGTGGGTTCGATTCCCACACAGGACAAATCTTTGTGTGCATATTTGTTCTGGTCTGGGTAATTTCCTATGTATATTAAGGGATCCTGCCGTTTTGCCAAAACTATTTTGACAAAAATTTATAATCCAAACAAATTTTAGCAAACTTTTTTTTTTTTACACCAATGCAACGTTGCGAATTATTTTAGTACGCAAATTTTCATTTGGTCAAATTTTTACTCGGCAGTATATTACTACGGATAATGACATTATGGCATTAGGTTTTTTAACAAGTAATTTATTACGGCAAACAAACTTTAGACAAATAACATTTAATCAAATGATTTGTTTGGACATAAAGTTTTACGTTTATTATTTTAAATAATCACAAACTAAGATATTAATACTAAATATATACTAAAAATAAAATAGTATAAGGAATGTTTGTTTAATATGTGTTCATAATTTTAAATTAACGTGATGATGATGAGTGAGGCTTAGATACATATTGGTTAGGTTAGGTTAGAACAGTGACCACAAAGCGCGCGAGCCGAGCGAGCGAAGCGAGCGTGCCGCGGTAGCGGCCGGCGAAGCGCCAGAAAATACTACTGTTGATTTATGTATGGCCAATATTTGTAGATTAGTATTAATAGTAAAGATGCAAATAGAAATGGTTATTTGAAAAGTTTCGAGACGAATTATTTGGCTTATTTTATTTTGCGTAAAATATGTAATACTAACTGAGTTATTGTCGAAACGTTCACTTGGAAAGCATTACGTTTACGATACAATTATTTGTGAAGAGTTTATTTGCCAAGTAATAATTTGGCAAATGAAATTTTACAAAACAATATTTGGGAAGTGATAATTTGTCAATTTTCTTTTGGTGTAACTAGGGATACCCCTCAGAACAACGATGTCTTCACGACCGACGCTGAAACGAGAGAGAAATTATAGTAGCGCGGGAATTTTTACAAAGATATTTTTAATCCATCACTTGCTTACAATGGATTTCCGCAAAGTAACGCCTGAATCAATAAATTATTTAACATTACAATGTTTTACTGCCGAAATAAGGGTTTAAAATAAGGGTGTTCTAAAAAGTTTAGTCTCAGTAGTTACTATGACTCTTTAAAAGTATAATTGACAGCGGCTATAGCCCAGTGGCGGGACCCCTTGCCTTTAAATTCAGAGGGTCTCGGGTTCAAACCCTGGTAGCGCCTATGACTTTTTGAAGTTATGTGGGTAATTATCGCTTGTTCCGTGCCTCGAAAAGCACGTTAAGCCGTTGGTCCCGGCTGTCATGAATATCTATGGCAGTCATTATCAGGAAGACAGTGCCTTTTAACAGACTGACAGCTGGTTTTACCATAGAATGAAGTTTCCCTCTGGGTTGCGGAGGTCAGACGGCAGTCGCTTCACGTAATAACTAAAACTCAGTTAAAATCTGGTTGAACCAGTGAGCAGACACTGGGCCCTAAGCTTAAGTCTAAGGCAACCGGGATAATGATAGGATATAAAAGTATAATTTTAATAAGTCTCGTTTCGAATATGTGCCAGTGTCAAGTTATTTAATCAATCAAGTTATTTGCATAAATGCATCATTTTCGTTATTTAGTACAGTAAAGTCTAGTTAAGTCCGTCATAGTCGAGTTAAGTCAGAAGTAAACTATAACCTAACCTATAGGAATTTGTTATGAATAATTTATTGGTACCCAAAGGAACAGGTTTCGAATACAAATAATAACAAGGTGCCGTTATGTTTATTAATTATTCTGTGAAACTATCTCAAGAGAACTCTATGTTATATAAACACTTACGTAAGCTGGCTTAACTATAACATGTTTTCTCTGGGTTGCAGAGGTCAGACGGTAGTCTCTCCGTGCAATATCAGAAACTCAGCTTAATCTGGTTAGCCCAGTGAACAGTCCCTATCCTCCCACTGGTCTCCACCTTTATGTGTTGGGGGCTAAGGGGGCGGTAGGGCTAAGGAGCCGCTGGAGAAAAGGTAACATGGTGGATATTATGGCCTGTGGTGAGTCCCACACACCCCTTTCGCGCCATTTTTGGCCGGGAGCTTGATAACGACATAAAAAAATGAGCAGACCCTGGGCTGAAGTCTAGGGCAACCGGGATATTGCCAGGATTCTTTTTTTATTTTCATTTTAGTCAATTAACATCCCACTTCTCAGCACGGGTCTCACAAAATAAGATGGCAGATCTTACTGCAGCTGTGCACATTGGCGGAGACAAATCAAATCAAATACTTTTTATTTCATAAACTATTACATAGTACTTGAAAACGTCAAAATTATAAAAAAATAACAAAAACAAATAAAATATAATTATACTAAAATCACGGAGCTTAGATTCACTTGCAACCAAACAATTTAAAAAAACTAAAAATATTTAAGTGTAAGCGAATCTAAGTGCCAGTTCCGAACCACCGCTCTGTAAGAAGAACTGGCAAAAAACTCACAGGCTATGTTCTTTTAAATTATCGATTGGTTAGTTACAATCTTCATTTGTCTGTGACGCTATACAATGCAATATAATATAACATTAACAATATTCATGTTTTAAGTCATTCAAATTAGAATAGCCTGTATAAAACGGCAGTTTAATCGCAAGCATTTTTATCTGCCTATAGTCTTTGATAGAATAGTTTCCCTTTAAAGACAGCTTTCGTTTTATTGTTAATTTAAATTTATTTTATTTCAGACAGACGGACAGAGGTGTCGTTCTATTATTGATTGATGATTTAACAAGTATCACATATAGATAAATATACGGCGTCAACCGTTGAAACTACCAAAGCACGGAAGAGCTTAATGTTAAGCTCCACACAAACGATCACCCATCCCCACAACAATCCAGGGGCTGACATCTGTAAACCGCTTAACATCCGTGATCGTATCTGACCACCTAGAATCACGTAGCTTTAAGCGCTTTTTAATTATAATTGTTTTATTTCAATATTCCTTTCTATTTGTTTGTTAAATAATTTATAGCAATGCTGAGTAATCTCGTATTTTTTTTGTATATTTTCAATTACACAATTTTAATGAGGGCTGTATATTTTTTGCTGTAAGCTTACCCGAATAAAATTATACGAGTATTTTCGTACTGTTTCGTAATTAAATTTATTGAAGACCACAGTGCCTACTCTAAACGAAACAACGTCTCTATCTCTTTCACTCTTTAGGTATATCCTTATCGAGTAAATATGGATATGACGATGTTTCGTTTTCGTTGAATTAGAGTTGGCCCCCTGATTCCAAGCTCACGTTAATTTTTTTATGTTATAAAACAACTCACGGACCCACCAAACATTATTAGCTGTTAACAGACATTTATTCGTCATTATGTACATACATACATTCACGCCTGTTAACCCGAAGGGGTAGGCAGAGGCATATTATACGCCCACAAATTATATAGTTGGTCCCACGTAATAGGTGGCGAGCCTATTGTCGCTTACCGGTCACTGTTATGTTCGACAGAGCCTCGTCCATTGATCGGCATTGTAAATTGCAAAAGAGAGTGAAGTCTAGTGACTGCAGGACAAAAATGTTTGTAGTGTTATTAAATATTAACTGTGTCTTCATATCAAGTAGGTACATTCTATTTAATTAACGTTGTCATTTGTCAATTTTTTGTCCTTCTTAAATGGCAATTTAAAATTAAACAGTTTTTTTATCTTTTAATAAGTATTGTTCGTCGTTTCTACTCACTACATAATTTTATTAACATTTCAATTCAGTTCATATGATTTCTTCTAATTTAAATAGGTTCAATGTAAAATTTAATAAATATTGTCAAACGGATAAATATCTTTGATTTATTTATAGCAGAAGTTAATGTAAAATATATTTTATTATGAAATTTTTCATAAAATTTCGGGCTATACAACTTTGCCACGAAGAAAATTACAATCCGAATTAGTAAAATGTCATATTTGTGAAATCTGAATTAACAAAAAACTTTCAAGAAAAAAAAATACATTTTAATAAAAAAATATCCCTATTTCATAGAAATAATAATTTTGGATTAATTGAAATACCTACTTAAGATGAAATAAAGGTACAACAATATGATCTGTCACAAATGCCAAAAAAATTTTTGTTTACATAATTGTTGAATTCTATTGAAAAGAACCTTTTTCCCGCCTATTGCACGTTAGTTTTTAAGTTGACATTCAAATAGATTTAAGCCAAATTTGAATAAAAAATGCTGATTTTGACATTGACATTATATTTTTATGTTGTCTACGCCTTTCTTTTGTTATTTATTTCTAAACACTTTATCATCCTTTATCCGTGCATTGGTCTGTTAGACTGACGTTTTCTCTGTTTTTCTACCAAAAAAGTGAGAAAGACTTAATGAAGTGTCATGTTTAAATTGTTAATGTCAAGGGTGACGTTAATGGGTTGAGATGATGTTGATGAATTAAAGGTTTTTGTGGAGATGTGACTAACAGTGACATCGCAACTGAGTTTGGAAGTAATTAAAACTTACTATTCATATATGGAAGCGCTCGTAGCTCTGCGGTGCTCGGTGGTCGGAAACGATCACCGAAGTACAGCAGAGTTTACAGAAGTCAGTCCTTGGATGGGTGACCATTTGTGTGGCATTTGATATCGAGCGCTTCATTCAAGGCACGTTAAGCCATTGGTCCGGGTTATCACTAAATGTGATAGTCGTTAAGTCATGTTAGAGGCCTAATGAGCGGCTAGATAAATTCTAACAGCAGGACGCCATACACCTGCCTCCGCCCATACGCACTGGGTCAGCGCGGTGGAGTATGACCCAATACCCTCACACCTTGATATGTGAGAGGAGGCTCGTGCTCAGTAGTGGGACGTAAATGGGCTGAGATGATAATGATGATTCATATATGAATGCACTAAGACCTAAGGAGTCCAAGCCAACCTCACCTGCTGCAGGTGCACCTGTCGATCAACGGACGAGGCTCTGGCAAACATAACAGTTCCCGGTAAACCGCATTAGGCTCGCCACCTATTACGTGGGACCAACTATAATGTATATTTCAAGCTTTAAATTTAAATATAAAAATATTCTACTTTTTAATCAAGTCCATAGTAATTAGTCGCAGAGCTTTCACTACAAATTTTCTATTTAAATTTTTTACAATTTTTATTTTTTACTAATATTTTACAGTTTTCAGTGTGATGTTGTTTGTCTTTTTGTTTATTATTATTAATACCGCATAATTAGTTATTATTTTTTGTTCCTTATAATTTAAGTTTTAGAAATATTTTGTAAATATTTTATAAGATGTCCGTTCCGCAATGCACCCAAAATGGCCCAGCTGAAAACCAGCGCTAGAACACTGGACTAGCATATGCTGAGTTGGGTCATTTTGGTGCATCATATAAACATTTATTAATTGTTTTTAGTTTTGATTTTTAATTGTATGGTGCACCAATAAATATTTTTATTATTATTATTATTATTATATAATTGGCGAAGTGTGGATGTTTAAAATGCCTCTGCCTACCCCTTCGGGGAAATAGGCGTGAATATATGTATGTACTATTTTTGAGCAAAGCTATGATCTAAACACGCTACAGTTAAGGCGATTATTTTTAAGTTACATATTCCAGAAAGGGGTTATGAGACAAAGATTAATTCTATGTAGATTTGTTGTCACCTGAAGAAGTTTAAATGGAACCCCGCGACCAACAAATAAAAAAAAAATCATACGAACTTGTATTAAAAAAATATTACAAGTACACACATATATCTTTAATTTATCTATTAGAAATAAGCAATACAATAATAATTGTGCTTGAACATGAATATGTGTTTGAACATGAATCATTAAATAATACAAATATTAGAGTACTGAAACGGAGTTCTCTTAGCACAGTACTGAAGTAAAGTACAAGAATACTCGTACATCATGTTAATAAATCTTATATAAACATAAAGTTAACAGGATCCCCATATCTTTATTTGATGTTCTAATTCAAACGGTAATAATGAAAGAAAAACAATGAAATGTACCCGCTCGGGGCTAATGGCCTCTGTTTGTTTGTTCAAGGGAAATACTTTTTTTTAATTAAAAAGCAGGCAGTAGGTACACGTAGCTTGACTTATAAAGCTTTTACGTTTAATCTTTAAAGTGGGGAGCTATGTGAGATCGCTAAAATAGAGCTTATTTCAATTTGATTTTTCTTTGTAATCTTGTACGGAACAAATATCAAAAAAAAATAGACATAAATCTACATCTTATATACAAAATTCTCGTGTCACAGTTTTCGTTCCCATACTCCTCCGAAACGGCTTGACCGATTCTCATGAAATTTTGTGAGCGTATTTAGTAGGTCTGAGAATCGCCAACATCTATTTTTCATCTCCCTTAATGTTAGGGGTCCACCTCGGATATTATTTTATGAAATTACTTGAAAGTTATGTAAAAGGCAATATAGCGTTTGTCGGGTCAGCTAGTTCTTGCATGTTCTTCTTCGTGCATGAGAACGTGTTATTAAAAATAATCTTACCCGTTTAGTATCTTTTTTATTACATATTTAAAGTTGCGTCTCGGCTTTTTTTCGGCCATTTTACTTCTAAGCTAACAAATTAGTCGCAAGTATTTTGTAATGACAACAGGTAATAAGTAGATTATGTAAACTCTTTAATACCGAAGAGACTGTTTGTTTTTTCTTCCATTTTCTTTATTTATTATTTTTGTTATTGTTTTATATGCAATCGATTGAGAATTGAATTTTGATAAAGTAATTGCTAATGTCATGTCTACAAATGACATTGTGAAAATGTCATTTTTATATAAGGAGTAAACTCCAGTGACATATACCAGAGTAACGGGAAGGTAATTGGATAGTCTAGATCAGTGGTTCCCAAACTTATTTGTCTACTGCCCGCTTTGAGAATAAATTTTATTTTTAGAGGCCTCCTGGCTAAATACAATTACATATCACCCCCCAGGCCTCTACACAACGCCCCCATTTTATTTCTGGGTCTCTTACCGTCCCCCTTGATACCTGCAGCGCCCACAAGGGGGCGTTATCGCCCACTTTGGGAAAGACTGGTCTAGATTTAGACGTGACTAGTCATTGTGTGAATTGGCAGAATTTCATGTAGGATTAGTGTCAATATGATGCTTTATGTTGCAGGATTTTTGTTTACTGTTTTTATTAATAAAATTTATTATAGAATAGAATAGAATTTATTAATTTGTTAAACATAGGTATTTTACATTAAGGTGTTGCATACTAAATTTGTGCGCTATGTTTTGTCGTTGAGACATACAAACATTAACAAATAAAATTAGACTAATAATGTATTATAATTAAAATTACAGTAAAGTCTTATCATCTAGGAACTCATCTACTTGGTAATAACATTTTTCAAGTAGTATTTTAATTAAGGATTTTTTAAATTCATGCAAGGTCATGCTTTTTATTACATTAGGTATTTTGTTGTAAATTTGTGAAGCAGTGCCAAAGAAACTTTTTTTTACTAAAGCAGTATTACATATTACATTACATAATCGGTTCTTATATTGTGTACGTGTTGGATACCAAATGTATTACATTTTAACAATAGTACAAGTAAGGAACACAACAAACTTTACTCCGACGGGAAATTACTAAGGTGTCAGGAGATAACATGCTCAATTTCCATCGTAAGTAGTCCATTCTATAGTTTTACAAAAATTACTTTTAATATATTAAAGTATTTTTTGGCTTCATAGAGTTGTCCTACTATTTCACATTATCTTTTTTTTAATTGAACAAAGAAAACAATTTGGACTTGTAACAGATCGTAACAGAACGGAGACCGCCAAAAGTTTCATAAAGAAACCGCAGGTGCCCGAAAAGTTTCTGCGAACAAAGTTGCTTAAAGAATTTTCAACTTCCTGCCAAATTTCAATATTTATATTTATAACGACAAAATCCTGGTTTCATTAAATTTTCGTAGTGTTTACGTTTTCGTTTAACTTTGATTTTAATGTAATCAGGTACCATTATTATTATTATTATTATTCACATATATTTATTTAATTTACACATAATTTATATTTTTTACAATTATTATATAACAAAAAAAAAATAATACAATACTGTAAAAAATATAAAAAACGGAGACCGCCGGTCGCGAGGTAACACCCAAACGACTGACGGCTAGGGCTGCAGAGAGAGAAACCTCCTGACAATGCGCGCCGTATCGAGAAGCACTGCCTTTTGTATCTGACCCTTAACCCAGCTACCTAGCTTGAGCTTCTTAAGATATTGGTCGAAGCTCTTCGCTATCAACCCGTTGACCGTAACCACTATCGGAACAATCGTCGCTGAGTCCACATCCCACATGGCAGAAATCTCGTGGGCCAAGTCCAGATATTTACTTAATTTTTCCTTTTCTGCCTTCACGAGATTTTCGTCATGTGGAACTGTGATGTCAACAACAATTGCCCGGCGCTCTGATCGATCCACCAAAACAATATCAGGCTTATTGGCGAGAATAGTTCTGTCAGTGATGATGGATCGATCCCAGTAGAGCAATGCATGACCATTTTCAAGAACTGGCACCGGTTCATATCTATAGTATGGCACTTCAGGTCCGACAAGGCCATATCGAAGAGCAAGTTGCTGATGGATAATCCTGGCTACAAGGTTATGCCTGTGCAAATACTCGCCGTTAGCAAGATGCGAACAACCCGAAACCACATGCCTGAGAGATTCTCCGGGTCGATGACATGCCCGACATATGTCAATAGTTCCATCTCTCAGTATATACTTTCGGTAATTGTTCGTCTTGATAACTTCGTCCATAATTGCACAGACAAACCCTTCAGTTTCCCCAAAGAGGTCCCCAAAACGTAGCCAGTTCACCGAAGCGGAGATATCTACATCTGGGCCTGTAAGGGCCTTGTAGAATCGCCCATGGAGCTCCTTGCTTTTCCATATCTCCTTGCGATCCTGAATGCTTAACGTAAGCGGTTTACGCCAGTTCTCATTAGCTAAATTGAGTGGGGTAAGGTGTTTGTCAACTGCCACAACATCTTGATGCATCACGCAATTCGTGGTAAGGAAAAAAAAATGGTTGCCTGTAAAGTCGTTTTTACGGGCGAAGATTTTACGTGACAACGTCTTTTTCTCGGTAGAATATTTATTGATATGAATATAATTAAATTGCACAATAGGAACAAGGAATTGAATGAAAATAAGAATTGCACAAATTTTAACTATAGAAATATATTTTGTTTACTAAAACTGCGCGCGCGGCAGACCGATCATAGTTGAGTGGGAGAGAGACGCAAGGCATTCGCCGGGCCTCTCTCTCGTTCGGTGACTCATCGTAACGTTACCGAGCGTTACACTTTTTCATAAGTGACTCCCAGCCGCAACCTAATTTAAGACGTTGTCACGTCAAAAATTTCTGAGATTGTACACCTCGCGATTGTGGAGTGTTTTAGCATTTAAAAATCCCCGACCACCAAATTTTCGCGGGATGTACATTCTCATTACCGACGAACGCGGGTGTCGCATGCGATGTGCCGTTAACAGTTGGCGAACCCTGCAATCAATGGCGTCTAGTTCAGTCTGAGTCCACCTTAGTATGCCAAAGGTATAAATGAGCAAGGGCATAACCCAACCATTGAAGGCACGTACCTTGTTACCACCAGACAAAAGACTATTAAGTACTTTTGTAAGACGACCAAAGAAACGTTCCTTCACTGATTGCTTTATGTCCCCATAATTTAAACCCAACGATTCTGACATACCAAGATATTTATAGGTTTCACCTTCAGAGAGAGATCTGAGAGAAATCTCACTAGTAAGTTGTAAATTTGATGAATTCACAACGTTTCCTCGTTGTACTTGCATGACCGCACACTTGTCGATACCAAATTCCATGCCGATGTCGTTGCTGAATATCTGAGTGATATTCACCAATGACACTAGCTCTGAATTTTTGGTCGCGAAAAGTTTTAAGTCATCCATGTACAGCAAGTGAGAGATAACCTCACCCCCTCTTCGAAGGCGATAGCCTGATCCGGAATTCGTTAGCAAGGTGCTAAGAGGATTAAGTGCCAGGCAGAACCATAAAGGGCTCAGACTGTCGCCTTGAAAAATACCTCGCTCAATTTTAATCTGGTCCTGAGAAGCCGAGAGCTCCCCTCGGGTGCCCGGATGGCAAAGGACTGTGGTCCACTGTCTCATGCAGGATTTAAGGAAAGATCTTAGTTTTGTATCTACTTTATACAGTTTTAAGACCCTCTCCAACCACGCATGAGGCACTGAATCATAAGCCTTTTTATAATCAATCCAAGCAGCCGAAAGGTTACCTCGTCCTTTCCTGACCTGATTGCAAATGGCCATGTCAATGAGGAGAAGTTCCTTAGTACCGCGGGACCCAACCTTACATCCATTCTGAGTAGGGGCCAAAATTTTATTTGCCACAATGTGCATATTAAGTTTTTTGGTCAGAATAGATGTAAGGAGCTTATAGATGGTAGGTAAGCATGTGATAGGTCGATAATTTTTTGGTTCCGCGGTACCACCGGACTTATGCAGCAGGAAAGTAACACCTGTTGTTAAAAAATTTGGAAGAGATCCAACCTCAAGGGCTTGCTGGAATTGTGTTGCAAGTAGTGAGTGAGCAGAACGAAACCATTTCAGCCAGAAGTTGTGCAGTCCATCAACTCCAGGACTCTTCCAGTTCTGAGTAGAACTTACTGCACAACTTACGTCCAATGGAACAATGGTAATAGGTTCCATGGTTTCTATGGACTCACATCTGCTTCTTACAACACTCATCCAGTCACCCTCGGTGTACTCGACCGGTACCGACCAAATGCTGCGCCAGAAGTTTTTCATGGTATCAACATCCGGTAAGTTATCATCTAGTACACGTTGGTTGGGTCTCTCCCAAATCCGGTATACCTTCCTCTGATCTTGTTGGAAGTTACGATTCTGCCAGTATCTATCCACACGTTCCCTATAGCGACGAATACGGCTTGCCCAAGCATAAATTTTCTGTTTCAAAAAGTCAATCCGCTCTGTGACACAAGCCAAATAATCCGATGATCGGATTCCGGTCCCGGCAAAGGCCTGTGACACAAAGCGCATTACTCGAGGTCGATGATTTCCCTCCCTGAAACAGATTAGCTTCCCAATGAGAGTCCTAAACGTATTGATACGTCGTTCGATCCTCAATTGCCAAGCAGGAGCACTAGGAACTGCACGTTGTGCACGAGGAGTGTCGACAAACTTTACATTGGCAACTTGACATGCTGCAATAGCTCCACAATAAAGGATCGAATGAGTATCAGTAAGATCTTTACTTGTGCTTAAGTACGGCACTAGCAAAGTGTTCAGGACTCCCATTAAGGCCAAATTTCGTCTATGTGTGGGCAAACGTGGTAATCGTGGTCTAATGCACGATAATGTGGACCTATACCTCACAATCGCATCATCCAAAACCGCCCTCAATTGCTCATACTCACTGACATTAATACTCTCGCAATTGACAGCATCAGCATCAAAGTCCACCTGCGACACTGTCACCGAAGTAGGCGGTGGCATCGGGGCAAGAGGGCTTCGTATCGGAGTGTCAATGGCTTGAGTCGGTAATGTGTCGGAGCGTAGCCTATCAAGTAACGCGTCATCAAGCATCTTGCAACGCTTTATGGCACGCACTTGATCCGATAATCGTTGCGTAGTGACGGTGGTATCTGGTTCAAGCGCCTGGAACAAAGGCAATAAACGAGAACGGTACGCGGTCATAAAGGTTTCTCCCGCCGTAGCCCTATAATACGCACGCATTACATTTATGTTCATATTTTGAGTCCATTTCATGCGGCGCACTAATCCACCGGAGGCGAGGACAGGACGCGGGGCGGCATGCCCTGCAAGTCCCAAGCCGGCCGGCAGACGGGGTCGTCCTCTGCGCCGTACAGGTGGTGGCGACGGCGGGGGCGACGCGACGGCGGCTCACTCTCGTCGCTCGACACGCAGCTGGTGTCTGGGGGAGTCCCATACTCGTCCCCAGATGACGACGCTGCCGTGGAGCCTGACGGGTGGGGCCGCGAAGATGTTGGGCGTGCGGGATTCTGATCCGCTGTTCTTTTTTTTCCTACTCGTGGCCTTAAAATCATTTTTCTTTTTATTATTATTATTATTATTATTTACACAAAACATGGTATTACAGGACGACCGATATGTCGTGGTGGCGAATATACCCGCTCTCCGCTTCTAAGGTCGTGGGTTCTATATCCACACTAGACAAATCTTTGTTTGCGCCAAAATTAATATTTGTTCTGGTCTGGGCGTTTGCCTATGTTATATTCCACATATACCATGTGACAAGCAAACGAATATGAATATTAAGTATGTATATAAAATAAAAGTATTTATGTATGTTTATCCGTTATTTAGTATCCACAACACAAGTTCTTAATGATACTTATCTCTGAACTAAATATTTGGTGTAATTGTCAGTAAATAAAAGGCTTTGCGAAGGCTTTAAAAGCCTTCATAACTGAACACGAAGGCTTTTATAGCTTATATGATTATGGCCACGGTAAATAACTCCATTAGATACTAATCATTGGAATGAATTTAATTAAAGCAGGTTCTATCCACGGCGAACTGTTATTGAGGAGTGTTTGGAATCGAGGAGTATAATAGTTTAAATCGGGAGTAATGATTCACAATATCACCATTTCGCTCGCTGAATAGAGATTATGATATAATAGGTTGGGGAAAAAGTCTTATCGTATTTTTGTATGAAAAGTCAAGACATTTTTTTCAAAGTTTATTTACATTTATTTACAATATATATGTACCGTTTTGTTGAATAACTTTCTGCCATTTTGTGGGCAGAGACATTATCCCGTTACTGTAGAAACTTTGGGACTTCTGATCAAAAAAACGGGACAAATAGTTTTGGCAGTCCTCTCTTGAGGTCAACCTTACAGAACCTAAAGAATTCTGCAGAGACCGAAACAGGTGAAAATCTGAAGGCGCAAGGTCAGGGCTATATGGTGGATGCACTAGGACCTCCCAGTCGAACTCTCTTAATTTTTGCTGAGTGGCTAAAGATGTGTGTGGTCTAGCGTTATCGTGATGAAAGACCACACCCTTCCTGTTGATCAATTCCGGCCGTTTTCTCTCGACTGCTTCCTTTAATCTCATCAGTTGCTGGCAGTAAAGATCAGAATCGATGGTTTTGCCGGGCGGTAAAAGCTCATAATAAACAATGCCCTTCCAATCCCACCATACACACAGCATCACCTTATTTCGTGTTAGGCCAGGTTTGGCCACAGTCTGTGAAGCCTGGCCAACTTTCGACCACGACCTTTTTCGCACGTTCTTGTCGTACGTGATCCACCTTTCATCGCCAGTTATCAATCTCTTCAAAAACGGCTCGGTTTCATTACGTCTCAATAATGAATCGCAAATGAGTACACGGTTCATTAAGTTTCTTTGAGTGAGCTCGTGTGGCACCCAAATATCGAGCTTTTTTGTATAACCAGCTTTCTTCAAATGGGTCAAAACTGTTTTGTGGTCAATTCCCAGTTCTTCAGCTACATCGTAACTACTAATATGCCGATCTTGCTCCACTCTTTCAAAAATGGCGTCCATTTTATTCGTAACAGGGCGACCAGAGCGAGGTGCATCTTTAACATCAAAATTTCCGGACTGAAAACGTTTGAACCAAATTTGTGCTACTCTTACTGACACTGCATCAGGTCCATAAACATCACAAATTTTTTTCACTGCTTGAGTTGCATTTTTGCCTTTTTTATAATAAAATTTTAAAATGTATCGAATTTCTTCATTAGATTCACTCATTTTTACGGCGAGAAAAACAAATGAAAAATAGCGGGAAACAACTTTTTTTTATTTTTTTCTTTTCTTTATAATGGAACCTTTTTAATGTTACCAAAACCAGCCAGACACAAATAGTACAGTCAAAAAAATTTTATAATAAGTTTATACCTACGTTATGCGAAAAGACTTTTTCCCCGACCTAATATTAATATTTAAGACATTAAATGTTGTGTGCCACGGTTGTTGTTTTGCTTACAAAATGAAGGTAGTTGCATAATGTTTTACCACGGTAACGCAGATCGTATATCGTTTATCCAGTTAGCCTGTGACCACTGTCGGAGCAACCAGTTCGAAGCTTTAAGCAATTATAAAAATATTTTTTAGAAACCCATTAATCAAAAGTAAAAACTATTTCTTTCATAATGACCTATCTGATACTACTTTTAAGCTTCGAGTCGAAAAAAATCGAACATTATACTCATACTTACCCACATAATAAAAATAAGTCTCCCCAAAGTCTAGAGGCACTTTTATATTATGCTCACCACGTAACATTATGATTGGCGATCATTTATTATTCAAATTCGTGTTGGCGTGAATAAAAGACGTTCGGAACCGGGGATTTCGACGTCAGCTGATATTGCTAAAATTTCCGATGATACTTTATCAATTTTACATACACTGCTGTGTGGAAACATTTTGGTTGCAAACTTTGCAATAGAAATCGAGCAATGAACGAGAAGATTTTGTCATGTGTCGGTTTCGCTCATTCTCAGAGTCTGTCTGTTCAATACTGCATAAATGGAAAGCTAATTCTAACCATTTCGACGCAAAAGGGCCTCGGCTCACGCACAGAGGCTCTATAGAGTTACAGATGTTCGCAATTTTCATTGAAAATGATCGTTTGTGAGAGATAGAGGAATGAGGGATCTGACCCCGATTGCATGTTTAATTATATTCCAGCCAATGATGGCTTTTCTGTCGACCAATCTTGAATTAGAATGTGTAATATGTTGACTTGGTTTTTATAATTGGATAACGTTTTTTTGGGGGTTTTTCCCAAAGAGAAAAGAAATTGGAGTTATTTTTGAGCCGCCAAAATTCACAATAGAAAACACGAACTTATAAAACTGAAGTCATATTTTTTGATATCTTTGGACATATATTGCTTTTTTGTCTTCGCAAAATTAAAGTTCTGGTTTATGGAAGCCTGATTCCGATAGTCTGAATGTCTTCAGTAAAGCTTATAGCGCCATTAAGTAGCAGTGCTTTTTAGCAGTTTATCTTTTCACCTCATTATTGCTCCACCTTTAACGGGATAAAACGTTTCAACGTGATTGGAATTACCCATATTAGGTCGGGGATAAAGTCTTTTCGCATAACGTAGGTATAAACTTATTATAAAAAATTTTTGACTGTACTATTTGTGTCTGGCTGGTTTTGGTAACATTAAAAAGATTCCATTATAAAGAAAAGAAAAAAATAAAAAAAAGTTGTTTCCCGCTATTTTTCATTTGTTTTTCTCTCCGTAAAAATGAGTGAATCTAATGAAGAAATTCGATACATTTTAAAATTTTATTATAAAAAAGGCAAAAATGCAACTCAAGCAGTAAAAAAAATTTGTGATGTTTATGGACCTGATGCAGTGTCAGTAAGAGTAGCACAAATTTGGTTCAAACGTTTTCAGTCCGGAATTTTTGATGTTAAAGATGCACCTCGCTCTGGTCGCCCTGTTACGAATAAAATGGACGCCATTTTTGAAAGAGTGGAGCAAGATCGGCATATTAGTAGTTACGATGTAGCTGAAGAACTGGGAATTGACCGCAAAACAGTTATGACCCATTTGAAGAAAGCTGGTTATACAAAAAAGCTTGATATTTGGGTGCCACACGAGCTCACTCAAAGAAACTTAATGAACCGTGTACTCATTTGCGATTCATTATTGAGACGTAATGAAACGGAGCCGTTTTTGAAGAGATTGATAACTGGCGATGAAAAGTGGATCACGTACGACAAGAACGTGCGAAAAAGATCGTGGTCGAAAGTTGGCCAGGCTTCACAGACTGTGGCCAAACCTGGCCTAACACGAAATAAGGTGATGCTGTGTGTATGGTGGGATTGGAAGGGCATTGTTTATTATGAGCTTTTACCGCCCGGCAAAACCATCGATTCTGATCTTTACTGCCAGCAACTGATGAGATTAAAGGAAGCAGTCGAGAGAAAACGGCCGGAATTGATCAACAGGAAGGGTGTGGTCTTTCATCACGATAACGCTAGACCACACACATCTTTAGCCACTCAGCAAAAATTAAGAGAGTTCGACTGGGAGGTCCTAGTGCATCCACCATATAGCCCTGACCTTGCGCCTTCAGATTTTCACCTGTTTCGGTCTCTGCAGAATTCTTTAGGTTCTGTAAGGTTGACCTCTAGAGAGGACTGCCAAAACTATTTGTCCCGTTTTTTTGATCAGAAGTCCCAAAGTTTCTACAGTAACGGGATAATGTCTCTGCCCACAAAATGGCAGAAAGTTATTCAACAAAACGGTACATATATATTGTAAATAAATGTAAATAAACTTTGAAAAAAATGTCTTGACTTTTCATACAAAAATACGAAAAGACTTTTTCCCCAACCTATTATTTCATACGTAGTCTAGTCTAGCTTTCTGGTAGAAATTTGATAGGTCGTTCCTATGTTCAGCGCTGTTCAGATTTGGAGTTCTCTGCCGGGGCAATCGTTTACCAGCTCAGATAGCCCTGGGTCTTTTAAACGGGTCGTGAAGCGGCATTTATGCAGGTCGTTGTGAGTAGGTGCGCTTGTTACCCTGCTCAGTCCATGGTATGGAGCTCCCTCATTTTATTGGACTGCATCGACTGCTTTCCATCAGGCAGAACGTAGTCATTATGATGAGACTCGAAATTAAGGACTTGAAAATATTCGAACGTGAGCAATCCACACAATTGCCTGCCCAAAGTAATTCAAGGTACTTAATCGATTTTACTCCAGCAAGAAATGTAACATCTTGTAATCAAATAAAGTATGATTTCAATTACAGTTTCGAATACATTATTAGTTGATTCAATTCATATAATTTGGTGCCTTTGATAGATTTATAAATTATATTGTTTTTTTGAACTGAGACCATTCATTTCAACGCCAGAAACTTATTGCTACAAGTATTATTATATTTGTTTATTATAGTTTATATGTTATCAAACTAAGTTAAATCATTTATTGTAAAAATCGTTATGTTTATGCACTGCTCACATAACTGAGATCAGCACATCGTGAATTTTGCTTCCATTAATAACAATCTTTCGACTTCGACTCATCCATTTCCTCTTCACACACTTTATACGAATAGAGTGTACGAAGGCTCATATTAGTATTGACACTGTCTACCCATTTCTATAACAACTGGTGTTTTTAGTATATTAGATAACTATAACTTTCTTGTGACTCTGGTTTCAGCGTTGGTCGTGAAGACATCGTTGTTCTGAGGCTCCTATCTTACCTGAAGATGCCCTGTGTAAGGGCGAAACACGTGTCGTGTTGAATAGTTTCTCGATTTTTCGGGAAATTATAGTAGCACGGGAATTAATACAAAGATATTTTTAATCCATCACTTGCTAACTATAACTTGACAATTTTCTTGCCAGTTCTTTTACGATTAAGGTCCCGCCCGCAATAAATGGGCGCGTTTAATTTTAAGTTTGACTTTCATATGAGCTCTATTGATCCAAATTTGAATAAATAATTTTGACTTTTGACTTTGATTTTATACCAGTTCTCATAAGTGAAAACAAAAACGGAAAGCAATTTTCGCCATAGATATATCTTTTTTCTTTTTCGGACTTTTTATACTCCGCAAACTGAATCTCACCAAAAGTATGTCGCCTCTTTTAGGCCACAAAAGAACATTTTAAAATATTTATCCATTGCCTACATTTATTTTAAAAGTACAATTGGATTTCAGAGTTCGTACATTTTATTTTACTCTGACCGTTTTAATTGCATTTTGGAATAAGGCTAAGGTAATTAACGAGATGTATATCGTTATAAATAAGCTTTATTTGACAGTTGAGAGTGGATGAAATAGGCAAAGTTTCAGAAAACGTATTGTGTCTGGGATTTGTGTCCGAACTGTTTTAATATATTATTTTTGCTTATCCTTAGCAACGTTAGTGTACTTAATTAATAAAACTTGCTGAATATTTTATCAGTGTCTTAGCAGTGGCAGCCGATATCCTTAAAATTGTTATAACAATAATTCATCACAAATACAAAATATTTTATTTCTTCAAACGGTTTCTGTTTACTATTTATAGTATATGAAGACTCCTTTTAAGCATAAAATGCCTACAGTAGGAGCTACCGCTCTTCCACAGTCAGCGATATATATCAGATCTTAAGCTTTACATTTAATTCTTCCAGTTTTTAATTCTAAGTTATGAGTGTTATGAAAGTTAATGCGTGTGTGTGCAATGTTCATCACAGTAAAATAACGTTCCTCAATTGTGCACAGATTCTCTCACGAGTCAAGGTTATCTATAGGGATTCATCATCCACTAGGTTATAGGGGGTCATACTCCACCACGATGATCCAGTGCGAATTAGCGTTTTTTTAATGCCATGTGGGCACTCAACGCTTGCTACACCAGGGTCATTACTAGCGCGTTGCCGACCCATTAAAACCGTTTCACTCCCTTTTTGAAGTGCCCCATGCTGTAATCTTTTGGGAAATCCTCGCCAGGGAGCTCATTCCAAATCGCAATGGTACGCGGCAGAATGTTTCTTTTGAAACGCACAGTCCGCGTACCCATCATTTCCAAGGTGTGAGGAAATAAAAAAAATATACTTTATTGTCTTTAAGTTCAACATGATAATTTAGATTCGTCAAACACTTACACACAAAATGAAAATTCAAAATATTTTATAAACAACAATGAAAGAGATATGAGCGGTACCATAATAAAGAAATTAAAGCAAGGTCTTTTGTCAGAATTTGTTAAGGTTTGTCAGTTTTTCAGTCTGTAGTGGTTTTTTCTCAAGATTTGTCAGTCTGCCGGTGACTCTTATCGGGGGGATCTGTCAGTCAGCCTGTCGTGATTCTAAAGGAAGGAGAGGATTGTCCGTCAGTCAGTCAATCTGTAGGCGACTCTAACGAGGCTTCCAAAAAGGCGACGAGATTGAGAAGAATGCCTCAAACTAGAAAAAAGATGATGAACTTTCTACCACTGGCGAGCGGTACGATATTAAAAGGAGGCCGTTGGCAACAATTGAAATAATTCCTCAGAACACACCCCATTATTAGAACAGAAGAAGAAGAACACACACAAGAAGGGAATATCTCTTTTCAGACTTACAGGTACAATACTGCTTGCAAACCTGGGATCTTGGACATTTCTCATAACTCGTCTTTGAACGAACGCGTCATGGCGTCAGAGGTTGCAAGATTTGAAGTGGTAGAATTTGTCGCCACCACACGGCACTCAAATTAATGAAGCAATTAATAGACTGCCAGAGAACAACTTGCAAACTTGTTCCCAGCAACATTCTGAGACCGCGTCGTTTGTCATTCCGATTGTTTGGAACTCGATAAAAATGTCAACCGCAATCGCAAACCGACTTCACGGGCACAAAGGGTGAAACAATGGGTGTCTTGAGTGGTTTATGTTGTTTAGGTTTGAAGTGATTCCCTTTTAATCATATTGTGGTTTGACATTGATGTTTTGTTGAGTTCCCAGTTAAAGAATTATTACGTACTGCACAATACGTGCCTATTTATAAGACACGCGCTCAAAGCTAGTCTAGTCAAATAAAAATAGTAATATCTTTTTTTGGGATACAATTAATTGCTGCTGTTTTAGACCACAAGGTGTCACTCAAGCATATCATCATACCGCAGTCATTGAACAATTGCAAAGCCAGGGCCATAAATTTAAAAAAAATAATGAAAAGTTATGATTTTACATAGAACGTTACAATTTAACCCGCCTTTAACCCTCTCTGCTAACCCTATGGTTAACTGGTAGAGAATGCCTTCGGCATTAAGTTCGCCTTTTGTATCACTTTTTTTGGTATATTTATTTGGTATATATTTTGGTCGAGCGCCCCACGCTTATAACAAATGTGTTAGGCATTTTGGTCAGCTGTAAGGCGCACGCTGATTTTCAACTGAATTACATTACTACATAGATAGCGTTTTTAACTGCCCCGTATTCTGCTCCATACTTTACAACACGTGTTATCACAGATTTGTAGAAATAGGATTTGCTTACAACGTAAACATTCTACATAAAAGGAATATTTAATATAAACCAACAATTCGCGGAGTTTGCTAACTCCAGTAAAGTTTCAAACATGATCCGCTGGTGTTAAGTGTACCGTTGGATACGTCTTGTTAAAACCACAAAACTAACTTCACATCAAATTGTTCGTTTGGTGTAAACTGAGAAACCTCTGAGAATTACAATGTTTGTTCCTAGAAGCTTGACAGTTTTGAGTTTGGAAAATTTATGCCCTTTGTAAAGTAAATAAACGATCTTCCTTATGTAACGTTTTGTTCTTGCTGGATGCATGCTGAATGCATGCTGGATGTATGCTGGATGTATGCTGGATGTATGCTGGATGTATGCTGAATGCATGCTGAATGCATGCGGATAAATAACGATTGACGTGGGCAACTGAAGAGGTCTTTGTCTAGCTGTGGACATTTAGTGTTTGTGATGATAAACATACATAATGTCATGCCTATTACCCCGAAAAGGCAGCCAGAGGCATATTTAAGCCCACATATTGCTAATTATGTAGTTGGTCCCACGTAAAAGGTTGCGAGCCTATTGCCGATTATCCTCGCTTTTATGTTCGCCAGAGCCTCGTCCGTAGGTCGGCAGTTACACTACTTGCAGGTGATGTTGGCTTAGGCTCCTCAGATCTTGGTAGGATCCCTTTGCACCTTGTGATGATAAATGTTTAGAATCATTGTTCACACGCAGCAAAATTACTACACTTACATTACATACATACATTAGATGGAAAAATTTAGTTAGACCAATATAAAAACACGGGTAAAGCAACATAAAGGACAGGACTTAAATTATCTACTTGAAATTAATTGTGGCTCAATGTCAACTACCCTTTTATCGGAGATCTGCCTCAAAGTACCTTAAAGGTCCTGTCTACGTGACAATAATGCTAATTCTTTATACGATTTTGCTACAATAATAATAATGACATTAAAATCTTTTATTTCAGACCTTACATTAATCCATCTGTTAGTAACAATTGATATTATTAGTTTAATTTTTAAATAGGCAGATTTGCAACTTGGTTGCGGCGTGAGGACCTTTGAGCATCTAATGTGACGTTAATCGATGCCACTGATGATAAATATTTTATAATGTAATATCGTTCATGATAAAGAGTTTTTAAAAAACAGCAACAGACGTGAATTAAATGCGTTTTCGTTATCTATGGAATATATATGTATCTGTGAGGCAGACCAGACAGAAAATAACAAATATGAATAAAACCAATGTATCTTTCCACAATCCCATACCTAGAATGTGTCGTGAATACAATCGTGTCCGTATTTCTGTCTTGTGTGAGAATTAAATAACGCTTATATTCATTATATTTTATTTATTACAGTCAATACAAATAATTACGATACGCATTGCAAACCACTTTCATAATTGACTGCAGGTGCAAAAAGGTTGACATATATAAATAACTTATATACTAATACGGTATTGAACCAAACACAACAAACATTTTTATTAATTTAGTACTAATAATTAAACTTAAAAAAATATACATTACAAGTATGAACGTATGAACTATATATGAACAATGTACTTTAACCGTTTTGGCTACGATGGCTTTACATAAAAACTGGTTTGTAAAAAGCGGCCATATTGTCTGCAATAAGACGAAGCAGAAATTACACTGTATTCTGCTAAGTCACTTTGCGTTTAAAGTAAACCTGTAATAAAACTGAAGTCATTTGTCGCGATAGTAAACTTTATTTAACCCGTAGTCGCATCGCTCTCTGCAAAATGCATAAAAGTCTACGTGTCTAAAATGACCTCGTTTTAGCTCTTTGAGTTGTCCTTCTATGATTCACTATTGAATCACAAAATTCCTGCTGAATGAATAAATATGTTGTGTATAGGGATCCTACCAAGGTGGTAGGACTCAGGAGCCCAAGCCAACCTCACCTTCTGATAAACAGACGAGGCTTTGGCGAACGTAACAAATCCCGGTAAGCCGCAATAGACTCGCCACCTATTATTTAGAGCTAGATGATCATTTCTTGGCTTTTGCCTCACGCGTAGCCTTCCTTTCGGCGGTCCTTGCTAATTGTTTAGCAGGTTTTAAGTTGTCCTTCTTGCTAAACCTTTGATTTCTCAAAAACGTAAGGTCCCTTACAAGAGCAGATTCATGCCTGAACTTCTTGGGCTTTGTGATCCCATTTCTGTGTGCTTTGCGGTTTAGGTTATGATTTGTGTGATTTTAGACTTTGCCATTACGACAAATTACATCTAGCATATTCTTACAAACGAAAAACCAACAATGTAACTGGCGAAATCTGGACACACCCCTTCGGGGAAACAGGTGTGAATATATATATGAATAAATATTGTCTAAAATTTAAGTCCCAATCGGCCGCCAATTCGCAATGGGTCCGCGTGGTGGAGTATGTCTCAATACCCTTTCACTTTGAATCGTTAGGATAGGCTTACAAAGAGCCCTTAACCGACGGGAGTGCATGAGAAGGTTATTAAAGTGTAAATAATGGTAAAAGCGAATATTGTAGCAAGTACTAGAGTGTGATCTCTTCAAAAACAAGACGTGATCTTGTAGTCAACTGTTTGATAAGTTTTAATTTATATAATATGTATATGTAATAATTAACATATAATAATGTGTCTCATGCTCTTTATTATTGACCGAGTTGTTTCATAAAATTCCAGTCCATAAAAGTCCAGATAATTCCAGTCAACGTGGCCTTTCTAAACCCCACTGCGCATGTATTGTAGTCGCATTGAAACGAGGCGCATCAAATATTACTGCATTCGTATTCTAGACACGGGCTTCATTTTCTTTTATTTCCAACGAAAGATGTATAATTTATAACATTCAAATCGTTTATAGCTAGTAAGAGTTGTATAAGGTGTTGATTGAAAGATACAACAGATAATTTGATCAATTGAACAGTCACATCATTCCAGCCCATCAACGTCTTACCACTTAGCATTGCCCCCCCAGAGGTGAAGGGGGTTCAGTCACCAATCAAGCACATGAGAAAAGGTGCGTTATCTCGGTTCTCAATATATGTGGTTGACGACCGATATGGCGTAGAGGTTAGTATACCTGCACTTCACTTCAGCGGTCGTGGATTCGATTCCCACACAGGACAAATCTTTGTGTGCGTGATCATGAATGTTTATTCTGTCCTGGGTGTTTTTCTATGTATATTAAGTATATATTTACAAAAAAAAAAGAATTTTTATCCGTTTTTTACTATCCATAACGCAAGTTCTTAATAATACTTATCTTGGAACTAAATAATTAGTATAATTGTTAAAATTTGTTTATTTATTTATTTAAGTTAGAGACCCGGTGTGGCTTGAAACCATCTAAGACTTAATCAGGGTATCAATCACAATATGCTCGCTTAATTTAATGATTGAGATTTAAAATAATTTATTGATTCAGGCGTTACTTTGCGGAAATCCATTGTAAGCAAGTGATGGATTAAAAATATCTTTGTAACAATTCCCGCGCTACTATAATTTCCCGAAAAATCGAGAAACTATTCAACACGACACGTGTTTCGCCCTTACACACCTATCTTAATAGGAGCCTCAGAACAACGATGTCTTCACGACCAACGCTCAAACGAGAGTCTCGTTTTTCGGGAAATTATAATAGCGCGAGAATTGTTACAAAGATATTTTTAATCCATCACTTGATTTAGATTTATTTATTGTCGGAATGGGAAATTGCAAATGTAGCTTACAAGTATTTTGGTAAGTAAGATGTGTTAATTTTCATTATTATTCTTAGTGTGATTTTGACTTACTTTTAAATTTTAATTTGGACATTGACATTTTAATTGTTAATTTATGTAATTTACTAACTTTTAGTTTCAATTCTTTTTTTGTAATTCGAATGTAAATTTTGTATGATTGAATTATTGCATTGTATGTGTAATATATGTGAGTTGTGGGTGTGTTTATACATAAATAAATAAATAATAAATAAATAAATATTTTCTGACAATTACACCAATTATTTAGTTCCAAGATAAGTATCATTAAGAACTTGTGTTATGGATACTAAATAACGGATAAACATACATAAAAACTTTTTTTTTTTTTTGTAAATACATACTTATTATACATAGAAAAACACCCAGACCAATACAAATATTCATATTTATACACACAAATATTTGTCCTGTGTGGGAATCGAACCCACGACCTCAGGAGTGGAATGCGGGTATACTCGCCACCACGCCATATCGGTCGTCAAATATAGATATAGATAAATAAATATAGACTCATATTACCTATTTGACTTTTGTGACAATATATATTTGGGTGTGTTGGACTTGATCTGTGAACAATGTAGGTAAATATTGAATAAATAAAAACACAATACGCCACACACATACGTTCGCCAATCCGCAAGTGCTCCACGTGGTGCAGTATGACCTAAATTCCTCTCACCTTGGTTAATAAGGGGAAACCCGTGCTTGGTTATCACCCCAGTATTATCCTGGTTGTGCTTTAGACTTGTGCTTAAGGCCCAGGGTCTGCTCACTTTTCTAATTTAAATGAGCATAGCCTGTAAGTTTCTTGTCAGTTCTTCTCACAGAGCGGGGGCTCGGAACTGGCAATTAGATTCACTTATACCAAACTTTTATTTATTTGCATATAAGTGAATCTAAGCTTCGTTATTTCAGTGTAGTATTATTTAGTTTTTTTTTTATTTATGTTTTGTTTTGACGTTTTCAAGTGCTATGTAATAGTTTATGACATAAATATTTTTTTACTTTTACTTTTAACTAGAATTAGCTGATTTTTATTTTTAACACAATATTTGTATAAAATATTTCGTCATAACTTTTTCCATTATGAGTTTCGTGTCGGTGTGTAAGCGTGCGTAATCGTGTGCGTGTGTGTATTGGTAAGTGTTTGTGAGTGTTTGGGTTTGTTTGTTGGATTAGTTGTGTTTCATGTCATATATGAGAAAGTATAAAACATTATTTGTTATTTCATGGGTGACTTTTGTATTTAGTGCACTGCGGTAACCATTTATTTCAGTTGTAAGTTGCAGATAATAGTGCTGGTTGTGCAATGACACATTAAATTTTTAAATAAATTACCCTTAATATATATTGTACATTTGTTTTTTGTCCCAAATAAAATGAAATAAGATAAAAAACACTAAGCAACTGCCGCCTGACCTTCGCAACCCAGAAGGAAAGGAAACATCGTTTAATAGGTAGACCACCGGCCCATGGTTAGTAGTGTAATATTAACACATACATATATTCACGGCTTCATCCCCGAAGGGTTAGGCAGAGGAATATAATATGCCAACATTTTGCCAACTATATTGTGGCAGGCTTATTGCCGCTTGCCGCGGAGCGGGAGAGGGAGCGGGATCCGCTCTCTCTCCGGCTACGCCGTTGGCGCAGCGGGCGGGCCAGGAGGGCCCGTCAGGCAGCGCCCGGGGTGTCTTAGGCGGCGGGGGCAGGGGACCCCTTTCGTCTCGCCATAGACCCCCCGAAGTCGGCCAGTTACGCCATGGCCGCACATAGAGATAGGGGGGGCGCTGCATATTGCACCTCCCTGAGGAGGTCTCCCCGGTTCTGATCCAGGGAACGTTGGCCGCGGGCGGGGTACCAGAAGCTACAAACCCAGGCACTGGTACCCCGCCCCTTTTCAACAGCGGTGGGCGTCGTCTGAAGTTTTTTAGTGGGTAGGACTGCGGTGGTCGCGTCTGCCGCAGTGAGCCCCACACCCCCTCCCGGTCTCCCCCTTTTGGCCGGGAGACAGTGCGTAAGCAGCATTTTTTTACAGACGATAATAAAAAATAAAAAAAGGCTTATTGCCGCTTAACAGGAGCTTTTTGTATTCGCCAGAGTCTCGTGCGTTGATCAGCCGGTGCACCACTTGCAGGTGAAGTTGGTTTGACTCCTGTGATTTTGGTAGAAGTCCTATGCACCTATATAATATTAATGGGTTGAGATAATGAATATAATGTAGGTTCACTAGACAGACAAAGTTAAAAAATATGTTATGTTTAACAAATTCTATTCGCACAGAACATAATCCCGTAATTTAGTCCCGGCGAAGTGTTCCCGAACATGAATGCCTGAAAAGACTAATGAAATAACTTTGTTCGTTAAAATAAAAATTAAACATCTGCGTAACATCAAACGGTCCCATTTTTGCTTAACAAAGTTCAAAGCATTTTGCCTGATATTTCTGAATACCTATTTAATATTAATTCGATTAATGTTAGGTACTTCGTTACTAAGTTTCAATATAATTTTGACAATAATTTTAATAACTCAAAAGAAGTAGGTATGAATATATACTTGTAAATAGTGTGAGTGTGTGTATCTGTGAGAGAGTTATTAGTAATAAACATTAATAATTGAAACTAGTTTTATGTAAATTTATGAAACCAAGACTAACTTATTTACAATTTCATTTGACGACCGATATGGCATGGAGGTCAGTATACCTACACTTCACTTCAGTGGTCGTGGGTTCGATTCCCACACAGGACAAATCTTTGTGTGCATGAACATGAATATTTGTTCTGGTCTGGGTGTTTTCCTATGTATATTAAGTATGTATTTACAAAAAAAAAAGTATTTAAGTATGTTTATCCGTTATTTAGTATCCTTAACACAAGTTCTTAGTGACACTTATCATGGAATTAAATAATTGATGTGAATGTAAGAGAATATTTATTTATTTATATAGGAAGTATCCCAGCCAGAACAAATATCATGTTAATGCATACAAAGATTTGTCCTGTGCCAAAATTAAACCCACGATCATAGACAAGACATACGTAGATCATAGATAGGTAAATCGACCTCCAAGCCGTATCGGCCATCAAACAACTTCATTTCATTCCATTTTATCTTACCTCAGTAACAAATACCTCTAATTCAGGGTAAGGTCTGAACCAGGGTCTTTATCAGCAACTCTCGCGCTGTTGGTCTCCCCGCTGTTATCTCGGGTAAAGTTCACAGGTGGCGGCCATCTTGGAAACATCTGACAGGGCCGCCGGCACCGAGCGAAATATGGCCCTTTGGACCGCGATAAAGGCCGTATTGGAAATGAAGAAGTTATTTTAGGTTGAGTTCTACCTATTTAAAGTTGTAGATTTTTATATACTGTCTTTATCATAACATTATCCATTATTTAAGAAAAAAATATTACTAAGTTTTCTTATGCTGTATTGTCCATAATAAGCCTTAATATGGCTTGTTCGGTGCCTCGGAAAGCACGTTAAGCTGGTCCCGGCTGTCATGAACATCTATGGCAGACGTTATTAGAAAGTCAGTGCCTTCTAACGTACTGACAGCTGGTTTTACCATAGAATGATGTTCCCTCTGGGTAGCGGAGGTCAGACGGCAGTCGCTGCATATAACAACTGAAATTCAGCCAAAATGCGCCAGTGAGCAGACCCTAGGCTCTAAGCTTAAGTTTAGGGCAACCGGGATAATGCTAAAATATGTATGTGATGTGTACATAATAAGCTTGTCTAAGCAGCCTTATATAAGTGAAACTCTTATTCTGCGCGACTAATACATTAAATACATTAAATTAAAATACAGAAAATTATCTTAAAATAATAAACAATAAAATTACAAAAAACAAAAAGAAAAAAAGCAATCATAACTAATACAATGAAACAGGAAACGAATAAAACGAAAGAGAGATTATAACAATTGAACAAAAATTATGTCTTTCAAATTTCTCTCAATCGCTTCAGTCTCCAGTAAGAATGAGTGTGACCTGTGGATACTTCGATTCGTAAATAAAGTTTACCGTCGAAAAAGAAAAAAGAAAAGGAAATTACACACTGTGCTGAGTATCAATATGTAGATAATTTCCTGATACCAGCACGAGTAGTGCAGGCAAGGGCGGAAATAGATCGGAAAGGTCTTTAGGACATAAATAATATGAATTCTTTTATAAGACTTTGAATAGACTTTATTTTCTGCATAGCGCCTTTGTGGAAGTGATGAGGCATTCAACTAATTAAAAGTTGAAGATCGTTAAAATATCTTCACTAAACTTCATACCGCAGCGGGTAGTTTCAAAATATAATTTAGTTAGATCTAGAAACTTCCATCATTAAAGCAGCTCTATGTTTTAACTCCAAACAATCACGGGCAAGCTGTGCGCGTTTCATATTGAGAGCTTTAACTTAAATCTTGAAATTAGTGGCCAGTTTATATTTAATACTTACTGTCAAGGACAGTTGCTAAAAGCTTAAAGGTTTTAAATAAAAAACATATTCATAAGTTTTGGTATCGATTTCCACACAGAACAAATATTTATAATTAATTCCTGGGGTGTGTGTGTTCTATGTCTTTAAATATGTTAGGAATTATACAATAATTCTCACTCAAGGGTAAAAGTACGCCGCAGGCTCGTTTATGGGCCCCGTGAACCCCGGGATTTGACATAATCAAAAGCAAAATGATGGAGACAGGTGAGCGGCGTCCTGCTGTTTAAATATTTGAAGCCTTGATACACGACACATATAACAGAGACAAATAAGTATCAAGCCCTTCTGAAGAACAAAATTACACCATATTGCACAATTGGTCACCCATCCACTTTCATCGCTACTTAACTTTGATAATCGTTTTCAACCTAGTCTTACTGGGCCTCGAGCATTCTGTTTTTTTATTTGCTTTACAGAGCTAGCTGTAATTGCATGAATAGAATTAAAATTTTATATGTAAAACTAACTTTTGGCAAACGAACGTGCACGAACTTTGCAATCGCTAAGCGCTTAACAACTTTTATGGTTATTTTTTATATTTTATTTTTAGTTACGTGTTTCAGTGTTGGAGCTCACAGAGAAGTTAGAATTATTTACAAGCGGTTTTTAACGGGTTTATTCAGCTACATTCTCGTACACGGTGAAAACTGTTTATTTATTTAATATGACCAATAAGCCGCGGTCGGTTTATTGCACTCAGCTTCTAACTCACAGGGAGTTTGATTTCCACTGAGGACAAATTTATGAGTATACATATACAAGAAAGATAATGTAATCTCGTGTAGTGTTAATGCGATTGTAGGACTTTTAGTGCTAAAAGTGAACTAGGTATTTAGATTTTACCAGATACAGACACATATGAAATTCAATTAATTCCTGCCACCCAGGCCTCCTCTGCAACCCCATAGTAGGCAGCGAAATTTATTTTAAGCAAATTTTATGCTGTATGCAATTTCCAACTTCAGGATCCGTACTTCTTCCGCTGGCTCAGTGACCCGTAGTGAAGTGCATCTTCACTTCCGACACAACAAGACGCTATTCCGACACAACAAGACAAGCATATGTTTGCTTAAAAGGTACCTCCATTCACTAATATTGTATTAGACACTAAGTTAATGAAATAAACATTTTGTATTTATATTCTTCTCTACATTGAGCCAGCTTAGAACAGTTATCAATCTGAAGCTTAAGTCCTTCCAGTGGTACCTGGGACGTGCAACTGAGCGCTGCTCATTTGGAGTTTCCGTATATGCTCTTTTCGCTGCCCGAGCCTCTTCCATTCTCTCAAAACGCATTTTTACGTCGGTAACAAAAGGCGTTTATGCACTGCGTTCCGGCCAACTGCCAGTAGTAATACCCGCTAAAATATATCCGACGACGCCTTGTTGAGAAAGTGGCGGGGGGCCAATACCTGGGTTGCAGCTCTGACAACCCGCCCGCGGCCAACGTCCCCCGGACCAAAACCGGGAGGGCCTCCTTAGAGAGACGCAGTGGACGCGCCCCTCCTACCTCCTTGTGCGACCATAGCGTGTGTGGCCGACTTCTCGCAGGGTCCATGGTTAGACAGCAGGGGCCCCCTGCCCCCGCTGCCTTGGACCCTCCTAGTGCTATTGGACGGTCTATCCTGGACCTCTTTGTTTCCGCCCGGTAGTCAGTACTAAGGGCACCCAGAGTCGCCAATCTCTGGTTGTTACCTTTTCCCTAGCGCCCTTTGCGCCCTACCGGGAGGTACTCAGCCCCCCCACCACGACAAGGTGGAGACCAGTCGGGGGGGATAACTTTACAGCCTAGCCTAGCCTTGTATATTTTATACAAAATAAATAAAATGTTTCTAATTTGTCTAAAGCCTTAAAAAATCGTATCATTACAATTATTTTTTGGGAGTTTCATCAAAGTACTGGTTGATTGCTTTTGTTTTTTAATCACTCAAAAACAACGCCAAGGGAGATGACGAAAAAAGTAAAAAGCGATCCAATTCAGCCTTTACAGAAGAGGGTTTTGTTTATTTTTAACATTCATTGTGGTTTGCTTTACTTAGGTCTTTTAATTACAATAGGGTAAATTAAAATATGACAAATACAGAGGCTTCTGTGATTATAGCAATAAATAAATCGTTAAACAGTCGTTTCCGAACAAGCGAAGCGTTAATGAATCCGAAAATTCTATCATATCGTAAGTATATTTTGACTTAATAATTAATAATCATAATAAATTTCTTTATTTCATAATCAACCTGGTACATTAGAATATCTAGTAGCTGGTGCCTCCTTTTAAGCTTGAATAAGCCTGTGTCAGGAGACACCGCTCTCTCCCCCGACTGGTCTCCACCTTGTCGTGGTGGGGGGGCTGAGTACCTCCCGGTACGGCGCAGGAGGCGCTAGGGAAAAGGTAACACCCAGAGATTGGCGACTATGGGTGCCCTTAGTACTGACTACCGGGGGGGAAACTAAGAGGGACCTGTGGAGGGCGCAGCGGGGGCAGGGGGCCCCTGCTGTCTAACCATGGACCCTTCGAGAAGTCGGCCACACACGCTATGGTCGCACAAGGAGGTAGGAGGGGCGCGTCCCCAGTGTCTCTCTGAGAAGGTCCTGAGACGTTGGCCGCGGGCGGGGTGTCAGAGCTGCAACTCAGGGCAGTGGATCGGAACTGTCACTTAGATTCACTTACACTTAAATACTTTTAGTTTTTTAATCGTTTTGTTGCATGTAAGTGAATCTTAGCTTCGTAATTTCAGAGTAATCATATTTCGATTAATTTTTATATTTAACTAGCGGCCCGGAACGTGCTTCGCTACGTATAAGGCATAGTAATAAAAAAAAAGATTATTAAGTTCATTTATTCAAACAAAAAAATATTGTAAATTGCTAGCTATTTAAAATTCCAAATGACCCAAATGATATATTGTTTATATATTATATTTATCAGCAAAGAGTAAAAAATAAAAAAGAATTGGGTACTCTTACTATGCCGGGTTTATATGGGTTAGTCTAAAACATTTGGATAAACAATATTTTTGTTTTCCTATTTTGAGCATGAATAAATAAACAGTTGGGGGTTCTGGAACAGGCAACATAAAGTTGGCCATGTGAAAAACATTTTGCCATCACCAATTTCTAACAATTGTTTTGAAAACTCATGGGCAGTTGCATCATTATGTAGGTGAATGCGCATATTAATTTTCATTGTAAATTTTCGTACATATCTCCAAAAAACTGATGACTTCAAACAGGCGTTTATTTCATCAGCAGGAGTTGATCGAGAAATGACAGGCAATGTTAAGTCCCCTGACAGCAATATCAGAGCACCACCAAAAAGCTGTTGATTACCGCGTAAATCTTGCATTGTTCGATTAAATGCTTCTATTGATTTTTTATTCGCCATTGTGCACTCATCCTTTAAAATAATTGACGTTAATCGCAGAACTTTTGCCATTTCTCGAAATATTGCATGTTTGAGTTTCAATCACCTGTACATTCAAAGGCAATTTTAATGCAGTGTGAGGTCCGACCACCTTCTAATAATGTAGCAGCAATTCCCAAAGATGCAATGCAATTTTCTGTTCCGATCGAATAGTCGCTAAAATCAATGATACAACGAAAGTTTTGCATTAGAATTGAACTCCTGCTCATATTGCAATTCACGATCAAAAAAATCATGTATCTTACGATTTGGTGCGGTCATACCCAATTGTGGTAATGCTTTATTTAAAATCTTTAGACACATATCTTCAATTATTATTAAAGCTTCGTTGTACATTTCCAAGGTAATCAACAAATTGGGATTCCTTTCATGATGACGCATACGAATTAAAATGTCTTCTGCCTTATAATTTTCATATTTGTTCAATAATTTTGGCATACGATCGAGAGCAATTTTGAACAATTGAACTAATGCGTTATGCTGATGGAAAAACCTTGGATGGTCTTGTATTTGAAACAATTGCACAACGTTCATCCAATTCACGAAAGTTAGCCGCATCACAATGTGGACATATTGCGTCCATCATTCCAATGTATCCGTATATACTATAATCAATCTGACTGTTGTAATTAAAAGCAGCACGCAGCATTTCATCCAAAACAGCACTATGTATTCTTGATCGCCGTGCAATCGCCGGCCTATGTTTTGTCGTCTTGCTCATGGCATTTTACTTTCACTCAACAACTCAATAATATTTTGGAAAATACACAAATCAAAAACAACAATATTTTTGAAAATATAAACACAACAAAGCAATAAATTATCGCTGATAAAATGAAATGACATATGATGACATAAAATTTTTTTGGTATAACTAACGTCACTTTTGACATTAAATTTGTTTGATAAGGTTCAAATTGGCTTTTAAGTATTAGTACAAATTGTTTGTATATGGGAGCGAGACTAACGAACAGCAATTGATTTTAATATATATAGATTGTGACGTTTTCAAGTACTATGTAATAGTTTATGACATAAAAATATTTGAAGTTTAAAGTTTGATTATCACACAAAGACTTATGAATGTGGTAGAATAGCTTAATTCTCTTTAAAAAGTTAAAAAAAAGGTCAAGAACTGGTTTTTCAACCCAACTGTAGGTCTCGTACAAAACAAGGCTGTCTGGAATTTGAATTGTTAATTTACACAAATGATCCGACGAGCCTTGCGTGCCTTTCAAGGGCCTTAACGCCTTTGGTTTATTGAAAGGAAAGGAATTCAACATTAATCGGTTTGTAAACTTGCGTATTGGCTCTTCTCTTAAATAAGCTACTACCTTTTTTGAAACATCATTTTTACTTTACTAGCCTATAGGGTAAGCAACATGTAAGTAGTCCAAGCTAACCTCACCTGCGAGTGGCGCACCTGCTGATCAACAGACAAGGCTCTGGCGAACGTACCAGATCCCGGTAAGCGGCAATAGGCTCGCCACCTATGTGGGATCAACCATGTTATTGGCGAAATGTGGGCGAAATGGGGGCCTGGTAATATGTAATGATATATAATATTTATAATAATCTATACAATAATCTCTCGTCCACATCCCCTTTGAGGAAGGATGGATATGCCTTTGGTTTATGGAATAAAAAGTTACTCAATATTAATCAATTTTGAACTGGGGCTTTTCCATAAATTAGCCACTTGTTTTTAAAAGCTTTTTATTAAAAAAGTGAATAACTAGTAAGGTATATTTAGGTACTTACATATAACGCTTAACCAATTGGTTTATTGCAATGTATTGGGTTAGGATTAGTATAAAGTAAACTTCAAATATTCTTCCAGCAATTACACGATTTATTGCGAAAAACCAAGTTGTCGTTAAAAATAACATCACAATACACTTTTTACCGCAGTACTGTTCTAACTTGTGTCCTTGTCCAATTCTCTAACGAGACTGCCTCTGCTTGATCAGTCAATCGCTTAGCAAGACTCGCTCCGTCGTCCCACCACTACATCGTAGTCTCATGTGATTGGTCGACGTTTGCGATTGAACAAATGTTACCGTGACACCGAAACCACGCACGCTTAAGGAACAAGGCAAAACAATTAAATGTGTTCCTATTTTAAATTGTGATACCCTTGCAGGGTTCATTTGAGAACAAAACATTATTTATAAGATCAAATTGTACACCAAATGAAACAATAAAGAATTATGATAAAGGCATCTTGACCACGCGTATTCTTTACCTAGTACCTACTGAAAATTACGACTCCAGGCCAAGTAATAATATGTATATAATGTAAACTCAACTAATGCTAAAATTACTACATTAATATATATATTATAAAACAAATAATAATAGCGCGAATCAGAAACTGATCACAATAGTACAGCGTCATCTCTTGACAAGGTTGTGTCAACAGACATTCAAACTGTAACGAACACCTACCAATAAAATTAAAAAAAATATTATCATCAAAGATAATCGCAAATCATTAAGTTATTTATTTTATTTATATATATTTGATTTATTTATTGAGGACACACACAGAAATATACAAACAGAAAAACTAAAAACTAAGAACCATTGGGTACAGGGCACAGCTTATACCAAAAAGAAATATCTTCCAGCTGGCTTTATTTCCAATTCGGGGAAACAGGCGTGAATTCACGTGTGTATGTTATTCCAATAGATCCTCTAAGGTATGATTTGAACGTAACATATTTTAAATAATAACTTTTTTTTATGTACTTAATCATTATTTTTACAATATTAACTTGACTTATTTTCAACATTTGTGTACTCGACCCACAGATAATTAACTAATATTATGTCGCTACCGCACCAGAAATACCCATTTGTGTGGTAAACACAAAGCACCATTAAATCACTGTTTAATTCACATAATCCTGTTCAGTTTATTTTATAACTTAAATAGTAAATTTGAAGTTGGACGGATAGACCGGCATCACACGTGAATGATGTGGTTTCGCGGTTTTTTGGTGTAGTGTTAAGGTGCTGCCTAACTAAATTAAAAAAAGAAATGTATAAAATGAGTAAGTTTTTAAATTGTTTATAGTAATTGTGACGACCGATATAGCGTGGAGGTCAGTATACCTGCCCGCTCCTCCCTTCCTGTGGTCGTGGGTTCGATTCCCACTCATGACAAATATTTGTGTGCATGAACATGCATACTTGCACTGGTCTAGGTGTTGCCTATGTATATTAATATTTACAAAAAAAAGGTTTGCTCAGATACAGGCCTGCAAGCCTTGTGCAGAAGTTGCTGTTTATGTAAAATTTATGTTATATAATAGGTTGGGGAAAAAGTCTTTTCGTATTTTTGTATGAAAAGTCAAGACATTTTTTTCAAAGTTTATTTACATTTATTTACAATATATATGTACCGTTTTGTTGAATAACTTTCTGCCATTTTGTGGGCAGAGACATTATCCCGTTACTGTAGAAACTTTGGGACTTCTGATCAAAAAAACGGGACAAATAGTTTTGGCAGTCCTCTCTTGAGGTCAACCTTACAGAACCTAAAGAATTCTGCAGAGACCGAAACAGGTGAAAATCTGAAGGCGCAAGGTCAGGGCTATATGGTGGATGCATTAGGACCTCTCAGTCGAACTCTCTTAATTTTTGCTGAGTGGCTAAAGATGTGTGTGGTCTAGCGTTATCGTGATGAAAGACCACACCCTTCCTGTTGATCAATTCCGGCCGTTTTCTCTCGACTGCTTCCTTTAATCTCATCAGTTGCTGGCAGTAAAGATCAGAATCGATGGTTTTGCCGGGCGGTAAAAGCTCATAATAAACAATGCCCTTCCAATCCCACCATACACACAGCATCACCTTATTTCGTGTTAGGCCAGGTTTGGCCACAGTCTGTGAAGCCTGGCCAACTTTCGACCACGACCTTTTTCGCACGTTCTTGTCGTACGTGATCCACTTTTCATCGCCAGTTATCAATCTCTTCAAAAACGGCTCGGTTTCATTACGTCTCAATAATGAATCGCAAATGAGTACACGGTTCATTAAGTTTCTTTGAGTGAGCTCGTGTGGCACCCAAATATCGAGCTTTTTTGTATAACCAGCTTTCTTCAAATGGGTCAAAACTGTTTTGTGGTCAATTCCCAGTTCTTTAGCTACATCGCAACTACTAATATGCCGATCTTGCTCCACTCTTCCAAAAATGGCGTCCATTTTATTCGTAACAGGGCGACCAGAGCGAGGTGCATCTTTAACATCAAAATTTCCGGACTGAAAACGTTTGAACCAAATTTGTGCTACTCTTACTGACACTGCATCAGGTCCATAAACATCACAAATTTTTTTCACTGCTTGAGTTGCATTTTTGCCTTTTTTATAATAAAATTATAAAATGTATCAAATTTCTTCATTAGATTCACTCATTTTAACGGAGAGAAAAACAAATGAAAAATAGCGGGAAACAACTTTCTTTTTTTTTTTTCTTTTCTTTATAATGGAACCTTTTTATTGTTACCAAAACCAGCCAGACACAAATAGTACAGTCAAAAAAAATTTATAATAAGTTTATACCTACGTTATGCGAAAAGACTTTTTCCCCGACCTAATATTATAATAATATTGTATAAATATTGTTGATTGTTGTTTTTATATTTGTGTATTAGTTAGAGTTTATTAGTTTGTAGAATAAATAAGTAATGATTTTTGTAATATGTTTAAGTTCTCTCTCAAATCGTAGTGCCTCTACGGGGTATCAGATTTTATTGTATTACTTAGATAAATAAATAAATAAATAATAAATAAATATTCTCTTACAATCACACCAATTCTTTAGTTCCAAGATAAGTATCACTAAGAACTTGAGTTATGGATACTAAAGAACGGATAAACATACTTATATACTTTTTTTTTTGTAAATACATACTTAATATACATAGGAAAACACCCAGACCAGAACAAATATTCATGTTCATGCACACAAAGATTTGTCCTGTGTGGGAATCGTACCCACGACCTCTGGAGTGAAGTGCAGGTATACTGACCTCCACGCCAAATCGGTCGTCAAAACTTAGCTACTTGTTTACTTGATGCAATAAAGATTTATGATTTATGTAGAAATAGTAAACAAAAAGTGCCAACAAAGATTATTCTTACCTTATGTGTTTAGAAAATCCTGCTACACATCAGGCGAGGTGTAATCAATTAAACAAACGAAATAAAAAAACAAACAATATTTTTTGTCCTGTTTTATATTTCCTTATAAGATGATTATTCATTTCACTTAGACTTAACTGTGACGTCTAATTCTGTCCGCATTAGTGTCAGTCTGAAGCCAGTTGTTTATTGTAATGAAAAAGCAAACATTTAAATGAAATACAATAGAAATTTAATTCACTGTCGTTTTATCATATTATTATGTAACTAACATATTATATACATACGTTTTCGCCTGTTTTCCAGAAGGGGTAGGCAGTGCCATTTTAAACGCCCACACACATGTGGGCCCAAGGGCATCTTTGTGGGAACCCTATACACTTAATAATAAATAGAAATATTACACTTTTGGATCATTATCATCATCGTCTCCAATAGATTACCATATTTAGCGATCCTGAGTCGCCTGCATCCACCGGCTTCCCTCTGCTTTAACCAGATCGTAAGCCCTGCAGGTGGCCATTCTCTATTGCGTTCTATTTTCGGAGGTCCTAAGGTCGTGGGTTTGATTCCCACACAGGACAAATCTTTGTGAGCATGAACATAAATATTTGTTCTGGTCTGGGTGTTGCCTATGTATATGAAGTATGTATTTACAAAAAATCAATTTATATGAATGTTTATTCGTTATCTGGTATTCATAACACAAATTCTTTATGATACTTATCATAGAACTAAATAATTGGTGTAATTTTTAGTATATATTTGTTTATTTTATTTATTGCATCTATTTACATATAAATTAAGTTTTATAGCATATGCGCCTTAACGGGTGTTGTTTGTTAATATACTAAAAACAAACTCGTGTCGAAAGCGGCGTAATTGTTCATGTGGTTGCATTTATGAAATAACCTATCCTATACCTGTTCTATTGTTTCCTGTCTGACAACCAGCCCTTGGCAGACTAATTTAATTGTTGCCCATTATAAACTTTAAAAAATAAACGAAACACTCGGTCGCGTGCACGACTAGGGCGTCCAAAATAAACTTAAGTTTTGCGCTACAGAAGACCCATACCATGACTTAAATCTCTGAGTCTCTGTGGAATTTGTGGGTGTGGAAAAGAGCAGGACGATACTGATGGATTACATCGAAATGATAGTGAGAAGGTATATCTGGGGAACAGCACAAAATAATGAAAAGAAGAGATAGAGAAATAAGAATCGATAGAAAAGGACTTCTGTCGCCATGCAGGAGCAGATCTAGATACAAATCTAGAAATAAAAAATAACTTTTTATAACACAAATGTGGTGGCATGCGGCCCATCTAATGAAAAGGGTTTACTGACATTTAGCAAAAAACGTTTCCCATAGTGACACTTGCCAAAGTATGTTTCCCAAATTTTCATTTGACAAAACCATCTTTAGTTTTGTTAAAACTATATTTAGCAATTTATTGCTTAGCAAATAATTACATGACAACTTTTTCAATATGTTCTTTTAAGCACAAATAAGGATTAAAGCTTAGAATAATTACACCTAGAAGCCCAGTACGCGTCGTCAAAGTGAGGCAACTAAAACCTAGCCATATTGGCTAAGTTTGTTACGCGGCCCGTCAGTGCTCAAGGTCGTGTCGTATTGAAAACTACTCCTGATATTTTTATTAAAAATGACGGTTTGCGCAATGAGCGGATATCACAATACATCGGAAAAGCACAAGAAACATATTAACATAACATTACACGGGTAAAATATGCGTTTGAAATTAAATTATTAAGTAAAACATTAATTAAAATGAAAAAAATAATTTCAATATTTGTCACGTGACAGTTAATGAAAATGTTGCCACTAAGGGGAAAAAATCTCCTACATTTTGTTGTAAGTGAAACACGTCTCAATTAGACAATAATTAAATTTCACAAAATGTTATATGATAATTATCTGATGCTTCCTACCTTCTGCTACCTTCCGCCCGCGACTTTGTTCGCGTGGAATAACTTCTTTAATATACGATACCATATATACGATACCAAAAAATCTTTTTTTTTTCATTGATTGATTGATTTCAATTGATATGGCATAAATCACATTTTAAAAAGGTTAAATAGTTTTATTCGATTCTGGTCTACATCTACATAAAACAGTTGACTAACTATAACAATTTAAGAGTTTCATAGCTCTAAATATATTAAATAAATAATCAGTGAAAAATTATTCACCCCAGGCAATATATATATATACATTTTCAATGAAATTATAATGTAAGTGGTTTTTCGCATAAACGAAATGCAATAAATAGCTAAGCTAAAGTGTAAAAGTTACTACTTTTAGGGAAAATTGAATGAAATGACAACATGATTTTTTTCACTGTGTGCGTTTCGTCGAGCGTAATACAAGTATCTTACGCACACATAGATTTTTTCTTGCCTCGCTTTTGAAAGACCGCTTTGGAGGGAACTATCGTTCTAGGTGTTATTATTCTAAGGATTAAAGTACTTATGATGATTATGATGATCATATTTGATGAGATCATAAGGAGCACAACATAGACATAAATGAATGAAAGAATGAAATGACTTTCGGATTTCGAAAAAGCTAATATTTCAAGTTTAAGCTCCAATTTTGAAAATACACTGCTGCAAGGATGATTGTTTGACCTTGGACAAATAGTTTACAGGTCCGAAATTCTATATTGTGTAAGATATACAAATCAATTCTGTCGCTTCGACGGCCTCTGCCAAAGCACGCTCGCTTCTGTTGGTATCACAGTTTTAACCTAACCTTACCCTAAGCATTTTCTTAATGTATATTTGACTAGATAAAATTTGAGCTAGTGAAAATTTGCCAAATGAATATTTGACCAAGTAAATTAAATGCGAAATGTAAATTTGCTAAGCATTCTTTTGGGAAATTAAAATATACTATAAGTTTTTTGGGAAGTGATATTCGACGAAACATATTTTGCCAAACGGCAGGATCCCGATGAAATGTGGTCATCACTAAAGCGTTTCTTTAAAAGCAGTATCACGCTACTTTGACTTCACAACTTTGACATACTTTTACTCATTAATAAGCTAATATGTATAGAACCAATTACAAAGAAATGGTCTACAAATGTTGAAAATATTTCTTTAATCATCAACAATTCTGAAACACATAATTCAAGGCCTACTCATAAAATAATTAGGCTTAAACAATAAAAATAGCAATTTTTAATCAAGTGAATCTAATATCAGAGAGGCAGTGAACTGGCTAATCAGGCTCAAAGCTTCGAAGGCACCCTTTTCACAAACTTTGCCAATTAATTCTCCAACAAAAATACCATAGCCCGGGGTACCGAGATAAGATTACCTTTTATGAGAACACAGTTGAGGCAAATTAGTAGTTTACGTTCTTTCGTTACGTATCTATTATGGTAGCAGATACCTTTGAAAGAAAGGAAGAAGAAAACAGAGAAAACGTGCTTAGATTTCATAAGGGAATTACTGCGGGTAGTATTATAGAAAAATATTTTAAGATAGATCTAATATTTTTACTATAGTTCAGCGCGCGCAGCTTTGCAAAGCTCGCCAATTTTGAACTAAATACCTGAGATTGCTGAAAATTTACGATGCATTTAATGTTGAGCAGGTCTCTGCCCACAAAAGTGTGTGAAGCCATTGGTCTATGGCGGATTTTAAAAGACCCTATTGTGTGGAATGATTAGGGCGCAGACCTGCCTCTGCCAATCCGTGGGTATGCGTGATGAAATATAGCCAGAAACCTTTAATTTATATGCCACCTTTCTAACACACGATATGGCCTGTTTTCGGTAATCACATATTAGACTATATACGTCCTTTTTTATTTTAAGTCGGTAACAAATTGCGTTTATACTGTATACCTCCACTTCACTCCATAGATCGTGGGTACGATTCCCACACAGACAAATCTTTGCGTGCATGAACATGAATATATCGACGGTAGCAATTAATAATGTCGTAAGTGAAAAGCCGTTACTTTAAACAATGTCGTAAGTAAATAGTAACGACTTATCACTTATGACATTGTTAAATGAAACGACTTTTCACTTACGACATTGTTAATTGCTACCGTCGATTTGTTCTGGCAGGGTGTTTTCCTATGTATATTAAGTATGTATTTACAAAATAAAATAATGTAAGTATGTTTATACGTTCTTTAGTATCCATAATACAAGTTCTTAGTGATACTTATCTTGGAACTAAATAATTGGTGTCATTGTAAGAGAGTATTAAAAAAATTAAAAATACGTCACATACTCGTATCCTACTAGTATATCTCCACTGTGCTTGGACCCACCGAAACCTCAGGCCGATAATGACGACGGTTATAAGTTAGTCGGTTTTTGATAGTTGTTCTCGCTTTTTGCTGATGCCGACCGTAAGAGGATTAGGCGTTTGGGCGGCTCTGGTCAGCTATTGGTTCTGCCTGCCAAATACGTCCAAAGTAATTTAGAACTTACATTCGTCTGCTACTGATGGGCACGTGCTGAAGGTATTAATGTTAGACGTACAATTATAATTCGAGACTGCTACTGGTAGTAAAGTAAAAAGTAAATACAGCACTTACAAAAGTCAAAAGAAAATTTTAAAAAAAACTATGAATTTCTTTATGATAAAATTAATTAATTATTATGTATAAATTTATTAGAAAATAATATTAAAATTTTGTTATTCTTCAATGTGACATAAATTGTAATTATATTATTCTTATTACTTATTTTGACTAATTTGTACTGTTTTTGCACACCTAGAAAGGTTAAATACGGCGAACAAATGTAATTAATCAATAAAATCAAATAATTTATTTGCGATAACATAGGTACATCAGTATTTATATAGGTAGATAACATTACATAACTATGTTCTGCTTTCAATGGCGTGCCAATGTTTAGTAGAAAAAATATAAAATGAAATTAATATTATTACTAGATACATTATTCAAACGACAAAAAATAAACAATATTTTAATTAAAATTATTATGTTATATAGGTAGTCAATTTAAAATTACAATTTTAAGATAATTTATATAATGTCAAGTTATAATATACATGGTGGTCAGGTACACATTCAATTAAATTATTATTACTAGAATTATTTATACTAGAATGTCCTTATCACTAAGAAATGTATTTTTATAACATCTTTAAATTGTAATGTACCCATGTTATGCAAATAAATGATTTGATTGATTTGACTAAATATTACTACACTAAAACCATGAAGTTTAGATTCACTTGCATATAAAAAAATAGTGAACTTCCCTATCACTTATACTAAAAGCACAAATCAAAATCTTTTATGTAAGTTTGGCTCAATAAAGCGTTTATAAACGCTAATTTAAAAGCTAACGCGCCTATTCTTGCGGACGGGAGCTTGATCGTAAAATTATAGATCCTCAGGGGTTCTATACACGAGCCTTAGTTATAAGTGGAACAAAGACCAGTAAGCCTGGAGACTGTCCATGGATATCGGCACTGATTTCGATGAGATTTCTGGTATTCAGGAGTGGCTGTCATCTCACCTCTCCTGGGATGTCTGTTTCATTTGTCAGTGAGGTGGATGTTGACGGCTGGCGAGAACGTGGTCTGATGAATTATTAAGGTCTCGTCCTTCTTTGTCAGAAGCGGGATTTGCTGATTTGATTTTAACAAACTACAAAACGTATTCAAAAACTTAAAGTACAAAGGTAGACTTATATCTAGAAGAGATCTCTACCAGCCAACACTGGAAGTTGTGTATAAATTTCTAGGTACGGCAATTAATTTAGTTAAAGATCTTTGTTAAAATAATGACTATAATAAATCTTATATATACCATATATATATATCAATATTATAATTAATAATGTAATAAAAAATAAATATTATAAAATTTATAAAAAGTGTTAACTAAGTGCCAAAACAGACAAGTAGTAATTTCTCAGTTTACTTTTGAACGACACAACTGATGGACTCTCAAGGATTTGAGAGAGAAGACTGTTCCACATTCGTACAGCACGTGCTGAGAAGGAGTTACGGAAAAACTTAGTATTGTGTGTCCCTCGTAGGTGGCGAGCTTATTGCTTACCGTAAACTTTTATTATCAAAATATATAAAAAAGCATAAAGAAGATTATTGAACAATTAACGATTAGCCTAGTCTTTTCTAAATCGATATTCTCCTAGTAGTGGTATTTATTATTCCATTATTTTTTGACGTTTTAACTTATAATATCCTAAACTTGCGAAAATTTTACAAATTATCAACACATCAAAATTATCCCACCAAGAGATTCTTGTGTCATTTATTTACATATTTAAAATTTAACGCACATACAAACAATTACATAAGGCGAACTTAATATATAACAAATTAATAACTTAAAACCTGCACACACACACACACATAAACACGCGAAGTATATTTTATTATAGCCATTGTATGAATAATGCCAATTTTTTATAATTTGTGAACGTAAAATAAGCTACTACTAATATTTACATATTAAGCATAAAAAATATTAACTCGATTTTGGTTTATAATTAGTCATATATTATACTTACATTTGTCTGATTACTGTGGGTTATGTAATAAATGAAAATAAAATATAAATAAATAAAAAATCTATGCTATTTTAAGAAATAATAATTATCTTGATTAGACCGCAGCGTAATGAAATTCCGGAAACCCTTTCGAGGCAGTAACTTTATCTCAAATACCCGCATCATCAAAATTAGCGGGTGGAATCCGCCGACAGTGGTTATATCTTGTTTTCCAATTATCGCAGAAGCTTAATTAAACAATCTTGTTTTGTGAGGCTCCGAGCTGTGATGAGCAGTTTGCGGTCAGATCAATCGATGCAGAAGGGACACACAATACAGTTTATTGAGAAGTCCTTCTTGGGTGATCGCTTGTGTGAACTTTAACCTGGATCCTAACAAGTGGAAAGATGATCTCTGCCTACGGGAATAAAGCGTGACAATATGTATATATAACTAAATATATATAATCGTTAAACTGAGTTAGAGAGACTTGACAATCTCTTACAGCTGACCTCCACACTCCCTTAGGTACTGGTATATCTTTCTGACTCCTCATGAGGTTGGCTGGAAGAGATCTCTTATAGAGATAAGTTCGCCTTTGTACATGTCCTTTTTATTTGTAATGTTTTGTTATTTTTTGTTTTATGTGCAATAAAGAGTTAATATATTATACTAATCAATTTAGTAAGAAAAGCTGTATACATAACCTAAACACAAGGAATAAGCATAAATTAGTTGTACCTGCCTCTAGGCTCCAAAAGATAAAACATTTAAAGGTCAATGTGTGCGATTCTACAATAAAATCCTAGGCAATATATAGAAATTGAGCCTAATTATGTTTAAATTAACAATAAAACGCAAGCTGTCTTCAAAGGGATACAATTCTATCAAAGACTATATGGCAGATAAAACTGCTTGGGATTAAACGGCGGTTTCATACAGGCTATTCTAATATGAATGACTTAAAACATGAATATTGTTAATTTTATATTATATTTAATTATATAGCTTAACAGACAAATGAAGACTGTAATTCAAGTACCGAACCAATGGATAAATTTAAAAGAGCATAATGACAAATGAAGATTGTAATTCTAAGTACCAAACTAATGAACATATTTAAAAGAGCATAGCCTGTGAGTTTCTTACCAGTTTTCTTACAGAGCGGTGGCTCGGAACTGGCACTTAGATTCATTTACTCTTATATTTTTTTGTATATTTCGATTGTTTCTTTATATTTATATGTAAATTTGACGTTTTCAAGTACTATGTAATAGTTTATGACATAAATAATATTTTGATTTTGATTTGATTTTTAAGGAGGCTGTGATCAGCAGTGGGATGTTACCAGGTTACGATGACACAATAAAAATATAAATCTTATGGAATTTGCAAAAAGTTACGTCGCACCTTATTTAGGGTAAAACCATAATAAAGTACTAACCCTATTAAGACCTAAGCAGCCCAAGCCAACCTCACCTGCAAGTGGTGCACCTGCCGATCAACGGACGAGGTTCTTGCTAACATAACAGTGCCCGCTAAGCGGCAATAGGCTCGCCACCTATAACGTGGGACCAAAAATTTTATTGGCGAATTGTGAGCGTAATGCATATGTATATATCTCTGCCTACCCATTTTGTAAACAGGCGTGTATGTACGTTCTTAATCAATCAGAGCCTACTATATTTGTATATTTTGTTTTGCTCTGACTTGCTTGCATTGGTCGCAAAGACCGTTCATAGTCACGCACTTTCCAAGCTTTCAAATAGGCCGCTTGCTTGCCACATTAAATAAATATTATCTTACAATCACACCAGTTATTTAGTTCCAAGATAAGTATCACTAAGAATTTGTGTTATGGATACTAAATAACGGGTAAACATACTTATATACTTTTTTTTTGTAAATACATACTGAATATGCATAGGAAAACACCCAGACCAGAACAAATGTTCATGTTCATGCACACAAAGATTTGTCCTGTGTGGGAATCGAACGCACGACCTGTGGAGTGAAGTACAGGTAACTGACCTCCACACCCTATCGGTCGTCGAAACATTGTGGGATATAAAAAGCTATAACACCTTAAATAGAACGGAAGATATAGCAATACGCCCTTAGATGATTTAATAGGAATGCTAAAATGCGGCTTGAACTAAAATATTTTGTTATGTCGACTGTAGCTGTTTACTCTGTTATCTTTGTCTACTCTTTGGCAGAAAGCATGGGGCGTTTATTAAATATTATATTTAACTGAAATATTATATCTAGTCTGTCTTAATATGATGTAACTACATCTTCATTAGTTATAGTTAAAGCGCTTCGAGCCAGGAAATTGAGGAAAATTTTTAATACAACTTAGCCACATTCGCATGTGCTCTAATTCATCGAAAGGTTTTTTTTTTGATTCTATGAGTTTTCATGTTATTTCGTGTCGTTTCATTTCATATGAATAATACGATAGAAATTTCTATAGTCGTTGTAGAAATTTGTATAGTTTACAATAAATATTTAAGAAAGAAAGAAAGAAAAATAATTTATTCTGTGACAACATCAAAAGAAAACAGATACATTATATTTAAGTAACAATTTGAAGAGGGTCACAGAAAAGGTATCCACTCAGCATCAAGCCGAGGTGTCACGAAAACACCTCGACGCTGGTCTTCCGTAGATACCGTTTGTGAGAGCACTGCTATGACACATTCATTATATACATGGTAAAACACAATATATACATACAGTTACAGTAAGACATAAGCATACAAATAAGACATAAGCACACAAACAAGACATAAAAATACAAATAAGACATAAGCATACAAATAAGACAAAATCTTGCAGGGAACCTGAGTAGCGCAAGTAAGAGGACAGCACAACCGATGACGAGCACATACACATTCATAAACATTTCTGTCTGTTCAATAAATATTTCCTATAATTGCAACGGAAAGATCCAACAGTGAGAATCGTTGGTAGAAGATAGTTGCAGAATACCTACCAGTTTACGATCACAGTATAACACGACTTGTACCAAGCTGTTTATTGAACGATAATATTCTGCAAATGGGTTGACTAAAAAAATCAGGCTTAAATTTTTATTAACTTAAAATTACGTTCAAATTTTTATTAAATTTTATCTGCTTTGGCTGTAAGACAAACGCCATACTAATCGAAAGTGTAGGGTAAAAATAATTCTTCTACAATCACACCAATTATTTAGGTCGGAGATAAATATCAAGTAGAACTTGTGTGATGGATACTAAATAAGGGATTAAGATACTTAAATACTTTTTTTTGTGAATAAATACTTATTATACATAGACAACATCCAGACAAACTCTAATATTTATGTTCATGCACACTAAGATTTGTCCCGTGTAGAACTCGACCCCACGACCTCAGTAGCGGAGTGGATGTATACTGAACACGTTATATCGGTCGTCAAAACGTTAGTTAGAATATACGGAGATCCCTGGACAGATTGGATTTTTTTTTCAAAGGGTCTCATTGGCATTATGCTAAAAATCTAATGTTAGTCGAATCTTTTCTCTTATCTCGTCTTTTGCAATATTTTCATAGATCCTAGTATTATTCCGGTTGCCCTAGACTTAAGCTTAGGGCCCAGGGTCTCCACCCCGACTGGTCTCCACCTTGTCGTGGTGGGGGGGCTGAGTACCTCCCGGTAGGGCGCAGGAGGCGCTAAGGAAAAGGTAACACCCAGAGACCGACGACTCTGGGTGCCCTTAGTACTGACTACCGGGGGGGAAACTAAGAGAGACCTGTAGAGGGCGCAGCTGGCGGGCTAGGAGAGCCCGTCAAGCAACGCCAGGAGGGTCTTAGGCAGTAGGGGCAGGGGGCCCCTGCTGTCTAACCATAGACCCTCCGAGAAATCGGCCACACACGCTATGGTCGCACAAGAAGGTAGGAGGGGCGCGTCCACTGCGCCTCTCTGAGGAGGTTCTCCCGGTTTTGGTCCTGGTACTGGCCCCCGCCTTTTTTTCAACTAGCGGCGGGCGTCGTCGGAAGATTTTTAGTGGGTATTACTGCTGGCGGTCGTGTCTGCCGGTGGTGAGTCCCACACCCCCTTTCGGTCCCCCTTTGGCCGGAAGGCAGTGCGTAAATGCATTTTGTTACCGACGTAAAACAAAAAAAAAAAAAAAAAGGTACTGGCCCCCCGCCTCTTTCTCAACAAGCGGCGGGCGTCGTCGGAAGATTTTTAGTGGGTATTACTGCTGGCGTTCGTGTCTGCCGGTGGTGAGTCCCACACACCTCTCTCGGTCCCCCCTTTGGCCGGGAGACAGTGCGTAAATGCATTTTGTTACCGACATAAATAAAAAAAAAAAAGGGCTTCTTAGATGTTGGTAGGATCCTTAGCTTAAAAAAACATACCACGGGCATCCAGACCAGTGCGTTGTCGAACCTTTAAATATAGTTTAACACATCTTTTGAAAAGCACATGGCTGTAACCTCGCCAGAGAGCTCAATCCACAACACAAAATACGAAGCAAAATATAATTTTTAAAACTGTCATACGTCGTGTATTTTTTCATTTTAAACGTACTAAGCGGTGCTTTGTCGCAGGAATGTGATTTACAAATTGTGTTATATTTTTAAAATCTTTATAGGATAGGAAAGTAATAATTGGCACATCTAGTTCTTAAAACACGTAAATGCAATTTAGTCACTTTGACAGTAAAATGGTTTAAAGTTTTTTTTTTGTCAATAATACGATAACATACTCGATTTGGTGTTTGGCTCTCACTAAAGGACAGTGAAGCGCTCGTATTTCCGCGGTGGTCGGTGGTCGGAAACAAACCGAAGTAAAGCAGAGTTTACAGAGGTCAGTCCTTGAATAGGTGACCGTTTGTGTGGATATCGAGCGTTTCCGTGCACCTAAAGCCGTTGGTCCCGGTTGGTCCCGCTAAATGTGGTAGTCGTTAAGCCATGTTAGAGGCCTTATTGGGCGGTTTGAGAAATTCTAACAGCAGGACGCCATACACCTGCCTCCGCCAATCCGCACTGGGTCAGCGTGGTGGAGTATGACCCAATACCCTCGCACCTTGGTATGTGAAAGGAGGCTCGTGCTCAGTAGTGGGACGTAAATGGGCTGAGATGATGATGATGATGATGATGATGAAAGGACAGTTGTCGAATTACAAAAAAATATTTAAGCACTCAATGAACCTACATAAATTGAAACTTGTGGCATAGTTAACTAAATTGTGCAGTCCAACATTTACGTCCTTTAAGAACTAAATGTGCGATGTTATCTCTATTTTTATTCAATCCCTGCGTTTTATCCATATTCTAAACTCATTTATACAAGCAAAGTTTTATCCTTAAGCTCTTGTATGCGACACTTGAATCTGGAGTGCCACTTTACTATGAAATATTCTACGACCAAATAGCAGCGCTTTAGGCGATAATATGTACTGGTTTGTGGCCAGTAAATTCGTTCTAGCTTTCGCTATCAAAATGTCAGGATTCCTGAGACATAACCACTTATGTCTAAAAAAAATCTTAAATATTTAAAATGCTTCATTAAATTCATTTTATTATCCTTTAACTCTATTTTCTATTACTTTATTTCGGATTTTTCCGATATATTGGACTTATTCCAGTACTCCTAACCTTCCTAAATCAAAATGTGTTGCGGACCCTGCTGTGGCCCTTGCTGCCCCACCCAATTAATATTGTTAAGGTTATGTTATATTGCATTGTATAGCTTCACAGACAAATGAAGATTGTAATTCTAGTACCAAACTAATGGACATATTTCAAATAGCCTGTGAGTTTCTTGCCAGTTCTTCTTACAGAGCGGTGGCTCGGAACTGGCACTTAGATTCACATACACTTAATTATTTTTTGTTTTTAAATTGTTTTGTTGCATGTAAGTGAATCTAAGCTTCGTGATTTAGTGTAATATTATTTCGATTGTATTTTTTTTTCATTTGTAATCATGACGTTTTCAAGTACTATGTATAATAGTTTATGAAATAAATATTTTTTTTACTTTTACTTTTTACTTTACACCATCACTATCTACACGTGCTGTATCAAGATCTGCTAGCGAGGCAACCACCGAGCAACATGGCTGCTTGCAGCACATTCCTCGGGTCAGCTCAGATTCTTCGTCGTTCGTCTTCGAAGACCAGTGCCGTTGTTGTGAAAAAATAAACGTATTATTATTATGTCACGAGGTTTGTAGAGCAACACAGTGCTAACGATATTGCTTAGGTCGTTTCATATTAAGATTTTAGAGTTAATTAGGGTGTAAGTCTGTTTATTCGATAAAATTATCAAAAAAAGTTTTCTATGCCTCTCACATTCGAAAAAAGTATCTCCCTAATGAGGTCTACCTTTATGAAAAGATTTTTATTTATATGTAACTAAATATTTAATACTTTAATGCTACGCATTTACAGACACAATTGAATAACTATTATTTCCTGGCAGTCATCGACAATATCTGAAATTTATTTACATTCAACCTACCATTTGATACCGGCCTAGAATAGTGTCACCACCTCTCATCTCATGGCGAGTCGTAAGAGTCGACGATGAAAAATTCTATCGCATTATAGGCAGCACTATCAGCACATGCTTGAACTTCGCTCACCATTCGTTCTTCTTCTTTTTCATTATATTCATATGTATACTTAATACTTTTATTTAAACTTTTTATTATAGTACTCCATTCTTTACACAAACTACTTTATACATATAATATGTTTTATAAACCCTTGGTTCAATTGCGAAATCAAACTCAACTGCGTTGCTCTGAAAATAGAGATTTATGATTTTTTTATAATTGTTGTATACAATTCAGTCATTATATTATCAGGTTTCTTTAATTACATAAACATAAACTTACCTGAAAATAGAGAAACAACATTTAAAGCTACTAATTCGCAATAATTAATTTTACATAATATACTTTTATAGACTTTTATATTCGACGGTGTATTTTAATCTTTGACACAGATTGTCATGTCACTTACTATTTAACCGTTCGATACTACTATATTACCGTCACCTCATAAATACAGTAATTTAATAAAGGGCTATGAACTTTATTTACATATATCTATTGTAATTTATTTTTAATTATTTAAATAGATGCATTTCACAAATACTGCGGGTAGTAACACTTCATGCCTAGGTGTTCACGGAAGATCAGCGTCGTGACATCCTATGGTGTCCGACAGTGTGCTGAGTGGACACCGTTTCAGTACATGGTTTAATGTTGTATTTTGCTTGTGTAAATTTAATCGCTGCTTTTTCTGTGTACTTAATTACTATGTTTATTTGTACTGAATAAATTTATTTTCTTTCTTTCTTTCTTTCAACCCGCCTGTCCAGTGTGGTGATTATTGGCAAAAACCCCAAATATTATGCATTCTATTGGGGAGACTAATGTTCATCATCATCATCATCATCAGCCTATACTAGTCCACTGCTGGACATAGGCCTCCCCCAAATCGCGCCATTTTCCCCTGTCTTCGGCTTGCCGCTTCCAGCATCTGCCAGCGACCGCTCGCAAATCGTCACCCCACCTGGCGAGTGGACGTCCTACACTACGTTTGCCAAGTCGCGGTCTCCACTCAAGAACTCGTTTACCCCATTGGTTGTCGGTCCTTCGACAGATATGGCCAGCCCACTGCCACTTCAGCTTGCTAATCCTGTATGCTATGTCGGTGACTTTGGTCCTTGACTAATGTTCAGCAGTGAACTTTATAAGGCTGATAATGCAAATAGAAAATAAAAGATACAAGATCCAAATGATTATTATCGTCGTGGTTAAGACAGTAGCTTCACTTAAGCAGAAGTTCCTATCTCTTTCGACTACACGCCAGTTAATTACGTTTTTAATTAAGGCATTCCTATTGTGAAGGAGTTGAAATTAATTATTAATGAAAATCTGGAGTCAACTTAATTACGCTGAGACGACATGTCGGTTTTGATACGGTTGGACTAACAGTGAATATTAAAGGCAAACTTTTGATGTGAGATTAAGAAATCAGATGGTTTGAACACTTCACACACAAGAAAGATATGATTTATTTATTTGTATTTAGGTACATGGACAGATTATCATCATGAAAAATTAACTACGACTAATTAAAAAAAAGAAAAAATAAGGCTAGACAATAATTCACAATTAGTGTACACAGCAAGACTTATAAATTAACAATAATAAAAAATAATGCTAATGTCAATAAATTATAACAAACAATATACTATACCACACACGGAAAAAAAAACAATCACAAGAAAAAACTATATTAGGATTTATGAGAGGAGGATGCTTTGTCTGATATTTATTAATTAATAGTGAACTTCAAGCTATGACTATTAATTGAGGTGGAAAGGATAGTTGTCATGCCGACCCAGATAAGTCGTAGTATTCTAAGAGCACTACCGCATTACGTTTCATTTGTAGCAATCATTTTAACACCCCCACTACGTCACATGTATACTAAAATTTAATTTAACAAATTAACAAGTGTCAGAGCTTCAACACAACGACAATGCTTTACTGCACTGAGAGCTTTTGTCAAAACATCAGCCGTATTTCAGAAGACATAAAATATATTTCCATTTAATGTAATCGTTTTAACATGTTGTCAGAGGTCCAGTTTATTTTATACTAGTTTTATTTATAACCAATTGAACCTTAGTAATAGTAATTACGGTTCCCTATCCATTTGCATAAAATTTTAAGACCTAATATAACTTAGCATAATTTTGTTTGGCATAATTATATTTTCGCATAATATAATTACGCATAACAGCTTACACATAATGTTTTTAAGCATAATTTTTCAAACCATAATAATGATTAGGCATAACATTCTAATGCATTAATATATAAAGCATAAAGTTCTATAGCATAACTTTCACTTTGTCTCTGATCAATGGTGTTGTGGCAAATTAGGTTTAAGAATATGTTTAATTCTGGAGAGTCATATACTCAGCAGAGGACGAAAATACGAGGTCAGTGGCGTGCCATTGGAGAGACCTATTAGTGGACGAAGATAGACTGGTAATGAGGCTGAAATTATAATTTTATAAATCTACAAAAACATATTCTAATATGTTGTTATTTCTCACTTAATAAATAAATATTCTCTTACAATCACACCAATTATTTAGTTCCAAGATAAGTATCATTAAGAACTTGTGTTATGGATACTAAATAACGAATAAACCTCCACGCACTATCTGTCGTCATATTAATGATACTCATACAAAAAAAATATATGATATTGTATTATTTCAAATCAAATAACTGTAAATAGTTCAGCTATTAGTGTGAGACATTGATTAGTCAACGACACGACAGAATAAGGAGACTGCACGTATCTGCACGATGTTTTTTATAAACAAACAAAAAACAACGTACGTACATAAATACTGTCAGAAAAGTTCACTTTTCAGTCAAGTAATCTAGTTCAGTTGGGTTGCAATTTAACAATAGAAGTTGGCACTGTCAGAATGTCGGAATTTCGCCCGTCGGGATAAAATGCAGTTTCGAGAGAAAAATAAACTTTACTAGCTAACACACCACGAGGCTGATCGAATGGCTCCAACTCTTACCGCCACTGCATGAAAACACAAACTTTCGAATGGTAAAGTGAACTGGGGATTATATATCTACTTATTTAGTCAACTATTGAGTCTAGTCAGCAGTTTAAATTAAGATTTGTGTAAAAATGTAAATGAGCACAATCGTCTAGTCAGCACTTTTAAGTAAGATGAGTGTAAATAATGAACATACTTATTTATGCCGATCAAATTTTATTTATTTTACAAGCATTTTACATAAACTTTGTGTGAAGTTCTGTGGATATAACAATGTCTCTTTATTAAAATAAACAATTAAAAATAATAATATTTTCTAACAATTACACCGATTATTTAGCTCCAAGATAAGTATCATTAAGAATTTGTGTTATGGATAACGAATAAACATACGTAAAATATGTTTTTTGTACATTTATATAAAATTAAAATAAAATAAAAAATAAAATATACTGTATTGTCTTTAAGATCAACATGATCGCTTAGATTCGTCAAACATTCAGACACAAAATTGAAATTCGATATATTTTTTAAACAACAATGAAAGAGATATGAGCTGTACAATAATAAAGAAGTAAAAGCAAATGGGTTCTTTGTCAGAATTTGTCAAGGTTTGTCAGTTTATTCGTCTGTTGTGGTTTTTCTTAAGATTTGTCAGTCTGTCTGTGAATCTTATCGGGGGATCTGTCAGTCAACCTGTCGTGATTCTAAAGGAGGGAGGGGATTGTCCGTTAGTCAGACAGTCTGTCGGTGACTCTAACGAGGCAACGAGATTGAGAATAAGCCTCAAGAAACTCATCTCGGCTTTTTTCAAATTATGTCTTAAGATCTAATACAATTGACGAAATAATTTTTTTAAAATAACGCTGTTCTTAAAACTAACAAAATCTGATATCTAAAGATAATACATAATTCATGTCACTTCCATATAATTTATATACATAGAAAAACGTCCAGATCAAAATTTTAAGAGCTAGGGGACTGAATAATTAAAAATATAAAGTAAAAAGATACGTTTAGTTAAACACGCTTCAATACTGCAAAATTTAGTTACGCTGATAAATGATTCACTTAAATAGAACATTTCAGATCTTCCTTTCTTCATTTTAGCGCTATCCCGGTTGCGTGTTAATTCCATGTCTTAATCAGGTGTCAATAAACATAATTATACATTTATCCGTACCATTTACCATCTGTCAATACTATGAACCTGGGATACGATAAACTAAATCACAAACAGGCACATCCTCCGTTAAAAAATTAAATAAAGGAAATTGTTATTTTTCCAAAGCATATCACACTATTACGTAATTTTTTGAAATAGCATGTTAAATAAATATTTTTTACACTATATGTCCTTAATTACATACCTTTAAAAAACACCAAGGGGCTGTTTACAATTTGTAAATAGGAAATAGCTAACGGTTAAAATTAATATTCTATATGGATTTTTGTCGCGTAAACGTTAATGGGAACTTATTTAAACTTAACCAAGTCAAAGTGAATATAATTTATTCAAGTTTGGCTCAATAGAGCTCTTATGAAGGTCAAGCTTAAAACTTTACAGGCTCTTAATTTACTTGATTATATAATAATTCATACATATAATGATGCCTGTTTCGTACAAGGGTAGACTGGGGCATATTATATTCATTAAATATAACATAGCTTCATACCTCGACTATTCGAGTTGTCTGGAAGAGTTCGCTTTTAGCGATAAGACCGCATAGATTGGCCACTTTTATTGTTATCAATATTCATTGTAATCTGTAGTTTTAAAGTTATTTTTGGTCAAAGAGTATATCTCTCTATCTATAGTTACCATTTAATCTATTAGATGTTTTGTTGATATCTCAGTTTTATTAACACAAAATAATGAGAGACCTTGTAAATTGCTAGAATTTAAATCTTTCAAAAAAAACAAGGAATATTATTTGAGATATATATTACATTAATGACATAGGATATACTTACGTACCTCCACAATATAACCAACTCAATCAGCTAGGCGCTTTTGATTAGATATTAGCTGTGTAATCACAGAGAGAAACTACATTTACATATACAATGAGCCAGCAGTTAGCATTTATACGGTCAGGCGAATTGCTTCTGAAATTAATCATTGAATTAAATCCAGGATTTAGTGGTAGGCTGTGGTTTAGTTCCTGCATTGCTTGAGTTACTGCTTTCAGTCTAGACAGGTTAGCTCTCCTCGGGATCTCATTGTTCTGTCTGTAACGATGTATTAGGGCTTGCTAGTTGATAAAGATCAGGTATTTAGATTATTTTTAAAATGTTTTAGTCTGATTGTTATATAGGTCATATTGATTGGCGAGAATACCCGCTCTTCGCCCTTAAGGTTGTGGGTTCGATTCCCACGCAGGACAAATCTTTGTGTGCATGAGCATGAATATTTGCTCTGGTCTGGGTGTTTTCCTATGTATATTTAGTATGTATTAACATATTTATGTATGTTTATTCGTTATTTAGTATCCATAACACAAGTTCTTAATGATACTTGTCTTGGTAATAAATAATTGGTGCAATTGTAAGAAAATATTTATTTATAAACTCAGTCTAATCAATTGAACTAGCATTTTAAATGTTTAGTTTGATAACCTATAAAGTATTAAGTCAATAAAACTGTTACAAATCCCCAAGGGATTACAACATAAAATAATCTGGGACTAGGACTAAGCAAGACAGTATAAGAAACGCCCAAGCCTATCATTGAAGATGCAGCAGCATTACGCTCATATATCGCCCTTTTGACAGGTAACATGACCTATGTTGTAGTTATTATTATTATTATTCTTTTATTTTGTTTTTTGTGTATTGTTTGATCTAATTGTTGGTGTAATGTTATTATGTCAGTAAAATAGATTCTTTTTCTTTATATCATGATCTGCCCTTGTTTTTTTTTTATTTACGTCGGTAATAAAATGCATTTACGCACTGTCTCCCGGCCAAAGGAGGACCGAAAGAGATGTGTGGGACTCACCACCGGCAGACACGACCGCCTGCAGTAATACCCACTAAAAATCTTCCGACGACGCCCGCCGCTTGTTGAGAAAGATACAGGAGGCCAGTACCTGGGTTGCAGCTCTGACACCCCGCCCGCCCCCGGACTAAAACCGAGAGGACCTCCTCAGAGAGACGCAGTGGACGCGCCCCTCCTACCTCCTTGTGCGACCATAGCGTGTGTGGCCCCCTGCCCCCGCTGCCTAAAACCCTCCTGGCGCTGCTTGACGGGCCGTCCTGGCCCGCCAGCTGCGCCCTCCACAGGTCCCTCTTAGTTTCCCCCCGGTAGTCAGTACTAAGGGAACCCAGAGTCGCCAATCTCTGGGTGTTACCTTTTCCCTAGAGTCTCCTGCGCCCTACCGGGAGATATTCAGTCCCCCCCCCCCCCTCCCGACAAGGTGGAGACCAGTCGGGGGGATCATGATCTTCTCAGTTTAACGATTAGTCGACTACTTTTAATTATAAGAAACAGTTATGCTTATATAATTATATTTTGAATTCCTACATTCAAATTCAGCTAAAAATCAACGAAACGCAAGCAAATAATATGTTTTACTGGTACTCAAGGCACCAATTCTGTTACGAACATTTTGTTAAGTTTATAAATAAATGAATCAGTAATAAATCTTACTTCTACAAAATATAGTTGAATTGTGTTCTGTAGCAATAAATGCTGTTATTTTCTTCTGCTAAATGCCAAACAAGGCTTTTGAATGAATATGTAGGAGGTTTAATAATCTTACTTATTTTATTCAAATATAACACTTCTCAGTTCATCATCATAATTTCTGCTCATTAAACTTCCACTAACAAGCAAAGGCTTCTCAAAACAAACGACGACACCTCTCTTACATAATATTACACATTAAAATGCCACAAATCAAAATTTGATAAATTTATAGCTTCGAACTGATCGTGTTAACTGCCTGAAGATTAAACTTCATATTCAATTATTATATGTGCCCACACCCACGTTGAATATTCATTACTGTAATAAATTACTGGTGTGTGCGTAGGTCATACTCGATCAGTAATTAATAAAGGGACTGCGTTTAATTATAGCCGTTCATAGCAATAATGCGACGGATTTATAATTATTTGCAACCATAACAGTGACTCTGACATTACTCTAAATTTACTGGGCTGAAATTTATGATTCGAAGGCCTTCTGATGGTATGCGTAATATACGCATACCATCGCTTCATACGCTTTTCTAACAAATCAAGGTCCGAGGTATTCATGGTACGCTTCACCACACTGAAAAAAATTCAAATTGGCGGAGGCAGGTCAAAATTTTACAAGCCACGGTTGGCTAAAGGGCTTCTATTATTATTTGACGCCTATAACATAAAATATTGATAGCTGGGTTACTTGATAACAGCATATCGTCCCTCAAGAAGCACGAAAGCGCTCGATGTTAAACGCCCCATAAACGGCCGCTATTCAATTGCGTTCGCACTGAGCAAGGTTAGTCATAGTGTTATCATTATTATAACCAATGTGTCCCTAGCTGTCAGGAGCAGATATTCCGTAGAACAGACTGCAGTGGTCGACATAGGACGATACAGTGGCAGTGGAATGGGCGCCTACCTCGAAGCAGCAATTGCCTGTTAAGGATCTTCAATCATACAATGTACCAGCAAACGTACTAGACAACGAAGGGCTCCTGTAGAATAGGCGGTTAAAATTTATCGATGTGCAAATCAATCAGTAGTGAAGCGCTCGTAGCTCTGCGGTGCTCGGTGGTCGGAATCGATCGCCGAAGTACAGCAGAGTTTACAGAGGTCAGTCCTTAGATGGGTGACCGTTTGTGTGGCATTTGATATCGAGCGCTTCCGTGCTTCGGAAGGCACGTTAAGCCGTTGGTCCCGGTTATCACTAAATGTGTAAGTCGTTAAGCCATGTTAGAGGCCTAATGGGCGGCTTGAAAAATTCTAACAGCAGGACGCCACACACCTGCCTCCGCCAATCCGCACTGGGTCAGCGTGGTGGAGTATGACCCAATACCCTCACACCTTGATATGTGAGAGGAGGCTCGTGCTCAGTAGTGGGACGTTAATGGGCTGTGATGATGAATCAATTAGTGAATTTTTGTCGCTGGAATATTAATGACAATGAGAAATATAACAATTTTGTAGTAAATTTCTCATGATTAGTATGGGAATGAGTGGGAAAAGAGTTATGTTCATCAATAAATTGTCTGTGGCTGGCAATAATAATCATATATTAAAAAAAATAACGTGTAACCCTAAAAAGTAACAAAGTGTGCGTGTGTGTAGGTTCGTGTGCTCACACTCTAAACTTAAAAAGAACGTGATAAGATGAGAAAAATAACGTGTAACCCAAAAAAGTTACAAAGTGTTCACACACGAATCTAATAAATAACGTGATGAGATGAGAAAAATAACGTGTAACCCAAAATAGTTACAAAGTGTTCACACACGAATCTAATAAATAACGTGATGAGATGAGAAAAATAACGTGTTACCCAAAAAAGTTACAAAGTGTTCACCCACGAATCTAATAAATAACGTGATGAGATGAGAAAAATAACGTGTAACCCAAAAAAGTTACAAAGTGTTCACACACGAATCTAATAAATAACGTGATGAGATGAGAAAAATAACGTGTTACCCAAAAAAGTTACAAAGTGTTCACCCACGAATCTAATAAATAACGTGATGAGATGAGAAAAATAACGTGTAACCCAAAAAAGTTACAAAGTGTTCACACACGAATCTAATAAATAACGTGATGAAATGAAAAAAATAACGTGTAACCCAAAAAGTTACAAAGTGTTCACACACGAATCTAATAAATAACGTGATGACATGAGAAAAATAACGTGTAATCCAAAAAGTTACAAAGTGTTCACACATGAATCTAATAAATAACGTGATAAAATGAGAAAAATAACGTGTAACCCAAAAAGTTACAAAGTGTTCACACACGAATCTAATAAATAACGTGATGAGATGAGAAAAATAACGTGTAACCCAAAATAGTTACAAAGTGTTCACACACGAATCTAATAAATAACGTGATGAGATGAGAAAAATAACGTGTTACCCAAAAAAGTTACAAAGTGTTCACACACGAATCTAATAAATAACGTGATGAGATGAGAAAAATAACGTGTTACCCAAAAAAGTTACAAAGTGTTCACACACGAATCTAATAAATAACGTGATGAGATGAGAAAAATAACGTGTTACCCAAAAAAGTTACAAAGTATTTACACACGAATCTAATAAATAACGTGTAACCCAAAAAAGTTACAAAGTGTTCACACACGAATCTAATAAATAACGTGATGAGATGAGAAAAATAACGTGTAACCCAAAAAAGTTACAAAGTGTTCACACACGAATCTAATAAATAACGTGATGAGATGAGAAAAATAACGTGTTACCCAAAAAAGTTACAAAGTGTTCACCCACGAATCTAATAAATAACGTGATGAGATGAGAAAAATAACGTGTTACCCAAAAAAGTTACAAAGTGTTCACCCACGAATCTAATAAATAACGTGATGAGATGAGAAAAATAACGTGTAACCCAAAAAAGTTACAAAGTGTTCACACACGAATCTAATAAATAACGTGATGAGATGAGAAAAATAACGTGTAACCCAAAAAAGTTGCAAAGTGTTCACACACGAATCTAATAAATAACGTGATGAGATGAGAAAAATAACGTGTTACCCAAAAAAGTTACAAAGTGTACACACACGAATCTAATAAATAACGTGATGAGATGAGAAAAATAACGTGTTACCCAAAAAAGTTACAAAGTGTTCACACACGAATCTAATAAATAACGTGATGAGATGAGAAAAATAACGTGTTACCCAAAAAAGTTACAAAGTGTTCACACACGAATCTAATAAATAACGTGATGAGATGAAAAAAATAACGTGTTACCCCAAAAAGTTACAAAGTGTTCACACACGATCCTAATAAACAAAAAAAGTAGATTTTTGTAATGACCAGTGTAGTATAAAATTAACTTTCAAAAAACCTTAAAATTGAATAAAATTTCAACCAGGTAATCCATATTTAAAACATACTCCATCGAAGCGATAGGCCGCTATCGTTTAGCCATTACCGTTATACCATTTGGAAAACTGCCTATTTTTAAACCCGAATCAATTTAGCATGCAGGCTCGGGGGGCGTTTATGTAAAGAGCAGCATTATTTATTCACGTCCGAAAGGCAATCGAACTCTCGGCCTTTTGAACTTTAAAACTTGAAAGTAAGGTTTTGGAACACAGATATAGAAATTTGTCAAAAATGTTTGAATACTTTTCAAGTAAATTACCTACCATTTTATCGTAACACCTGATATGTATTTTACTTATTATTATTTCAAAATATACGTGTAAGCCGTAGCAACAAAATCCTATCTCCTTTACTCGAGTAGTAATCATCAGGCCTTTGCTTCGTATTCTATCATTTCAGGTTTTTCTTTTTGACTAGATTTACTATCGTTCATAATCATCACAGTCTATTGACGTTCCACTCATCATCATCATCATCTCAGCCATCTGACGTCCACTGCTGAACATTGGCCTCGCCAATAGATTTCCACATAGAGCAATCCTGAGTCGCCTGCATCCATCGGCTTCCCGCCGCCTTGACCAGATCATCGGTCCATCGCGAGGGAGGCCGTCCTCTACTACGTCCGCTTCGCGGTCGCCATTGCAGAACCTCGACGTTCCACTACGCGAACTTAATTTGATTTCCTGAAGGGATAGGCAAAGGCATATTATGTACCCACATTTTGGTTATATTATATTATTGGTCCTACGTAATAGGTAATAGGGATATTATATTGCCGCTTACCGGTAACTTATATTATTATGTTCGCCAGAGCCTCGTCCATTATTCGGCAAGTGCATAACTTGCAGGTGAGATTGCCTTGGGTTCCTCAGATCTTGGTCAGATCCTTATACACTATTTTATATTTTGATACTAGTTATAAAGCAATACTCTGTCAGGGTTCAGTTAAGCTATTGGAAACTGTTTGATTGCTGCAATTTATGATTTCGTTTTGGCTTTGACCCAATGTGGATAGGCAGAGCCTTCCAAGAGAGCATTTAACTTGGCTTAACTCCTGTCACATGTATTGATAACTGAGATCAAAGGTTCAATGTGTTTAATGAAATATCAGCAAATTCTTTTAAATTGACGACCGATATGGCGTGCTGGTGATTATACCCGCTCTCCGCTTCAAGGTCGTGGGTTCGATTCCCACAGAGGACAAATATTTGTGTGTATGAACATGAATATTTGTTCTGGTCTGGGTGTTTCCCTATGTATATTAAGATTTTTTTTACAAACAAAATAGTATTTATGTATGTTTATCTGTTATTTAATATCCATAACATAAGTTCTTAATGATACTTATCTTGGAGCTAAATAATTGGTGTAATTGTTAGAAAATATTTATTTATTCTTGATCAAACGGTCAGCTAAGGACAGTTTTTTCACTTTGGTGATATTTTCCAACTACCTAGTACCGCAGAGTTAGAATCAAAAACGTATCCATGTACTTCTATGTAACCGTTTTTAAAAATTGCTTTTGAAAATATCCTTACATAACTTCTTACATTTTAGAAAATACTATGAAAGTACACAGCATGAGTGTTACAAGTAATTGTCTTAATCTGAGCAAACCTTATATTTATTAATTTGATCCATATCATCACGTCACATTCATAATCATTACTGTTCTCGTATGCCCAGTGGTGCCAGCCTCTAAAAGTGCCACCCTCTCTCATCTCATGGAGAGACGTAAGAGTCGACTTCGAGAAATCCTGCCGGATGATGGGCAACAGGGTCATTCTGCGCACTGACTTGAGCTGCGATCACTCGCCTGCTCAGTAAGGTGATTATGGGTAATCGAATGTAATCCTTTGGGGAGGCTAATGTTCAGCAGTGAACTTTATAAGGCTGATGTGTAGATGATTATTTAGGTCTCTCTCTCTCTCTCTCTCTCTCTCTTCACATTACATCATTAACGATGTTCTATCAATTATATTATACCGTTGAATTAGAATCTTTTTAAATTAAGAAATCCTAATTCCCTCTTGTAAGTCTTGATCAAATCACTTCGGTCGACCTAAAAAAGTATTTTTGATTTAAAATTAGCGTTAAAATAAAGACGACTCTGAAAGCATTTTGCGCGTTTCACATTCTAAATCTATGGCTCTAACTCGAGGTTAACATACAATATATACCTCGCAACAGTTTTCCGACCGTAAGCAACGTTTTAATGATACAACGATAATGAATAAACCCGAACACGGCTGTGTTTAATAATTCGCATCAAAATTTCGATGGTTGGAATCCTGCGGATATCGAATTAGAGAATTGCAATGCGTTCCAACAAATATAATTAGTAAACGATACATTTCGAATTTATAACGTACTGGCTTTTGCGTTCAAAGTTTAATTCAATTCGCAATTCAAAACAAAATATTAGATTTTCACTTGCCTACCTTTTACATTTTCTTTAACCTGTAAGTTTAAATGGACGGTATCTATGTTCTTAATTAGATATTCATCATCATCTCAGCCCATTAACCTCCCATAACTGAGCACGGGCCTCCTCTCACATACCAAGGTGCGAGGGTATTCGGTCATACTCCACCACGCTGACCCAGTGCGGATTGGCGGAGGCAGGTGTATGGCGTCCTGCTGTTAGAATTTATCAAGCCTAATGGGCGGCCTCTAACATGGCTTAACGACTACCACATTTAGTGATAACCGGGACCAACGGCTTAACGTGCCTTCCGAAGCACGGAAGCGCTCGATATCAAATGCCACACAAACGGTCACCCATCCAAGGACTGACCTCTGTAAACTCTGCTTTACTTCGGTGATCGTTTCCGACCACCGAGCACCACAGAGCTACGAGCGCTTCAAGACCATTTAAGTCGAACTAATCCATTTTTGCAAGTGCTAATAAATATCTAAAATTAAGCTTTACGCCAGTTTCAGTCGGTATAAGTGTTCAAGTTCCCAACCGAAAAAAGGCATATCTTTGTTAAAGTGAATTTTAAATTCCAAACCGACCTTAATACCGATTACATAATATGCAATTAATTCCTCTGAACACTATGATAATACCGCCGACATTCCATTTGAAGACAAACAAAAACACACACACGAGCGGCCTACGAGCTATCGTAAGTCAAGAACACAGCAGATTATACTTACTAGTGGTTAGCCCGTGACTTAGTTCGCTTGAAATTTGACTACATCGCTCGCATCTTGTTTATAAGTAACCTTAAATATCATATTTAGCTAACAATGATCTTAACAATATAGTTTCACGCTCCTAGCTTCAAATATTCAAATTCATATTCATTTATTCAAGTTTGGCTCAAAAAAGCTCTTATGAACGTCAAAACTTAAAAACTAGCGCGCCCATTCACTGCGGGCGGGAGCTTGATGCTGCATGATGATATGCATACTTCCCATTCAAACTTTCATCCCCCTTTTTATTTTTTGTGGTACAGTTACGCACTGCTTCCGGCCAAAGGGGGACCGAAAGGGGGTGTGAGACTTATCACCGGCAGACGTGGCTGCTAGCAGTAAAACCTACTGACGACGCCCGCCGCTTGTTGAGAAAAAGGCGGGGGCCTGTACCTGTATTGCAGCGTCTGACATCCCGCCTGCGATCAACGTCCCCCGGACCGAAGCCGGAAGGACCTCCTCAGAGAGGCGCAGTGGACGCGCCTCTTCTACCTCCTTGTGCGACCATAGCGTGTGTGGCCGACTTCTCGGAGGGTCTACGGTTTGACAGCAGGGGCCCCCTGCCCCCGTTGCGCCCTCCATAGGTCTCCCTTAGTTTCCCCCCGGTTGTCAAATAACAAATAACAAATAACAAATCTTTATTGTCGTTCAAAGGTTAGTATTACATGGGTTGGTACTACATCTTTTAAGTTTAATAAAACTTGTGTTAGAAGAGTACCCTCTTTGCTGTGGTACATATAAGAACGTAAGCAGACTTAGATTTATAATAATTATTAAGTATGTATTTCAAATATAAATACTAATTTTTATATATATATATTAAAAACAATAAATGAAGAGTACTGCGCAAGTAATAAATACAATAAATTGGTTATTTTGTTCGAACGTGCTTGTGCGTGTTGTGTATCTGTATTTGAGGGCGTGTGCGTGTGCGTGTGTGTGTGTTTGTGTGTGTGTGTGTATGCGTATTCGTGGGTGTGTGTGTGTGACTGAGTTTCCGTGTGACTAGTTAGGTAGTGGAGGATAATATTTCTTCCGTTTGCGTGTAAGTTAGGGTCTTTAAATATGCTGTTGCTTTTTTTTTACACTCTGACAACGATTTTGAGTATATGTCTAGTATTCTGTTTATTTTATTATATATCTTAACCGACTGGCTTGTGAATTGTTTGGAGGCAAATACTGTTCGTGTAGGAGTTAGTTTAATTACCGAATACCTATTTCGTTTTTTTAAAATTCTTAAGTCAATAGGGTTGTTTTTGTGAATTTTGGTTATGCATTGAAGAATGTACAATTGCCTGACGGTTAAAACATCAGCTTCTGAATAGAGCTTACTTGTGTCATAACGTCTTTTCTTTTTGTGCATTACTTTAAGGATTAATCTTTGCGCCCTCTCAATACTTAAAAATTTTGTTTTGTGAGTACCACCCCATATCGTTATACAGTAAAGTAAAATGGATTGTACTAGTGCAGTGTATATGTATGTGACTAGTTGTTTGTCTGTGATGTCTCTTAAATATTTAAAAATCCAAATAAGTTTTCTCGCGCGATTACCCACTAACTCGAGATGAGGTTGCCATGAAAGATTTTGGTCTAGAATGATGCCTAGGTATTTTATGATGTTAACTTTTTCTAATTTTTTACAGTCACAAGATGTTTGACTTTTATTATATTCACAGTGATGTGCGGTTATATTAAATTGGGGGGCCGGTTGTTGCGAGTCACGCATTGAGAAGGCCATGTATTTCGTTTTCGTGGTATTTAGAGAGAGTAAGTTCAAGTTTAGCCATTTAATAACCTTCCTTAAGCCAGTTTCAGCTGAATCGTATACTTCTTTCCAGTTATCACCATGAAATAGGAGGGCTGTGTCATCAGCGTATGAGATAATTCTTCCCCTAGCTAATTTTAGTTCAGTCAGGTCATTAATATAGGCAAGAAACAAGGTAGGGCCAAGGACACTTCCTTGTGGAACTCCAAAGTTTGTAATCAATTTATCTGTACTATAGATAACATCACAAAGCTTTAGACATTGGGTTCTGTTGTGTAGGTAATCTTTAAGTAAATCAAAGAAGGTGCCTCTAATGCCAATTTTTTCAAGTTTTATAAGAAGGGTGGAAACAGAGACTGAATCGAATGCTTTTTGTAAGTCTAGAAAAATACATATTGTTTTTTTTTTATTATCTAAGTGCGTAGTGATATCTTTGGTCAGGTCTAGAATTGCGTCTTCAGTACTGATGCCCTCACGGAACCCGTACTGTGAGTTTGAAAGTAATTTATATGAATTAAGAAATTTTATTAATCTAGTGTTAATTACTTTTTCTAAAATTTTTGAGATTACCGGAAGTACCGAAATAGGCCGGTAATTATTTATGTCATCTCTGTCCCCTCCCTTATATATCGGGTGGATAATAGACTGTTTCAGTTCCAAGGGAAACACTCCTTGTTCAAGACACAGTGTACACAAATGTGTAATAACAGGAGCTAACTCTTTATTTGCCATTTTTATAAATACGGGAGGTATTCTGTCTTTTCCTGCAGCAGAGTCAGGTTTTAAATTTGTGATTATTGATTCTATTTCAAAGATTTCTGGAGGAACCAGACCAATCGAGTTAACAAGCGAGGGCATTGAGTCAATGAATTTTTTTTCTTGAAGTTTGTTGTTTTTTATTTTATTTGCCAAGTAGTGACCCATTTTATTAAAATGATTGTTTATGTATTCAGCAGATTCTGACGGGTTGTTCTTTATATTTATGAGATCATTGTTAAAGTTCTTTTGTTTATTTAAGTTTGTGATTGTTTTAATATTTTTCCATAAAGACTTGTTATTACCTCGAGCCTTATATAATAGGTCTCTTTCGTATTGATTTTTTAATTTTTTTATTAAATTATTGCAGTAGTTGCGATATCTACGGTATGTAAGTTTTAATATTTCGTTATTGTTATCATGGCGTAGCTGTTTCTGAAGTCTATTTCTATTTTTTATACATTTTAACACACCTGGTGTGATCCATGGTTTTATTATTCTTTTATTTGAGGGTATTTTTTTTGTTGTAGTATTTTTGGCTAGGCTGTCAGTTACTATATTTATTAAACTTGTACATATTTGTTGAGGATTTCGTGATTGCAAAAGAGCGGAGATATTATTAGTTTGCAGAGTAAATAAAGCTTGGGTATAGTTGGTAGTAGTTTTAATTTTTAGAGCTTTGGGAGAGGATATTTTATTGTATATGTTAATTAGTACCATTTTGTGATCTGTTATCGTGGTGTCCAATACTGCTACCATTGCCTTTGCATGTGACGGGTTAATGTTGCAGAAGATATGATCGAGGCAACTATTAGTTCTTGTATCTAGTTTATGACCTGGCAGTAGATTACTTATAGCAAGGGTGTCAAGATATTGATTAGAGTATTTGTCATTGTTGCCATCTATGATATTAATATTAATATCACCCGCTACAATAACATTTGTTTTCATGTATGGTTGATTAAGATAATTATCAAGCGATTGAATGAATTGAGATGGGTTTCTTTCTGATGGTGATCGGTAAATGCAAACTATTTTGTACTTTGGAATGGTTATTTCTAAACAGGAAACTCCATGCAGGGACACCTCTTTGACAGAATGCTGTATATGTTTCTTTATAAACGCCACTACTCCGTCATTTTGTTTTGTTTTAATCGAGGAACTGTGTGTAATATAATCTGGTTTTTGAGGTAGTGGTTTGTTAGTGTTGATTCTACATTCAGTTAAAATTATTATATCTACTGGGTACGTAAGTAAATTTAGGTTAATTTCTAGGTCATCCATATTAGAGGTTTTGTGGATACTTCTAATGTTTTGAGTGATAATAGAATAATACGGGCTTCCGAGAGGAAGTTGATACTTAAGATGAGTAATAGAGCAACTGACTGATTTTATGTGGTTTACAGAGTCTAATTCTTGCAGAACTTTGTGTGTGTTATCCATTTAATCCGTTAATAAGATTGAGGGTGAAGTGCATATTGTGGTAAGTCGTAAATAAAGGTGAATTAGTGTGTGTGTAACTGTGAAGTGTGAATATGTGTAATGAATGAGAGATGTGCAGACATTTAAGGTGTATGTGTAGTAGTATAATGTGTAATGTATAATAATATATAAAGGAAAATACGTATGTTGATAGTTTCAAATAACTTACGCAGTCACTAGGAGTAAGACTTAATGATAAACACTTTGCCATAACAGCAGCACAGATCACAGAATTTAAAAAAGCCGCGCAAAACACTGTTTTAGGGGAAAGTTCCCATGATTCTCCAATTACGCCTAGTCACTTCTTAGATAATTGTTGTAACTGATCTTCCCTCATAATGTGCACTATAGGTGAGTCGTCGTCGCGCCGGAGGTACACCTTGCCATAGCTTGTCCAGCAGTATTTATAATGATAAGTTTCTTTGAAGTTACGCGCCAAAAAGTATAACCTTGATGCATTTGGTGTTAGGTTCTCTGATATAAATATAGGATTATTTGAATGTTCCTTAAGACCCATGTGAGATGCGTTTAGTTTGTTTGTTTTGTTTTTATTGTTGTAGTTTTTGGCAGCTTTTAAAATATCGGTCTTTATAATAGTATTTGTAAATTCGACAATGATAGTACTTCTCTCTTGGTTTTTCTTTTTCGTTTTCATGATGTCGCTAATATCAGATCTTTCCAGTTTGACTGTAAGGTTTTCGGATAATTTGGAAATCATATGAACGAGGTCTTTTTTTGTTTCGTTTCCTTTTAATGGGACGTTTTTTATTTCAACGTTTACTTTTCTATCCATTCTTTGGCTCTCCTCCCAGTTATTTTCCAACAAAATTATCTGTTCTTTGTCTTTTTTTGACTGAATTTCTAATTTTTCTATTTTGGCTTTGAGTTCACTATTTTCTTCCGATAAGAACGATAAGGTAGACTGTACCATATTATTTGTATACTGTATATCCTTAAGCGCGTCTAGGATGGTATTTATTTTACTATTGTGAGCTTCCGACAGTTTGTTTATCAACTCGGTCATGTCTTTTTTTATGTCATTCGAGATCTTTTCAACCTGACTGGGACTGACCTCATGACTCGGACTGACTCGGACTGATGTCAGTACTAGAGTTGCCCATCTCTGGATGTTATCTTTTCCCTAGCGGCTTCCCGCTCCAACGAGAGGTACCTAGCCCCCCCACCACGCCAAGGTGGAGACCTTTCGGAGGGATAAACTTACAACCTCTTTTCAAATTAGTTTATTCTTTTTGGGCGTGACAGCATTCGCATTTATATGGATCTGAACTTCTATATTGGTCGCAATATACCGACTCCAATCCAATTTCGCCACTAAAAACCCTGTTAAGCAAGCAAATATAGTTATGAACTTTTCCGCTTCAAACGTTCAGTTTTAACTAACAGAAAAGATTAGTTACAACAGAGTCAATAAACTCGTCGAATCGATTTCATCTGTCGAGTCAGATCAGCCGACATTTATATTGCTGTTATCCAGGTTCTCCGAAGTTGTTTTCCAGGCTTCATTCAAACTTATTATTTCTACTTCATTTTGAAACTATTTTGGTGCGGGCGAAGCTTTTATTATCAGCATTATCTTAGTCTATTAATTCTCCACTGCTGTGTACTTCACCAATCAAGGTTAGATCAAGTTGAGATTCAGCTCCTTCTTTGAAATTGGAAATTTATGACTATCGACTTTACTTTGACAGTTGACAGGAACCATTGAAATTCACTGTTACGAATGTTTATTTTTGATTGATCGTCTTCCACGTTCACACACACCTTCTTTCGATCTTAAGTCTTCGTGACTTTCTCCTGTCTAAATCATCGGGGGCCAAAGCAAGCATGTATTGAGCGTAAGTTTTGAAGTTTGACCTTTATAAGAGCTCTATTGTGCCAATTTTGATTAATGATTTTGACCTGACTTTGACTTGACATTGTTAATAAAATATAACGAGGCCTCTGTTTTCGCCTTGTCTCCACCGTGACATTGATTTTTACTGAGAGTTGCGTTCTTAATCATTGAAACGCTTGATAACGACTACATTTACGGTCACTCTTTTTGACTCTTGCTGAAGAACTGGGCTTAATTTAACGGTTAAAGATTTTTTTAAAAGACTGTTGGTGTTACCATCTATTTTAGCAGCGCCACTTGGCCTCAACTAATAATATTCCAAGTTTTTTATTATCTTTTTCAGAAACTATGCGAAGAAGAGAATTTGTCCCGAAGCACAAAGAAAATCTTCAATTACATTCCAACAATTTTTAATCTAACCGCAAAGATCAGTATCGCGAATATACATCTTCTCAGATATTCTAAGACATTCGCTTGAATTTCTCGGCTGCTCCCATTTCGAGTTGAGCTGAGGGAAAGCTTGCCAAATATCCCCTTTTACAATGGAGCCAACGGTCGTGAAAACGGCGGACAAAAGGTCTTAGTGCACCACAATAAAGGCGGTTCTATCAAGTCATTGTCATCTGTCATCCATTGTCGGTAGTACTGTATATTGTTTGTTCCAATTTCTATCACTTTCTCGAATTCATTTTAGATATCAAAAGTGTAATGTTTGCTATATAAAATTTTGTCGTATCTTATTTTTATTACATCTGATATCTTTGATAAAACCAGTATTAAGACGTCATTACTAGCAACGATCTCCGACCGTATCTCAATCGGCACTGTAAAAAGATGGGATCGCTTTTGATCTTTTTGTCTTCAATGTTTTCTTTACCTTTATATCTTATAATGAAATGTCAGGACTATGTCGCTCCATAACTGAAGCATTAGCCAAATCTGATTAGACTAGTAAGCAGGCTTTGGGCCAGAATAATGCTAGGATGTGATGGGAGAAATAAAAGGTCAATACGAAAACGACAAAGAACTAAAAATAAGTGAAACGTAAAATGATAACATTATTATTCAATATTCACCTCCACTCAACTCACGGGGAGTCATTAGAGTCTTCGAAGAGTAATCCTACCGAATCCGGCAACAGCGTCATACTGCATACTGGCTGGAACTGCGATCACCAACCCGCCTGTTTTTTTATAGTCCTGTCTCCATAGTTATTGTATATTCTGGGTACATTGAGTTATATAATAGATAGATAGACAGATATACTCTTTATTGGCCAAGAAACTTAAAAACTATAGATTAAAATATATAAAATAAATTAAATTTAAAGCCAATCTAGGCGGTCTTATAGCTAAAAGCGATCTCTTCCAGACAAACCGACGCAAAGGATAGCAGTAGGCAGAGCACATTAACTTTAAAAACAATAAACACAAATACTACTTGTTAAATATGAATAAAATACACAAATATATAATATATTTAGAAAACTGATACAAACAACTAATCAGATATATTCAAAAAGTAAGACTTCACCCGCCCCTTAAAAGAGTTTGATGTCGGAGCCTGTCTAATGGAAACAGGTAAGGAATTCCAGAGACGGATAACCTGAAGGGTAAAGGACTCATGATATTTTTTGGAAACATGTGCAGGGACATTAAGGCACAGGTTATCAGAAGAACGCAGATTACAGGAATGAGTAGAGGATACATATGTAAAACGAGATTTAAGGTAGGTAGGAGTGCACGGATGGAAAAGAACGGAGTACAACATGGAATGGATATGGAGGTCTCTACGACGACGTACTGATAACCATTTAAGCTTATTGCGATACTCAGACACATGATCGAACTTACGCAAGCCAAAAATAAAGCGAATCGCAAAGTTTTGCAAGCGATTAAGTTTGTCCAGCTGATCACTTCTGAGATCTGGGTAGCAGCAGTCAGCGTAATCCAAAATGGAAAGAAGGAGGGATTGAGCCAACATAATTTTAGTAGATGTAGATAGAAAATGCGTCTAAGAGATTTACCTGCAGCAAAAATCTTCCGGCTCACTAACCTCAGTCAATTGATTATTCCACGATAGAGTCCTATCAAAAATAATTCCCAAGTTTCTCACCGTGTCACAATATTGTATATAATAATTATTTATATACGAGTATTTCTCGTCACGTGTCTTTGCAATAAGATATATCATGATATCCTGGCATTATTCCGTCTGCTCTAGACTGGAGCTTAGGGTCCAGCGTCTGCTCACTGGTTTTAACCAAATTCTGGCTGAATTTCAGTCATTACATGGAGCGACTGCTGTCTGACCTCCGCAACTCAGAGGGAAACATCATTTTAAGGTAAAACCAGTTGTCAGGATGTTTGAAGGCACTGACTTTCTAACAACAACTGCAATACATGTTCATGACAGCCGGGACCAACGGCTTAACGTGCTTTCCGAGGCACGGAGCAAGCGATAATTACGCACATAACTATCAGGGTTTGAAACCCAGTCTTTCTGAATTTGCTATAAGATATAACATTTCTTTTCTCTATCTTTTGCATTACTGGTATTTAAGTAACAAGGTTTGTAAAAGACGGAATATTTCTTTGAAATAACTAAATAAATGAATACAAAATGTAAGTAATGTCTTAAAAGTAAGCTTCTTTTCAAAGCTCGCGTAACTGTCACTTAAATCTAAGAGCACTTCATTAGGCGTAAGCTTGCTTAGAGAAAAAGTGGTCTAAAAATAAGACTAGGTTCTGTCTTTTGCCGCCGCGCCCGTGATATTTAGATAAATTTATAGGTTTATTTTTTTCTTTAGAAACCGTGAGGCATAAAGTAAAACAAGGGAACCTTCCATTAAAGTAACATGATTCTAAGCTAATTATCTAATAAGAGAGTTGTCACAACAACAACTAGATAATACTCCCCTCCAAATTTAAAACAAACCGACCGCAATGAATATTTGGTCCCCTCATCCCCTCCCCTCCCTTTCCTGCTTCGCGACGATGTTTGCTTCATGCTTTTTCTTTTATTTCTTGATGTCAGTTCCTGTTCCTGATAATAGATTTTGGTAGTTTTAAGAACAGCGGTAATCTTAATAGTTTATTTTTTTAATTGTATTAGATCTTAAGACATAATTTTAAAAAAGCCGAGATGAGTTTTTTGAGGCCTTCTTCTCAATCTCGTTGCCTTTTGGAAGCCTCGTAGTTAGAGTTAGAGTCACCGACAGATTGACTGACGGACAAACCCCTCCCTCCTTTAAAATCACGACAGGCTGACTGACAGATACAGACTGACAAATCTTGAGATCACCACAACAGACAGATAAACTGACAAATTGTGACAAAGAACACTTCGGCTTGTACTCCTTTATTATACCGCTCATATTTCTTTCATTGTTGCTAAAAAAATATATGGAATTTCCATTTTGTGTAAATGTTTGACGAATCTAAATGATCATGTTGATCTTAAAGACAATAAAGTATATTTTATTTTATTTTATTTGTTTCAATATTTAAATAGAAAACATAGAACTGAAAGGTCACTTTTTATCTAAAAACTAAGCTTAACTTTGGAAGAAGGGTATTCAACCCAAAAGTCATGTTGGTATCTGAAATTTGTTATGCTAACTGCTGCATGTCTCCCGTATGTGTTATTCGGAGGAGATGTGTTTAATAGATAACAACTTATTCGGACAAGCAACAATTAACACTGTTATTCGTTTTGTTATTTATAATAATCCCGGACATGATACCACCTAGTTCCAAACTAAGCAAACTTGTACTGTATAACAATTAACCCTTTAACAGGCAGAGCACGTTGAAAATATTCATTGTTTGTCTACCTTAAGTTAACCGCATAAGGTTCAATTTGTGGTGGTCATATATAGACCACTGCCTGGTAAAGGGTTAAAATACATACTATCACGCCTGTTTCCACGAAGGCAGACGAATATTGTACGCCCATTATATTATTAGTTCCTATTGAATGATTTCTAAACATAACTAGTTTTCTGAACGTAGTCGTTAATGCGTTGGTACGCCGCTTGTGGCGCCAATCTCTTTCTTGCAAAAAGCTGTAACTGTAACTCGTGTCGTTAGACTGAATTTCACTTTAATAATAAACATCAAGTACATTTATTTCTTTTCTAGAGTTTTATTTACAACAGTTCCACGTAACAGTTGGAGCCTATTGCCGCTTAACAAATCTGTTATGTTTGCCAAAGCCTTATATTTATTTATTTAAACTTTATCACACAAATTAAAAAAAATTGTACATGATCGAACTTAATGCTACAAGGTCTACCAGTTAACCTTTGGGTTAGCAGAAAAGTATGAGGCAGTACGAACAAGAAAACATATAAACTTCATCATCATCATCATTTCAGCCCATTAACGTCCCACTACTGAGCACGAGCCTCCTCTCACATACCAAGGTGCATACGGATTGGCGGAGGCGCCCTGCTATTAGAATTTTTCAAGCTGCCTATTTAGGCCTCTAACATGGCTTAACGACTACCACATTTAGTGATAACAGGGACCAACGGCTTAACGTGCCTTCCGAAGCACGGAAGCGCTCGATATCAAATGCCTCACAAACGTTCACCCATCCAATGACTGACCTCTGTAAACTCTGCTTTACTTCGGTGATTGTTTCCGATCTTCGAGCACCGCGGAGCTACGAGCACTTCATATAAACTTACATTTCATTAAATATGAGTTATTATTAATTACCTATACACAAATATAATAGTAATTATGATATGTAAACTCAATCAAATGATGACTTCTCAAGAAAGTATTTTTTTAAGCAACCAATGAAATGTAGGTTTGTTTTCTGCCGTTGTCCACTGATCGGCAGGTACACAAACAAACAAAAACTTATGAACCTAAGAGAAATCTAGAAGCTCTTAGGGCAGGATCTTACCGCTAATTTTACTTAAAAAGTGTACTTACTTACTTACTTTTGAGTAAAAAAATTAATTTTAGCACTTTAAACAAAAGGGTATTGTAAGCTGAAGGAGAAAAACTTACCTTTTAGCAAAATTAGCAAGGTTAAATTTAATTGAGGGCCCTCGACACGTTCTCACGGAGCTGATCATTATAATGACGGTAACCATTGCTTATACTTCACGAATTCGGCTTCGAGGAAAGGGACTGGGTGTTAAAATGTTGCTTACAACTTATTATTACTTAAATATTAAAAGAAAGATGCAACAGGAAAGAGGTAGCAGGTCGATATCAAATTACTTTTTTGTAAAATTCTTTCATGTACCTTTTCGATTTCTTATTTATAATAATAGGAAAATTATGCAAAGGAAAATATAGAGAAAGGTATGCTTAGATGGCGTGGTCATATTTAGAGCATGAATGATAGTAGAATAACGAAAGTGATTTATGATGGACATTTGAATGGAAGTGTTGGGATGGGAAGACCACGCAAGACCTTCCTTAAACAAATCCAGAAGATTTTAAGGGTTAAGGGTAAAAGGTTAAAGGATCCTACGGGCGTGTATGAGAATGTTAATGACTGTAAGTGAAGCTGAAACTGTGTGCCAAGATCGTAGCAAGTGGAAGGATTCTAAAGGATTCAAAGGACATTATGTATGTATATAGGAATATGCTTAGGACCTCGGGTCGTGCTGCTGTTAACAACTATGCCAATCGTTATTAGGACATCAGTGCCTTTTAATATTCTGCCAGCTTGTTCAAACATATAATGATGTTGTCATCTGACGACCGATATGGCGTGGAGGTCAGTATACCTACACTTCACTCCAGAGGCCATGGGTTCGATTCCCACACAGGACAAATCTTTGTGTGCATGAACATGAATATTTATTCTGGTCTGGGTGTTTTCTTATGTATATTAAGTATGTATTTACAATAAAAAAGTATGTAAGTATGTTTATCCGTTGTTTAGTATCCATAACACAAGTTCTTTATGATACTTAACTTACTAATTGAACTAAATAATTGGTGTATTTGTCAGTAAATATTTACTTCTTTTATAAAATATTTATCTAGGTGGCGTAGGCAATAGGCGTAGTGGGTATAGCTGCAATTCAGCCAAATCTGGTTTGACCAGTAAGTAGACCCCGGCACCTTAGCGTCAGTTTAGGGCACAACAGGGATAAAGCTAGGATGACTATGAGTGTGTCATCAGAAGTACATAATTTTTTACCATATTTGACATCATAGTACTGTTTTCTTTAAAGAATGGCTTCGTGTGGTTAGATCATTTAGCCAGTGTCAAGTAATAGATATATTTATAACATTTAATTCATAGTACACATAAGAATGAGTGGTGAGAAAGATGACAAATGGTAAATGAATGGCCATCGCCTGAACCCCTTGAGTCCTCAGTAAAGATTTGGGAGCTAGGATTATTTTTACAGTCTAGGTAATTAACGTATTTCGTCACTCGCAAAAATAATGTAAAATGATTGTTCAAAGCAACATTTTAGCGCTCTTAAAACAGCTTAGGCGCCCCTTTTTTGAGGTGGGAATCGGAAAAGTGTCTCGTGTCGGCGCGACTCAGCACCCGGGGGCGAGCACGAACAGACGAGCGAGACGAACCTCGAGCATTACACCCAAAGGCACATTTTCATATATAACCTTCACATGTTTGTTGGGAGAGATGTCTTATAGAGAATATACTTTTGACCCGAAAGTATTGCTATTATTTGTTGTTCATAAGCAATAAGACCGCGTTTGGCCAAACTTACTGTCCCTGGCCAAATTATTAGAGGCACTGCAAGATTTTATTACTATTTGTTATTATTGGCTATTAACTACTTTATTTTATGCGATTAATTATAAATTATATTGCGTTTATTCATCGTCATCATCATCTCAGCCCATAAACGTCCCACTACTGAGCACGAGCCTCCTCTGACATATCAAGGTGTGAGGGTATTGGGTCATACTCCACCACGCTGACCCAGTGCGGATTGGCGGAGGCAGGTGTATGGCGTCCTGCTGTTAGAATTTATAAAGCCGCCCATTAGGCCTCTAACATGGCTTAACGACTACCACATTTAGTGATAACCGGGACCAACGGCTTAACGTGCCTTCCGAAGCACGGAAGCGCTCGATATCAAATGCCACACAAACGGTCACCCATCCAAAGACTGACCTCTGTAAACTCTGCTGTACTTTGGTGATCGTTTCCGACCACCGAGCACCGCAGAGCTACGAGCGCTTCACTACGGGCGCTTGCGTATATTAACTAAACTTATTGTATGATTGAATATTATACCTATTTTTGTAATATGAAATTGAAGTCAATAATTTAGTGCACATATCCGCGCAGAGTACTGCGAACAGTTTCCATGTGTAGAATCATCATCCACAAATGCAGGAAACAGCACAATCCTGTAATCAAATCAATCATTGAAATACTTTTTATTTCATAAACTATTACATAGTACTTGAAAACGTCAAAATTATAAAACAAATAAAATATAATTATACTAAAATCACGAAGCTTAGATTCACTTGCAACCAAACATTTAAAAAAAACAAAAAATATTTAAGTGTAAGTGAATTTAAGTGCCAGTTCCGAGCCACCGCTCTGTAAGAAGAACTGGCAAGAAACTCACAGGATATGCTCTTTTAAATTATCGATTGGTTAGTTACAATCTTCATTTGTGTTGTGTGTTACCCGAACTATATTCCGCAGATACTAGCGCTCCGTAATTCTTAAATTTAGAAACGATTACCAAAATAAAGCACAGTTTACAAAGTAAAGTAAGTTAAAAGTTCTTTATTTTATAAAATATCTTTAAAACGTCAACACAAAATATGAATTAAGTAAAAAACTAAATACTACAACACCGAAATCATGAAAAATAGATTCACTTACATGCAAACAAATAAAAATTACGTGTAAGTGAATCTAAGTACCAGCGAGCCCCCACTCTGTGAGAAGAACTGACAAGAAACTCACAGGCAACTCTTTTAAATTATCAATCAAATATAACAATACACAGTGAATATTTGAAGATATTGAAAGGGTCCCCAGATGCCGTAACCAACAAAAAAGCACTAAGGGAACCTTTCATTCATCATCATCACAGCCCATTAACGTCCCACTACTGAGCACGAGCCTCCTCACACAAATCAAGGTGTGAGGGTATTGGGTCATACTCCACCACGCTGACCCAGTGCGGATTGGCGGAGGCAGGTGTATGGCGTCCTGCTGTTAGAATTTTTCAAGCTGCCCATGAGGCCTCTAACATGGCTTAACGACTACCACATTTAGTGATAACCGGGACCAACGGCTTAATGTGCCTTCCGAAGCACGGAAGCGCTCGATATCAAAAAAACCTTTCATTACAGTCAAGTAATGTGAAACTGATCTGAATTTGTACAATAGGGGATGGTCACGATAACAGAGGTCATTCCTGCATGGACGACCGATTGTAGGGCATTTAACATCTTGCACTTCTGTGCTTTACGATTGTTGGTCCCGATTTATCTTATAGCACGCATCCATCCATATAAAAAACATAGCTTAGTTGAGACTGCTCAAGCCCAGAATTGGGACGATAATATGCTAATGACCTTAGCACCATTAACGCGAGTCTTATCGACTACTACATAAAGTCAGGTCAAGTTACCTAGATAGACCAAAGATGCGTCTTCTGACGTACGGAAAAGCATATTGTTAAATATTATTAAACGCTTACAAAGACTAAGAACTGACCTTATTCAATTTCGTGGAGCTATAAGCGCTTCCTAGAAAATTATTACGAATGTTATATAAGTTATCAGAACCAACTCACCCACCTATAACGACCTTCAGCCTGAACCCTAGGTAATGACGTAGCGTACACTTCTTGCGACCCTGCGTGCGGCCCGCGTTTCAGTACAGTCACGCACACTCTCTGTTTACTCGCCCATAATTGCTTAATAACCCGTAATCGGATTATTCTGTACTAAAGCGACATAATATTTTTTCATATTTTATTAGAGAATGTTATTCAAAAGCTTTCTTAGAATTTACCTACATTTAGTTTGATTGCATAATTAACACATAATAAAGATTTACTTAATAAGCAAAACGATATAAGCAATATGTATAGGCTGTATAGGGATCCTACTCACATCTAAGGAGCCCAAGCCAACCTCACTTGCAAGTGGTGCACTTGCAGATCAACAGACGAGGCTCTGGCAAACTTAACAGATCCCGTCAAGCTGCTACAGGCTCGCCACCTATTACGTTTTTGGCGAAGTTTGGGCGTATAATGTCCCACTGCCTATCCCGTCGGAGAAACAGGTGTAATTATTATTATTATTATTGATTTATTCAGTAAGTATAACAACTTATTTATAACATAGTGCCACAAAACCGTGAGTACGGTTTAACGGTCTGATTCTCCGTATATTTTGTTTATTGAATTTTTTTTATTTTTTTAGTAGTGACATAGGCTATACATTAATGTATGTATGTAAATAAGCATAGACTATTGTCAGAAAAACATACAGAAAGTAAAAAGCGGTAGAATTGATGACCGCTTGTGAGCCGTTTGACATGTAATGCTTCTGTGCTTTGTAATGTATTTAATAGTCTGTTTAGTCCTGACTGAAACTTTATGTGATAAACGTTTTATGGATCAGGTTGCATAGACTTTATACTTTATCAAGGGTTTAAAATTTTCTGACATCTTGAATTCTTCAAATAAGTACAAATAAATATTAATTTAGACAAGAATCAACAAGAATTTGTTTTTTGCATACTAAAAAACTAAACTTTGTTTTTGTCATATATATTCTATATTACTATATTCATAGGAAGTATTATAACAAGAACACATTTTTATATTTATTTATACAAAGATTTGGCCCGTGTGGGAATCGAACCCAATACCTCGGGTGCGGTGTGCAGGTATACTGATCTCCACACCATATCAGCTATTGAACTCAAAATCCTAAATGCATACACACACAGGTAATCCTTCTTCGTGTATCACTTCGTCTGAAACAGAAAGTCGTATATAAAATTACTAAAAAATCCCTTAATTAATCGGTTCGTTGTGAATTATATACTTACTTACATATAGACATACACGACTGTAGAAGTGTAGGCTTTGTTTTGAATTATGTATTGTTACTGTTCAATCATCATCATTTCAGCCCATTAACGTCCCACTATTGAGCACGAGCCTCCTCTCACATACCAAGGTGCGAGGGTATTGGGTCATACTCCACCACGCTGACCCAGTGCGGATTGGCGGAGGCAGGTGTATGGCGTCCTGCTGTTAGAATTTTTCAAGCCGCCTATTTAGGCCTCTAACATGGCTTAACGACTACCACATTTAGTGATAACCGGGACCAACGGCTTAACGTGCCTTCCGAAGCACGAAAGCGCTCGATATCAAATGCCACACAAACGGTCACCTATCCAAGGACTGACCTCTATAAACTCTGCTTTACTTCGGTGATTGTTTCCGACCACCGAGCACCGCGGAGCTACGAGCGCTTTTACTGCCTACTGTTCAATACTGTTACTTAAATGCCGTTTATAAAAAGAAGGTGCTACAGGTGAAGTGGACAAAGCTTTAGCGTCAATTTTCCGTCAGTTCCTCCATGAAAATATCCACAATCACCGGAGACCCCATCGCCACACCATCAATCAAAATATTCAATATAAAAATATCTGGCATCTTCGACCTATAAAATAAATTACTAAAAGCATGCTCGACTTATTAAAACAGTGGTGCTAATAATATTACTTTACCTATGACTTTGCTGGTCCGATGTTAAAACTGATCTTTAAACTACTACAAAAACTAAAATTTTGTAATAACTTAGTAAACGTACACAAAATTATACTTTAAAATCTAAGAGTGTCTTGCACAACTCTCTAATCCTGATTAGAGCTTAATCATTTGAAATATCATTCTACATACATACAAACATTCACCCCTGTTTCCCCGAAGGGGTAGGCAGAGGCATATTATACGCCCACACTTTGTCAATTATATAGTTGGTCCCACGTAATAGCAGGCTAGCCTATTGCCGCTTACCGGAGACTGTTATGTTCGCCAAAGCCTCGTCCGTTGATAGGCACACTTGCAGGTGAGGTTGGCTTGGGCTCCTTAGGTCTTTGTAGGATCCTTATACATCCCATCATTCTGTCCCTCTCAACTTTAAGCAAATGACTGAAATGCAACGACAATTGAAATAGAAATTGGCTTAAATCAAATTTGGTATTGTTGTGCAAGCCGCCGTAAAGGCTCTTACACATTAACACAACGCGACGTCGTGTCGTAGAACATTTATAGAAAGCTCGTTTATACAAATGTTTAATGTGACACGTCATATTGACTACATCCTGCCTGATTGTAAGCAATCTATGCAGTCCAAATAAAAAATGAAACCCCTTCATACCGTGAAACGGCATTCCGTTTCACGCTTAAAAGACCCGGGATCATAGGAAATAGGAAACACATGAGCCGGCAGCGAATTCCAGAGCTTAGTGGTCTTGCTCAGAAACGACTACCCAAATTTCTTGGTTTGAGTGCTGATAGTCTGCACAGTATGAGGATAGTTGTTTAGACCAGCACGTGTTGATCGGGATAGGAAAGGAGAGGGCGGGATAATAATAATAATATAATATTTTCTGACAATTACACCAATTATTTAGTTCCAAGATAAGTATCATTTTGAACTTGTGTTATGGATACTAAACAACGGATAAACATACTTAAATACTTTTTTTTTGTAAATACATACTTAATTTACATAGAAAAACACCCAGACCAGAACAAATATTCATGTTCATGCACACAAAGTTTTTTTCCTGTGTGGGAATCGAACCCACGACCTCTGGAGTGAAGTGTAGGTATACTGACCTCCACACCATATCGGTTGTTGTTGGGATGAGATCGAAAGTTATCGTAGAATTCCACGACGCGACGTCGTATCGTGTAATTGCGTAAGAGCCTTTAGTTTAGCACCACGGTTTCTAAAAGCCAAACGTAAGAATCCTACATTGCTTAGAAGGAGAAATGCACATTTATATACCAAGTTGTCAGGGGCTAACACAGACGTATTACAGAGAGCTATATCAAGTAAGCGAGCCAAGTTTGTCCTGCGGGTACTAGAACAAAGTGATTTATAGTCTATTTGCTCGCAGACAGTTTCACTTTTGATTTAACTAGTTGGTTCCTGCGTTGGTACACGTTATATCAATATAAGTATAATAATATGTCGCTGGGAAATAGTAAAATAAACAGTTTTACAAAACAACTATGCAAATATGGTGAAACTTTGTATGTATTTATATAATAATATGTTTATATAAGGAAATATTATATAAACTTATTTTTTTTCTATTGTCTGTTACTTTTATTATTATACATTGTTGCTTTGTAATAGTATATATATATTTCCTTATAATGTTGTATGTTTATATTATTTGCTATTGTATACTCATACGAAATTTTGTTGTTTTAATTTATTTTATTTTATTTTTATGCATATGTAGTTCTTGTATTATCTATTCTTGTTTTATCTATCTGACTCCTCATGAGGTTGTCTGAAAGAGATCTCTTATAAAGATAAGTTCGCCTTTGTACATGTCCTTTTTATTTGTAATGTTTTGGTTTTTTTAATTTATATGCAATAAAAGTTTAAATAAATAAAATTTATTTTGAATAAAATGACTGAGCTGAAATTAAAAATGTTTTAGGGTATTTAAATCCAATTTATGTCAAATAACCTTCAACAGCCATGTACCGTGTGGCCCCGCACTAGAATCCCTCCCTCTCATCTCATGGGGAGTCGTAAGAGACAATGAAGAGAAATTATTTCGGCTTGAACTGCGATCACTAACCCGCCTGCCCACTGTGGTGATGACGGTTGTATACCCCAAATATAGTGGAATCTATTGGGGAGGCTAATATTCAGCAGTGGAATTTATGAGGCCTTTGTGAAAATGTGTGATAAATCTCCAACCTACGTCTCAATTTACCGAACGTACGAGTAGGGAAAAATTTGATAAAAGCATTGTCAATTTTGTTTCCCCGCCATCACAGTTTGAAATTATAAAAGAAATAGTTTGATGGTCTTAAATTTTTAGAATAGGGTCTCAGACTTTTTATCTATCAGAAAAGAATCTTATAAATCAATATTTTGTTATGGTTTGCTGCCATGCAAAGTTTTTAATTACCTAGTTCATTAATAAGTTATTCTAGATATGGTCCCCATTTCAAAATGTTTCCATATCGTAAATAATGCTTTATCATGAAACCTCCACGGAAAACCATCGTAAAACGAACATCACATCGTGCTATATCAGCGTCAGCAGATTCAGTAGCATTAAGCTGATGTATAACTCTTTTGACAGATGCAATGCAATGGTGAATGTAGCCAGTAGCACTTTTCAGTGTCAAGTTATAGATATATTAATTATAAAAAAAAATTTTTTAGACACTTACACCAATTATTTAGTTCCAAGATAAGTATCATTAAGAACTTGTGTTATGAACGACCGATATGGCGTTGAGGTTCGATTCCCACACAGGACAAATCTTTGTCTATATGAACATGAATATTTGTTCTGGTCTGGGTGTTATTCTATGTATATTAAGTATATATTTACAAAAAAAAAGTACTTATGTATGTTTATCCGTTATTTAGTATCCATAACACAAGTTCTTAATGAAACTTATCTTGGAACTAAATAATTGGTGTAAGTGTCTGAAATATTTATTTATTTATTTATCATACATTTGAATAGTGATGTTGCACTGTTTTGCTTAATTTACCAACGCTCCTATACGTTCACAAACACATAACAATTAATAATCCACCGTTATTACACATTAATGTTCAAAATATCACAAATTTTAGAAAATAAAACAAAACTGCTGAGATGACGCTTCACTTTCCCGCCAAGAAGTCCTTACACGTAGCATTGTTAGCTATAACTTTTTTTTAATATATCTTATGTGATATTGAATTTTTTTAATGTTTTGTATTATTTTGTCAATAAAAGAAATCTTATTCTAAAAGTTATAGTTATTATAAGTTAAATATTGACAAATTTATCCTCAAGGCAATGTTGACAGCATCTTTTCCGAGAATTTCACCGTGATAAGAGAAATATATAAAAAAAACCGTGACATTAAGCAAAAATCCCATTCCGAACTTGTTATCCAGTTCAATAATTGTTCTGTCAACAAAATGAAGGACCTAGCTAGTATTGAGTTATGTTTTTCCTTATACCATTAACACAAAGTCGTTTATCAAGCTAAATGGGGAACACACGAAACTGTTTTGTCGTTAATTACATTACAAATGAAAGGGTGTGCCAATGTTGAGGAAAATTAAAGGTTTTCAGCATAGCGTGTCAAGTCACCAACTTAAATACATACATAATTACACAATTTACACTTTTATCTCGAGCGCAATAGGGTTGTACACGACTGTTCTATTAACGGTGTCAAATTAAATTACATTAGTAATGCTAGAAAATCATAACTCATAGAATGTTGCCGGCAAATTATGATCTGGCTTCTAGTAGGATTTCAAGACACTATTTAACCAAGCGTATACTCGCAGGCAGGCGTATGTAGAATCTAATTATTTTCCTTTCAGTAATTTTGTAATTAATTAATGTTTGTCAGTATATAATATGTGTAATATCCAACAATTTAGTAAGGGATAAAGTACATCCACGTAATAATATTACATACATACATACACGCCTCCCCGAAGGGTTAGGCAGAGGCATATTACACGCCCACACTTCGCTAGTTATATAGTCCCACGTAATAGATGGCGAGCCAATTGTCGCTTACCGGACACTGTTATGTTCGCCAGAGCCTCGTCCGTTGATCGGCAGGTGCACCACTTGCAGGTGAGGTTGGCCTGGGCTCCCTAGGTTTTATAAGGATCCCTATACACCTCACCTATCATCATTTCAGCCCATTAACGACCCACTATTGAGCACGAGCCTCCTCTCACATATCAAGGTGTGAGGGTATGGGGTCATACTCCACCACGCTGACCCAGTGCGAATTGGCGGAGGCAAGCATGGCGTCCTGCTGTTAGAATTTTTAAGCCGCCCATTAGGCCTTTGACATGGCTTAACGACTACCACATGTAGTGATAGTCCGAAGCACGGAAGCGCTCGATATCAAATGCCACACAAACGGTCACCCATCCAAGGACTTCGGTGATCGTTTCCGACCACCGAGCACCACAGAGCTACGAGCGCTTCACCTATACATTATATACCTTTAAATAACCATTTAAAAATATTTATCATACTTATATTGTTATGCTATGTAAGCTCGGGACGGACACTTTGATTCACTTACACTTAAATAATATTTATTTCTAATTGTTTTGTGCATGTAAGTGAATCTATGCTTCGTGATTTCAGTGTTATTATATTAAATTTTTACGTTTTTAAGTACTAAGTAATAGTTAAAAAATAAAAGCTTTGGAAGTATTAAATAAAAGTTACCTACATAATTATAATGATGGAAACGTTTCGTCTACAAATTCCTATAAATTATATGCAGCGATTTGTTATACCGTCTCTTTGTTATAGGTATATGTATAATAAATGCTTATAAATTTATGCAAGAACGATAATTTAGAAACGGATACAAAATGGCATACGATAAATTGTATGTAATTACGTAAAAATATTTACGCTGTAACAAATTCATGAGTCTATTTCAAGAAGTTGGCCGTAACGTGAATTTACATAGCGCTGTAATTTATAAACGAAACAAAAAAGGCTACATTTATTTCTTTTAATTAAAGGCTAAAGTCATAATAAATATTCTCTTACCATCACCGTCCCACTACTGAGCACGAGTCTCCTCTCACTTACCAAGGTGCGAGGGTATTGGGTCCACCACCAAGCTGACCCAGTGCGGATTGGCGGGGGCTAGTGTGTCCCCTTCTGCTGTTATAATTTTTCAAACCGCCTATTGACGCTGCTAACATGGCTTAAGGACTACCACATTTAGTGATAACTGGGACCAACGGCTTAACGTGCCTTCCAATTCGTAAGCTCTCGATATCAAAAGCCACAAAAGCGGTCACCCATCCAAGGACTGGCTTCTTTATGCTCTGCTTTCCTTCGGTGATCGTTTCTGACCACAGATCACCGCAGAGCTAGGAGCGCTTCTTATAATTTTCTTCTTACTTATAATTTCAAATATTCGAACATAATATTTTGTATTTATACTTAATTTTGTAATAACTAACCCATTAATTGGACGATAAGATACTGCAGCACTTAAAAAGGTATTAAAGTTGTACTCTTAGATGGCAATCAATAAGTTGAAATTGAAAAAGTTTCTAATCTGGACCAATCTCCCGCGCGAAAAAATTTTTAAATGACGTTCTCTAGCGCTTCGAAAACAAGCCTACATTTGCAAACGAATTTGAATTTTAGAACATGGATTTCGCATAAGTCTATGGTCGCAGACTAGCAAAAAAGTTCGTTGTCTCATTTGCCGCGTCCAGGTCAATAATCTTGCATAGGTGACCGATCCTCTGGCATTCTAAAGCGGTCGCATCTTAGGATGTCAAATCCATTTCACACGCACTGCCATCCGGCCAAAAGGATACTGAAAGGGGGTTGTGGGACTCACCACCGGCAGACACAATTGCCAGCAGTAATACAGAGTCGCCAATCCCTGGGTGTTACCTTTTCCCAGCCTCCGGGAGGTACCAAGCCCCCCACCACGCCAAAGTGGAGACCTGACCGGGAGGGAGGATGTCAAGTCCACCTGTTAGGCCTGGGTACCACAAAACAAGTTAGAAAAACCTAGTAAATGGTTTCAATTTTTTTTAAAAGTGAAAAGTCTTAATTATTTTCCTGCCTGCAATAGAAAAATGCAATGCAAAAAAAAATCCACAAACGGCACCTAAATATTTCACTCTCAACCTTTTTTGTGAGAAGAGGCCTAAGCCCAAAGGAGGAACGACTGAGAGTATGACTTCAGACTTCACCAAAAGCCAACAACCAACACCTTTATCGCCACGAAAGCCCTTACCAAGTCAGTTCCAAATCACCAATTATCATGCTCGTTTAACTGTAAAACGAACAATTGGAGGTAATTAACAATTCTCTCGACGATTGTACACTTCACTTTATCTGTCCTTCTTTGTGATCTAGCGGAATGTTGGAATTAGGGTTGTCAAAACCTTAATTATAAAATGACTGATGAATATTATAGAAATCTGATGAAATGAAACTTGTGGTAATCTATAGTTTAAAGAATTAGTTTATTCACGGAGCAACGGTTTACAACAGATTCGAATTGAATATAAGTCAAGTTCGTTGTGAAACACGAGAGAGCGCTGGCATCGCTGCCACAGATACGCAAAGCGCCGAGTGAGTTTTGTTACTATGGTTTATGTCAATATTCCAACAAAATCACTTCTAGCCATTTTGAACATTCGTTGTCAGACCCAGATTTCGCCGATATACTACAAAAAATAACTCACTAGTAATAAAAGCGCATTTGACTTACCATTAGGGCTTATTAGCACAGTTTTTGTGGTTAGTGCATCGCTCACCGTCAGCACCGATACATTCTATTGTGACTTCTTTGTCATTACAATGAAGGCCCGTTTTCTTACGACACGCTACCCGTTTGTCACTCGCACGAGTGATATTTGTTCGGTGTTGACGGTAGCAAGCGACAAATCCTCGTTGTATTTTGTCTTATTACCCGCATCGCAAATCGCACTAGGGCTTACCGAGTTAGTTAAAAATGACTTGTATTTTGTGTAAGTTAGTAATTAAAGATAGTACACATATAAAGCGCTCGTAGCTCCACGGTGCTCGGTGGTCGGAAACGATCACCGAAGTAAAGCAGAGTTTACAGACGTCAGTCCTTGGATGGGTGACCGTTTGTGTGGCATTTGATATCGAGCGCTTCCGTGCTTCGGAAGGCACGTTAAGCCGTTGGTCCCGGTTATCACTAAATGTGGTAGTCGTTAAGCCATGTTAGAAGCGTCTATAGGTGGTTTGAAAAATTATAACAGCAGAAGGGGACACACTAGCTTCCGCCAATTCGCACTGGGTCAGCTTGGTGGTGGACCCAATACCCTCGCACCTCTGTAAGTGAGAGTAGGCCCGTGCTCAGTAGTGGGACGTTAATGAGCTGAGATGATGAAGATAAGTAAGAAAGTTAACATGGTCATCCCTCATAGTCTACCGATTATTACCGGGAGAACCTCCTTAGAGAGCCACCGTGGACGCGCCCTTCGCGCCTCCATGTGCGTCCATAGCGTGCGTGGCCGACTTCTTTAAGGGGTAGGATTAGACCGCAGGGGCTCTCTGCCCCCGCCGCTTGAGACCCTCCTAGCATTGCATTGCTTGACGGGCCCTCCTGGGCACCACAGGTCCCTCTTAGTTTTCCCCCGGTAGTCAGTACTAAGACACCCAGAGTCGCCGGTCTTTGGGTTTTACCTTTCCCCAGCGGCTCCTCCGCCCTGGCGGACGGCAGTCGGGGGGATACTTCTAATGTAATGCAATTTAACCTTAGTTTTCAGGCGAGTTAAATAATATAATTAACACAATTATAATACAATTAATGCTAATGTCTGGCCAGCCATCAATTCGTAGATATACGTATTGATGGCTGGAATAGTCTAATATCACAAATGCCAGTTCTGTGTGGGAATCGAACCCACTACCTTAGAACTGGAGTTCAGGTTTATTGACCTCCATGCCATATAGGTTGTCTATGTTAATGAGTAAAGTTAGGTGAAAAATCCATCTTAAGCATCCCTACATTCCTACAGTGTTAATTGCCAACCCTACCACGATCCGCATTCATCCGGATCACGGGGCGAGTCAAAGAGCTTATTGAGTGGCGTCCGATCAGCCGGCTCGTCTTATATGGACCGCAATCCGCGTCCTTTGGCTTCAACAGCTTAGTGCCGATTGATTCCTATCTGTGCTGTTAACGAGTCGAGCTGACTTTAGTGGAAACTCAAAAGTCGGATGAGTCCATTACTGATCATTTAAACTGAGACTTTTGGATAATACTGCTGGATAATTCACCTTGTCATTAGACTTTAGTATACGAATGACACGTCGTATTTGTCAATGCAGTTTGAATATAGACGTGCAAAGCGTGATGCTGAGGGGAATATTGAGCCAGAGTAGTGAAGTACTGGGGTCAGTCCGCTTTGAGGGTCTCGACAGCAGATACTACTTTGGTCGATTGACCGCAAACGGATGGCATAAACATTCCACTATGAGCAAGGCTTCATCCCACGAAACAAAGTAAGAGGGAATTTTTACATACTCCATTACGCTGACCTAGTTTGGACTGACGGAGGCATGAGAAATGCAAACGCTCACCCATTCTATCTGACTGCTGTGAGCTCTGCTTTACTTTGATAATCATTTCCGACCCTCTAGTATCGCGAAGCTCCAATCGCTTCTTCAGGAAATCCTAATTCCTGAATTTTGTAAGCTTTGACACACATGTGGCCGATCGATATCAAAAAATAGAGTCGTAGTGTCTATGTGTAATATCATATACGAGTTTTTTAAATAAAACAATGCAAATAAACAAAATCTGTAAAACAGGTAAGCCGGGCCGATTTTAACGGTATCACTGGCACTTTACTGATGTCATAAGTAGTAACTTAAGTCTCTTTGAAGCCACAAGGACGAAGTCGCGTTGGCCGTTCGTTCATAATAAAAATACTTAATGAATGTAGATGTGCGGTACATATTAGCTTGGCCACTTAGATTATGTATGAAGGGCGAAGTAATTACCTTTCTGATGAAAGCGCCGGCTACTAACGTAATCAGGACTATTGGAAAAACCAAGCGCACGTCAGTTACACTTCAAACGGTTAATACGCACTCGGCCGACAGCATAGTGTAATTGCAGCAGTATTATCTCAACTGTTTGTTACATGACAGTTGTGTTCTTTTTGTGTATTTATTTATCGTTGATTTATTATATTTATTTATAATTTTACATTAAAAGTTCATAATAAACTAATAGGTGTTTTTTTAAAACTATTTATAAAAAAGGTGGAGAATGTCTGCATTATGATCGCCGTTTGTGCCATTTTTATTCATGCGATCAACTTTAAATAAATTAATTGTTTCTTTATACAGGAGAGACCCCGGGCTTGAATGCATTAGTATGTATTTGTTATATGGAAATCAAATTACAGACTAAAAATCATCCATGTACCCTCTTAAACCCGTTATATGTTTCTGGGCTGCGGTACTCCTGTCGAATTACTCGCAACCCCAACAGGCATGATCTCCTTCCCAGGGGCTCTCAGTGTTAGCTGACATACATATACGGCGCTACTTTTTTTTTTAGTTTTACGTCGGTAATAAAATAAATTTACGCACTGCCTTTCGCCCAAGGGGGACCGAAAAGGTGTGTGGGACTCACAACTGGCTGACGCGACTGCCAGCAGTAATACCTACTGAAAACTTCCGACGACGCCCGCCGCTTGTTGAGAAAAAGGCGGGGGCCAGTACCTGGGTTGCAGTGTCTGACACCCCGCCTGCGGCCAACGTCCTCTTGACCAAAATCGGGAGGACCTACTCAGATAGGCGCAGTGGACTCGCCTCTCCTACCTCCTTGTGCGACCATAGTGCATGGGGCCGACTTCTCGGAGGGTCTATGGTTAGACAACAGGGGCCCCCTGCCCCCGTTGCCTATGACCCTCCTGGCGCTGCTTGATGGGCCCTCCTGGCCCGTCCACTGCGCCCTCTACAGGTCCCTCGTAGTTTCCCCCCCGGCAGTCAGTACTAAAGGCACCCAGGGTCGCAAATCTCTGAGTATTACCTTTTCCCTAGCGCCCTTTGCGCCATACCGGGATGTACTCAGCCCCCCACTACGAGAAGGTGGAGACCAGTTTGAGGGTCCATCGTCACGGCCTGGCGCCCGATAGAAGGTAGGCCGAAGGAAAACCAAAAGCCTTGGGCGTCCTCTGAGTCGGCTGGGATCGTGACGAGAGGCACTCTGCCTCTCTCATTTTGCTGCTCATTGCCTTTAGCTCTCCAGACTATGGCCTCCACCAGTGCCGAACGCGAGAGGTCGCCGCCGCCAATCGCCGGTACGGGGACATGTCGGTGCTCTGCTCGTCGGGGCATACCACAGTAGTGTTCTCCACCGTATCATTCCGACGATCCTTACAGTGCAACCCTGACGTTTTCTCCTGCCTTGTCATAGGCAGGAACCCACCGAAGCAGCCATTCCAGATGAGGACATACGTCAGGCAGTCTCGTACTGCTGTGGCGCCTCTCCGTTTCTTAAATTGGAGACACTATCGTGGCGAGCATCGCCCATTGCGTTTAATAATTACGGGCCTCAATGTTGTAATGGCGGGAAACAGAACTTTGCCGAGTGTCCTGCCAATTTCTTCTCGTACCAAGGTCTAATAAAGTGACGTTCACACATGGTTCAGAATGAAGTAAGCTTGAAATTTGAATGACCTTCCAAGATTGCCTTTAGCCTCTTTCTATCCTGTCTGCACTATGCCGATGCCGACACGCTCCCTCCACCTTCAATAACAGTAAATATCCCAACCTGGCCAGCCGCCGTGAACACCAATATCCGGAGAGCCTCCAGAATATAACATAATTTAGGGTTGCCAACTGCGCGCTCAATTCAAACTCTGCGATGAAACAAATATTCTTGGAAATTTCTGACAGCACTGTTTCATCCCAGTGTATGCAGAGTTTGAATTTACTAACATACAAAGTAAATTTCCTAATTTAATAGTAAAAAAATAAAAAGTAAAAAGATAAATTTATTTTTTTACTATATAGATTTGTACAACATTATTACAGTTAAGTTTCCAATGCGATGCGTATCTATTTCTATCAAAATGTGTGCAGGCAGTAAAAATTGTTTTAGTCAGGACTTAATATCAAATTGGGAATTTTTCTACGTATCTTAAGTATGTATTTACAAAAACAAAGTATTTAAGTATGTTTACCCGTTCTTTAGTATCCTTAATACAAGTTCTTAATGATACTTATCTTGGAAAAAAAAAAGAAAAAAAAAGAGCCCCCTTAGGAAATATGCACAGTAAAATTAAATCATAAAAAGCAATTATGAATATATCCACATAAAATCGCGTATTTCTGAAGGAATATGCAAAGGTATATTTAAAAACGAAGATGAAAAATAATTACTAAAATAAACTAGTTCACACAGTTTAAAAAAATCTGAAGCCAATGTTTGTACTGAAAATCTTGATATAATATAGTCGTTTATTAACATATTGTAAGGATGAAACAATCCTACACCTATTTTCTTAGACACATTAGTTTAAATGCATATTTAATATTTAAGAAAAAATATCCTTAAACTAAGTTTTTCAGCGCCAACCCTGAGCTAATTTGGTCTGAAGAAAGCGTGCTTTTACTCCATATAGCCCTCAAATGTGCCTTTCAACGATCTTTCATAGCAAATCCGCCCTTAGCACTATGAGGATAAGCCGTTTCAACTCGGCCTTGGGTTCCGCAGTGCGAAAACAGCTTTGCAATGCGATCGACGGCCCTTTTAGAATAATAAATGGAATTAGCAGCCGCTGTGGAGGCAGGTGAAAACAACGTGGCCGTGAAAGGCTTTTAGGTTACGACCTCTCTTAGGTTACGAGTCTTATATAAATAGACTTTTCTGTCAACATCATCGATAACAGCCTATTAACGACCTACTGCTAGATTCCTATCTGCTATCGCAAATCAAGTTTTTCCTCCTTTCAAAAAAGAGATGTTTTTATAAACTTTATCAATATCCGAATTACAACTTAACATCCTACTGCACGACTTAGGCCATTCCTCTTCGAGAAACGTCAGAAGACTATTCTGTCAACATTATCTGTATGTCTGGGTGTACAGGGTTCCTACGAAGACCAAAGGAGCCCAAGCCAACTTCACCTGCAAGTGGTGCACCTGCCGAGCAACGGACAAGGCTCTGGCAAACATAACAGTGCCCGCTAAACGGCAATAGGCTCGCCACCTATAACGTGGGACCAACTATATAAATGGCGAAGTGTGGGCAATAATATGCCTCTGCGTACCCCTTTGGGAAAACAGGCTTGAATTTGTGTATGTATGTATGTATCTATATGTCAACCCTGATCGTCGCACAACTGAAATATGATATTCTTTCACTTCATAATATTTTCCTGTTTAAATTATCAGTATCACAACCTTTTTGACACACTGCTTTACTCTGGCATCTTCTTACAAATCAAGGTCAGTTTCCAGCAAAAATCTAAAGACTATCCTGTCAACATTATTAATATACCTCCTCGCACGAATAGCGAACCATAGCGAATTGGTAAATGCAAATGTTCCTCTATAGAGTACTCGTAGTTTCACTTCTTGTGACATTTAATGTAATAGGTTTCGTGTTTCGGTCGCCACAACCATGTTTTAAAAGAGGTCTATAGATCCCAAAAATGGGTCATCAAGAAGCCAATACTATGATGATAAACTCACACATTAGCTTAAAAAGCCAATGACACTTATATCAATAAAAAATAAACAAGACCCAAGAGCTTCCATCATTCTGCAAGACGCCACCATGAAATGCCAGACTACAGAAAGGAATTATTTAACTGCCAACGACTATAATAAAGCCGACAGCCAATTTTGTCACAACTCATTGAGCCCTATCGTGACCACAAAACTATTATTTCTTCCACTAAATTTTCCAACATTTTCTATAGTAGTCTCTTCATTACTGTCTTTACTAACAGTATATTATCCAGCTCTGTAACAAAAGCAGCAATGTATGCCTAATAATATAAGAAGGTTGTAACAAAAGTCGTTAGAATAAATTGTCACGAGAAAAACGGTCATAACTGCGTAACAATTGCGGACATAATGTTGTATATTTATATTCGTTTCTTAATAGGAGAGAAAATAAGTTGTATGAGAAATGGGGAGGGTCCCACGCCGCTTGACATTAGACCATTTGGCCGAAATTGTTTCATTTTTTTACTTTCATAATCGTATATTACAGTTAACTTGGGTTCATTTTATTTGTTGCATTATGTGCCTGGGGAAATCATGCAATGTTTTAATCTATTAGGTAACTGACCATAGCCCGGAGACAAGAAACGATATATACCTGTGGATTGAAAGGTGTTTAATAATGTTTCATTGCATTTTCCTTAAGTATATATTTTGTTCTTCTCTAATTCATGTAGTCTTACTATTAAGAGAAGCTACAGAGGAAGCTCGAGTTCCGCCAATTCGTATTACTTCTGTAAGATGGGTGTGACTTGAACCCTTTTTATCTGGTTTTCTCAGCTTGTGCCCCCTTAGGACCTTTTGAGCTGAGAAGAAGAATACTAAAAGCTATATACCATACACCAGGTTATCACAATAATATAATAATAAGTATACATCGTGCCACTGGTGCTCTCCAGTACCGGAGTTATACCTAAATATCTTCTACAATCGTTAAAAATATTAAATCTACCACAAAACACCTACATGACTATGCAGAAAGCCGCTATCCTAAACACTTGTCGAACTGTGGGGAAGTTTCTTCAAGAAGATTCCTAATAAATGATTCTCACTTGGCTTAGGCCCGTGAGTCTCGTTAAACACCAGAAAGTAAAATTTCTGAGAAAAAATAAATAATCCAAAATAATAATAATAAATATTTATTTTCAAGTAACAAGCCTCATTTTTGTTAGTAACAATTTAAATTTATCCTATGTTAGAAGTAATAACAATAATAAAATTTATTTAATTTAATACAGTTATGTCTGTACATGACTCACTGCCGCACCACCCCGGTGGATGACTCGCAGCAGTGACTCATGTATGGGCAGTCTAGTCTACTAGAGTGATCATTCTCAAGATGTTGTTGGTGATATAATAGTCATTAGGCCATACTAGAAACCCTGTTGGGCTACTTGGGTAAATCTAACAGCTGTAGTTTACTGAGACCTGCGGCTTAAACTACATAGCATTTTCAAATGCAAGTAACATAATTCGGCAAGATATCGACCCGAATGATTTTCAAATCGCCATAAATCCGGATATCGCCGCCGTTACTCAGGTTGTCGGTGTACCGTGGCGTGTCTCCGAGGCTGGATTACTGTGTATCACATGGGAGCTACTGTGGGAACGCTACTGTGCAGTGAACAAGTACCTTTACCAAATTTACTTCAAGAAATTAGTATGATTATTGATTTTGGAAACTTGTTACAGTATTCGTGTTATAATTATTTTTAAAACAATAATATATTTTAAAATAATATTATTATTTTTGACGACCGATATGGCGTGGTGGCAAGTATACTCGCATTCCACTCCTGAGGTCGCGGGTTCGATTTCCACACAGGACAAATATTTCTGTGTATAAATATGAATATTCCGGCTAATATATCCGGCTCGAAGGACCAGTTAAATGTACGGTTCGTACACTTAGAGAAAGGGTTGGTGAATATAAAATCACTGGTAAGAATTACTGATAGTTTATTAGAAGAGAACAATGAAAGAGAACTAATGACTAATGGTAAATAGTGTGAGTGAATACGTGTGATTGGTATGATGACCGTTAAAACACTAAGTGCAAAATAAATGAATAAAAGGAAATTAAAATTACGCCACGAATTAGAACATGTGAGTCGGGTCAAAATGCTGACACGTGACATAGTTACTTGCTGTACGTTCAAAGATCGTACAGTTCTGGTCTGGGTGTTTTCCTGTGTATGTTAAATATGTATTTACAATAAAAAAGTATTTATGTATGTTTCGTTATTTAGTATCCTTAACACAAGTTCTTAATGATACTTATCTTGGAACTAAATAATTGGTGTGAGTGTCAGAAATATTTATGTTTTATTTATTATTGTGGCAACCGCATCATAACTGGTGAGTCACAATCTGAAAGTTGTAGTAGTAAGTAGTTTGAGTTTATGCTTATATGCTTAGGAATTATTATAGAAAGCGCACTATATATTTACTAACGACTGTTTGCACTAATACCAGGCAGGCAGCGTAAAGAGAATCTATTCTGGTATCCATAAAATAATTCTTCATGCTCTGCTTCCAGTTAGTCTGGGGTCGGTGAAGCATGCCATTTTGCCCACTGTATAAAAGAATGTATAGTAATAAATGAAAGAAAGAAAAATATTTATTCAATACAAGTTGCAAGAAAAAATAAGTACAAAATATAGTTAACACAAATCACTAACAATAAGAACTCAAGTGAAAGAAGTACTCAACTTGTATTGTAATGGTGCTCACTCAGCAAATTGTCGAACATCACAGAGATGTCGCGTCGCTGATCTTCCGTGGACACCTTTTCAGAAGGTAATATTAACGCACAATATTTCAATATATTTGAAAGACATAAATAGTTTCTGTTGAAATATGTTAATACAATAAAGGTATTCAGAAAAAGAATGAAATACTGAACAGATGCATATTTTGTCGAAGAAATAGGACAATAAATTCAAGAATGTAATCTGTAAAGTATGACGTGGTCTTCAGTTATATTTTGAATACAGTTTAAAATAGAGGGTTCCTATGAAGATCTGAGGAGTCCAAGCCAACCTCACCTGCAAGTGGTGCACCTGCCGATCAACGGACGAGGCTTTGGCGAACATAAAAGTTCCCTATAAGCGGCAATAGGCTCGCCACCTATTACGTGGGAACAACAATATAGTAGGAATGTCGAAATGTAGGCGAATATTATGACTCTGCCTACCTCTTCGGGAAACAGGCGTAATATTAATAATAATATATTTATTTCCACAAAAACTAAAAATTAATAATGAGTGTGAATTATTTATGTATGAATGTTTAAATGTTCCACCAATATAGTGAGTAAGGACTTATCACTCTTCATAAGAGCTCTTTTGAGCCAAACTTTAATAAATGATTTTGTATTTTTGAATTTTGAACAACGGACGAGGCTCTGGCGGACATAAAAGATCCCGATAAGCGGCATTAGGCTCGCCACCTATTACGTGGGACTTACTTTATAATTGGCTAAAACTGGGCGTATAATATGCCTCTGCCTACCTCTTCGGGGAAAGAGGCGTAATTACATATAATTATTTCTGTACATTCTTATGTATGTCAAAGAAACATTATAGGTATAATTTTTTTTTGAAAGAATAAATGAAAAAGTTATACACAAAAAATGTATATCACCTGAGCTACAATGTATATTATATTTAGGTTCAAAATAAATGTTCACCTGTTTCATAGACGCCTTAAACGTTTCTTGCCCCGCGAACTGTTCGTGATGTCTAGTTATTAAAAATAATGTTTTCACAGGTACCTAGAGCTACGGTGTAGTAGAAATTAGCTATCCTTTATATTCTGCTGTGAATTATCACAGAAATGCTCGCGGAAACATGCAAATGAGTTTTTACTTCACGCTGCATTAGCTTTTAGTTTTACATATTTTGTTGGTGCTGACGTTAAGTCGGATATTACACTTCATTTTTGAGATAAGCCAGCCTTTTCTTTTATAAATATGATTAATGGCTGTAGATAGCTTATGTTTTTAATTTACTACCTTGGGTCTGTCTGATTTAATCAACAATAACAACAAAAAATCTTTGTCGTAATTTAAGTTCTTTCTGTTTAATCTTTTTTTAAATTTCATTGGTCGTAATGACTACTGCCTGATTAGCCTCCAAAAAAATAAAAGTACTTCACTCTGTAAGATAAGCATGTCCACTTATATACTTAGGTCTGCATAAATGAAGCTTTACGTCATAGAAGATGGGATACACACCGAAATAGAATTCTAAGGTTGAAATATCATACTGTATAATTTGAAAAGGAAAGTGAAGGGTAGTAAAGGCAGGAGCTGCGGGACTGTCCGAAAGGGTTACCGCGGCCCCTTTTTTTTTTTTTTTGTTTTACGTCGGTAACAAAATGCATTTACGCACTGCCTTCCGGCCAAAGGGGGACCGAAAGGGGGTGTGGAACTCACCACCGGCAGACACGACCGCCAAGTAATACCCACTAAAAATATTCCGACGACGCCCGCCGCTTGTTGAGAAAGAGGCGGGGGCCAGTACCTGGGTTGCAGCTTTTGACACCCCGCCTGCGGCCAACGTCCCCCGGACCAAAACCGGGAGGACCTCCTCAGAGAGGCGCAGTGGACGCGCCCCTCCTACCTCCCCGTGCGACCATAGCGTGTGTGGCCGACTTCCCGGAGGGTCCATGGTTAGACAGCAGGGGCCCCCTGCCCCCACTGCCTAGACCCTCCTGGCGCTGCTGAGCGAGCCCTCTTGGCCCGCCCACTGCGCCCTCCACAGGTCCCTCTTAGTTTCCCCCCCGGTAGTCAGTAATAAGGGCACCCAGAGTCGTCGGTCTCTGGGTGTTGCCTTTTCCCTAACGCCTACTGCGCCCTACCGGGAGGTACTCAGCCCCCCCACCACGACAAGGTGGAGACCAGTCGGGAGGGTTACCGCGGCCCCTGGACGTAGCAAGCACAAGAAGGAACATGAATGGTTTTTAGTCAGTAAAAGTCTGACACACCCTCCCGCTCCACCCACAGCGGGAGAAGGTCATTAGATGATTTTCCAACCGAAAAAAAAGGGTAGTAAAAGCCCTTAAGACTATTCTACAGTATACAAATTACACTGAAAGAAAGAAAGAAAGAAAATAATTTATTCCGTGACACATGATACATTGGTTTACAAAAATACAAAAATAAAAATCAATAAACACATGTGGCACCGAAAAGGCTTATACTCAGCATATGCCGAGGGGTCACTATGGCCCCGCGGCGCTGGTCTTCCGTACAAGCCTATAAATACTACGTAAGTAGGACAAACTTAAAACTATGCGAAACAAAGTTAAACATTTCAACATAAAAAAAATTGCATACATAAAACGACAAAACACCACTTAAACGTACAATTTGTTAAAAATATATAATAATACGGCTATAACAAAAAATCAAATAAACAAGAAAACATTAGAGCAAACGAGACAGCTAAATAAACTTAACTAAATACCCTTCTGGGAACATAATAAATGACTTCTATAAAGCAAACGGAACGATCTGTAGACTGGTTTGACAGTCTTTATTTATATACTCATGTAGGCATAAACTAAACATAGGCAAACACAATATTATTGGCGGGAAGACGTAGCGGGTCTTACTTATTTCTTTAAGTAATGGCAAAGCTAAATAAAGGCAATGTCAAGGCCTTTAAAAAAATACTTAAAGAATATTATTTGAGCGCAAATAATTAATACCTACACTATAAACCTACACTCTACACGTTTACTATATACTACATACCTATATTATATTTTACACTACATACAAAGCTAGTACATATACTGGCAACATATTAAACTTAGTTTAAGTGGCGGTTAGTTTAAGTTAAGGTTGAGTAACCTTAGCAAATAAACCGCTGTGCGATTTCCGTTGAGGTTATATGAATGTACCCTTTTGTTTTTGTAATTTTTTTATATTATACAATAAAAATAAAAAAACAAAAAAAAAACTTACAAACTATGAATCCTAAGTAGCAAATTACTACTAATAATAATAAATACAAACACATAATTACTTTGCAATCACACGACTTATGTAGTTTTAAGATGAGTATCGTTAAATATTAATCTTAGGAATATAATAAACTAAACCTCTAAAAAAAGCTTTTTTGATCATCAAAAATACTGAGTGAGCATCTAATAGGTGATTAGGTGCTCAATCAGTATTTTTGATGTACAAAAAGGTTAGGTTAGGTTGGCAATTAATTAATTTTGAAGACACGTTAAATAACACCCTTAATCTTATAATTAGTAAATAACTGATAAACTTAATTATATACTTTTATTTTGTAAATACATACTTAATATCCATATAAATCACTCAGTCCTGACCAAATATTTAAATTCACGCACACAAATATTTGTCCTGTATGGGAATCTAACCCACGACCCCAGAAGCCGAGTACCGATATACTGACCTCCACACCATCTTAATACAATTTTTTGTACTAAAACTTATAGCGTTCTCTTAAACGAAATCCAAAAATATTTGTGCGACAAATTTAAGCACAAGTTAAAACCTATTTATTTGATTACAAATTGGTGAAAACTGGTATCAGGATCACATCAGATGTGTTCAAAGCATTGATGAAGCCATGATCTGGTATCAGTGCGAAAGGCTTTTCCATATTCATTAGTGAAGTGATTCTGAATTCGGAACCAGCCTCATTAAGGTATTAAAAACTACTTAACTAAGAACAGCTGAGATAAGGTGATGTTTATCATTAGCACATTAACGTCCCCACTACATACTACTGATCCATCAGCTCTGTAGAGACTATGAATAAAAAGAGCGCATTGCAGGAGACATGTATATCAAGTGACAAAAGTAACGAGAGTACTCTCGTTTCAATGTTGGTCGTCAAGACATCGTTGTTCTGAGGCTCCTATCTTACCTGAAGATGCCCTGTGTAAGGGCGAAACACGAGTCGTGTTGAATAGTTTCTCGATTTTTCGGAATATTATAGTATCGCGGGAAATGTTACAAAGATATTTTTAATCCATCACTTGCTTACCATGGATTTCCGCAAAGTAACGCCTAAATCAATAAATTATTTAGACATGTAAATGTTTTTTTTTAAACTTGTAAAAATGATTACGTCCTTCTTGACGGTGCAGTCGATGCAGTTTAAAAAATATTAAAGCATTTTATATTGTGTAATAAACATACTTAGTAACAAACACATACCCTTAGGACGCCCAGAAGTAATGCCATTGCACGCCCTGCTATAAAACAAATAGGTAGGATCCCTATACACCTCAATTCAGACAAATCATTTTATAAAAGAAACAAAATATCCTGTCAACAATCAGGGATTTGAACCGGCATCCTCCTGGGAGCAAGCGCTCGAAAAAGGTTGTGCAGCAATGTCACAAACTATAAATAGGAAAAGCGTCCGCCTCATGAATCTCAAGCGTTCAGAGAATGCTAAACGCTTTGTGCTGTCAGCTTACAAAACGATTTCAAGTAACGACTGCCTATAATTCAGGCTTACTTACAAATCTTCGCATCACCTAGCTGGAGCTAGTTTGTTAGTATCCTTATTAGAAAGCATTAAAACTTTCTTTCCTTTAACCTGTATTTTAAAGTCAATGCACGATGAGGCGTTAAGGTTCTCTAATGGCAATCAAAGTAAACGTAGTAAAGGACGACCTCCAGACTTTTCCAGACAAACCACAACATTAGGTTTGTCTGACAGACATAGAGAAGGAGCCGAAGAGAGCTGTTTCCTCACCCATCTGATGACCAGATCAAACATAACTTTAAATAGTGTACTTAAAATAATTATGTTTAATCAATTTTGGGCTCTTAGACTAGGTAAGAGAGGTCAAATGCCAATTATAATTGTAATACCTTAATCACTTTTCACTAACAGATCGTCAGTAGCAGTAGCGTGTTAAATCTCTCAGAAGACAAACAACATCCACAAACGGCATAATGACTATGAAAAATATTAATACGCGTTGTTTCATAGAGCTTGAATCGTTTCCGTCGTCAATTCGTCTGAAATGTATGCGTTCTTCCTACTCAGCCAGCAATGTACGTCGTAAAATATCCATTCTGGAAGTGACGTGAACAATAGCTGATGCCGTTGTTGTTTATTACACATCACCAGCAGAGGCGGCATGATGTTGTCAATCAATTTACTGCAATGGCTACATCACTAGTAACTTATACTATCAAGCCAGTGTAATTCTATTTACTACAACGGATATATCACATCTCAGCCCATAAACGTCCCACTACTGAGCACGACCCAGTGCGGATTGGCGGAGGCAGGTGTATGGCGTCCTGCTGTTAGAATTTATCAAGCCGCCCATTAGGCCTCTAACATGGCTTAACGACTACCACATTTAGTGATAACCGGGACAAACGGCTTAACGTGCCTTTCGAAGCACGGATTTTTATAAATGTGTACTTATAATTAATAAAAAAACACTTACATTATTCATATTTATCCCACCCAACACCCACATAAATTTGTCAAATGCGAGAATAGAACCGGATAGTACATATGTTCTCACTAGCGCACTTTCGCGTCGAATTATGAATGGGTTCAGGTATATCTGTATATATATCGGTATATTTGTGATTGTTGCAATCATATTTGTAATCATCACAACCAATTGTTCCGTGTGGCACCGGCCTAGAATAGTGCCGTTTTATATCACGGTCGTAAGGGTTCCCGCACACGAGCCACCAGCCACAACCACAAAACGAAGCCACCGGCATATTTCCTGCAGTTTTCATACATTTTGATTTGTAGCGTGGAGCGGCCACCGGCGTCAACCGTGTGCGGCGAGTCCTTATAAAATGTATGAAAACTGCAGGAAATATGCCGGGGGCGTCGTTTTGTGGTTGTGGCCGGTGGCCCGTGTGCGGGAACCCTAAGAGTCGACGAAGAGAAATCCTACCGTATGATGGGTCACCCTGCGTACTAGCTTGAACTGCGCTCACGAACCCGCCTGCCCAGCGGGAAGATGAACATAGATAGTCATCTATTGGGAAAGCATTAGCTTTGAACATTAGTTCAGCAGTGGACTTTAATATGCTGATATAATGATGATGAATCTGTAACATAATGCCAGTAGATATTAAAGTGAAAACGGCCCTTTTAATAGAACAACACAACGTAAACACACACAAGAAAGAGCGCGTTCATAATTATCCAACCCGCCTAGCAAGACAAAAGAAGTTGGTTGTACCTAAAACAAATAATTATTTTGGAAAACGAACAAGACACTTTATAACACCAACGTTAATTAACGAACTACCAAGTGAACTATTTGCAAACATTAATACTAAATCACAACTTAAGAAAGTACTAAGGAAACATTATATGTCATTATGTCCGTAGCTATTAAAAAATGAAATACAAGTTTCTGTTTGTAATGTAATATATAGGCTTATATTAAAGTAATTAGCGGAATATAAGTATTAGGTACCTATGTAATGTGTCTGCGGTTAGATTTAAATAGACTAAGATAATAATGTATGTTAGCGTCCACGAGGACTACGAGCTGCCGACAAACTGCTACGCAGTTTGGCAGATGTATTTTATTTTATTAAAACTGTACGTTTTTGAAACAATAAAAAAAAAAAAAAAAAAAAAACAATTAACATCTTACTACCAAACACGGTCCACCACTCACTAAACCAAAGATTGAAATTGGTTCTAACTAATTCTTTGACCGAAGACCGAACGCTCAACCGCCATTTCCCGCAGAGTATGAAGTGATAAAGAAAAAATTCTTTCAAAATCAAACGTTTCTCATAAAAATTCCACCTCTAGGTACTTCTATCAACTCGTTAGTATCCCTGCGATAATGTCAACCCGATTCGACATCGCATTAGAGAGCCCTTAAAAACTTGTTGTTTTCTGAAAAAGATTTTTTTAAAGTTGTACTTTTACAGAAATAGAATCACCGAAGATTGTATATGGGAAAAGCTTATTCCATTGAAGAGAGGAATGATTACATATAAATAGGTGCGTTTGGTTTCTAAGTTGCCGTTTTTGGATGGACCTTTGATGATATAAACTTGAACGAACTCTTTTGACTTAAAAGTTGGAATATGATCATAATCATCCTGCTTTAATTTAAGTACATTCACGCCTGTTTCCCCGAAGGGGTAGGCGGAGGCATATTATACGCCCACACTTCGCTAGTTATACTACGAAAGGTACGTTAGGTACTACGAAACAGGTGGCGAGCCTATTTCTGCTTATCGGGCAATGTAATGTTAGCCAGAGCCTCGTCCGTTGATCGACAGGAGCACCACTTGCAGGTGACGTTGGCTTGGGCTCCTTAGGTCTTGGTAGAATCCTTATGCTTGTATATGGCTTGTAATTAATGTACAAATCATTTTGTTCAAATTACCGTATTGTCGGACAGATTCCTACTAGACGATCAAGTGTATGAATATCATTAAAAAACGTTAAGCACTTTCGGAATTCTTAAAATTCTTCATATAATCACTTAAACATTGATGAGTAAAAACCACAAACACGTACACTAGCCAAAAAAAATGGCCGCATTCAACAATGCCAAAATGGCGACCGCAAAGCTTGCAGTTGGAACTTTTTCAAAACTTATATCGAGTTTCATTCACCGGCAATCTATTACATGGTGAATGTTTCCTGCGTCCGTTTTAAATATTACGCGCCTTGTTTGAGAGCTTTCGGTACTTTTTTCGTTTTAAAATATTTTTGGGTTGGAAAATGTTTTTTTTTTATCGGGAAACCGGGAGAGACTATATGTTTACCACATTGAAACCATTACAGAATTTAGGCAGCGAATTGGTTTGGTAGACCGCTGGTTATGTGACATACATAAAATCAGTTGAATATTATCGTACATAATAATATGTTAAAACTTACAACAAAACGGACCACTTCCTGTGTTATTTATAAGCACTTATTATTAATTGTTTCACTCAAATAATGTTTTGTAAACATCACTTAATCCCCATTTAGAATGAGAGCAAAAGAAAAAAATACAGTGCTTAACTGAATAATGCATTTAATTGTATGTATTGGTAAGGTCTTTAATCCTGAGGACCCTATATTAAGAGCTAAACGCCTTGTCAAAGCAAATAGTAAATAAACAACACGTAGGGTAAAATAGCCAACTACTTACCTACTGTCCCGACGATTACTAAGTTTGTGGTAACGCTAAACATTGCATATTTTGTGTCAACTGCAACAATCTAAACACCGTCAAAAACAGATCTATGCGTTTTAGTGAAGGTTATTGTAAATTGTGGGGTATAAAAGATAACTACTGCGTTCGTAAGACAGTTATAGTTTCTGTATAGTACACTTTATGGTGGTATCACCATTTCAGCCATTTGAAGTCCACTGCTGAACCTAGGCCTCCCCAATTGCTTTCCACGTTGATCGATCCTGTGCCGGCTCCTCGCCGCCTTGACCAGATCATCGGTCCGTCGGGTGGGGGCCGCCCTCTACTACGTTTGCTGATTCGTGGTCGCCATTCAAGAACCTAAACGCCCCATCGGTCGTCGGGGTAGTACTAACTAAATAAATATTAATCTCACATAGCACTTCTCCAACTAGGCAAAGCTTGTACTATAAGTACTATTAATTAATATTAATGCTTGACAACTATCTCTCCCTCTTCAGTTAAGGTTGACTGAAGAGATTTCTTATAGAAATAAGTCCACCTTTGTATATCGTCTTTTTCACTTAAGGCTTTATTTTGTTTTTGTTTTTTTGTGCTATAAAGAATATATATATATACTAGAGATTTTTATATAAGGATGCTAAACGTTTCAGTCCTATCCAACGCAATGTAAGTCGTAGGGTAAAATAGGCAACATTCGTCCAGTGTTTCGACGATAAAACTGTTATTGTGTTTACGCATCAAAAATCTCCGTATCATATCGTGTCAAAGTGTTATTGCTGGGTCGTCGGATTATTTTCATCCCATTCTGGTCATTATTTGCCAATCGTTTAGTATCAATAAGTTGTAGGGTAAATCAACTGTCGCGCCGATAAAGCAGTAAGTGTATTTTATGCAAAATAGTGCCCCAATCATCGGCGTCACGCGCCTGGACAAAATTCGAAACGAGTATGTGAGGGGGTCGTTCAAGGTCGCACCAGTTGTGGATAAGCTCGGAGAGAGTAGAATGCGTTGGTATGGCCACATAATGCGCCGCGATAACAACTACTCCGTGAAGACAGTACTCAACATCAGTACACAACCAAGGGGAAGAGGCAGACCACCCGCCACTTGGTGGTCAATTATTGAGAGGGATTTAAATGTCCAGAAGCTTACACCAACGACAACCCAGGACAGAAGTTCCTGGCGCAGACGCACAAGGAGGCCCGACCCCAGATGAACTGGGATAAGGGCAGGTCAAAGAGAGAGTGCCCAAATCATCATGACCGCGTCTCGATAAGCGTAGTGTAGGACGTCATCTAGCTAAGAGAAGCGACGTAATACATTAAACGGCTGGCAGCGGTTGGAGACGAAACGCTGAAAATTTAGCTCAGTGGCGTGTGTTCAGAGAGGCCTATGTCCAGCAGTGGACGAACATAGGCTGATGATGATGCCCTAATCATCATCATTATCATGACGTCATCCAGCTAAGTGGAGCGACGTAATACGTAAATCAGCTGGCAGTGGTTAAAGTAAAGTAAAGTAAAAAAAATATTTATTTTATAAACTATTATACATAGTACTTGAAAACGTCATAATTAAAATATTTCAAAAAAATCGAAATATTATTACACTAAATCACGAAGATTACATTCACTTACATGCGACAAAACAATTTAAAAACAAAAAATAATTAAGTGTAAGTGCCAGTTCCGAGCCACCGGTCTGTAAGAAGAACTGGCAAGAAACTCACAGGCTATGGCTCTTTTAATTATATCCATTGGTTTGGTACTAGAATTACAATCTTCATTTGTCTGTGAAGCTATACAATGCAATATGATATAACTTTTGTTGGATACGAAACGCTGAAAATTATGCACAGTAATATGTGATTATAATAAAAGTGAAGGTTTTAATTTTCGCCGCTTTATTAAAAGCTAACTGTATTGTAAGCTAAATAATACCAGAAATGTGATAATAAGTAATATATTCAAAGCTAAACGTTTCAGTCAAATCCAAAGCATTATACGTCGCAGGGTAAAATGGGCAACATTCGTCCACTGTGTCGACGATAAAACTGTTATTGTGTTTACGCATCACAAATCTCCGGCTCATATCGTGCCGAGATGTTGTTGCGGGGTCGAAGGCTCGTTCCGATCCCATCTTGGTCATTCCGAATGTTATTATTGTAGTAAAGACGTATGACCGTTTTGTTTATGTTAAGCTAGCTTTTGCCTCTCGCTTTACATGATTGACCAACAATTGATTGCGGACTGAAGAGGCCTCACGTTATTTTATTAGTAGGTTTTTTTGCAGAGACGCGAATTAAATTAAATTTAAATGCAGTTGACATTAGTAATTGCGTAATACAACAAATAATTATGACTGTTTCTTTTTAAATATTATATATTTTTAACTTTTTTTTAAATATGATTATGGTTTACTGATATAGTATTTATTTTGTTTGTTTTTAATTCGTAGATGTTTTTAAAGATCTGTTTAACATAATATTAACTATTGCGGCAAGCAATAAAGATAGTAAGGATTTAATTTAATAGATTAATACCTAACTGTCACATAAATGTAACGTAACACATAGTATACAAATGTTTTCTGTCCTATTAAAGTTATTAAACATTATACAAGTATGTACACCTACTCTGAAGTTAGGTAAAGTTCATTGAGATTGGTTAGGTGACATTAATTTAAACTTCATATTATTATGTAATCACTTTCATTAGCACTTCGTCATCTCAAGAGAAGATTTTGCGAGATAAAAACTATTCTATATTCTAGCAGGGCACAGATTTCTTTCAAATATATTAAGCGTGAAAATGGTACAGACGGACAGACCTCTTATTAGTATGGAGTTGTTCTAAGTTGCCTTCGATATGTATCGCTAAGACGGGCGTTTGAAGAGTCTTTATCAACCATTACACGCGTTGCTATAGTTTTACGATGACTGATAAGACGTATCCCCCCCTAAATAATTCGTTTGATACCCAAGTGAGGCATGTGTACTTGTCCCTTAAAAGTCTTGGTTTGAGTGTTTTCAATGCACTCGAAAATATATCTTTTGCATTTGGCAATCGAAAAATAGTTCATAGAATCAATCAATCAAAATTCTTTTATATAATAAACTAAGAGTATTACATAGTACTTGAAAACATCAAAATTTTAATGTAAATATAAAAAAAACAATCGAAATATAATTACACTGAAATCACGAAGCTTAGATTCACTTACATGCAACAGAATAATTTAAAACAAGAATAAATTAAGTGTAAGTGAATCTAAGTGCCAGTTCCGAGCCACCGCTCCGTAAGAAGAACTGGCAAGACTATCTGAAGCACAGGCTATGCTCTTTTAAATTTGTCCATTGGTTTGGTATTTGGTACCAATTGAATTACAACCTTCATTTGTCTGTGAAGCTATACAATGCAATATAATATGACATTAAAAATATTCATTTTTAAGTCATTCATATTAGAATTTACATTTATATCTAAGTACTACAATTTTGTTTTGTTACAGGGTACATTTTGCGAAGTGCACAGGAATAAAACCGTTAGCGGCCGCTAGTAAATAATAAGTACTTTGTCAAAAAAAGATATTAAAATTTACGTCCCGGGCTTCCTATTACGTACCACGGGGAGATGTTATACATTTTACGTCAATCTTGATAAATATTTGTTTTAACCCCTGCGACCTCAAACACGCTTGCTGTCTAAGATGGCAGGTGTGTAAGAACGTCGGGTGTTGGGACTTGGGAAAGCTTTTAGAGTAATCGTTTTTGTCACGCGTCGAACGTAGCGACGTCGCGTAATCTCATTATTTACAGGTCGATGTTTCCTTTTTATTTATGTTTTATTAATATGACAGATAATATTAATACTTATATTGAATATGACAGCTAGTCATGTCCTAAATATATTAATATAAAAGCAGTTACATTTAGAACTACCGTACTAGCACTGGTCGTGACTCTGACCGCTTGACTTATAATTTATACCGTCCACATACAACCATATATCTTGCAGGTTTTTAAAACGCTCTTCCTCATATCCTAGCATTATCCCGGTTGCCCTAGACTTAAGCTTAGGGCCCAGGGTCTGCTCACTGGTTTAACCAGATATGGCTGAATTTCAGTTATTACTTGGAGCGACTGCCGTCTGACCTCCGCAACCCAGAGGAAAACATTATTCTATGGTTAAACCAGCGGTCAATCTGTTAGAAGTCATTGACTTCCTAATAACGACTGCCATAGATGTTCATGACAGCCGGGAGCAGCGGCTTAACGTGCTTTCCGAGGCATGGAGCAAGCGATAGTTACGCTTAAAACTTCTAAAAGTCATTGTTGCGCCACCAGGGTTTGAACCAGTGACTCTCTGAATTTGAAGGCAAGGAGTCTCGCTACTGGGCTATCGCCGCTTAAAACGCTCTTGAAGCTTAGCGGCAATACTTTTCCAGAAAGCAAACATTACAAAAGTCTGTCCATAGATGGTAGGGCTATTGAGCGCCAGGCAAAAGATAATGAGCGCTATGGATGATATTTAAATCCTTTGGTTATAAAGATATAGAAAATAACCTGAATCCCTCTCTAACATTGGTTTGTCAAATAAAAGTTAATTCATATTGTTATCACCCATGTATCTTTCCATAAAGAATGAGCTAACTGCAGTTTGTAAAGGTTGAATTTGTATTGCGATTTTACTTGCAAATGCAATTAAATAAGACTAATTAAAACCGTCTTGATAAACTTATATCATATTCATACAATTGTATGTTTCAAACATTATTATTGTATTTTTATCTCCACACAAGCTGCAGTTTGTTAGGTGCGATTTCCGTGGACTTACATGCAGAAGAATGAAAACCGTCTTGATATTTTACTTTTACCGTATTCATACAATTACAGTTTCACAATTTATAGTACCACTGTTGCAAATATATATTTGTGAGTATAAATATGAATATTTGTTCTGGTCTGGGTGTTTTTCTATGTATATTAAGTATGTATTTACAAAAAAAAGTTTTTATGTATGTTTATCCGTTATTTAGTATCCATAACACAAGTTCTTAATGATACTTATTTTGGAACTAAATAATTAGTGTAAGTGTCAGAAATATTTATTATTATATGACAAAATATATCTCCCTTTCAGCACAGTTTTACCACTGTCTTAAATACTAGGTGTAATTGTGTTTGTCAGTTCACGAGCTAACCAATTGTTCTCGATAGCACGATGTCTTATTTGTACTGTGATCGCTCAGGGTTAATGTACACATGCAAGAATACTTGAGAGTGAGAAAATTATGCCCGAATAATATGGTCAGTTATTTTATTTATATAACATGAAACTGAAGATTAATATGGGCCTCATTAGAAAGCTCAAAGTCGCTCAGCGTGCAATGGAGAGAGCTATGCTCGGAGTGTCCCTACGTGATCGAATCAGAAATGAGGAAATCCGTAGGAGGACTGAAGTGACCGACATAGCGAGGCGAGTTTGCAGGCTGAAGTGGCAATGGGCGGGGCACATAGCTCGAAGAACCGACGACCGATGGGGCGTCAAGGTTCTGCAATGGCGACCGCGAACCGGCAAACGTAGTAGAGGACGGCCTCCCACGCGATGGACCGATGATCTGGTCAAGGCGGCGGGAAGCCGATGTATGCAGGCGACTCAGGATCGCTCTATGTGGAAATCTATTGGGGAGGCCTATGTTCAGCAGTGGACGTCTGATGGCTGAGATGATGATGATGATGAAGATTAATTTAAAAAAGTATGAACATAAATCAGTTAAGTCCAGTAAAAAAAGTTTTTTTTTTAGTTTTACTCAGACGTGAAAAGAAGTGAAGTGTCAAACGAGACTGACAAACTAAACAGCAGTTTGAAACCGTAAAATGTGTTTTATTTAGCTTGATAAGGTTTTATTTTACTGTTTTTCTGTGCACTGTGCCCGAAGTCCTTATAAAGTATTCCAGCTGCCCGCAATAGAGTTGATGCCAATTTCCCAACACCCTCAAGTTCGAGCTTCACTTAACTGTCTGCTTCACTGTCGTTTCATTAGCTGACTTTTGATTGTAATTAAGTACTGCTCATCTTATTTCTACCCTGCATTAGCTTGCATGAGGTCTGGGCAGCATGTTTTCTCCATCCAATCATCTCGGTCATTCTGATGTATCGCCCTGTTGATAGGTAACATTTTTTTTCTTTCAAATAATCGCTTCGTGCGTTCAGCACATTTAACCAGTGTCAAGTTTTAGATATATTTATATTTTTTACTAAATAGTAAATGAGAATGAGTGGCTATAAAGATGATAAATGAGATGCCCTCCCTGAAACCCCTTGATTTAGAGAAAAAAAAAGTATTTAAGTATGTTTATCCGTTGTTTAGTACCTATAACACAAGTTATTAATGATACTTATCTTGGAACTAAATAATTTGTGTACCTGCCGGAAAATATTTATTGGCGGAGGCGTCCTGCTGTTAGAATTTATCAAGCCGCCCATTAGGCCTCTAACATGGCTTAACGACTACCACATTTAGTGATAACCGGGACCAACGGCTTAACGTGCTTTCCGAAGCACGGAAGCGCTCGATATCAAATGCCACACAAACGGTCACCCATCCTAGGACTGACCTCTGTAAACTCTGCTGTACTTCGGTGATCGTTTCCGACCACCGAGCACCGCGGAGCTACGAGCGCTTCACTAGACAAATGCTTCTACTCTATTAATGAATTTTATGACTGGAATAATAATAGAATAGTTAGGTTGACTGTTTGACATTATATACTTGATTTCAATTTTATTCTTAGACCTATATTTGTAACATATTTGCACGCTACTTTGACAAAATGTGAGACGCCTATATACATCAATGTAACAACAACTATTGTACCATGTTTTATGCAAATAAATGATTATTATTATTATTAAATCCAACGCGTCATCTGTGAGATACAGCCACATCTTTGTGCGAAAGTCATGGGAAATTAATGGCCTGTCATCGGAGCGGTGGGGGTCATTTGACGGATATTTTATTTCATACTTAATCGGAACATGTCTTCTTTACAGTACAATAGAAATATCACAACTCTGTCAATACTTGTTTTTATTTTAAAATGAAAAGTGTACTCTTACTGAAACACCCCGTATTTAACGGCAGAAAATCAACTACTTTTTACTAAATTTTTTTCTGACAATTACACCAATTGTTTAGTTCCAAGATAAGTATCATTAAGAACTTGTGCTATGGATACTAAATAACGAATAAACATACTTAAAAACTTTTTTTGTTGTAAATACATACTTTATATACATACCCAGACACACAAAGATTTGTACTGTGTGGGAATCGAACCCACGACCTCTGAAGTGAAGTGTAGGTATACTGACCTCCACGCCATATCGGTCGTCACTCATTTTTTTCATTAAATAATTCACTTTTATTTGCGTTAGCTACTTTTGAATATATCTTGTATCCAAAATTATCCCATTGTATTATTTTTAATATACTGAGTAAACTTAAGCCATTTGAAAGGGTTCTATCCTTATCGAGAGCGGTCGGGATCCCAACGCAGTCACGTATCCGATAATATCCGGTCTCCGGCTAATGGACGGCAACTTAAACAGAAGCCACACGGCCATTGTAGGGCTGGACTCTTTCGCTATTTTTTTAACTTTCAATTACTTGTAAAGTATGCACTATAAGCTTCCCTTGAAAACTCATTGAGGCTATTAACAATAGTATTTCTGACATTCATAATCTTTTAAATAGGCTTAGAATATGTCAAGAGCTGTATTAGTTTACATTCAGTTTAATGTGAAATTTTGTATGCCAAAAAATTGGTCAGAAAAACAATAAAATTTTAACGTATAAAATAGTATTAGTAAAAGTAATTAATCTACTCTAATTGTATAAAAAAAGTAAATTCTATCGTTTCATAATAGTCTTTTTTAGTTGATTCTACAGTCAATCTGTTTGGACAGTTTTTTAGAGGACATTATTTTAATTTAAATGATATTTGACTCTGAACCGACTGTGTTCTAAAGTAGCTACTGTTATAGAAAATTAGATAAAACCACAACAACGATCAAGTTATGATCTTAAGGGTGAATTTTATGTAATTGAAAGAATACTTTATATTATAATAAAATACATATGCTTGCGCGATGTAATAACGTACACCGCCATCTATTGATGAAATTAAGAACTAAACATTGTATGGAGACTTATATGTTCCGATAACTCAAACGCTTGCGCGATGTAAACATATGTAATACAATATACTTACTGGTGTATAGGGTTCCTACAAAGATCTCAGGAGCCCAAACCAACCCTCCCCGCGAATAGTGCACCTGCCGATCAACGGATCTGGCATAATAGGTGGCGAGCCTATTGCCGCTTCCAGGTGCACTTGCAGTTGAGGTTGGCTTGGGCTCCTAAGATGTTGGTAGGATCCCTATACACCCAAATATTATATATTTTTTATGTATCATATATACATAAAAGAAAAACAGAAAATTCAAAATCAAAAGACAGCATTATTAAATGAAATGTGTAAAGTTGCACTTAGAATGTACACAACTCACATCCCTTGTCCGATAAAATTGTACCAGACATTTTAAGAGCTGATATTTGTCTAAAGGTTCTGTCATACTGAAAGCTTGTTCTTAGCGTGGAATTTATGACAATAATATAACTAGACTTCTTTATTTTTTCGTGTCCGGTATCAATAAAGTATAGGTTAATGCTTTTTGAAACCCCATGTCAATATATTGAGTGTAATAAGTTTATTAAGTAAGGTAGTTACTTTTTGATATTTATCTGGTACCTGGTATTTTTTCGGCTAATGGTTACATACATTCATTCATTTCAAACATTACATAGCATAACAATCTTAGTATTTTACATACATACATACATTCGCGCCTGTTTCCCCGAAGGAGAAGGCAGAGGCATATTATTCGCCCATACTTCGCCAATTATATAGTTGGTCCCACGTAATAGGTGACGAGCTTATTGCCGCTTACCGGGCACTTTTATGTTCACCAAAACCTCGTCCGTTGATCGGCAGGTGCACCACTTGCAGGTGAGGTTGGCTTCGGCTCCTCAGGTCTTGATTCCTATACACCCATGTATTTGGTTGAATTTATCGTTTGCAGCATTTTCTTCCAAGCAGCCAGTATCACCAACCCGCTTGCCCAGCGTGGTGATTATGGGCAAATGCTCCCAATTTGATGTATAGTATTGCGAAGGCCAATGTTCAGCAGTGGGCTTTACAAGGCTGACATGATGATTTATAGTTATAAGACGACATCTTTTCCAATTAAGTATTATTTCTTTTTCAATTTGGTTTACTTTGGATTTTGGTTGGCAGAAAGTTTTCGCTATATCATTATATTTATCACTCTATCAGCTTAACATGCCTTCTAAAGCTTGTAAGAAGAATTATTTAAAAAGAATAGTTGATGACAGATGGCCAGTCAAACGGCCACCTATTCAAGAACTGATGTATACGTACACTCCTTAACGTCGGTATATGTCAACTAAACGTCTTGCAGAAAATATAAATTTTACGCGTCATATCTCTTTCTGTGAGCTTATAGCTTGTGCAGAACCGCATTAAACGCTTTCAGTGTGCCGAATCCCTTAAGTCACCAATACAATTTCAATAATCGTTGCAACTCGAAATCCTGTGCGCTGCAAATTTTTTACACTAACGTCCCTCAAACAAGAGAAATACCCTTGTTTTCCGTCTCATATTTAATTTGCCTCCCGCCTCTCTAGTTAATTTAAACTTTATGAAAATTTTCCTTCTCAACTTTGTGAAAGCCTAATACGGCTCTACAACGAGCACTGTATGTTGCTGGATTAAATGTGTCACATACTAATTTGCTGGTTGCTTGCAAAATTTGATTTTGCCTGTACTACTATTTATGTAATACGTATAGTAATAACCGAGACTGACAGCATAACATGCCTTCCAAATCACGGATCTGTGATCGTCTACGATTACGTCTACGATTCTAGTACCAAACCAATGGACATATTTAAAAGAGCATAGCCTGTGAGTTTCTTGCCAGTTCTTCCTACAGAGCGGTGGCTCGGAACTGGCACTTAGATTCACTTACACTTAATTATTTTTTATTTTTAGATTGTTTTGTTGCATGTAAGTGAATCTAAGCTTCGTGATTTAGTGTAATAATATTTCGATTGTTTTTTTCCTTTTTAATTATGACGTTTTCAAGTACTATGTATAATAGTTTATGAAATAAATATTTTTTTTACTTTACTTTTACTTTAACTAGTCTCATTGCTCCACACTTCAAAATATCTAAAAAACCTCTATACGCGTTCAAATACATCTCTTTGTGTGCAAATAGCCTATGCAGAAACGCCTATAGTACGCTTTCAGTGTGCCAAATCCTTTAAGTCAACAATACAATTTCAATAATAGTTGCAACTCAAAGTCTTCTGCGCTTCAAATTTTTACACACTCACGTTTCACAAACATGATAAGTGCCTTTGTTTTCCACATAATATTTAACTTGGCTCCCAACTCTCCAGTCAATTGAACGCCTTCTCAACTTGGTGAAAGCCTTTTACGGCTCTCCAGCGAGCACTGTATGTTGCAAGCCTTCAGACTATCTTTGACGCCGCTTGTATTTATTGGAAGGAAAAATAAATAATTGAAATCTCTTTCTGAAGTGAATGTGTCATAGACTAGCGGTTGCTTGAGGATTCGTTCGCTATTTGGCAACTATTTCCCAGGACTTCTTGGCGGGAAAGTGAAGCGTCATGATTGTAGTTTTGTTTTGTTTTTTAAAATTTGTGATATTTCAAACATTAATGTGTGATAACGGTGGATTATTAACCGTTAAGTGTTTGTGAACGTACATGAGTGTTGGTAAATGAAACAAAACAGTGAATCATAACTTTTCTAATTCTCTCAAGAAGTCCATGTGAGATCTCAGTATAGTACCACATCTTTACTGAGGACTCAAGGGGTTTAGGGGGAGGGCATCTCATTTACCATTTATCATCTTTATCGCCACTCGTTAACATTTAGTATAATGTATATGTTATTAATAAATCTCTTACTTGACACTGGCTAAATGTGCAAACAGCACGAAGCCAAAAAAACTATTTACCTTCATTTTATAACATACAGACGTACTTTTCTCAATTAAAAACCAATGTAGGTTGTAATAAAATAAAAAATATTTTCTGACAATTACCCCAATTATTTAGTTTTTAGATAATTATAATTAAAAAACTTGCGTTATGGCTACTAAATAACGGATAAACATACTTTAATACTTTTTTTTTGTAAATATATATTTATTATGCATAGGAAAACACCCAGGTCCGAACAAATGTTCATGTTTGTGTACACAAAGATTTGTCCTCTGTGGGAATCGAACCCACGGCATCAGCGGAGTGCGTGTATATATTCGTTACCTATCAAAGTAGGATTTGCCGTTTAAGTCTTAATAAAAAATATAATGAGTATCACTTGTTTATAAAAAATACTTGGAAAGTTTTTCAGTAAAAAATTACCTTTTCACCATCGTCACGTATATACGCTGCCTCACTGGCTATACATCACTCAAGTTTGACAGATGTCAAAAAAGCGATCTCGTCAGACTGTCCGGACGGTGCGTCCGGCCGTCCGGGGCGTCAGGGCGTCCGAGTCGTTCAAGTTTGCATGCTTGCGCAATCATTTGCTCGTTCCAATTGTTCTACGTCGCTTTGAACGTAAACCTGAGCGAGATGTGTCCGAGTGTAAATCAATACTACGGATTTTGACAAACGGGTGTCATGGCGGCCGCATGAGTAAAGAGTGTGAAATTCATTACTTGACATCGGAAAAATATTTTAAAAAAGACGTGTGGCACTCGGACACTGCCGCGGTAAAGCTATTGCATAGCATTTTTTATAAACTTATACATCTATAATTATTTATTTTATGTAAATTTATATAGATGTAATATCATATATACTTTTTCTGCGCGGAATTCATGTGTATTACCTATATATATAAAAAAACAGTAACGCCGATACAACCAATGCCACCTAAATGCTGAACTAAAGAGACAAGCGTGATATTTCAAAAAGTCACTAAAAGTTTTGCTATTTATCGATAGATGGAAAACTATAAAGTATCACCGTGTGCCGGTCGGAGTGGGGGGTGTTAGGTTTTCTTTCCGTTACGGAATTTCTGGATTCGGTCTCCACGCTCAAGACCCGCGATAGAAGCTATGCAATAGCTTTATAAATAGAAGCTATTAATTAATCACGCCTGTTTCCCCAAACGCATTTTATACGCCCACGCTTCGCCAGTTACATTGTTGGCGAGCCTATTGCCGCTTACCGGGATCTGTCAGATTCTCCAGAGCCTCGTCTGTTGATCAGCAGGGGAACCACTTGGAGGTAAGGTTGGCCTATTCCCTTAGATGTTGGTAGGATCATGTAATATATACAACAAGCTATTAATAGAAGAGAAATAATTAACAAGTAAAATTAATTGTGGAGAACGATGGTAACTTAATTTATTTGTACAAAATTAGAACGTAAAGCTTCATAGGCGCCAATTAAGCAATTCTATTAATAGCAACGCGTGCAGACATTCTAAAGATAGGGAAACAGGTAAGCGCCCTTATTGAATATTTCAATGAAGTTTTTCTGAATACCCCCACTTAAGACACTTTCGCTGCGAACAATACACAAAAAACGACATCCCATTGTGTTTTCCTGTTTACCTTGTAACATTCATAGTAAAAAGAAACAAGTAGGATAACTTTATACAGACGCACCGAATAAGGTTTGTATCGAGCGCGCCCAAATGTACACTGACAAAATTTATCGCTGCTAAAGGTGCGCCAGTTGCAGCTATGCTACCGTACGTAATACCACCCGCACTTGAATGCGCTTTGCCGCTATTGGTTGGAAATTTTTAAAGATTGAATTACCTAGAGTTTTTTCAATTTAGACGACATTTGGACAACCGTATTTTTGATGAAAAGCGTTTAGAGCGGCAACCGTATTGCTTTCCTGCTATTGGGCGCGTGCGGCTCGTTTTGTTTAAAAAATACGATCGTCCATGTGCTGGACGACTACCGTACCGCTCAGTCACTGCAGAAGGACTATATAGGTTTCAATTGCTTCTCGCTTAATGCATGTTAGGCACAACACGACAGCGTTTCGAAGCAGCTTCCGCTATTCTGCCACTAAATGCTGGAACAACATTCCGCCTTCTATTAGAAACTGTCTCACTGTTGGATCTTTCCGTTGCAATTATAGAAAATATTTATTGAACAAACAAAAATGTCTATGAATATGTATGTGCTCGTCACCGGTTGTGCCTTATTTGTGTGCATATATACAGTTACGTATTGTGTTTTACAATGTAAGGAATGAATGTGTCGTAGCAGTGCTCTCACACGGTATCTACGGAAGACCAGCGTCGAGGTGTTTTCGTGAGACCTCGGCTTTATGCTGAGTGGATACCTTTTCAGTAGTTTTCTTTGTTAGATATTAGCATTTTTTTTTAATTACTGTTTATTTATAAGTCATGCTGTGTACACTAATTGTGGATTATTGTCTAGCCTTATTTTTCTTTTCTTTTAATTAGTCGTACTGAATTTTTAATGATAATAATCTGTCTGTGTACCTAAATAAAAATAAAAATAAATAAATTCTGTGACACTCTTTAAGTAGTTACTTAAATATAATGTATCTGTTTTCTTTTGATGTTGTCACAGAATAAATTATTTTTCTTTCTTTCTTTCTAAATTGAAAGAGCCCTAAGCAACAACCCTGCTTGTTTAGGCCATTATCGCTTACTCGGGACTCGTGTTAGTCTACTTATTCGTGTCTACTATACTACAGTTGACACCTTCCAGGGACCCATGTAGCTATATTCGACCTTCTCGGCCCAAAGGGCGGGTTTGCCATTCACGTCAAGTGTCATACAAAAGCCATACAAATATGCAAAGGGAAGTATCAAACGCGAACGAGATCCTTCGAGACCGCCACACATCCTGCTATCATGCCGATATGAAATTTGGCAGGTGTGAGCGAAACTAATAAGCGAGGGTCCTGTAGCGATTTGTTTAATGCAATGGGGTAAAATATATTTTATCGTATTTATAAGAAAATCATCCCTACATGAAAACAGGCCCATCAAGCATCGCCAGGATGGTCTTAGGGAGTGGGAGCAGGAGGCCACTGCTGTCTAACCATGGAAGGAGAAGTCGGCCACACACGCTATGCTCGCACAAGGAGGTAGGAGGGGCGCGTCCACTGCGTCTCTCTGAGAAGGTCCTCCCGGTTTTGGTCCGGGGGACGTTGGCCGCGGGCGGGGTGTCAGAGCTGCAACCCAGGTACTGGCCCCCCACCTCTTTTTCAACAAGCGGCGGGCGTCGTCGGACGCGTCTGCCGGTGGTGAGTCCCACACACCTCTCTCGGTCCCCCTTTGGCCGAGAGACAGTGCGTAAAAGCATTTTGTTACCGACGTAAATTAAAAAAAAACAAATATATCTTATTCATAGCTTATTGCATACCATTACAGCATACCTTCTTTCGCGCAAAGTATCTACCGTATAGATCGTTCGCTGCAATGTTATCATATCGTAGAATAATATTTCTTTATTGTCATTCATTACGAATACGCTGATCCTGTTTCGAAGTTCGTTTTTTGCTCCAGCGCTTTTCTTCGGAAATTATTTGAGATCAAGTGTTTTACTAGGTATTAGTTCACTTTATGATTAAAATTCTAATGCGGAGTGCTCACTTAGATCAACGGTTTACTTATTATTTGTTATTTTAAGCCTTGAGCGTGGAGACCGATTACAGGAATTCCGTAACGAAAATAACGTACCTAACACCCGAACACTCCGACCGGCACAGCGGTGATACTTTTTAGTTCTTCCATCTATCGATAAATAGCCGAACTTTTAATGACTTTTTGAAATATCACGCTTGTCTCTTTAGTTCAGCAACCCGCCCTTAGGTGGCATTGGTTGTATCGGGTAGCTTAAATTTGTTTTCTTATCGGTCCACCACGCTCAAAGTGTAACTTGAATTAATAACAAAGAAAAAAAAACTGCATAAATAAAATAAATAAATAATTATAATTGCATAAGTTGATAAAAAAAATGCTATGCAATAGCTTTACCGCGGCAGTCTCCGAGTGCCACACGTACTTTTTTTTTAACAAAAAGCGAAAGCGTTCTTTTAAGTTAGTTCGTTTTTAAGTTATTGATAATATGTTGATTTTTTTTATTTGTATCTGTTTAATTCCGTCCATGTTTACATGCAGTGAATGTTGTGTACATCTGTTAGAGATATACATACAAGTTCTCTGTCTCGGCCATAAAGTTAAAAAATGTATTTTTATGTATATTGTTGATGTACCTTATTAAATAAATAAATAAATAAATAGCTGCAATTTGTTCAATCGTTAATGTTTGTATATAAACGAAAACCCTACTTCATTATATCCCACACCGTGTAGTCTTCACATAAGTTTTAACTGCCTCCCGTAAGTTGGGTATACTCAATAAGGTGAGGCGGTTTTTCACTCCCGAGCAGCGTTGTTCGTTGTACAAGACTCAAGTGCGATCGAGTGTAGAGTATTGTTCCCATCTTTGGGACGGTTCTGCTAAATACCTCCTCGACGCACTTGACAGACTGCATCGGCTGCTTATCATCAGGCAGGATGTAGTCATTACGACGTGTCACATTAAAAAAAAAATATTTTACTAAGAGGATGGTTGTCTTATATTTCTATATTGTGAGTATTTTCTTCTACGGAACCCTAAACTATGTAGAGAATAACGAGGCGAATGCCCGAAGAAGCCTTTGTCCCTCAGGACGCAAAGTGGCTCCATCTATGGATCGTTCGCTGCAATGTTATCATATCGTAGAATAATATTACTTTATTGTCATTGCGAATACTTCTGATCCTGTTTCGAAGTTCGTTTTTTGGTCAGCGCTTTTCTTGGAAAGTTGTGTAACATCAAATAATTTAATAATAATAATTTGAAAAAGCCGAGATGAGTTTCTTGAGGCATTCTTCTCAATCTTGTTGCCTTTTTAGAAGCCTCGTTAGAGTCACCGACAGACTGACTGACTGACGGACAATCCCGTCCCTCCTTTAGAATCACGACAAGCTGACTGACAGATCCCCCGATAAGAGTCACCGACAAACTGACAAATCTTGTGAAAAACCACAACAGACAGATAAACTGATAAACCTTGACAAGTTCTGACAAATAACCCATTTGCTTTTACTTCTTTATTTTGATGCCGCTCATATCTCTTTCATTGTTGTTAAAAAAATATATCGAATTTCCATTTTGTGTGCGAATGTTTGACGAATCTAAATGATCATGTTGATCTTAAAGACAATAAAGTATATTTTATTTTATTTATTTTTAAGTGCTTTACTAGAGATTACTTTACGTAACGATGAAGCTACCTTTACCTACGGATTGGTCTGTCAGACCAAAGAGATTACTTTTTCTTTTTACATTATTGCTGGTTACTTGGTCAATGGCAAGCCACTATTTAATGTTTCGTTAATGATTATATGTAAAGACTAAAATCTTCCTATATCTTCCTATATATACTTCCTATATACGATTCCACGCACCGTGCAGTTTTAACATAAATGCCTGTTATAACATAGCGTTTGACACATAAGTTTTATTGTAATAATGGTTATTTCATACCTTGATAAATAAATAAATATTCTTTTACAATCACACCAATTATTCCAATTCCAAGATAAGTATCATTAAGAACTTGTGTTATTTTATTTTTTATTTTATTTTATTATGTTATTTTGATATGGATACTTAAGAACGGATAAACATAGTTAAATACTTTTTGTAAATACATACTTAATATACATAGGAAACACCCAGATAGAACAAATATTCATGTTCATGAACACAAAGTTTTGTCCTGTATGGGAATCGAATCCACGACCTCTGGAATGAAATGCAGGTATAATGACTTCCACGCCATATCGGTCGTCGCTACTACTGATACTGATATTGTCGGTATTTAGCCAGCAGGACTATCGTTTTTATCTCCAGCGCTATTCTTGGGGAGTTGTGTGAGATCAAGTGTTTTACTAGGTTAATGCATTGTATAACATATATAAATTCACGTCTGTTTTCCTCAAGGGGTAGACAGAGGCATATTATACGCCCACACTTCGCCAGTTACATAGTTGGTCCCACGTAATAGATGGCGAGCCTATTTCTGCTTGTCGGGGACTGTTATGTTCGCTAGAGCCTCGTCCGTTGATCAGCAGGTGAACCACTTGCAGGTGAGGTTGGCTTGGGCTTCTTAGGTCTTGATAGGATCCCTATACACCCTTGCATTTAGCATTGCACAAACACACTTAAAAACAATCACCATACAAATAAGCACCTAGCACCTGAAACTGGTATCAACGACTTTATATTACTTTATTACCAATACATTATCATTTTCTAACATCATAACAGTAAATGAAATCATTTATCATAAAGAAATGAAATCTCGGCTAGAGCCAATGTTTTGCGCAAATTGGCTAGATTCATTATCATCATCTCAGCCATCTGACGTCCACTGCTTAAGCACATCCACATTGAGCGATCCTGAGTCGCCTGCATCCATCGGCTTCCCGCCGCCTTGACTAGATCATCGGTCCATCGCATGGGAGGCCGTCCTCTACTACGTTTGCCGGTTCGTCGCCATTGAAGAACCTAAACGCCCCATCGGTCGTCGGTTCTTCGAGCTATATGCCCCGCCTATTGCCATTGGCTAGATTACCTCCCACAATTTGTCATCGAAACATCTCTGTGAAAGAAAGAAGGAAAAAAAGAATTTATTCTGTGACAACATCATACTTAACTTCTGTGCTAGAAGCGAGCTTCGCTTTAACTATGTAAATCTTCTATAAATAGTTGTAACAAGATTTCTGCCCACAACAAGTGAGAGAATATTTTCCTGACATGTTAATAGTATTGTGTAATTACATTACAAACACGAAGGGCACTTCAAAAACAATTTTCCATAGAAATAATTTTTCCTTCAACATTTCAGATGGAAGAATATGTAAATGGGTCATTGTCAAAAGGAGGTTCAGTTTGCAAAAAATAATAAAAAGTAATATTTTTAAAGAAATCTACATTTATTTAATAAATGAGATCAATTGTAATAGTACAAAATTATTGTCTGAGATCAGAGTGAAGAATTAACATAGTTATTTCAAAAAAACATTTTTATAGGTCCACCAAAAAGACATGAGTGTCCACCAAATGTACTCAATGTATAATTAAGTAAGAAAACAAACAAAATAATTCAATTCTTTTTCGATGGAAATAATCGAATCTCTTCTTAAACACAAGTTTAAAAAAAACAACCTGGTGTCATCAAAAACAAAATAAAAATAAAATAAAACAACTTGTCCACCGAAAATATTATGTCTTTTTGGTGAAAAATATATCATCCTCCTCTGACGATAACCAAAAACGTTGAGAACGCGTCTGGTGTACTTTTGCTGGTGTTTCAGGTCTTGAAATAGGTCTGTCAGAGTAAACATCGGCAAACCGAATGCGTTTTCGACTTTTTAGTCCACGCAGGATCTTGGAAGAAGTTGATTTTTTAGGATCATTGCTTTCAATCTCAGCAACTGTTGAGCTAGAGCTTTTTTTCCCGTCGATTGAATGGCACAACTGTTGAACTATCCTATAGTTTTGTACTATCCTAAAGTCCAGTTTGCACTCATCAGTGGGCTATGTAGATTTGGTAAGGGGCTAGGACAACTCTGAAGTGGCGTAGAGCGCGAACTGGCGAGAGCAGGTATCTCAACGTGTAAGTTTTGTGGTTGTAAGTCAAGACTTATACAACATAGATCATAATGATAGCTGGTAATAGTCTCTTTTTTTCCTATGGTAGTACTCTCTATCTTTCTTCCACTTTTCAAAACCCAGGTCTTTCTTCAAATTTCTCTTGCTCTCCTCATACTTATCTTCTTTTGCTCGCGTCGTTTTTTTTCTTTTCATCTTCACTTAATTTGTTTCTAGTTCTAACCATTTTCTGTGGATAAAAGAGAAGGAGCCTAAGCAAAGCAAAAAGCACAAACAAAAAGCACAGACAAAAAAGATTTATTGATAAAGAAAAACACGTAATTCTCACGTTGAAGTCAACTACAAGCCAAGCATGTTAAAAATCATCTGGTTTCGTCCTGATAATTATATCCAAATGCGACCAAAATGTATCGCTTATATCTGTCTAATCAGCCAATTTAGAAACAGCTAAGTTGGCAAATTCAACCCAAATTGCAAAAAACAAACTAATATCTAGTAAATATTTTTATGTATCAAACCGCCATCCGAAGACAATATTTTTATTATGCAGTTATATATCTAGTTACTGTTAAATCCCACATGCAGAACCAGGTCACAAAAAGCAAAAGTATCCATTCGGTAGACATACGTCTTTTTGGTGGACGCAAAGCCCACCAAAAAGATGTCCACCGAGTGGATTTTTCTGACAATTTGTTTCATATCAAGCAGTATATTAAGGTTATGTCCAAGTTACAATTAAATGAAGATTAATTACTTACAATTCTAACATATAAAGTAAAGTAATGAATTAATAAGGTTTTACTTACCAAAATCCACAAGGAACCGAAAAGATACACTTAACTTTGAAACAACTAGCAATTATAAACAAGGAGCAATAATTTCGATCTTGTGCGACCGGCGACAAAATGGACGACTGCGCTCGATCAGCTGACTGATCAGCTTTTGGACGCGTATGAGAATAACTTTCCATTCACAACATTTTATTGTTTTCATACATATTTTGTAAAAAAAAATTACGTCCACCAAAAAGATGTTGCATTTAATAACATTATTACTATACGCAAAAAGTGACTTGTTTTTAAGGCATAATTTTTATTATTGAGTTATTGAAGTAATTAAAATGTCTTATTTAGGAAAACATACTCAAATGTTAAGTTTATTTGGAAGGTTTTTATAATGATCGAATTTATATTGAAGAGTGTGAGCGGTAACAGTCCACCGAGGCTGACTTTTCTATAATAATTGTGTTGTGGAAAGTTTATCTTCATTTAATCTGTAATTATAAATATACGTTAATACATAATGAATTATTATCTTTACTATAAAATAATAATAAGCTCTCAACTTTCTATTAAAAATTTTAGATTTCTGTCTGTAACAAAATTTTACGCGGTTATGACAATGACCCAAATGTGTTTATCTTCACCAGACATAAAAATCGTATTGTGAAATAACATTACTAACACGAAATAACTAGCACCTAAAAACAATTTTCCACAAAAATAATTTATCCTTCAACATCGCGCACTCGACGTGTTAAATACAACCCGCACAAAGCACAATAGAGCGAGATAACGAAAACCTTTTCATGCTGGGAGCTTTGAAAAATAGTTTACTTTTCATAATGTACAATAATAATATACTTTTGCTCAGATAGAAGTTGTTGCAGCGCGGAATGCTCAGTGTTAATTCATGTCATTTTAGAATTTGTAAGTTTTTTTTTAAAGAAAAATGTTAGTTTTATTGAAAATCATAATTAATATTGCTGTTTATTTGTATTCTATTGAGACTGATAAAAAAATCATCGATCGAAAAATAAAAAGAAAAACATGTAAAATAAAATTTACTACTAAAAATAAAGTGTTGAACTGCTTTTAGGATTCAGGTTTCTCTTTCTCTGTCTATCACTCTCTCGTCTTCTCTGTCTCTCTCTTTCTCTCTCTTCTGTGTAAAAGAAACTCCTATATAAAACAAATTAAAATTTTGTGTGTTACATAAAACATTTGTTGCTATCATACCCATGACCGCGATTGTACAGGTATGTCAATAAATATATCAAATCAAATCATTTCTTTGCTTTAAAAACATGGTAGTTACATACTAATGGTCTAGCTAAAATATAATACATATCGGATAGGAATACATTATCTTCCGTCAAAATTTCAAAAATATCTCAGCATTAATAAAATATAGACAAAATATCTATAAGACATGGCAACGTTTATTTAGTTCTGGTTCATGCCGATAAAGTTTTATCCAAAGCCATTCAGTTTATCCATACGACGGTTGCAATTTAAAAAAATATGAGTTTCCGATGACAAATCAGGCGAAAACGAGCGAGGGTGGTATATAAAGACGGAATTCATCACGAGTATCGGGGCTGATGGCCTTGCTGCTCGGTTCACGAATTACGGATTTCATTCGCCGGAACTTGTTCGAATAGAAAAGTTTACTATTTTTTTGGTAAAAACTTTCGTAACAGGTTCTCTTAGTGCTATTGATTATGGTTTCCAACTTTCTAAGAGAGACGACTTAAAATCCAACTATCATATATCTACTGTATTTTGAACTCTGTGAACATCTTGTAAGCTTTTCATCGTTTCCTATAATGTAGACTCTTGGAGCTTAGAGCAATTTTATAAGCGTTTTTTTTTGTTGCTACAGGGAAATGACAATAATGCAACTAACTAACAGGCTGACCACTAAGTCAGTTTTCGCACGTGAAGGAAGAGAAATTATCGTGTACGAGTTGCAGATTATATTAGCCAGTAGTTTACTAAAGTACTTCGGTTCTTCGGGGGAGAGGGGGGGGGTGTTCCTACGCAAAATAGACGCATGGGACGTCTGATTGCGGCCTGCACGACGAACTAGACTAAAAGTACTTCGGTAAAAACTAAAGAAATTACCTGTGAGTGATGTAACGTTTTCATTATATCTCTGTTATGTTAAAACCTAATTGTTTAGACTTGGTTAAACATTTTTCGTTTATAGTAAAATTTTGTAAAGCTATGCGAAGATATTATCAACAAATTTTGTAAGAAAGTGTGCTCTTGAAAAGTTTTTATTGATTTTTAGCTATTAGTTACTTACCTACCCAAACAAATTGGAACGGATCCAACTTAAAATATAAAGCTAAAGTATAATAAACATAGTATAAAACACATATATATGATAACAGCCATCGACGAGGGTTGGTATGACTTGCAGTTACCAAAATCACCACTCAAATAAGCCGACTTTGCTTGCCGACTCACCCCAAAGACCAGTAAAACATACAATAAATAAAAAAATTAATAAAATATAAATATACTTTATTGACTTTATTCTCTTATATTTTTGTAGATGAATGTCCAAGCCCAGCAGTGAAATGTTTTTGCAGCTGATCAATTAACTCTGCTTGTTTCAGATTATTGTCAAATAAAACCATCTTCTGGTGTAGCACCAGTTTCCGTAATCCCTTTTCTTACGTGCCGAGTGACATCTTCGTTGCGTGCTCGTCCGGAAACGAGCATCAGACCGAGCCCAATAAAACACACATCAAAGTTATCGCGATTTCTTTACACGCGGCCATCTGGCAAGATGAGGACGGGCTTCCATGCCAATAAAATATAGACGCAATGCGTTTCTCTCCTCATTTTAGTACCTAGCGAAAACATTAAATCGATCGGGGATAAAAAAGGACTATCATGTTATATTCTCTCGCAATGAAAAGGTGAGTATAGACTACAACATTTACTTGTAACAGAACAACGAGCCGCTCTATGATATGGTCTAGTGTATCATTATTTTACGAACTAAACGTCGAGCACGCTCGCCTCTTTGTTATAAACCAACGAGCATATTGGTGTAACATTTCGTCAAACGTATTGGTGTAACATTTCGTCGAGCCACGAGTGCGGGCGATGCGCGGTTGCGGGGTGACGCGGAGGGAGAGGAACGAAAGACGCACGCGGTCCGCATTTACCCGTAATATAACGCCGTGCATTCGCAGGAACGTTACATTACATGGAAATGCTTTGGAAACTGAGCTATTGCCTGTATTGTACAATTCGTAAGAACATTACATAACACAGAAATGCTCCAGAAAACCTGAAGATATTTTACCATGAAGATATTCTGCGATAGAAGATATTAAACAGATATTCTGCAACGAAATATAAATCCGCAGTCAAAAGTATTCTCCAATAAAAGATATTCTGAAATTGATGATATATTTAGGCAATACTGCATTACGGATTAGCCAAACAGATACAGCTGACACATCAAAGTTATCGCGTTCTTTATACGCGGCCATCTGGCAAGATAAGGATGGGCTTTCATGTTAAAAAATATAGACGCATTGCGTTATCTGTCCTCATTTTAATAGCTAGTGAAAAATTAATTCTATTGGGGGATAAAAATAGGAACATCTTCTTACAATGTTGTTTAAGATTTATTAGTATACCCAACCTGGAAACTGGATAAATATTTTGATGTTATTAATAGTATATTGTGGTGTACAGAGACACTACCAAGACCTAAGGAGCCCAAGCCAACCTCACCTGCAAGTGGTGGATGAGGCTCTGGCGAACATATTGGTGCCCGGTAAGCGGCAATAGGCTCGCCACATATTACGTGGGATCAACTATATAATTGGCGAAGTGGGGGCGTATAATATGCCTCTGCCTACCCCGTCGGGAAAATAGGCGTGAATATATGTATGTATGTACTACCTACTGACAAGTGCAATGCAGTGCTACTTATACATCGGGTTTGATAAAAGGGACAGATAACCGAAGGACCGAAATTATTATTAATCAAACAAACATAGAACTTCACATTTTTTTCTTCTCTTAGTCTTATCCCTGTTTCTGATAGAATATATTATATTATTTGTTCTATGGTAAAGGGTAATTATGATATATATGAGTACTAAATTACATCAGAACTCCAGCCTAAAACATAAATTATAGTAATCACCAGATAATAGACATGGGGAACCCCCGGCGTCTAAGTGTTGTTATTAATTTTAAGACTTGAAGCGGATGCAGAAGGCTATAAGCTCTGCATTCAGTCCACAGGAAATATTTAATCAGTATCTCTTGTAATTTTCTCAAATAAATTAAGATATTATATTTTAGAAAAGTAAAACACTGCGCGCTTTTTGGACCCGTCACTAACAACTATTACCACATGCACACATACACATACACTACAATTATAATACCTTTAGGAGATGTCAGCACATTTAATTTAATTCTTTGTTTTGTCGACATCTGGAGTTCTACATAGAATATTATAATACTCTAGCTAACAATTATGTATTTTAAGGAGGGTGGAGGCCTGGAGTTCTGAGATACAGGCAGACTTACTGCCTACTTCAGACTCCAGTCTCCACAATCATAGGTAAGGTTTGTGAATTGTTTTTATTAGTACCAATTAAGCATGTCATTTCTGTAATTGTGGTAAGAAAAATTTACCATTATTCTATTACCTATCATTTATTGTTTGAGAAACTGCCCCAAGAAAATGTTTTAAATCGATTACATTATATAACTTTTTCAGGGTTCCTTAAGTGAAATTGCTTGATAGTATGGTCCATATGACTCGCAAAGAATGTAGCTATCTATTTGTGTAAGAATTTATTCAATCGGTGTAGTACTTTCGGAGCCTATTCAATGCAAACAAATAAACTATCAAACCTATCCTGTTTATGACATTAGAATAAATAAATATTATCTTACAATTGCACCAAGATTATTAGCACTAAGAACTTATGTTAAGGATAAACATACATAAATACCTTTTTTTTTTTGTAAATACATACTCCATATTCTTAGGACAACACACAGACCAAAACCAAATATTTATGTTCATACACGCAAAGATTTGTTCTCTGTGGGAATCGAACCCACGACCTCTGGAAGTGCAGGTATACTGACCTGCACGCCATATCGGTCGTCACGTAAGATTGATCTGTCTTCAATTTTTTCGACTATCGCGAACCTAAGGTACTGCAAGACCCACTGTGCTCTGTAGCTGTTGACCTCTTTAATAACGACAACACATGAACAGGCACCAAGCGACTTTGGCCCTTATCTACATGTGTTCCAAAGCCCAGAAATGCAGGCAGCATTTCGGTTGAGCCGTCAAATGCAGGCATTCCACAACAGTGGGTAATTTGCAAGCCCTCTTAATTTCGACTGTCTCTTTTGTGTTTGCTGCTTGAAATTTATTTTATATGGAACACTACTACAATGTTTTACTTTTAACGTGAATTATGCATTAAAATTTATTTTGTGGAAGATTTCTGTTAGTGGTAGTGGGTGGAGCAGTAATGGAGCTTACATGTTTTTGGAGCTAGAATGTAAATTGTATAATATGAAGATTTATTTACTTTAACTTTGGCGAACAATGAAAATTCGCAAAAGGCTAACTTACTGCTGAAACTACTTTAACCATAGGCTGGGGTTGGCAGAAAAGTTATTATTATTATTATATTTAATCTAATAACTGCACAACACACCTTTAGCAGTCCTATCATTCTCCTAAATCATTACTGTGTAAGACGGAATTGCTGCATAAATGATATCAGTCATAAGACAAAAATATTTGTGGTTTGCAGCACATTTCATCAATATATTGTTATTTTTGTTAAAATTATTTTATCCTGTAGCTTGAGTATGTCATGCTCACTTAAATGTCTTTGCGGTGGTGGCGTCATGCGTCGGGTCGTTACGTTCCCTAAAATATGGTTGAGCGAAACGATGGCTGGTTCATGCGTCATACTCGTGAACGGGTGCCACCAGTGGGGACTGGTCTGCCCATGTCTACTATGTTTATTCGTAATCATGCTCGTATAGCTTAAAAAAAGTTATTTTCTTCTTTTATTTTAAATCTTGTGACTGCAGACACAGGTTTTTGTAGACTTGTCAAATTATATTACTACTAAGTTCATTTTCTTACTGGCGGTAGAAAAAACTAACCTTGACTATTTTCTTGCCCGTTCTTTTACGATCAAGCTCCCGCCCGCAATGAATGGGCGCGTTAGTTTTTAAGTTTTGACCTTCATAAGAGCTCTTTTGAGCCAAAGCTGAATAAATGATTTTGATTTTTTTGAATTTTGAAGTTTGAGATGAGAAAACATAAACTTACAAACAATATTTATTAACAGTAATCACCACCAATACACAAACATAAAAATTATTATGTAATGGAGTTGCAATTAGATTTCAGAAAGTATTTTTTGAACAAAACCCTTAACAAATTGAGCGAATTTTAAAATACTGAAGTGACCTTCAGAACGTGATCTTAATGATTTAGTATACTGTATGATCGAACTAATGTGAAAGTTTTAATAATAATAATAATCTTTATTAGCAGAAAAATAAATGTGCCAAGGATATACGTAAACTATGGCTTCTGCACTAGGCTCGCAGGCCTGTGTTGCAGCAGTCAAAAAGAGAATAACAATTTAAGTTACATAATCAAGTTATAAGGGTTACGGTTCGACTGAGACTATGAAGTAGTCGAACAATAAACTGATAAATAATAAAAAGAAAATACTTAAATAACAGAATATAATGTGTTGTGTGTCTGTGCGAGTGTGTTTGTGTGTATGTAGGCGTGTGTGCGTGGATCGATGTCAATTTGTGTTAAATTATTATTATTATTTGTTTTGTAATAAACTTTAGACTTTCATGGTCAAAAGCCGGAAAAAATTTAGATTTTCTTTTACTATTTTATATGTTTTCTATTTAGTTAATTAATTATAGTTTTTATTTGTGGATGTTTAAATTTAATTTTATTTACTGGAATATTTTTGAGTATTATAACAACTATTGATTATTAAAATTCTACAGATATAATTTCCTGGCCGTACTAAACACTACAAAGAAGCGTTTTAAAGTAAGCAAAAATTGGTTGCCTGTAAAGTCGGTATACGGGCGAAAGTTTTACGTGACAACGACTTTCAGTGGTAAAATAATTTTAATGTGAATATTCATTCGTATAGTAGGACGAAGGATGGAATAATAGTAACAATTTAAAACATTTATTTATACAAAGAAATATATTTATGTCTGTCTCTCTCGCTCTTAGGCGGGCTAACCATGCCCGAGTGGAAGGGACGCGTGCCTCTCACTCGCTCTCATTGTGACCGCATAACGTGAGCGGAGCGTAACGCAGTTTCTTAAAGTGTAACCCGGCAAACCAATTTATAAGACGTTGTCAGGTCAAAAATTATTAATAGGCACTTAACAAGACAACGGGTAATCATATTTAATATTTTCTCGTACATAAGTAAAGTAAACACTACATAGTATAAAATACAGTCGCTTTCCGCTGTGTCCCTATTGAAGCTTGATGTTCACGTGTTTCCTATTTCCTATGATTCCGGGTCTTTTAAGCGGGGCGTGAAACGGCATTTTAGCAGGCCGTCATGAGTGGATGCGCTTTGTACCGTGCTTATTTCACGGTATGAAACGCTTTCATTTTTATTTGGACTGCATCGACTTCTTACCATCAGGCAGGATCATTAAAAAATCGTGAAAAGACGTGTCACATTAACAAAAAGATCTTTAAAACTACGCAACTTATTTTGATACGGTTTTTTTTAATTGATAGAGTTATTCAAGAGGCAGGTTTATACGTAGGTAACGGTGGCCGAGTCTGTACTAAGTACTTTAGAAATTAATTAATTAATTTCAAACCTCACAAAGACGTCGAGGTGAACTAGAGCGGGTAATATCGCGGAACATTCGTAGGTATACATTTGTTATAAATTCGTTTTTATTTACAAAGCTATCACCCATCATCTCAGCTCATTTACGTCCCACTACTGAGCACTCTTCTCCTCTCACATATCAAGGTGTGAGGGTAAAAGAAATAAAAATATTCATAGAAAAATAAATAAATTAATTAATATTTTCTGACAATTACACCAATTATTTATTTTCAAAATAAATATAATTAAGAACTTGTGTTACGGATATCTACTTAATAACTGATAAACATACATAAATACTTGTTTTTTGTAAATATATACTTAAAATACATTGTAAAACACCCAGACCAGATATATCGCAGCTTTCCTATAGGGGCACATCTCAAAACAATTTTTAATTTAGTTATGATCGATTTTGTGAAAATATAGGGGCTCAATAATCCTTAAACGCGTTTTCCCAAAAATAATTTTTTTTCGAATTGGGCCCCTATAGTATGAAAGGTACGATATATTAATATCATTTATGCCTATAAATATTTATTATAGAGGGCATCGGACAAACGGCTGTCCTTAGGAGCTGACTGCTCATGAAGTATCAAATAAAAAATAATAAAGATAAGCAAATGTAATAATTGAAGAACACTTTCATATAGATAAACGGATCTCAAAGCAATAATAAATATTATTATTTAACATCCCAGCTCCTGGAGAAAAAACCCGGTGGGAGAAAAATCCTGATGGGAGAAAAAACCTGATGGGAGAAAAAACCTGGTAGGAGAAAAAATCAACCTTGACGATTTTCTTGCCCGTTCTTTTACGATCAAGCTCCCGCCCGCAGAGAATGGGCGCGCTAATTTAAGTTTGACCTTCATAAGAGCTCTATTGAGCCAAACTTGAATAAATGATTTTGAATTTTCGCAAAAGGATTAGCGGAGGCAGGTGTGTGGCGTTCTGCTGTAAAAAAATGTCAACAAATTTATTTAATTGTTAGTGTTCCGTATCCAAATAGTAAACAACCGGATCCTAAGACTCCGCTGTTCCGTCTGTCAATAGGCTGTATCTCATAAACCGTGATGTTGAAACTTTTACAAATAATATATTTCTGATAATAAGTAAATAAAAAATTTCTAACAACTACACAAATTATTTAGTTCCAAGATACATAAGTAGGTATCATTAAGAACTTGTGTCATGGATACTAAATAACGGATAAACATACTTAAATATTTTATATTTTTGTAAATACATACTTAATATACATAGAAAACACCCAGACCAGAACAAATATTCACATTCATGCACACAAAGATTTGTCCTGTGAGGGAATCGAACCCACGACCTCATGGGCGGAGTGTAAATATACTGACTTCCACGCCATATCGGTCGTCATAACCGCTGATGCCGCTATAACTTCCAATACTTATATGTAATAAAATAATTATTTCAGGGGTCTTCCATACAACAAACCTGATTTTTTTGCTCGTTTTGGCTCGATATTGATAACGGCAACAGGTATACGCTTGAAATATTCACAGATTATTTAGTTATACGCCCTCTTTAGTTACGATAACTTTTTATGGATACCATTTTGAATTAAGCATTAGATTTAACAACAAATAAAATTCAGTACGATTCGATTGTTATACAAACTTTTCGTTGCTGAGTAACACTTGCAAACGTTGCCTAACAAATATAACTACGATGTGGATGAACCGTAACAATAGGACAAAAAAAAATTATCTAGCATGTTATCTAGCCCCGGGCAAGCTACATTGACGTACTTATTTGCTGCCAACCAATTCAGCCTTCTGAAAAAAAAACCCTCCGCAATCACGAAAAATACCCCTAATATAAATAGAGCTTTTACTTAAATATCTACCTTGTTTTGTGCAAATACAAGATGATTTGGTTTGTCCACGACAAAAAAAGAACTAATAACAGACATACCGCGACCTAGCATAATATTTGTGATAAAACAAAATGCACGCAACAATGTGCAAAACAATAATGAAAGCCAGTTAAAGTCATACGCTGAGAGCCACTGTGGTTCCGAGCATAATGCTCGTTGGTGAGAGTAATGCAGCGAATGTGCGCAGAGCATTGAGTTTGTGCTCAGCGGCGCGCATGGCGGGGGCTTGCTTATCTAGCATCCACGCGTGGCTGATGGCTTGCTCATGTGTGGCACGCACATTATGCACATTATGTCGTGTTCTGTAGGTTAATTTTAAGCAACTATTTTATCTGCCTTAGGGCTGATAATTAAAATCCAAACTAATATTAAAAATGCGAAAGTAACTCTGTCTGTCTGTCTTTTCTTCACGCCTAAAATACTGAACCGATTTGTGTGAAATTTGGTACAGACATAGTTTGGAACTCGAGAAAGAACATAGGATAGTTTTTATCCCAAAAATCCCTCGAGATCGGGAACTATGTTAGTAAAACCAAAAATCTGCCAGAAGTCACTATTCCTCGCGAACGAAGTCACGGGCAAAAGTTAGTGTATATATAAAATAAACCACTATACTTTCACAAGGTTATTTTACTGTCATTAGGGCGGTTCCCAACTGATGATGCGATATGGACATTTGCTTACAAATGCTGCACTATTCATACTAAACCGATTCTCGACAAAAATGGCCGCTGTACCGCCGTGCCTCAACAATGTCCGGGCACATTTGTATTGCTCTACAGAGGCACATCCAGTTCACATGTGCTGGAATTTTGTGTAATCATCTAAGTGAGAAAAGAGTCAAACGATAGGTAAAGTTTTTTTTAAATATTAGTTGGAAAGTTACAGTTATTGTTAAAAATATATATAAATAGTATATCAATAGATTAATTTTATTGAAAGAACCCAACTAGAATAGGCAGCTTTAAACTTCAATTTTAGCTTACCATTACGAGAAAAATAAATAATACCCAATAATCATTAATATAATAACAATAAAGTTTTATGGTACCTGAATAAAAACCAGGGTCTCTACCAACAAGATTTACTTCCTAGTAGCCATTAGTAAAATAAAAGAAATTATATTTATTTGCAAATACTGGTGGTACAGGGGTGTTCACCACATACATAAAATTAGCGCTATTCCATATTTAGCCTCATGGCATGCAAATATACAATACACAATGGTATTGCTTTATCATAACTGGTTATTCATTACATTTTATTATACTGATATTTAAAATTAGAACGTTTTATTATATTTATTATTCATAAAATCTGCTAACCATAAATTACACATTTTTATCATTGAAAAAAATTCTTGATATTGTAATAGGCCTTTTTGAGTAATAATACTTTTAGTAAAAAAAACAAATAATGACAGCAGCTTGCGTCCGCAATTACATTAATTCAAATGAATATGTTTCCTCGTAAGAATATTTTCTCCTCATAAAAAGTATTATTTATGTCAGTTAAGGTTGTAAGCTTACGGGGTAACACACGTCGACACAATTTGTCAAAGGTTTTTTACTTATTCCGTTTTGACATCAAAATATCTCTACTGACTTCAAAAATAAATTATACACCCAAGTCAAAACCAATATAGCGGAAACTACTACAAAGACTATATGGCTGATAAAAATGCTTGGGATTAAACTGCCGTTTCATACAGGCTATTGTTAATGTTATATTATTATTGTTATATTATATTGCATTGTATAGCTTCACAGACAAATGAAGATAGTAATTCAAGTACCAAATATTACACCAATAAATTTAAAAGAGCATAGCCTGTGAGTTTCTTGCTAGTTCTTTTTACAGAGCGGTGGCTCGGAACTGGCACTTAAAATCACTTACACTTAAATATTTTTTTTATTTAATTGTTTAGTTGCAAGTGAATCTAAGCTTCGTGATTTCAGTATAATTATATTTTGATTGTTTTTTTTATATTTGTTATAAATTTTGATGTTATCAAGTACTATGTAATAGTTTATGAAATAAAAAGTTTTGAAGTTTGAAGTAATCTAATTTTTTTGCAAGATAATTTCAACATAAAAAAACTAGGTCGCTTGACCCTTCAGTCCGCCCCTGTGCTCTGCATACACTTTTTTATCAGTCTGTATCGTAATATTTATGCGCACGTCCGTTCGTTCGACGATTTTATAAATATTCACGGCCAATCCCGCGTTATCTTTGCTTCACGAACGTGCAATTACTTCATTTATACCCTTTTACATTTTAAATTGTAAGCCTTATTTTATAATGACCTACCGATATGGCGTGGTTATGGTATGGCGATATAATATGGTGGCAATATTGTATGGCCCATCAGTATATTTATACTTTGCTAATAAGTGTTCGATTTCCACACAAGATAAATATTTTTTTTAGATTGTACTTAGTGTTTTGTGCGCTTTTAAATCCTATTTATCATCATTCCAAGCTTAAGAATTCCACTGCCTATGTGTTTGTTTGTGGGGTGTTTTCCTATGTATATTAAGTATGTCCTTACAAAAAAAAAAGTATGTAAGTATGTTTATCCGTTGTTTAGAATCCATAACACAAGTTCTTAATGATACTTGGTGTAATTGTCAGAAAATATTTATATTTATTATTTAAATATTTTATTTATTTATTTACTGCCTGAATTATAAGCCTCTCCAATTGTTTATCACGTCATTGACTCATCAGCGTGCTTCCACTGGCATCCTGTCTTCTTGATTATGTTATCGGTTCATCAGTCGCAGGCCGTGTAAAGTTTTTAATTTTCCATCCTTAAAAAAGGTTCGGACGGGGGTGCCTAAAAATGTTTACCCCGTACACGAACAGCGGTTCAGTGAACGATATGACCTTTCATATTTGAGGCTTCACCTCAACAGTACCGCACATGACTGCCAGGACAACCAAATAAATAGTCGCTAATGCTTCTGCCGCGTTATCTGGACGGCCCAGCCCGATTAGTGCTACAGTTAGCATAATTACACGGCTTATACCAGATGGAGGCACTTAGCTTTGTGTACTGCCCACTAACACGTTTCAACTGTGGACGTTTGAGCTAAGTGCACGAGGCCATCGGCCGTTTGTGGTTATTGGTATTAGGATTTTATCTTAATACTGCTTTATAGGCATCTTAGGTGTACGCAAGTATGAAGGGTAAGGGAAACAGAACCTGTTCTTGTTATCCACTCAATCTATTACCGGTAGGTGGCACGTAGTGTGAATGATCTTCCTTATGTGCTATATAATAGTATTTTAGAATATAATGGAGGTTTTATACACCACCTACAAACACTTGTGTTAGTGCACAAGGCCCTCAGTCATATGAGGTTATCAGAGATATAATAAATAAATAAATATTCTCTTAAAATCACACCAATTATTTAGTTCCAAGATAAGTATCATGAAGAACTTGTGTTTTGGATACGAAAGAACGGATAAACATAATTAAATACTTTTTTTTGTAAATACATACTTTATATACATAAAAAACACCCAGACCAGAACAAATATTCATATTCATGCTCACAAAGATTTGTCCTGTGTGGGAATCGATTCCACGACCTCTGGAGTGAAGTGCAGGTATACTGGCCTCCACGCCACATCGGTCGTCAAAATATAATCAAAGATATAATCTCAATACGTTGGTATTGAGATTATATCTGGATAGTTCTTTGTAGGGCTCGTACGACTGCGTTGTAAACGGCTTAGTTTGGTGTAATTTATGATTTATCTCAAAATGGTGCCTAATAGGCCATCTATTAATACAAGGGGCCTACCTACTGTAATTCAACGAAAACGAAACTTCGTTATACCTATCTCTTTCACTCTCTAGGTATATCATTATCGAGTAAAAGGGATAGGTATAACGAAGTTTCGTTTTCGTTGAATTACAGTAGGCCCTCAGGTTAAGGTGGTGAAGGAAAGCAGATCAAACTTTACCTTAAAGCCTTTTCTTAATCCACTCTAGCCCCTATTTTTCGTAAGTTGGTGCGTAATACCTTTGTTGCTCTAGCTTAGAGTATATTTTATAAAAGAATACAGCAGTATTAAGATTTTTTTAAATTAAGAGGAAAATGGAGAACATTCCAAGGTTAAGGGATTTTACGTAGTTGTTAAAATGTTACATTTTAAACGCAGCATTAGAAGCGCGTCGATTCTCAACATTTTCTATAATTTTGTCTTGTGTGTGTGTTTTTTGTTCCCTTACAAAATGGCTTCGTGCGTTTTATAGATTTAGCCAGTGACAAGTAAAAGATATTTTGATTATACCTACATAATTTATAGTAAATAAGAATGAGTGGCGATTAAGATGATAAATGAGATACCTTCCCCCTAAGCCTTTTGAGTCCTCAGTAAAGATGTGGGACTATACTGAGATCTCACATGGACTTCTTAAGAGAATTGGAAAATTTATGTTGCACTGTTTTGTTTCATTTACCAACACTCATGACCGTTCACAAACAATTAACGGTAATAATCCAGCGTTATACCACATTAATGTTCAAAATATCACAAATTTTAGAAAATAAAACGAAACTGCAGACTTCACTTTCCCGCTAAGAAGTCATATACATTTTATTTATTTGTTTTTTCTTACAAGGCCTAAAATTTGGGACTGGAAACGCTACAGATGGCTAAGAAATTTCATTCTCTCATTCCTTTTTAATAAAACCACAACCATCGTTGTAAACATGTTAAAGTATATATTTTAAGTACTTTTTTTTATCCTGTGGCTGTATTTTGATAACATACCTCTGCCTGCCCCTTCCTGAAATACGCATGATTATATATATGTATGTATTAAGAGGTGTAGTGAGGTTGATATAACAAATTATTTAATTAAGTCACCTACAGGGTAGACCCTCGCATTAAGCCGCAAGTTATCAAATTATCAACACCAAACGTTATTGGGTACGGAACTATTATCTATAACCGTGCTAGGGCTGCCCTATAACAGTTAACTACTAATAAAGCAATATAATTTATTGCGCTTGCATAAGAATCCTATACCTTAAGAGACCTAGCCAACTTCACCTGCAAGTGGTGGACCTGCCGATCAACGAACGAGGCTCTGGCGAAAATGACAGTCCCCGGTAAGCGGCAATAGGCTCGCCTACCCCTTCGGGGAAACTGGCGTGATACAAATACAAATCATTTATTGCATGTCACATGAAAGTAGGTTGTAACAACAAATATGGATAGATACAATGTGACGCCCTGTAAGGGCATAGCAACATAACAAAGGACCTACTAAGTGCCTGCGTCCTAGATGACTTACAAAAATTTGAGACATTAAAGAATAACAATATACTTATTACTATTACTGATATTATGTATTCATGTACGTAGGTAACTATGAAGTTTTGGACACATCGTACACACTTTTTCTTACTTATTTACACCTACTACAGACCATTTCAATAGATGAGTAAAGGATATGAGTAAAACTTTGAACATTTCGTTGGGATAGTTATAAATAGTCACAAACAAATGAATTATCCAAACGCATATAGATCATCATAGACGAGGGATTGTAAAGTGAGTAGACGATTTTAAACCATTAGATTGGTTACCCTGACCTATTGGTCTCGGTCATACGCGGGCGTGAAACGGCATACATGCAGTATTGTCCCTCTTGAATAGCAAGGTGGCATTTCAGGCTGTATATCATTTTCATAAATAACATATGTTCTCACGTTCATATAAGCCATGTGGGAAAGTCAGAAACCTTGTAACAACTATTTGGAAAGGATATTAATAGCAAAATTCTAATTATAAGTGAAATGCACACATACATCTCCAAATGAAACGAGTGAAAGGTGTGAGAGGTGGCTAGCCATTCTACCTTATTATAATATTTATAAATAATATATATTTTCTGACATTACACCAAATATTTAGTTCCAAGATAAGTATCATTAAGAACTTGTGTTATGGATACTAAACAACGGATAAACATACTTAAATACCTTTCTTTTATTTTGTAAATACATACTTAATATACATAGAAAAACACCCAGACAAGAACAAGTAATCATGTTCATGCACACAAAGATTTGTCCTGTGTGGGAATCGAACCCACGACCCCTGGTGTGAAGTGTAGGTATACTAACCTCCACGCCATATCGGTCGTCAAAATTATTGACCATGTCACGTCCTATTTTCTTAGAAGCTTTCTATCACTCCCTTGGTGACCCTTGGAGTGGAAGAATTGTTCGTGGGAGCCACCACCACACCCCACAAAATAAACAATAATAAGATTCAATAGGTTATAATTCATGTATTCTTGTCATATATGCAAAGAAAACCCAAAATCAAATGAATTTATTTATTTTATTTATTTATTTATTTATTATTTAATTTTGGGAAACATACAATGTATTATTATTACTTATCTATGCTTATCTTAGAATACAATACATATATCAATAAAGTTTCCACCATTACATAACACACACAAGTAACAGACACAAATCGTTTAAAAAAAAAAAAGAAGATGTTTACTAAATAACCCCCTTAACTATTTACCAATATTAATTACTAACTCGTGAATACAATTTTTCCACTGATAAAGAGAAAGATTGAACATATCAATTTAAAATACAGCTTATTATATGCCTCTGCCTACCCCTTCGGGGAAACAGGCGAAAATATATATATGTAGATATGTATGCAATTTTTTTAATTTTTATTTATTTATGAAACATAATAACATTTTCACAAGGTTTTGAAACACACAATAAATCACAAAGATTTGTCTGGTGTGTTCGATATGAAGTTCATAGTATTTTAAATTAAGTATACATACTTATAAACTAGTGACAAAAAATTTATCTAAATTCTACATTATATAAAACAACGAAAGCACATTCGGAGCAATCACCCAGACAGTCGCATATCACAAATCAAATAAAATAAAATTAGGCTGGGTACAAACATAAACTGCTATCTGTCAATGGTGTCTAATAGCGACCACTACCACCACTTTCAAGAGCTACACGATTAAGAAAAAAGACTAGCTTGTAATGTAAAGTTAGTATTTGAGTTGTAAATCAACAGATGCCAGCCCTGTCCCGAGTAACGATCGCAAATAGAGCAGTGGAGGCGCGTCGTTTAATTTTAATCACGGTCGCGTATTGTCCTATTGTCGCGGAACATCCCCGTTAGCTTTATCGGGACCAATGTTCTACTGCGCTCTAATGTTCCGCTTGCACACACTGCTAGCGACGGATTATAAAGAGTTTACGAGGCGATATTTTTATTTTATATTTAGATTAGGGGTAACAATTTTCTAGACATTGATCTATTCTTAATATCTGGAAATAAATTTAGCGACAGAGTGCAGCTTAAAGGTATGGATAGAATGTGTAGTTGATAAATGTAAATGTCATTCGACTATTTTGTAAATTTATTTCATCTATTTCACCTGTATTGTAATTTTTTATGTATTTTTGGTTTAGTACTGTTATTTTTCTTTTTCAATGTACAGTTAAAATAATTATTTGTAAATAACGCTATTGGTTACATTATAAGTTACTGTAAGTGTGTGATTTATATGTAAGCTTCATAGTGTAGTTGTTCCATATAAATAAAATAAAACTAAAATATAACCTACGTAGGTTCTCTTAATGGCCTAACATAATATAATATGACCTACGAAGGGAAGCAGTGGAAACCTACGAGACGCAATACCAAAGCCGCTTCTAACTTACCTACGCTATTCACGCGACAATGTGGGAATAGGAAATGTACTATCTTACGCTTTGCTTCGCGCCATGTTCATAGTTAAAGCTTAAACATTCTTTCAAAATCGCCACTTTCAAAAAGTCAGAACCTGTGAGACGAAAGAGCAAGAAAGATATTGAGTACTGAGCGCTAAAAAAATTAATCGAAAAAATGTTTTAAAAATTATAAAGTTTAAATTCAGATATCTTTACATAGTTTTTCCTTATCAAAATTTCTACCATCGCTAAAGTGTAGCTTGCACTGCTCCACCTCCATAATTGATAATTTATTGTCGCCTTGAGGTAATAGCAATCGGCTTCTGCTTAGTTACGATCAGCGTAACGATTATTTGTATCAACATTTTGATATTGCCATTCAAAAATGGATAAACATTAAGAGACTTTAATGGACGTGAAAATAGTTGTAACAACAAAAATTTGAATATCAGTAAAACATGGCTTGGACGACACCACCTTTCCACAATTCACCTTTATCATTCTATTCACAAATTTATTCGCTTCGCTATGGATGCCGGGTAAAAATAGCTAAGGATTCATTTTCACCATCATCATCAGCCCACACTTGTCCACTGCTGGACATAGGCCTTTTCAATGGCACGCTACAGAACTCGATCTTCAGCTCTTCGTCTCCCACCGCTGCCAGCTTTTTTGCGTATGTCGTCGCTCCAACTAGCCGATGGGGCGTCCTACACTGCGCTTACCGAGACGTGGTCTCCACTGAAGGATAATGGATAGTGAATAATAAAAACAGTAACGCGTAGCATACTCATCATCACTGAGGTCTTCGCTGCTGAGGCACAGGTCTCGAGCTAGCTTCTCGAGTTACTTGTTAGTTATTTTTCACTGACAAGTTTAATAGATTTTAAACGACGTAAAAAAGTTGTTGACAACAAAATTTATAGCATTAAAGCGTCGCTTGCACTGCTTTACCATCCTATTTGTCAATTTTACGAAACCGAGTTTTCAAATATCAAAAAAACCGTGGGCTTTTAATCGGCATAAATATATTTTGCAGCATCGCATGCACTGCTCCACCATCCTGTGTGACCATTTAGCGTTGCCGTGTAGAAATAGCGAGCGTCCGTGTTGCTGTAATCGGCGTAATGCGGACTATTCGGACTTCAGCTGCGAAAGGCCAGCGACGCTGTTTGTTGTGTGCTGCTATTTTGGAGGACTGTTATTGTTTAATCTGTTGCCTTGATAACATTACTTCTGAAAGTATGTTTTCGTACGTTTATCCACTTTTTTGTTTTAACCTTCGAATTTTGATTATAGCTACTTAATAGTTTTCTTTTGTTGAAGCTAAAAGAAAAAGAGGGAAATATTTTTATGTTTAAGGTATTTTTCTTTTCAAGGTATTTTGGTAATTTCAGTCCGAACAGGGGGAACGCAAACTTATACGGTTACATGTTCATTTCTTAAATACCTACTAAAGCTTCTATTTCTATCGAATTAATTTAATAAGTGAGTACTCAATTGAATAAAGCCTTTTTCAAACTTATTAAATCCTAAGTTTTGTTTTTGTATTGGGGAACAACTAAGTATTTTTTGTACGGGGGGCAACCATGTATATTTGGCACAGGGGGACAACCAACTTGTCAAATTGTTTGCATTCTTCTTTACTCAAGATCTTGCCTGCAAAGAATTGGCAAGATTTAATATAAAATATTCAATTAGACTTTTATTTCATCTCATTTTCGAAATTTGCACTTGATTGAGGTATAATCCTAATCCTAACTTCCTAACTAATATTATAAATGCGAAAGTAACTCTGTCTGTCTGTCTGTCTGTCTGTCTGTCTGTCTGTCTGTTACTCTTTCACGCCAAAACTACTGAACAGATTTAAATGAAATTTGGTATTAAGATGGTCTAGACCCTGAGAAAAAACATAGGCTACTTTTTATTGCGAAAAGGGGGTTGTAAGGGGTTAAAAAGGGGGATGAAAAGTTGTATGGGATTTCTTAATTTTAAAATATAAAACCATGAAAGTTCATATTTACGCACTTGATAAGAAATAATTAAACATTTGTTCTAGCGTTTTTGAAATTTCAGCCTGTGAGGGGATGAAATAGGGGTTGAAAGTTTGTGTGAAGTTCGTCATTTTTTAAAAATAAAAAAATTACATTTTGTATTTAGGCACTAAATTATAAACAAAAATCGTTTGTTTTAGCATTTTAAAATTTTTACCAGTGTAGGGGTGTAATAGGGGTTGAAAGTTTTTATGGGTGTTAGTCATTCGTGCGCACGAATCTAACTATACCTAGACGTCGTTGTCGGACGCATACGATTAGAGAAATTTGCGCTACAGAGAATTACATTTTTCGATCCAGTAAAGTTATTTTATTGTTTCGTATATTTTTAGCAAGTATTTTTTATTAGTTAGGTCCTGTAAATTAATTTTGTGCATATACTTAATATTTCGGAATCGTTTAGTTCATAGTAAGGTAAGATAGTTTCCGTTAATTTTTAAAAATCTGATTCTAGGTACTTTCTGCCTCTCAATGGAATACATAGGTACTTTATACCTACTGTTAACAATTTTTTTTTAAATATATTTGTAGTAGGTATACTAATGATTCTTATTAATTAATTAAAAATGCTACCCAAAAATACTATACCACGCGGACGAAGTCGCGGGTAACAGCTAGTGTACAATAAAATAAAGCTTCTCTCATTCAGCCAACAACGGTGGCATGCAAACTATTATTAAATTACACATCAATTTTTGTTTTGGCTTGCTCGTCTTTTGCTTAGATGTACCTAACGTGTTTGTCATAATTATTATGTTGTAGGTTATATTTTAATTTTTTTGTTATATTTTTTAATGTTAGTTTTTTTTATTTTTTTTATTACTTTTTCTTCTACGCCACTCTACCTCAAAAGGGCGGTGCAGGAACACCAGCGCTGCTGTATTATTAGATGCAGCAGCATTATGCTGATGTATCGCCCTTTTGACAGGTAACATTACCATTAGTTGTTGTTATTATTATTGATATATTTTTTTAAATATTTTTGTTTATTTTTGTGTAACGTTTTTTTGTAACTGTTTAAACTAATTGTTATGTAATGTTATTTTGTGAATAAAAAATATTATTATTCTTATTATTCTTATAAATCGTTAAAATGTCAAAATTGGGATTTAGCACCTAGACATAATTTAATTTTAAAGGTCAAAATTGCGAATTAGTAACTAAACATTATTGATGTCAAAATACAAACCGTCTAGCGTAAATGTCTCACGCCCCCAACACTGCAGTTGGAGTAAAGTAAGAAAAATATGGACTAACGTAGCGGAGGGGCACGTTTTGCTTCTATTAATCTTCGTATAAGTTATCAGGATGGTCTGGCGCATGTGCGAGTGAAAAATATCAAATTGTTATTAAGTTTTCTCAAGTCACATTAATACACATCGTTTTTCTCTATTAATCATACTTTGCGCTCTTTTGACAACATAATAACCTAATCTATACATCTACACAGGCTTCCATAGGCTGCGGAGTAGACTTTTCATCAGGAGGGTCACAAGCTTAAGTAAAACCTTGGCCACTTTGCGGAAAAAAAAGAAAAAACTAAAAAATAAATTTATATAAAATGTATATAACTTCTTGGCGGGGAAAATGATGCGTCATGTCTGCAGTTTTGTTTTATTTTATAAAACTTATGGTATTTCGAACATTAATGAGTAATAACGGTGGATTATTAACCGTTAAGTGTTTGTGAGCGTACATGAGTGTTGGTAAATGAAACAAAACAGTGCAATATCACTTTACAAATTCTCTCAAGAAGTCCATGTGAGATCTCAGTATAGTCCCCCATCTTTACTGAGGACTCAACGGGTTTAGGGGAAGGGCATCTCATTTATTATTTATCATCTTTATCACCACTCATTCTCCTTTACTATAATTTATATATCTTTTACTTGACACTGGCTAAATGTGCAAACCGCACGAAGCCATTATGTAAAAAAAAATGTATATAAAAATTATTTTAATTCTTCTTTTCTCTCTGTGAGCCGATTTTGTAGGGAGTTTCACGGGTATAATTGCTTTGTTAACTGATGCTATTAGTGGTAAAATAGTCGGCATTCAGATTTAAGTATTCAGGTGGTCGGAAACGACCAACGAAGTAAAGCAGAGGATCCAAAGGCTAATTCTTGAATAGGTGATCGTTTTTATGGAACTATAAATCGAATGCTCCTGTGCTTTGGAAGCTTCGATATGTTTTGGTAGGATATTTATTTATTTATAATTGGCACATTAACAATATACAAATCTTACAATTTTAAAACATTTTCACCAAAAGAAGTTCTTATATGTATATCTCTTAAAAATATTTACACAGCATTCGAATATTTATTCGATATTTCGACATTGTTCACTAAATTTCGTCTTTGTTTACAGTACTTATCAACTGTTTGTGCTTTGTTGAGCTGAGAACACATAATAACGTGTTTTCAGCTGTCACCAGTGGAAGGAAACAGTTATTATGACTGATTTGATTACTTTATATAAGTAACACTAGGTCAATAGAACCGTGTGGTGCCGGCCGAGAATAGTGCCATTCATTTCACGGGAAGTCATAATAGTCGACGAAGAAAAATCCTACAAGATGATGGGCAGCAGCTGCGTAGGTACTGACTTCAACTGCGATCACCACTCGTCTGTCCAGCGTAGCGAATATGGGCAAATACCCCCAATAGAATGTCATCTATTGGGAAGGTCAATGTTCAGCAGTGGACTTTATAAGGCTGAAATGTTGTACGTCATAGTAATAATACAATTTATGTAAGGATTCATCTGAGCCTGTGAACGTCTCACTACTGGGCTCAGACTTTTTTATATACCTACTTGATTTTTTTACATAAGTGGTTTGGAAGTACTTACTGAATTCAGCCAGAACTGTTTCGACTAGTAATCAGACTCAGGGTCTAGGGCAACAAGGATGTCATAGACTCTAGCACCTGTCAGTTGTCTATGTCGTTGGTAATGTAGTATGCATGGCAAAATTCAAAATTAAAGAAATATTATTTCTTTACATCTCCCCCCCGTGGGGAAGAAAATTCACCCGTGGATTTTCTCTAGGTCTCTTCCATGTCTTCTCTTATATCTTCATTACTCGTTTCTTCCTCTTCTTTTATCTGTACTGGAATAAATTTTGAAACATGAAATAGGTTTGACTCCGTTTTTCTATGTCCTGTATCAATCTCGTAAATAGTATTTGTTCTTTTATTTATTATTTTATATGGTCCTATTCTTAGTTGATCTAGTTTCTTTCTATTTAGCTTATTCCCGTTTTCAACATAAACCATATCTCCTTCATTAAATTCTCTATCTTTTCTATTTTTATCATAACGCATTTTGTTATAGTCATGTGATTTCAAAGTATTATTGAACGCTGTTTCTTTATCCCTCATCCAGACACTTTTTCCGCGTTCCTGACGTAGTTCCTTTGGTAAGATTGTAACATCTGTTCCATATAACAAGTAGGCTGGTGAGAAGCCAGTTACAGAATGATTGGTCTGATTGTATATCTTTATGTAAAGAAATAATATTTCTTTAATTTTGAATTTTGCCATGCATACTACATTACCAACGACATAGACAACTGACAGGTGCTAGAGTCTATGACATCCTTGGTCTGAAGTCAATTGTCAGTTGAGAGGTTATGAAAAAATAGCATTGTAAAAGAAACTTATTGTGATAGATTTGTTAATTATAATAGATAAATAAGAATAATTGGTGGAAGAATAGACTTTAATTGTCGTTTCTTCGTTTTCAGGTAAAGTTGTAATAATAGTGTAGTTAAATAAGTTACCTATCGTATTTGTAAAAAACTAACGAAATAAAACTTCGTTTTCAGAAGCAACGCATGAGTTTATTTTTAACCTAAATTTGAGGGATAGATGTTATATACCTACTTGATTTTTTTACATAAGTGGTTTGGAAGTACTTACTGAATTCAGCCAGAACTGTTTCGACTAGTAATCAGACTCAGGGTCTAGGGCAAAACGACGATAATACTACTAGGATTATAATAAAAGTAAAAAAAAGTATGAATTGCAAATGGAATATTTGTTTTAAAGTTTACATTGTGTACGATGATGATAATAATGATGATAATAATGATGATAATAATGATGATAATAATGATGATGATAATAATGATGATAATAATGATGATTTAAAAAGGACGTAGGTGATGGATTGAAAAAGCGACCTTCTTCAATCTATCACCGACGTGTTAACGATTCTGCTTCGAGGTTTTTGTAACAGCCCATTTATTCTTCTAATAGGGCTTTACGCATACCACAATGTACAATGTTAACCATCAATGAGTGCCCTTCGGTTCGCCAAACCCATTTCGGCGAAATTTTGTCCTAATATTACGAGGCTAAACCGCATGGGCCTAAACTAAAAACGAACAATTATTTTTTCGCCTTCCATTTGATTTGCTTCCATTTAATTATAAGAATTAGAGCTGTCACCTAATTTTAAGCACAAATAATAATTGGCATAACGTTATTTTGACATCACGACGATTTCGCTTTTTAAAAGAACTAACAGTGACTCGATGTAATTTTACCCCAATCAGATACTAACGGCTTAATTTGCTTTCCGAAGCACAGAAGCATTCGACATTAAATGCTACACAAACGATCGACTATCCAAGAACTGACCTCATTGAACTCTGCATAACTTTGTTGAACTTGTAACCAACTTGTGTTAAGTTCTGATTAGCTGTATTATGTTTTAAATATGTTTAAATGATTTACTGGACATATTTTACAGCTCCTGTTGATAGTGGTGTTTTTTCGGATCTAATGAAATTAAGTAAGTTAATTACTTTTTATAAATCGGATAGCACCTCGGATCCGTCAAACTTCCGTCTTATATCGGTATTGCCGACATTCAGTAAAATTTTTGAAAAAATTAGGCGCTACCAAATGCAAACTCACTTTGACAAAAATAATCTATTGCACACCAAACAGTTTAATTTTATTCGCGGCCGGTCTACTACTGATGCTGGAATAAAATTATTGCAGGGTATTTACGAAACCTGAGATGAGTCATATGATGCTTGCGGTGTATGCTGCGACTTATATAAAGCATTTGATTGAGTCCAGTATCAGACTTTACCTAGAAACTCCATAATTATGGAGTTCGGAACAACGTTTGCGTGTTATCACTTCTAACCTAAGTGATAGGGTCCGGAAAGTAGTTATTAATGGTAAACAGTCACCCGGTTCTGCAGTAACAACGGGCGTGCCGCAGGGTTCAATCTTAGATACATTTCTATTTCTAGTATACATTAATGATCTCCTTCACCTCTTTAAAGAAGATCACGAGATTGTTTTATTTGCTGATCTGAACATAAGTCTGTAATATGTAAAGTTATTTACGCGGTCAAATTTATGACGTAAACAATGTGCTCTATAGGATAGTCCACTGGTTTCGTGAAAATAATTTACTATTCAATCAACATAAAACTAAATGTGTCAGGTTCTGATTACCTTATGTAGGGCTTGCTAAAACTAGTGTGTAGGTTTTAGAGACGTTGAAACATAATTATTATATATTATATGAGACGGTTTTTCGATATAAAAAAAACTCATGGAAAAAAAATTCAAAGTTCAAGTTTGGCTCAAAAGAGCTCTTATGAACGTCAAAACCTAAAAACTAGCACGCCCATTCACTGCGGGCGGGAGCTTGATCGTAAAAGAACGGGCAAGAAAATCGTTAAGGTTAGTTTTTTCGCCCGCCAGTTACAAGAAAATGCACTTAGTAGTAAAACAATTTGACAAATGTATAAAAACCTGTGTTCTGCAGTCACAAGATTTAAAATAAAAGAAGAAAATAACTTTTTAAGCTATACGAGCATGATTACGAATAAACTAAGTAGACATGAGCAGACCAGTCCCCACTGGCGGCACCCGTTCACGAGTATGACGCATGAACCAGCCATCGTTTCGCTCAACCATATTTTAGGGAACGTAACGACCCGACGCATGACGCCACCACCGCAAAGACATTTAAGTGAGCATGACATACTCAAGCTATAGGATGAAATAATTTTAACAAAAATAATATTATATTGATTAAATGTGCTGCAATGATGATCTTAAAGACAATAAAGTTCATTTTTATTTAAAGGTTAAAGAAAAATCAACGGAAACATTAATTATGGGTGACATAAAGTTCCGATTCACTGATAATTTGTATACGTCTTGATATTGTGCACTGGTTATATTTGAACTTTACTAACTGTACATCACAGAGCTCGTTGTTCTTCGGTACTTGGTGATCGTAAACGATTCAAAGTCAAGCTGATGGTCCCGGTAGTAATATTATTGTATTATTATGCCAAATTGGAGGCCTTATTTGATGGCTTGAACAATTCTAACAGCAGGTCGCCACACATTTGCCTTTGTCAAACAGACCTGAGGCCACATGGTTAAGTGTGCTCAGAATCCCTCTCACCCTGGCTTGTAAAAAAAGACGTGCTGAGATGATGATTATGAAGACCGAGTCTCTAGCAAATGCTACATTCCAACCACTCTTTCTACTATATTCTCAGTCCATGACATTCCAAGCAATATTCTCCAGCACTATTATATCGTCCGCTCTTAAAATTCGGACACTAAAACAAAATATTGCTTAGTAACCGTCCATAAATTAAGTCGGAAGCAAGACGTTGTTGGGTACTGGACATCAAATATTCCATGCTAATATGCAGATGGTGAATTTATGGGCCGCGACCCACCGCCGGCTGTGGGGCCGTAAATTTGCCCAATAAAATGTTTTATTCCCAACTAAATGCCACTGGTTAGGGTTACGGCATAGTTTTAAGCGAAGCGTTTGTTTTTTTAGCCAGAAAATTTAGGCATCTATCCGTAGTAAATGGGCGCGTTAGCTTACAAGTTATTTTGCCATTCATAAGTGCTCCGTTGGAAACCAAATTGATTATAAGCATTTTTTGTTTCATTTCATAGTGTATTTGTTACCAGTGGCACGACCTGGCTTCGCTTCGGCAGTATTTTTTATTTATTTTTTCACCTTGGGTGTAAGTTCAATAAACTCTTGAAGTTTGAGTAGGGATCCCCAATTTAAATCGTTTAATAATAAGTAACTTTTTATCAGTGAAAGAATATTCATTATGCAATAGTATGATTCTGAATTTCATCCGCCTGCTGTTCAACTGCATTAATTCTCCTTTTAGGGCCTTACACCTTGGCTTTTCGAAGCTCGAAAGTCCTCGATGACATGTCCTCGATGAGATACCACACAAACGGTCCACCATCTTACGACTAACCCTTGAAACTCTTCTTTATTTTGCTTATCATTCCCGGCTACTGCTAAGCGTACTTCATTATGAATATCGCTAGCAGTAATATATACTTCGCGCGGATTCGCTTGTAGCTCCTCGGTACTTGGTAGTCGAGAACGATCACCAAAATAAAGTAGAGACCACAAAGCTCTGTCTTTGTTATTTAGTTACTGAAGTCGCTATTTCCCGGCTACTAAAGCCCCTACCTTACAACGTTGGGGAAATTTCTGTAAACCTTGTAGAACATCTCCCGACGCGCCGCACTCAGCATTAATGTTTTGCATGAAAATGACGTTATTTCTATGAGACGTACGTAAGTTTTAACGCATAATAATCAAACTGAAAGGCCCACCACAGGCATAATATTGTTATTACGATCATGCTATAATGCGTAGGTAATGTGAAAATGCGTTATTGTGATAATAAATTATTGTGATAATGTGTCATTGCGATAATGCGTTATTGTAATATTGCGGTATTGCGATTATGCGTTGCGATTTTGCGTTATTGCGATTTTGCGGTATTGCGATTATGCGTTGCGATTTTGCGTTATTGAGATTTTGCGTTATTGCGATTATGCCTTATTGCCATTTTGCGTTATTGTGGTTATGCGTTATTGCGATTATGCGTTACTGCTCTTATGCGTTATTGGTGTAAAGCGTTATTGCGATAACAAGGCTTAAAATATTTCCATCATGATTTATTATTTAACTAACATTAAGGAATTTGGAAACTTAACTTCTTTTGAATAAAAAAACTTGCATATTATGGCGGGTTATCATTTTATTTTCGAGTCAATATTCTGCACAATGCAAGTCAAATTGTTATACTTCCGGATGAAATGAGAAGCTTTTTTACTTATATCTAATGAATTGTGACATCCATAATATAAATATGTTACATATATAAAATAAATTATTTTATAACAACCAAATAAGATTCCAAGATTTCAAGCTAAATGTTTATGTTCATATACACAAAGATTTGCCCCGTGTGGGAGCCGATGCCACGACCTCGTGGTTATCAAAACTATTACCCATTTGTACCATTACTGTTGTCGGATATGTCTGCAATAGCACCCGACCTTGATAATTTGCATAAGTTTGAATCACATTTTTGGGCCCAATCGGTTTCTATGCGCTTCAATTTTTAAATTAAATAATGCATTTTTCATTCGCAGTATTTTCTTTGATTGTATTTTATTTTTCCTTTTTGTTTAAACCATCCCTGAAATTTACAAAGAAACTACATACATACGAACAATAACGCCTGTTTCCCCGAAAGGGTAGGCAGAAGCATATTATATGCCCACATATCACCACTTATATTTTTAGTCCCACATAATAGGTGGCAAGTAATAAATTCTATATTGAGACAAACGAACAGCAATTCATTTAAATTAAATATATGGAAACGTAATAAAACTTAAATTGTTTATTATATTAGAATCCTAACAAACATACACTTGAGGTCAAGCTTCACATAAGTCCAGGAGTCAGACCAAGTTTCTCAAGTGTCTGAGTTTGGCTTCATCTGGCCACTAGTGTTGTTGAGATTGCGATAGTTTAATAATTCTACTTCAAAAAATAGTCGATAGCATGAATGTTTTGTCTAACATGCTGCAATACTATCGACAGATTCGATAGTATTGACTTTTATCTTTAGTGTATTGAAATTGTCATTAGCATTTAAAATACAATGAAGTAAATGCTCAATAAATTTTCTGCAAAAAGTGTCTCTTACGTAATTGTAATACAGTTGGTAATGCTATGGCGAGAATCTTACCTTGCCGTAACACAGTCTGCACGGGAGGTAAAGAATTTCTGTCTGTATACCCTCAATTATATTTTTGTTCATTATTCTTAAAAAAATGTTTTTTGTATTATTTTTTTTGTTTAAAGTTTATAAACGTTAACACAATAATGTTAAAAATAATGCATTTAGCCATACAATACTTTTTTGTTGTGTAATGTAAGGATGGTATACTGTGTACAAAATTTATGCAATAAAGTTATTCTTATTCTTATTCTTATTCTTATCTACCCATACTATCGATTCTACCTGTACTATTAATGTTTAGTTATGGTATTTTTTTTTTATCAATAGATAGAATCGATAGTAGCGTCAAGAGTCGACAGTTCGTGTATATAGGGATCTTACCAAGATCTTAGGTGCCCAAGCTAACCTAACCTATAAATGGTGTTCTTATCTAGTTAATAAGCGGCAATAGGTTCGCCACCTCTTACGTGGTTATATGTGGTGAAATATGGGTGTATTATAAGCCTAACCTACCCCTTTTGGGGTTCTTCCAAGTTCAGGCGTGCTAGTATGTATTAAACAGTCAACGTAAAAAGTTGGTAATATAGAAAGTGCCATAAATATCAACTAATATCTTTATTGGCGAACCCTAAGCGTCATATATAAGAGCGTTTGTCGATATATATGGCGCTTTGAGTTCTTCCAACTAAGTGACTCTGACTATACGATAGTATCACGATTCTATCGATACACGGTCGCTACAACACTACTGGCCACTAAACGGCCACGCGAGTGCTGTTCCAGTTTAGTGGCGGATTAAGTCACAACTTAGCTCAGCTCATTTCACTGCTAAGACGACCGCTCTAACTTAGACTTTTGGTTTATTGTTGTGTTAAAACTGTGACATGGCGGTTGTGTAAACTTTGATGAAAAATGGCTTAAGAGAGGAAGTTCACGATTATTTAAAATTTCATTATTTCAGTTCGTTTTCTTCTCCAAAATTTTCAATTTTATAACGAGCTCGTAACAATACATACATACATAATATCACTCCTCTTTAACGTAGGGGTAAACAGAGATCACATCCTTCCGCTTGTTCTTATCTTCACTCACACTCATTAATCTTCTCATACACGCTCGTCGTAGTGAAGTGCTCGTAGCTCTGCGGTACTAGGTGGTCGGAAACGATCTCCGAAGTACAGCAGAGTTTACAGAGGTCAGTCTATGGATGGGTGACCGTTTGTGTGGCATTTGATATCGAGCGCTTCCGTGCTTCGGAAAGCACGCTAAGCCGATGGTCCCGGTTATCACTAAATGTGGTAGTCGTTAAGCCATGTTAGAGGCCTAATGGGCGGCTTGATAAATTCTAACAGCAGGACGCCATACACCTGCCTCCGCCAGTCCGCACTGGGTCAGCGTGGTGGAGTATGACCCAATACCCCCGCACCTTGATATGTGAGAGGAGGCTCGTGCTCAGTAGTGGGACGTTAATGGGCTGAGATGATGATGATGACACGCTCGTCGGCTTAGAGTACTTTTGACTTGCTCTTTCTCCAAAATCTTCTAGATTTGGTCATGGAAGTTCTTAGGTAATCTTCCCCTCCCAACATTTAAATTTACTCGTTCATCATAAATCACTTTCCTTAGTCCCCTTTCATTCATTCTCTGAACATGACCAATTCATCTTAGCATACCTTATTCAGTTCTTGCCACTATATATTCTTTTAAATCAGTTTCGACCCTTATCACTTCATTCCTAATCCTATCACTCAATTTCACACCTAGAATACTACTGAGTGCTATCATCTCTACTGCATTAAATTTGTCTGCCATAACGTAACAATATCTAAGGCCTATCTATCTAAACGGAGCTAATCATTATTAATTGCAGACATAAACTGCATATTACTTCAGGAATTTATATATTTATTTTATTTAGTGAACTGCAGCGAGTAATATCGCGGAATTAAGAATATATTTATCATTATCCTGGCATTTATCTTGGTTGCGCCCCTCACTTGTCCAGGGTCTTCTCACTTTTTTTTTTGTTGTTTTACGTCGGTAACAAAAGCGTTTACGCACTACCTTCCGGCCAAAGGGGGACCAAAAGGGGGTGTGGGACTCACCACCGGCAGACGCGACTGCCAGCAGTATTACCCACTAAAAATCTTCCGACGACGCCCGCCGCTTGTTGAGAAAGAGGCGGGGGCCAGTACCTGGGTTGCAGCGTCTGACACCCCGCCTGCGGCCAACGTCCCCCGGACCAAAACCGGGAGGACCTCCTCAGAGGGGCGCAGTGGATGCGCCCCTCCTACCTCCTTGTGCGACCATAGCGTGTGTAACCGACTTCTCGGAGGGTCTGTCGTTAGACAGCAAGGGCCCCCTGCCCCCCCCTGCCTAAGACCCTCCTGGCGCTGCTTGACGGGCCCTCCTGGCTCGCCCGCTGCGCCCTCCATAGATCCCTCTTAGTTTCTCCCCCGGTAGTCAGTACTAAGGGCACCCACAGTCGTCGGTCTCTGGGTGTTACCTTTTCCCTGGCGCCTCCGGCGCCCTACCGGGAGGTACTCAGCCCCCCCACCACGACAAGGTGGAGACCAGTCGGGGAGGAGGGTCTTCTCACTGGTCTAACCAGATTTGGCTGAATTTTCTTTATTACACGGAGTGACTGCCGTCTGATATCTACAACCCAGAGAAAAACATTATTATAATAATATGGTGAAACAGCTGTCAGGATATTAGAAGACACTGAATTCGTAATAACGACTGCCATAGATGTTCATGAAAGACAAGACCAACGGCTTAACATGCTTTCCAGGTAGCATACGGAGCAAGCGATAATTACGCATATTACTTCGATAGGTCACAGCTTAGCGACTAGCACTGCAGTCTGTTGGTGCTCAACAACAATAAAATTGGGATCAATGGAGTAACGTGCCGTGGCACCAGGACTATAATAGTGCCACCATATGTCATCTCACGGGGAATCGTAAAAATCTACGAGTATTAATTCTACCGAATGAAGGGCAACAGCGTCACCCTACATACTGGCTTGAACTGCGATCACCAACCCGTCTGCCCAGTGTCATGTGGTGATGAAATGTGGGCATATACCCCCAATAGAATATAATCTATTGGGCAGGCGAATGTTCAGCAGTGGACTTTATAAGGCTATCTGATGATGATGTAACCAACCAACTAGACTATATAGATAGCGAATTATATACCTACTTATTTATTATTTATTTATTTACAAAATATACTGTATTGAATGCAAAAAGATGTCCAACAAAACTGTTCAAACAGTTTGTCTGAAGGATCAATTACTATAAACTATGAATAACTACGGTGGAATGAATAACTAATAGCCGGTGGATGCAGGCGGCAAAGAATCGATCTACGTGGAAAGCAATTGGGGAGGCCTATGTTCAGCAGTGGACGTCAAATGGCTGAAATGGTGATGACTACAATTACTCTAATTTACTTACTGTATTACTTAATTAATTGTATTATTTAAATTCTATAGCAATTAATCTGATCTCTGCAACCGACACTTCATTTCAAACTATTAATTAAATGCATTGATAAAATCTCCGTATACAGCTTTAGAAATGAAATGGTATACCTGACAAAGACACGAGGTGAACTGGAGCGAGTAATATCGCGGAACCACACCAGTCATTCCAATAAATCAACTGAGTGGAAATTAAAATGGAATATATCCATGTGGGACGGTGCAATCTCGACGGACGAGCTTGAGCGGTGCACTGCCTTTGGAGCAAAAAAGTTTACTTCAAATCAGGAAGTGTTAATTCAAAAAAGGAAGGGATAATTATCGCTCTTGTTTTATTCAAAAAAATATCCTTGGCCTTGGTTATATTAAATATTCCCATTTTAATTTACATTGTGCCTTGTATTGCACTTGTGCAAATAAGCATTTGGCTCTGTTAATACATGGTCATGATTTATTGCGATACGGTTCGCAAATGCGACGGTATGAATAATATTTATTTTGATTGCATCGACTGCTTCCCATTATGCAGAAGGTAGTGATTATGACGTCTCACATTAAAACAATTATGCCCTAGTTAAAGTATGTTTCGTTAAATTTTGAATTCATATAAGTGACATTTTCTAATGGAATCTGTGGCACATTTCGCATTTTGTTCACTTGATCAAATTATAATTTGACAAGGTTTTTACTCTGTGAAGTTTTATTATGTCATAGGTTTCTTACTTTGTTATTTATTTTACTTCTAAGAAACTTCAAAGGATCTGCCAAATAATCTTTGATAAAATAGTATCCCTTTGAAAGAAGCTTCCGTTTAATTCTTAATTTAAATTTATTAAGGCTCAATTGCTGTAATTATTAGTTAAGCATTAACTTGATATATGGCAAAATGCCAACAAATAGATATATGTTGCATATTTTTTACTGCTCACACAAAACACTTATTATTCAAACAAAATAAGGCTGATATTCAAAATGTGGCAAATGTTTATGCCAAAATAAAATTGACGCGAAAGAGTTTTCCGACATTATATTTTGTGAAATGTTTCTTGCCCACACATTAGTAACCCGAGCTTGAGCAGTGCCATGCAAAATAATTAACGAATCAGCAATACCGCTGCCAAAGAGACACTTGGCCCGCGATTCTGCTCAATGTCAAAACAGTAAATAAAACTGTCACAAAGTATATTTCAGTTTTATTGCATTAAAACGAAATAATTGTGTTGGCTGTTATTTGAGGCAATCGACTTTGAAGGCTTTGCTATCTATTTTTTCAAAAGGGGTATTATGCTGTTAATGATTACTTGTCAGATAAACAAGCTTTGGTTGAACATTTTTAACTTGTATTTGTGTAAATTAGAATAAAAGATCAACCAGCTTATGGTCGTGACCATTCTCAATTGTACAGGCTCAGTTCAGTTTCATATTACATACTTACTTGACTGTGATGGAAGGTTTTATTGTTTACGGCTTCTACGGGTCCCCCTTTTAATATTTTTAAATATTCACTGAGTGTGTTTTTTATTGTTATAATTTATTGATAATTTTAAAGAGCATCGCCTGTGAGTTTCTTGTCAGTTCTTCTAACAGAGCGGTGGCTTGGAACTCATCAGATTCACTTAATTTTTTTTTTTGCATGTATGTGAATCTAAGCTTCGTGATGTCATTGTACCTAGTAATATTTAGTTTCTTTTTAGTTATATTTTGTTTTGACGATTTCAAGTGGTATGTATTAGTTTATGAAATAATGAACTACATACTTTACTTTTACTTTTTTTGCGCGTCCGGTTCTAAGCCAGTTTGTATTGATTTAAAACCTCTTCGCAGGTGAACTTATTTGTTAGGTGGTTCCTCCTATGCGACTACTGTTATTATCTATTTATTTATTTATTATACTTGAGTTAAAAACGGGCATACCAATTAAAAAACAACTTTACAAACAACAGATTTGGGAACCGTTTATATAGTACTCTCTCACCATAAGGCACAAAACGTTTATGTGAAATTGGTTGCGCAAAAAAGATTGAAGAAAGAAAAGAAGCTGGGGGCACTTAACATATTTCATAGAATCGTCCTAAGCGGTTTTTTCCAGGAATTAAATGGAACAGGCACGCGACCAATAAAGTCGCAAAGTTAATTCATTAGCGAATAAAAAGCCACAAAACCCAGAAGAGTAATTTTTAACTCCTGACATTTTAAATTGCTGCGACAATAGGGAAGGGAAATACATGGCGTCTAATAAGGTGTACAGGTCTTCGGAGGCCAAGAAGTAAATTCAATTTGAGAGGTACTAAGGGTAGAATGTAACCGTTAACTCAGCAGTAGTGGTCAAGGAGAGGTTAAAAATCAAATTCGTCTCATAATAGTTCGGAATTAGTTACTTCGATGTACATTGCTTGCTGAAGGTGGTACTTTTTATGTTTTACAGGTTTTAATATAAAGACAATTTGTTTAGATTTTAATTTATAAGATTGTTTCAACGTCGGTAACAAAATGCTTTTAGGCACTGACTCCCGGCCAAAGGGACTGAAAAGAGTTTGTGGGACTTACCTCGGCAGACACGACCGCCAGAAGTAATACCCACTAAAAATCTTCCAAAGACGCCGCCGCTTGTTGGAAAAGAGGCGGGGGATCGGTACTTGGGTTGCAGCGTCTAACACCCCGCCCGCGGCCAACGTCCCCTGGGTATAAACTGGGAGGACCTCCTCAGAGAACTGCAGTGCTCTTACCCTCTTGTGCGACCATAGCGTGTGTGGCTGACTTCTCGGAGGGTCTACGGTTAGATAACAGGGGCCCTCTGCTCCCGCTGCCTAAGACTCTTCTGGCACTGCTTGACGGGTCCACAATATTTGCGTTATCTATAACCCTTACTTCAAATGTGAAATACAATCCTACCGAGCAATGTATCTCGCACAAGATTCAGCCCCCGTCTTAGTCGGCCACCCGTAAATCCTCAGGTGAGCTGCCGCGTTAAATTATTCATGGAGACATGTATTCCGCTTAACGCATCATTTTTCTTGCCTCTGGGGTACGTGCGCACCCCAAGATAACGTATGAACATTTAACCTCATGTTTCAGACGTCTGCTGAAATATTTAAGAGGATTTAGTTCACTCAGCGTAATTTTCGATGTACGAGTATATTCGGCGTGTTTGGGTGAAAAAAATATTTAGCAGCTTGTAAAGGAGCAATCTACTTTAAAATATTGCTTGAAAGACTTCGTGTACTTTATGCAATAACAAATCGGTTGTATTTGTTTAGTAGGCTATTTTACTCAGATTACATACATACATAAATTCACGCCTGTTTCCCCGAAGGGGTAGGCAGAAGCATTATATACGCCCACACTTCGCCAATTAAAAAGTTTATTTTACGTAATAGGTGGCGAGCCTATTGCCGCTTGCCGGGATCTGTTAAGTTTGCAGGAGCCTTGTCTGTTGATCAGCAGGTGCACCACTTGCAGGTGAGGTTGGCTTGGGCTCCTTAGATGTTAGTAGAAATTTTCTTTTAATATTGAATATACATAAACAACCTTACTAATGTCACAAGAGCAGTAAACATTTACTATCAGCTGTAAGCCTTTAATAAAACAGACCAAAACGGAACAGCGTATTTTAGTATTCATATCACAAATTTATTAACTTGATAACCACGCTTCGTGCCTTAATCTTCATTAATATAAACGAAGCTAAATTAAATATTGTTCCCTTGAATGCAAATTAACATTCGTCCAATAGGAAGTTAGCATAATCATTATGGAACTAAATTCGATTATACTTGACAGTACGTTTAATAAATTATGTTTTAAATTCAAATTCAAAATCATTTATTCAAGTTTGGCTCAAATTAGCTCTTTTTAATACAACATAAAGGCTTATGATAAAAGTTCGAATCTTTTATTCCATAAACTTAATCTAAAACAGGGTAACATAATTATTAAAAATAAAAAACATGAACAAAATTGGTTGCCTGTAAAGTCGGTGTATACGGGCGAAAGTTTTACGTGACAACGACTTTGAGTGGTAAAATAATTTTCATGTGAATATTCATTCGTATAGTAGGAAGAAGGATGAAATAATAGTAACAATTTAAAACATTTATTTGTACAAAGAATTATATTTAAAACATTAATTTATACAAAGAATCTCGCACTGAATTTCATATTAACAAAATTTTATTTTTACCTTTACACATACATACGTATTTATATACAAATATACATTCAATAACTTGCAATACGCAAAACGCAAATGTACAATAAAACAGCGTTTTTATGTCTGTCTCTCTCGCTCTTAGGCGGGCTAACCATGCCCGAGTGGAAGGGACGCGTGCCTCTCACTCGCTCTCATTGTGATCGCATAACGTGAGCGGAGCGTAACGCAGTTTCTTGAAGTGTCACCCGGCAAACCAATTTATAAGACGTTGTCACGTCAATAAAAGATGTCTTCCAACTGTGGGCCCATGGGTAAGGTGCCAAGAATACTGGCAACGTTTCCTCTTTGGATTGCCAGGCCAACACGCTGGCAGAAGAAGCTGCCAGCCTTCTTGTCACCGGAAGCAGCAATGAGGCGAGCACTTAACTCTTTCACGAGCTGCTTTGCTTCCGGCCCCCATGGACCCAATGTCTCCACCGCAAAAGGAACAAAAAGAAAGTTAGGCCCTAGATTTCCGTATTTGTTCCGTTTGAGATTTTCGCAGCAGCCCCGACACGACGCGAAGATGCACATACATGTGAGGGAGCCACGGTGTCTGCACAGGTCGCATCCCACACCACCGGCCTGCCAAGCTTCCATGGGCCGATAGTCATACCGTCAGGTCTTTTGCCAAATCATTTATTCAAGTTTGGCTCAAAAGAGCTCTTTTTAATACAACATAGTAATAGACATGTAATTTTATTTCATGAAATGAAGATAGTGACTGCACTAGTTTTAAGCCTAGTTTAACTTTAGACCTTGTTTTTTAATAAGACCCATTATGTTAAGTATAGAAAAAGGAAGCGTTCGTAGCTCTGCGGTGCTCGGTGGTCAGAAATGATCACCGAAGTACAGCATAGTTTACAGAGATCAGTACTTGGATGGGTGACCGTTTGTGCGGCATTTGATATCGAGAGCTTCCATGCTTTGGAAGGCACGTTAATCTGGTGGTCGCGGTTATCACTAAATGTGGTAATCATTAAGCCATGTTAGAGGCCTAATGGGCGGCTTTAAAATTTTAACAGAAGGACGCCATACACCTGCCTTCGCCAATACGCACTGGGTCAGCGTCGTGGAGTATGACCGAATACCCTCACATCTCGGTATGTGAGAGGAGGCTCGTGCTCAGTAGTGGGACGTTAATGGGCTGAGATGGACTTCTTGGCGGGAAAGTGAAGCGTTATGTCTGCAGTTTTGTTTAATTTTCTAAAATTTGTGATATTTCTAACAGTAATGTATAATAGCGGTGGATTATTAACCGTTAAGTGTTTGTGAACGTACACGAGTGTTGGCGAATAAAACAAAACAGTACAACTAAACTTTTCAAATTCTCTCAAGGAGTCCTATACACCTTTTTAATTTAGCGTCATTAAACCCAAAACAGCGGTAGTAATAGCCTAAAGATGAGACCAATATACTGCATGAGTTACGTGGACGAAGTCTCGGGTGGGCGCTAGTATTATTAATACGTCTACTCATAAAGTCTTAGAATAGTTTAGAACAGACAATACCTCCGAAATGCAAAATAGTCATCAATCAACTGGGAGTCAGGAGTGGAGTGTCCAGTTGTAGCGGCCGATGGTAAACGAATTTGGTTGATCGATCGCCCCGTTGATCAACTGCTTGATTGATGCGCTTTCGCGACATTTCTGTAATTATGATTACGGTTACGGTAGAAATTTGGAAGTTATAACTGTTACCAGATATTGAATATGAAGATTTATCTCGAAAGAGTCTTCAGATGAAACATTTATAGATAACATATGTATATTTTACATTCACATATTTTATGATGATACACACATACATACATTTACGCCTGTTTCCCCGAAGGGGTAGGCAAAGGCATATTACACGTCCACACTTCGCCAATCATATAGTCGGTCCCTCGTAATAGGTGGCGAGCCTATTGCCGCTTACCGGGCACTGTTATGTGCGCCAGAGCCTCGTCCGTCGACCGGCAGGTTAGATGTCGGGAGGATCCCTACACACCTTTTTGTTATATGATATGTTTATTTGTTTTATGATCATCATCAACTCAAAGACATTTACTGCTGAACATGAACACAGAATTGGGATGGGCTTTTTTAATTATGATAATGGGGGGACCTATAATGGGCTTCCTGAGATTATATGTTTAATGTATTATGTTTAGCAGGCTATTCGTTCTCCTAAATATGTAATAAATAAATAAATAAAAATAATTACTTACAGCAGCTATTGTGTATAGTTTAATAATTATAGTATAAAGTAAAACAGCCTATCATCATCATCATCATCATCATCATCATCACAGCCCATTAACGTCCCACTACTGAGCACGAGCCTCCTCTCACATACCAAGGTGCGAGGGTATTGGGTCATAATACTCCACCACGCGGACCCAGTGCGGATTGGCGGAGGCAGGTGTATGGCGTCCTGCTGTTAGAATTTATCAAGCCGCCCATTAGGCCTCTAATATGGCTTAACGACTACCACATTTAGTGATAACCGGGACCAACGGCTTAACGTGCCTTCCGAAGCACGGAAGCGCTCGATATCAAATGCCACATAAACGGTCACCCATCCAAGGACTGACCTCTGTAAACTCTGCTTTACTTCGGTTATCATTTTCGACCACCGAGCACCGCGGAGCTACGAGCGCTTCGAGTCTTCAACTTTAAAAACTTTTATTTCATAAACTATTACATAGCACTTAAAAACGTCAAAATGAAATATAAAAGAAAGAAACGACATAATTATAACTACACTGAAATCATGAAGCTTATATTAGGTCGGGGAAAAAGTCTTTTCGCATAACGTAGGTATAAACTTATTATAAATTTTTTTTGACTGTACTATTTGTGTCTGGCTGGTTTTGGTAACATTAAAAAGGTTCCATTATAAAGAAAAGAAAAAAATAAAAAAAAGGTGTGTCCCGCTATTTTTCATTTGTTTTTCTCTCCGTTAAAATGAGTGAATCTAATGAAGAAATTCGATACATTTTAAAATTTTAATATAAAAAAGGCAAAAATGCAACTCAAGCAGTGAAAAAAATTTGTGATGTTTATGGACCTGATGCAGTGTCAGTAAGAGTAGCACAAATTTGGTTCAAACGTTTTCAGTCCGGAAATTTTGATGTTAAAGATGCACCTCGCTCTGGTCGCCCTGTTACGAATAAAATGGACGCCATTTTTGAAAGAGTGGAGCAAGATCGGCATATTAGTAGTTACGATGTAGCTGAAGAACTGGGAATTGACCACAAAACAGTTTTGACCCATTTGAAGAAAGCTGGTTATACAAAAAAGCTCGATATTTGGGTGCCACACGAGCTCACTCAAAGAAACTTAATGAACCGTGTACTCATTTGCGATTCATTATTGAGACGTAATGAAACCGAGCCGTTTTTGAAGAGATTGATAACTGGCGATGAAAAGTGGACCACGTACGACAAGAACGTGCGAAAAAGGTCGTGGTCGAAAGTTGGCCAGGCTTCACAGACTGTGGCCAAACCTGGCCTAACATGAAATAAGGTGATGCTGTGTGTATGGTGGGATTGGAAGGGCATTGTTTATTATGAGCTTTTACCGCCCGGCAAAACCATCGATTCTGATCTTTACTGCCAGCAACTGATAAGATTAAAGGAAGCAGTCGAGAGAAAACGGCCGGAATTGATCAACAGGAAGGGTGTGGTCTTTCATCACGATAACGCTAGACCACACACATCTTTAGCCACTCAGCAAAAATTAAGAGAGTTCGACTGGGAGGTCCTAGTGCATCCACCATATAGCCCTGACCTTGCGCCTTCAGATTTTCACCTGTTTCGGTCTCTGCAGAATTCTTTAGGTTCTGTAAGGTTGACCTCAAGAGAGGACTGCCAAAACTATTTGTCCCGTTTTTTTGATCAGAAGTCCCAAAGTTTCTACAGTAACGGGATAATGTCTCTGCCCACAAAATGGCAGAAAGTTATTCAACAAAACGGTACATATATATTGTAAATAAATGTAAATAAACTTTGAAAAAAATGTCTTGACTTTTCATATAAAAATACGAAAAGACTTTTTCCCCAACCTATTATGTTGATTAAAAATTAAGTGCAAGTGAATCTAAGTGCCATTTTCAAGCTACCGCTCTGTGAGAAGAACTGGCAAGAAACTCTCAGGATATGCTCTTTAGTTACCAAATTTAATTTGTCTGTGACGCTAAACAATGCAATATTAATATAACAATAACAGTATTCATGTTCTAAGTCATTCATAATAAAATAGCCTGTATGAAACGGCAATTTAATCCCAAGCATTTTTATCTGCCATATAGTAATTGAAAGAATAGAATCCCTTTGAAGGCAGCTTCCGTTTTATTGCTAATTTAATATTATAACGTGACGACGACTTATTTGTGACGACTGTACAGGTATTGTTTATCTCTATGCTTGTTAGATAGATAGATAAAAGGTTTATTTCCTTTAAACAATGCAAGTTACAATAAAACATATCCCACAAAACCGTTTGACTAGTTTGTCTGTGGGTCACAGTCTTTTATACTAATTACAACTAATTTTAATTCCTGTATTCGTTATTTTATATATTATTAGTCATATCCAAGTGGAAATTAAAGGAAATAGGGGCAATTTGGACACCAGCGTCAGTATATAAAGCTGATACATGTTGAATTAGATTATTTTTGGTGCATCTGGAACACTTAGGGCTTCCGCACACGGGGCACCTGCCACAACCAGAAAACGACGCCACTGGCATATTTTCTGCAGTTTTCATACATTTTGATTTGTAGCGTGAGGCGGCCGCCGGCGTCCACCGTGTGCGGCGAGTCCATATAAAATATATGAAAGCTGCAGGAAATATGCCGGTGGCGTCGTTTTGTGGTTGTGGCCGGTGGCCCGTGTGCGGGGACCCTTAAGTGTATTTTTTATTTTTTATTAATAGTTGTATGGTTTTATTGCTTTATGTATCTCATCTTTAACAAATAAATACGAGTATATGTTGTTTTAAAGTATTTATAACAGAGTGATAAATTGAAATGCAAATACTATGAAAACATATTAACTGTATATAAATTCAAAACAATATTTATTCGAATACAAAATAAGTTAGAATTGCTTCACAAGTTCTCAATATTCCATTTCAATCTACATCGAGCCATAAACGGTTTATGAAAACATTTTTATGGAAATTGTAATAATATTTATGCGTTCAGAATTTCAAATAGATAAACAGATAGATTATAATGGTATTTTCTGAGAATAATGTTATACCTACTGTATTAGGGTTTTCAACTGATATTCTTCAAATATTGAAGTCTACACAATCTTCCTAGTCCTCATTGGTTTGTTCTTTAATCTTATCGCACAAATAAATATAATTTATTTTACTAGGTATTCACTACTCCTGGGGAAGGGGCCAATCCTGCTCAGGGTTGAAGGACGGTTCGAAAGGGTAACTAGCTTGGAACACTGCAAGCTCAAGAAGGAACATGTATGGTTTTTAATTAGTAGAAGTCTGACACATCCTCCCGCTTCACCCACAGCGGAAGACGGTCATTTAATAATCATTTTTTGCACAAAATAATTTTAACAATTGAATGAGGTATATAAAATAATACGTACAAAGGTGGGCTTATCTCTAGAAGATATATAATTATTTACTGATTTTTCATAATTTTCGATTCGAAAAAAACAAAAAATATTTTCTCTACCTTAAGGTTAGCAAAAATGTGTGAGACAGTGCGAATGAGAAAACAAATATACTTCTACAGATAAATATGCATTATTCATTTTATCTGTCACTGGTTACGGGTATACGACCGATATGGCATGGAGGTCAGTATACCTACATTTCACTCAAGAGGTCGTGGGTTCGATTCCCACACAGGACAAATCTTTGTGTGCATGAACATGAATATTTGTTCTGGTCTGGGTGTTTTCCTATGTATATTAAGTAAGTATTTACAAAAAAAGTATTTAAGTATGTTTATCCGTTGTTTAGTATCCATAACACAAGTTCTTAATGATACTTATCTTGGAGCGAAATAATTGGTATAATTGTCGGTCATATTTATTTATTATTATTTATTCCTTTTAAATACTTAGGAAAGAGAAATTCACGTGGAAACACATTGCTGGCTTTATTCAAGGGAGTTCAAAGTATTATTATACTAACGATTCGATGTATCTTGTACAACTGTGAAAGCAGTCGCTCCATGTAATAATTGAAGTTCAGCCAAATGGTTATACCAGTAAGCAGACACTGGAACCTTTGGTAAGATCGGGTCAACCGGGATACAACTGGGATATGATGATGATATATCACTGGCTAAGCGAAGGTGACTCTAGATATATAAATAAGTATATTATTATTCTTTAATGTCTTAAATTTTTGTAAGTCACCTAGGACGCAGGAAATAAAATAAAATATACTTTATTGTCTTTAAGATCAACATGATCATTTAGATTCGTCAAACATTTACACAAAATGGAAATTTCATATATTTTTTTAACAACAATGAAAGAAATATGAGCGGTACCATAATAAAGGAATAGAAGCAACTGGGTTCTTTGTCAGAATTTGTCAGTTTATATGTCTGTTGTGGTTTTCTCAAGATTTGTCAAACTGTATCTGTCAGTCAGCCTGTCCTGATTCTAAAGGAGGGAGGGGATTGTTCGTCAGTCAGACAGTCTGTCGGTGACTCTAACGAGGCTTCCAAAAGGCAACGAGATTGAGAAAAAGGCCTCAAGAAACTCATCTTGGCTTTTTTCAAATTATGTCTCTAGATCTAATACAATTAAAGAAATAAATTATTAAGATTACCGCTGTTTTTAAAACTAACAAAATCTAATATCTAAAGATCATATCTCATCTAGGCTTAAGAAAGAAAGGAGCAATTCATGTCACTTAGTAGGTCCTTTGTTATGTTGCTATGCCCTTACAGGGCGTCACATTGTATCTATCCATATTTGTTGTTACCACCTACTTCCATGTGACATGCAATAAATTATTTGTATTTGACATTTTATTTTTTTCATAAACCTGGTTTCAGGTTTTATAGACCTGGTTATGACCAGGCTTAGCTCACACGACACTTCATACCGGTCAATGGTCCACTAATCAGGGATCGTTCCTGACAAATAGTCTCGCAGAACTTCCAGTACTTCTGGCAAAATGCCTAACATTCCACTGTTCAAACAATTTATCTTTGTAACACAAATCTTAAAAAATAAATGTCGGAGCCGTACACAACAAATTAACTCAATTTCCCCCTTGTTCCGCCAAATATGAAGTTTTGGCACAAGTTGGCGATGTCAACTAAATAAGGTCACATTAGGAACTTTGAAATGTAGTAACTAAGTTTTAGTGTCCCTCGGGAAGGTTCCCTGTTGCCTGCCTTGCCCGTACCACGAACTGTCATTGCATTGAAAACGCTGTAGTAAGAGAGGGACCACGCCTTCCAACGCGTATAGCGGCGTCTCTCTCTAACATCCTCGCTTGCATCGCAATGACTACTCGTGGTAGCACGCTGGTCTCCGAGACAGGACATAATCTTTCTCGTTCTCGTTCTGTGAGAACAGTGATTTTAACTATTACGGAAGTGTAAGTATCATATCTATAGTTTTTGTAGTTTCTGGGATTCAACAGAATTGTTTTAACTTATTTTCCTTAATACATACAATCACGTCTGTTTCCCTGAAGCGATAGGCAGAGGCTTATATGCCCACATTTTGCCAATGATATAGTTGGTCCCACGTAAAAGTAGGCGAGCCTATTGCCGCTTACCGGGCACTGTTATGTTCGCCAGAGCCTCGTCCATTGATCGGCAGGCGCACCACTTGCAGGTGAAGTTGGCTTGGGCTCCTTAGGTCTTGGTAGGATCCCTATACACTTATATATGTATTATATTATACTATACTATATATTTTTCTTAAGTATATAATATAATTTTCTCTAACATTTATTTAGGGATTAAGTTCCTGTAAAAATAGGATTTCGTCTTGTCATTGTCAATTCCAAGTGCAGTTGTAGATCAGTCAGTGACATTTGGGTCCAAGCAGGCCAAAGCCGGCTTTTCAGGTATTCTGGTCATTCAATCAAGGTGACATGCGCACCCACTTATACAGTGACATTTGGGTCCAAGCTGGCAAAAGCCGGCTTTTCAGGTATTCTGGTCATTCAATCAAGGTGACATGCGCACCCACTTATACCGTTCTGCATAAATGCCTTCGTATACGTTACTCTGCACTGCCGCATGAAATTCAAGTTTGGTTAAATAGAGTTCTTATGAAATTCAACTTAAAAACTAACGCGCCCAATCCCAGGTTGATCGTGAAAGAACGGACAAGAAAATCTTCAAGTTTGGTTTGTTCTCCCGCCAGTTACAAGAAAAAGTACTTAATATTAAATCAATTTGAGAAGTCCTTAAAAAAGTATTTGAGAGTAAAAACGAAGGATATACAAACTCTGTGATCGAACTCCATGTTCATAGGGAATTCGAATTGACTTGTGTTCCAACGAAAGAATATTTTAGAAGACAATGTACTGTCTACTGCACTTTATATCGAGAGACGAGTCTAGGCGGGTCGTGACTCGAATCTCTAAATTATTTCTCAGTATTCTTTTATATTACTAAAATGCATGATCCAACACTCAACTTTCATTTGATCGAACAGATCTCTCTACAGTACCATGATTACAGTAACAGACTCCCCAGGTACGTCTTGCTCGACAGATTGATTAACAACGTATCGAACTGCGAGTATCTTACTGACGCGTAATTACATAACGGTGACAAATACTGTGATTTAGAGTCGTCACTTGATATCTTCTGGAACTACGAGTATATCCTGTGATTCACATTTGAATTTAAGGCTTATATGACAAATGAAAATGTGCAGATGGTGACATGTCACTTTTAAAAATAAATTTAGTAGTTTAATATTGTGTAACCCTTTTATTTACACGAATACATTCACGCAAGTTTCCCCAAAGGGGTAAGTAGAGGTATATTTTACACCTATACTTCGCCAATTATATAGTCCCACGTAATAGGTGGCGAGCCTATTGGCGCTTACCGGGCACTGTTGTTCGCCAGAGCCGCGTCCGTTCGGCAGGAGCACCACCTATAGGAGAGATTGGCTTGGGCTCCATAGAACTTGGTAGAAACTCTACACCCATTAAATGTAATATTTATATTGTCAAACTCTGCATAAATGCATTACCTCAACATCCCTAAGCAGCGGATAGTCCATAAAAGATAGAAGATAGTTTATAACCTCAGCATTCCCGGTAATGCGTACTTTTTGTGTTATTGAAGTGAAGACAGATGGAGCCATAACTCATTTAAAGTATGTAAACTGCATTAGATTATCCGCCATTAGTAATTTTAATGACACTTATCCTGCAACTAAACAATTGGTAAAATTTTAGAAAAAATATTTATCCAATTTATTTTATTTATTTTATATATTTATATAAAGCACAACCAATAAAACATTACTTAAAAAGTAATGCCTTAATTATAGGCTGCACGACATGCAAAATAATAGACAGTAGAGATAGAAAGCGCTCGTAGCTCTGCGGTGTTCGGTGGTCGGAAACGATCACCGAAGTACAGCAGAGTTTACAGAGGTCAGTCCTTGGATGGGTGACCGTTTGTGTGGCATTTGATATCGAGCGCTTCCGTGCTTCGGAAGGCACGTTAAGCCGTTGGTCCCGGTTATCACTAAATGTGGTAGTCGTTAAGCCATGTTAGAGGCCTCATGGGCGGCTTGAAAAATTCTAACAGCAGGACGCCATACACCTGCCTCCGCCAATCCGCACTGGGTCCGCGTGGTGGAGTATGACCCAATACCCTCACACCTTGATATGTGTGAGGAGGCTTGTGCTCAGTAGTGGGACGTTAATGGGCTGTGATGATGAAATAAATATTACCTTACAATCGCACCAATTATTTAGTTCCCATATAAGAATCATTAAAAACTTGTGTTATGAATACAAAAAGAATTAAAAAGAAGAAAAAAAGAAAGCGGTATCTTTGTTTGTTGGTTTGATATTGGATTCCTTCAAAAGAATTAGTCACTTAATTCTAGATGCTCACCTTAGTAGAACGTAAGGTTCTTCAGAGAATTTAACATACTTAAATCCTTTTTTTTTACTTAATTGGATACACCTAGACCAGAAAAAATATTAATATTCATACACACAAAGATTTGTCCTGTGTGGGAATCGAACCCACGACCTCTAGAGTGAAGTGCCACGCCATATCGGTCGTCGAATAGGTATAATTATAAGGAGGTATAAGCGAATTAAATTAAATGAGTGAATTAAACTAGAGCAGACTTACTGCAATTACCGATTACGTGTCCTTACAGACCAGTACTTCGGGCACTGGCATCTGAAATTTATAGCATTGTGCCGAGGCGTTTTGTTATCGACGTAAATGATCGCCGCGATGCACTCACACTTGAAATCGGTCGCATATTTTGAGAATCGTAAGTACAAACAATTTGTAAATTTTATTTTGTGTCTGTGTTAAAGTTATAGCAAAGGTGCAGTTATGACCATGGCAACTGTATTAGTATGTTTAACTCGATCTCAAGATATAAATCGAAGGGCAAAGACAAAGACTTTTTATTTCACATAAAATATGGTACATAAGTGGTCTTAAAATTTAATACAGTCCGCATAATAAGTGGGTAGATGTTGCTAACACGAAATGTTCGAACTCCGTATTTATTTAACAATTAAAATATAAAAACCAAGTATTTTATAAAGATATTGACATAGGAAATATCTTCTAGATGTAATATAAGTGTGATAGTGTTATCCGTCAAAAAACAAAAACAACAAACAGTGTTTTGGACCCCAAAAAATTCCTGCAAATAAAAACTTAACACACTAAAATCTGCTATAAAACTATAAAAGATTAAATATTAGAAATAATAAATAGCGTCAGTGAAGTGAATATCGACTAATAATTATTATAATTTAAACAAATAAAAAAAAGAAAGTGAACAGTGACTCAGTGCAAAAAAAAAAAGTACGCAATGAATCAGTCTAAATCCATTCTGTAAATCGAATAGTTGCTTTTACATAGAAGACTGTTAAATTCGCCCTACACTTCAATCGCTAGTTGGTGTAACGGAACGGTACCGGCTCTTCACCTGAGAGTTACAAGTTCGATTCTCACTCCGCCCACTGCACTTTTTGTTCTATAAATCTTAAGAACATCACATTTAACGCTAAATAAAGATGTCGAAACGTATAAATACTCCTTCAAAAAAATGTTATAAATGCAAAAGTACTCTAGAGAATAAGCAAATTACGACTTGTTCAATATGTAAAAATATTTACCACATAGACTGTGTGAATGTCAGCTTTGCACGATTTAAAATATGGACTGTTGAAAATAAAAAGACTTGGAAATGTACAAATTGTTTAGGAAAGCCGAATAACAAACACAACATCAGTTCACCAATTGGAGAGGACAATATAACAATTCGTCCTCATCGATCCAACGTACACTTAAAGATAACTGCAAACAAAGACAATACTATAACTTCAAATGATGAGTATGATACTTCAACTCATGCTACGACTCAAGACAATATGTTTTTTCCACAACGTCCCATACGTAGATCTTTGTCTATGGACCTTACAGTAGGCTCACTTGACAGTACTTTTCAGTCGCTAGACGACATATCAAAAAGCTCAGAATGCATTAAAGACCTTGAAATTGTAAAATACCTAAAAGTTGAAGTTAATAAACTGAAAATTGATCTAGAGAGTAGTGAAAACGAGCTACAAAATCAAATATTGGAAAATATAGATCAGAAAAAACAAATAGATAAACTATCTCAGGAGATATGTTTGCTAAAAGATATTTGCAAGACTCCAAAACGGTCGAGAAAAAATTGCAGCAGCTTGTTATCTAGTCACCTGAACAGCCCGGGTTTCAAAGAATCTGAACAAGTAAAATATTTACAAGAAACTATTGTTCAATTGCAGCAGGAAATAATCCACCTGAATTGTCTGATCGAAAAACTGAAGCAGGAATTAAAGTTCAAGACAAATTCGGAAAACATATTAAGCAAACCACCAAATGGTAAACTTGTTCAACAAAAAAGGTCTATCTGTGCGATGAATAGTACACAACCCAATGTAACCCAGAGAAATAAAATATGTATAATTTCAAGTGATAAAAGCCTTAGAATATTACAAAATTTAAATAGGAATTCTATGTATGACGATTTTCAATACTTGCATTATATAACAAGTAATGTAGGTGTAAATATTTTATTAAGAGATATTGACATTAAGTTAAAGGAATATACTAAAAGTGATTACTGTGTAATTATGATTGGAGGAACGGATTTCAATTATTCTAATGATTTCAAAGCGCTAGTCGAAATGATTACAGAAACATTGAAAAATACTATCCATACGAATGTAATTTTAGTTGCACCGACGTATATTTGTGGCAGACCACTGTATAATTATAGGGTAGAATTATTTAATAACCTACTATATCGTGACATATCGTATTACAACTATGCGCACCTTATAGACTCAAACAGAGATTTGACATTTGATATGTTTTCTCAAACTACAGGAAGGATTACAAAATACGGAGCGCAAAAAATATTTGAAAGTATTTCAGACTACATTTTAGCTTCACTCAAACTAAATAATCATGACAAGTTTTTTCGTGCCAGTTGCCCCGAAACTCAATAATAATATTGTTAACGTATTTCATCAAAACATACAAGGTTTATTAAATAAATTAGATTCAATTGAGATCTGTCTTGATGACTTCTCAGTCAATAATAAGAAGATAGATGTTCTGTGTTTTTCTGAAACATTTGTCAAAAGGGGAAGTGAGAATAATATTCAGCTTAAGCAGTTTAAGTTGGCATCATCTTTCTGCAGAAATCAGAAACGTGGTGGAGTTTGTATTATGATTGAGAGATCGATAGGTTTCAAAGTAATATCTATATGCTCTGAATTATCCATAGACAGAGATTTTGAAAGTTGTGCTATTGACATACCATTTTTTAATTGCATTGTAATCTGCGTATATAGAATCCCAGTTAATAATAATCTCACCAAATTTATGAAATGCTTAGATATGCTTTTGTATAAAGTCACGAGATACAATAAGAAGAAGATCATTCTAGCCGGTGATCTTAATATAGATACGATTAGAGACAGCGCGATTTCTAAGGAACTTAAGTCTTTGCTAGCTACGTATAATTTAAAATTACACATAAATGTTCCTACCAGAATGAAGTCTTGCATTGATCATTTCGCTAGTAATATTGAGGAGGCCAAAGGAAATGTTCACCCTTTGCACCTTTCAGATCACGATACCGCACAAACTCTCGAGTTTACTATACCTGAAACTCGAAACCCCATGACAAGGTACTGGTATAAAACAATAAGAGTATACGGTAAAGAAAACATGCAGAAGTTTAGACAGTGCATTTCTAACCTTAGTTGGAGTGATGTCTACGACAGTGAATATGACTTAGACAAGTCATTTAATAGGTTTCATGAAGATTTATGCTTATACTATAATCTCTGCTTCCCAGAGAAAAGGGTCAAAGTTAATATGAACAATTCAAGACCAAAATGGATAACAAAAGGTATTAAAAAATCTAGTTTGGTTAAACGGGAACTTAGATCTTTTTACTTTAAAAATAAAACACTTGAAAGCAAACTTAAATTTAAGAACTACGCTAAATTGCTACGTAAATGTGTCAACAAATCACAAATCAACTATAATAATGCAATGATAACAAATGCTTCAAATAAATGTCGAGCAACTTGGAACGTTATTAAAGGTAAAGCTGATAGTTTTAAGATCTATGACGAAGTAAAGAGTATACATTTAGATAATATGACAATTACTGATTCTAATGACATAGCTAAATCATTTAATGAATATTTTTTAAATTCAATTAATAATACTAATTGTTCTATGAAAGTTGACAGTGGTGATGTTAATAGTGTGATTTTGAGTAATAGCTTGTTTCTAATGCCTTATTCTGAACAGGAAATTCTAAATATCATAAAATCATTGAAAAATACAAAATCAGTGGGCGTAGACGGACTGCCAACGTTTTTATTTAAAACCTGCGCCGATATACTTGCACCAATATTGTCATTTCTAATAAATATATCGTTTACTCAAGGCAAATTTCCAGATCTTCTGAAAAGATCAAAAGTTATTCCCTTATATAAGAAAAATAATAGAAATGACATGAAAAATTACCGTCCCATTACCTTGGTTCCTATAGTCTCAAAAATATTCGAAAAAGCAATGGCAAAGCGGGTTACAGGTTTCCTCGAAAAACATAATATCATAGCAAAAGAACAAAACGGATTCCAAAAGAACAAATCAACAACACTTGCGGCATATTCTTTGGTAAAAACTGTTGTCGACCATGTAGACAAGAAAGTCCCAGTAGTATCAATATTTTTTGATATGAGTAAGGCGTTCGATTTTGTGGATCATCAAATATTGTTAAGAAAGTGTGAAAGGTGCGGCATTAGAGGACAAGCTCTAAGCTGGATCACAAGTTACCTCTTAAATCGAATGCAATGTGTAGAAATCAATAAAATTAATACCGACAATGAGTTAGTTTCTTACAAATCAGAATTTTTATATAAGAATCAAGGTGTTCCACAAGGTAGTGTATTAGGGCCACTTCTTTTTCTAATTTATATCAACGATTTGCCAAAGTCGATGGATTATCAGACTGTTCTATTTGCGGATGATATTTCGATTATTATACCAAATCGAAATAAACAATTTAATGATAGTCTAGAAATTAATTTGGCTGTAGAAAATATAAACAAATGGCTACAAAGAAATGGGCTGTGCATTAATACATCAAAAACATCATATATTCAATTTTCAAATTATAAGACAAATTGTTCAAAACTCAACATTGTTTGTCAGGGCCAGGAAATCCACGAGGTTAAGGAAACTAAATTTCTTGGTATTACTCTCGATCATAACTGTAACTGGAAATCGCACATTTCAATATTATGTACAAAACTGAGTAGGTTTATATTCGCTCTTAAACGCTTGAGGTATACTGCTGGGAAAGGATCAGCACTGACCGCATATCATGGGTATGTTGCATCGTTGCTTCGGTACGGACTTATCTTGTGGGGAAACTCTCCTGATATACATAAAGCATTTGTTTTACAAAAAAAGTGTTTGAGAGCAATATGTGGAGTCGGACCATTTGAAACCTGTCGACCTCTGTTTAAAAGGCTGAGGTTACTCACTTTAACTGGTTTATATGTTTTGGAAATGGGCATTTTTGTTAGACACCACTCGGAACTCTTCAAACGTAACGATGTAGTAAATCCAAAGCTACGCCTGAGAGACAAAACTCGGCTTGTAGCACCAACAGGTACCAGTGCGTTTTTCAAGAAAAACTGTAACGCCATGTCTATCAAAGTATATAACAGGATCCCTTTAGATATTAGGCAGTTACCTACCAATTCGTTCATCAATGCTTTGCGGCAGTGGCTGATTGAGAACTGTTTTTACAATTTATCAGAATATTTTCATAATTGACATACAATTTTATATTTCTTTAATTTATTTATTTTCTATCTTGACATGATGACTTGATTATTAATTTGATAAATTTATCTCTTATGTAATGTAAACATTCTTTAATTGTTTTACTTATTGACACATTGTATTTTATTGTTTTTATTATTGTGACTTAAAACCGCTTGAAGCAAATAGTTATTTAAAATTGAATAATTCATAACATTGCATTTTATCATCATTATTTTAAACTTTTGCATGCCACTGTGATGGCGAAACATGCGCTTCTTGTAAATCAAATATATCATCTGTGTATACCATGTTTGTGCAAATAAAAAGTTATTATTATTATTATTATTATTATTTCACCAGTAACTGGTATGCAAAAATATAATTAGATGATTGTAATAAAACAAACATAAATTTAATTTTCAAAATATTCACTCAGTGAATAAAAACATTTATCAACAAGCCATTTCTTTAAATGTACTTTGAATTTATTGCCAGCAGTTGTCTTGCCAGAACATTGCATATTGTAACAATACATTTTTTACTATAAGTTTAAGTTTAATCGACGACCGATCCAGCGTGGGGGTCAGTATACCTGCACTTCACTCCAGATCGTGGGTTCAATTCCCACTCAAGGCAAATCTTTGTTTGTATGAACATCAATATTTAATTTTGTTCTAGTCTGGGCGTTTTCCTATATAATAGGTTGGGGAAAAAGTCTTTTCGTATTTTTGTATGAAAAGTCAAGACATTTTTTTTAAAGTTTATTTACATTTATTTACAATATAATATATGTACCGTTTTGTTGAATAACTTTCTGCCATTTTGTGGGCAGAGACATTATCCCGTTACTGTAGAAACTTTGGGACTTCTGATCAAAAAAACGGGACAAATAGTTTTGGCAGTCCTCTCTTGAGGTCAACCTTACAGAACCTAAAGAATTCTGCAGAGACCGAAACAGGTGAAAATCTGAAGGCGCAAGGTCAGGGCTATATGGTGGATGCACTAGGACCTCCCAGTCGAACTCTCTTAATTTTTGCTGAGTGGCTAAAGATGTGTGTGGTCTAGCGTTATCGTGATGAAAGACCACACCCTTCCTGTTGATCAATTCCGGCCGTTTTCTCTCGACTGCTTCCTTTAATCTCATCAGTTGCTGGCAGTAAAGATCAGAATCGATGGTTTTGCCGGGCGGTAAAAGCTCATAATAAACAATGCCCTTCCAATCCCACCATACACACAGCATCACCTTATTTCGTGTTAAGCCAGGTTTGGCCACAGTCTGCGAAGCCTGGCCAACTTTCGACCACGACCTTTTTCGCACGTTCTTGTCGTACGTGATCCACTTTTCATCGCCAGTTATCAATCTCTTCAAAAACGGCTCGGTTTCATTACGTCTCAATAATGAATCGCAAATGAGTACACGGTTCATTAAGTTTCTTTGAGTGAGCTCGTGTGGCACCCAAATATCGAGCTTTTTTGTATAACCAGCTTTCTTCAAATGGGTCAAAACTGTTTTGTGGTCAATTCCCAGTTCTTCAGCTACATCGTAACTACTAATATGCCGATCTTGCTCCACTCTTTCAAAAATGGCGTCCATTTTATTCGTAACAGGGCGACCAGAGCGAGGTGCATCTTTAACATCAAAATTTCCGGACTGAAAACGTTTGAACCAAATTTGTGCTACTCTTACTGACACTGCATCAGGTCCATAAACATCACAAATTTTTTTCACTGCTTGAGTTGCATTTTTGCCTTTTTTATAATAAAATTTTAAAATGTATCGAATTTCTTCATTAGATTCACTCATTTTTACGGAGAGAAAAACAAATGAAAAATAGCGGGAAACAACTTTTTTTTATTTTTTTCTTTTCTTTATAATGGAACCTTTTTAATGTTACCAAAACCAGCCAGACACAAATAGTACAGTCAAAAAAATTTTATAATAAGTTTATACCTACGTTATGCGAAAAGACTTTTTCCCCGACCTAATATATTAAGTATGTGTTTACAAAAAATAAAACGATATTTAAGTATGTTTATCCGTTCCGTATGTAGCGTTCATGTGGAGAAAGTATTGGGTCATCATTATCATCATTTCAGCCATTTGAAGTCCACTGCTGAACATAGGCCTCCCCAATTGCTTTCCACGTAGATCGATCCTTTGCCGCCTGCATCTGCTGGCTCCCCGCCGCCCTGCCCAGGTCATCTGTACATCGCGTGAGGGGCCGTCCTCTACTACGTTTGCTGATTCGTGGTCGTCATTCAAGAACCTTAACGCCTCATCGGTCGTCGGTTCTTCGAGCTATGTGCCCCGCCCACTGCCACTTGAGCTTGCAAACGCGCTTTGCTATGTCGGTCACTCTAGTTTTCCTACGGATTTCCTCATTTCTTATTCGATCTCGTAGGGACACTCCGAACATAGCTCTCTCCATTGCACGCTGAGCGACTTTGAGCTTTCTTATCCAAGGCACCAAGTCTCAGTACCATACATCATCGCTGGCAACACACGCTGGTCGAAGACTTTCGTCTTGAGACACTGAGGTACTTTGGATTGGAACAAGCATTGGAATGGATTGTATTGGAACAAGTAGCAGTTAATTCGCGAATGCGGCGAATGGTCCTGATAAGATTAAGTGATGCGTCAAGATTCTCAGAAACTTTACGTTAGGGTGGGATTTAGAATTAAGTGAACTTCACAAATGCTTCTGCATGAATTCAAGATTACATCAATAAATAAAGTTTCCTTCACACTTGCCTTTGATGTTAGTATGTAATAAGCAACAGTTAAGTTTGCAAGTATCATAGCTATTTATCCATATGACTTCATTTTCAAAGCCAACCGGCAAATACTACTGATGAGAATCAGTGAGCCGTCGTATTATTACGTAATTAGTTACCAGTTCCCAGTGACTAATATCACGCGGCTGGGACCGATACACAAGCAATCAATAATAAATCAGATATTGGCTACCTTTGATTGGATCTACTGATGTATAATTTGGAATACATTGTCGTCTTGCTTTAATTATTAACAAATATGCATAGCATGCGTTATATAGAGGTATTTTTGTTAATTATCATAATTACATACATATATAATATCACGCTTGATTCCCCGAAGGGGTAGGCAGAGGCAAACTGTGCGCCCACACTTAGCCATTTATATTGTTGGTCCCACGTAATAGGGGGCGAGCCTATTGCCGCTTTGCGTTCGCCAGAGCCTCGTCTGTTGATCGGCACTTGCAGGCGAGGTTGGCTCGGGCTCCTCAGATCTTGTTAGGAGCCTTATACACCTAATTAACATAATTTATGCTTACTATTATTAAGATGAATGTAGCGTCACAACAATCCTGAGGTTATGAGTTCGAATCTCACAATTTTTTTATGACGTTAATTTATTCTGGTCGTAAAAAAATATACATACTTATAAAAAATAATTACTATAAATGTATCTTGAAGTTTGGATGTTTTGAAATCTTTGTTTAATGCACACATACTTGTCTTGCGTATAAATTAAACCAAGCAGCGATAGGCTAGCGGAGAGTTCAGTTTGCAAATCAGAGGTGCAAATTCTAGTCGCTCATCTGAAATAGTCATAGGACTATTTGAAGCACCCAGGCACTGGCCCCCCGCCCTTTTTCAACAGCGGTGGGCGTCGTCGGAAGTTTTTTAGTGGGTAGGACTGCGGCGGTCGCGTCTGCCGCAGTGAGACCCATACTACCATGCCCCCCCCCCCCCCCCCCCCATTGGCCGGGAGACAGTGCGTAACGTAACAGACGATAATAAAAAATAAAAAAAAGTTTATTTAAGCCATTACCTTTACTCCATTCGACAATCCAACCAAGCAGGCTTCCACTCTAGTAAAGAGACATTTCTAGATTTTTAAGACGTTTACTAAACGTTTACTAAAACTAAGCTTAAATAAATGAATTAGAATTTGTAATTAGAATTTCACGTCACTTCTTCAAATATAATTGTTATACCGAATAGAGGCACTCGAGCATCCGGACCTGGGTCATCAATAGCGCATTTTTAATTTTTTATATTCCGTTTCTCGCCCATTCTAAAGGACTATAATCTACATAATCTTCTGGTGAAACCTTGACAGTGTATGGACTGAACGCACCAATGGCGAGCGATGCGATAAAAGAAATGACGCTGCAGAAAAATGGTTGGTAAGAACCAACCTAACCAACATTCATCAAAACTGCTGAGTTTTAGAGTAAAAATATTATAATCAAACCAGCGAGTAACATTGGTATGCATAATATGAAAATGGATGTGTACATTCCGAATTAAATTACTAAACCCAACGCTATCAGCACTGTTTGCCCCACGGGAGTGTGTTTGGCGACCCTTCTCACACAACTTCACCAATTTAATTTTTATCCATTTTCGCAGAATACACGCTAACGTTAAAATTGGAACGTGGAACAAAAGTTTTTAATCGACTTTATAAAAATAATCCAGTTTATCATGGCGTCGTTGTGAGCACGCATGATTGAAACTATTTATTTCATTTACTATCCAGTGCTCGCGGTGCTAGGTACATCGCAGTACAGCATAGCTCTCAGAAATCAGTCCTTGGATGGGTGACCGTTCATGTGACATTTAATATAGAGCGCTTCCGTATTTCGCAAAGCACGTTAACCAGTTAGTGTCGGTTATCAGTGATGTGGTAATCGTAGGGTGTATAGGGATTCTATTAAGATCTAAGGAGCCCAAGCCAACCTCACCTGCAAGTGATGCACCTGCCGACCAGGGGACCAGGCTCTGGAAAACATAACAGTGCCCAGTAAGCAGCAACAGCGGCTATACAATTGGCGTAGTGTGAGCGTATATTATGCCTTTTCCTACTCCTTTGGGGAAACAGGCGTGCGTGTATGTGTGGTAGTCGTCAAGCATATGGTATGTTTAGATACAGGTATGATAGACGCCCTCATTGGGCGGCTTGATTGATTCTTACAGCAGGACGCAGCACTGGGTCCGCGTGGTGAAGTGTGAACTGAATTCCTCTCACCTTTGTTGGAAAAGGAGGCTGTACTCAGTAGTGGGACACTAACGGGCTGAGATGGTATATGTCTGGAATAGTGAGTACCCCATAATACGAAATGTATCTTCGGAATGGCGCATTGTTCTCTCCCGAGTGTTAATTAAGGTGATCTTGCCGGATCGCGCTCATTGCGAATGCAATATCCTCTCTGCATATCAAAATGGATGCCACTTACACCGCTGAGATTAATCGCGTAGGATAATCGCATTGTTGCTATATTTACATACTTACATACAACATAGTAGAGAACAATATTCCTATTTGATATACCTATGTGCTAATACTCTTTTGAAACTGATTATCTAATTCTTACCCGTTATATTTATAAATATTTAATTTCATATATGCTAATACTCATCTAAAGAAATTAAGTTCACAAATAAACTTATTTATATATAAAGAAATAAAAAATGGGTTATTTGTATTGTGCTTCAACAGACAAACTATGTGTGTAGTTTTGTTGGACATTATTTTATGTCCTAAGCGACATACTAGGTACCTTTTAATAAATAAATGGGCTTGGGCATAGAAGCATAATTGGTCGACTTAATAATGTTTCATATTGTCCACGTTCAATGTTTTCCACATCGAACGATCTCAAGCCATATCCACCGACTGCCGCCGTCTTGGCCAGTTTATCGGTTCATCAGGTGGAAGGCCGTACTTTTTTACATATGCCGGTAATCAGTCGCCATTGGAGAACCTTGACCCCCAACAGTCGTCGGTTCTTCAAATGTATATTATATCATCATCCTTTTCTTACGTCTACTACGGCTACAACTACTACTACTCCCCAGCAGTCTCCTCCGCCCTACCAGGAGGTACGCAGTGCCATAAGATGGAGACCGGTCCGGGGGGATATTACAAGATCATCCTAGCATTACCCCGTTTTCTTCGTAGATCCACGCTTAACACTTAAGGCCAAAAGTCTGCTTACTGGTGTAACTAGATTTTCAGGGAACGGCTGCCGTCTGACCTCCGCAACTCAGAGGGAAACATCATTCCATGTTTAACCAGCTGTCAGGATGTTAAATGGCACTGACTTCCTAATACCGACTGCCATAAATGTTCATGACAGCCGGGACCAACGGCTTAACTTGCTTTCCGAAGCACGGAGCAAGCGATAAGTAATAACTATGGTTTTAACTCAAAACCCTCTAAATTCAAATTGGCTAAGGGTCTCGTCGTCTTTCTGCTGCTCCAATTAATAAATTACAGTAAAACTTAATTAGAAACTACTAGATTTTTTTAATATGTCTTGTAAGTAGGCAATTAAGCAAAGCTGCTGTTTCTCAATCACTCTATTGGATTGATGCAAAAGTAATAATGCCCATCTCCTATGCCCTAAGGTTAACTGGCAGAGAACGCCTTATGGCATTAAGTTCGCTTTTTGTAGTTCTTTTAAGTGTGCAATAACTATTAAATAATTAAATCAGTCGTCGGATATTATAATTCGGTGCAAATGCAGCTGCAACGCCGTGTAAGACGTTAGTTGCATCTCACAGATTAGTCACTGTACACTGCGGCTCTTCTGACGGCTAAATCACTGCAGCTTAACTCCCAGCGCCATTATGTATGTGCGGCGTTCTAAAACTGGTCACTGCTGCCATATTCACCACTGGGAGAATATTCAATATTGAGTTTGTTTTTATTTAATGGCACATAATAATAATAATAACTTTTTATTTGCACAAACATGGTATACATAGATGATATATTTGATTTACAAGAAGCGCATGTTTCGCCATCACAGTGGCATGCAAAAGTTTTAAATAATGATGATAAAATGCAATGTTATGAATTATTCAATTTTAAATTACTATTATTTCACACCACATCACATTACATATTGTGACTGTGATAACCTTTCCTTTCCTTTCAATATTTTTAAATATTCACTGTTAGTGTTCTGTAATTAATTGATAATTTAAAAGAGCATAGTCTGTGAGTTTCTCGTCAGTTCTTCTCACAGAGCGGTAGCTCGGAACTTCCACATAGATTCAATTACACCATTTTTGCATGTAAGTGAATTAAAGCTTCGTTATTTCAGTGTATTCATATTTCGTTTCTTTTATATTTCATTTTGGCGTATTCAAGTGGAATAAAGAATATTTTACGTTACTTTTACATTTGTTTCGAAATATGTGACATTGGACTTCTGTATTTATACAGTTATTAATGGCTTTAATTGTGATTTTTATTACACACGATTAAAAAGAGATAGAATACTCAGTAGCCCTAAAGAATAGTAAGTCTCTTCTGAAGGCGCCATGATGTATATGCGGAGTTCTAAAACTGGTCACTGTTGCCATATTCAACACCTTGGGAATATTCAATATTGAGTTTATTATATTTTAATGGCACATAGTATATTTCACACACACATTTTGCGTGCGTAAGCGGATCCATCACAAATATGGAAACAGTCCTACTCACTCGCTCGCACCTGAGTCTTGTACAACTTTTTATATTAGCAATCTATCGCACTACTTACAGCTCCTAAGTTTGAGTGCTGTCCAAACACTAATACGAATAAATGTATTTTAGGTTTAGGAGTAAGTTGAAAAGAATTGACCGAAATTTATTTCAATTCAATGTTTATTGCACTCCATAATGTCTTACATCTACACAAGTTACAATTATGGATCCTGGGGGCCTACCGCCGAATTCGATGGATTACCGGTAATCCATCTAGATGAAACTTAGTTTACGTTCATTACTCCGTACCGGGGAATCTGCCGACAGCCACCTCTCATTCATGACCTTCAGTCCGTGACAGGCCAATAGGTAAATGGAGAACGCCATTTTGTTTCAAATTCCATGAGCTCGGCGGTACGACAGAATCAATTCGAAATCCATTTTGCCTTATAATCGATTGCCATCGAACTCGGCGGTAGGCCCCCTGTTGGGCACGGCAAACTTAGGAGACTTATTTCTTTACAGTTTGACATAAAGTTTCCATTAAATAGTTCACAACAAAAATATCCTAAAACAAAATAAAACCATAATTGATAACTTAATTTTATGAGTTAAATTTTTATTGACATAACATATGGACTATTGGAGTGTAGAGTCATGTTAGAAGAAGATATTACTAATATGTTTTTCTGTCTTAGTAGTTTGTTTATGGGTTTTTCTCCACGTTTTGTAAAAGAGGTGATGTTATTTTTTACAAATTTACATATTTCTAAAATATAAATGCCAATGCAAATCAGCAGTACCTATATAAAAAACCTTTATGGAGAAGTTTTACCACAGCTCATTTCATTGTAAACCCTTATAGGAAACTAAATAAACCGGCGCTACCCCAATCACGAGTGATGTATCGTTCCGCGGAATTGGGCCCGACTTGCTCCCGAACTTGTCAATCCGCCGCCGCTACATAGTAACAAGGCTAATCTGGAACAGTCCGCCTTCAACTGGAATTTATCTTGTTTCCCAGAAAAGTCTCGGATAAACTTTTCTGTGATTGTGTATTGTTACTGGCGGGAGGACAAACTTGGACGGGATTCTTGGCCAATTCTTCTCCACTCGAATTGTTATAATTTCTGTGACTTTTGTTTCTTTAAACATCTGCGATAGTGTTTTATTTGTGATTGGAAGACCTAACTTGACGAGTCTCTTGCCTTAATATTCTTTTGTCTGCAGTGAATTGGCGCGTTAACATTAAGTTGTAATGACATTTATAGTCCATCGGAGTTTTATTGAAATAAATAATTGTCATTAGTACAATTCGTGACATAAAAATATGTCAGGATAAAAATAGCAAGTGTACCAACACACACTAACCTCCATGCCCCATCAATCGTTAAACATGTAAACAACAATTAAGCTTTGACAACATTATCCTAGTTAACTATAAAAACTAAAACTAGCAAAAACGACAGAACAGAAATGAGAATAATCGAATAAAAAAGCTCTTCAATATTTTAGCTATGCATTGTTCTGGACTATTAGGGAAATAGACTCAAAATATCTCGCTTCATTCCCGCGACACTCTCGCCCGAAGTAGGTCGGGTCATTATTTAAATATACATCGGCGTGATCGACATACTCGGCACAAGAACGTGGGCAATGTGACAAGTACAAATTGGTACGGAACTTATATTAAAAAAGGATTTTTCGTAATTTGGTTCTTGTGAAGAGATTGTAATTAAAAGAGTAACACTTATTTTAAAACTGATCTGTACATACAAGAGTCAGTAGAACATTTATTAAAAGTAAAACACACACAAGTTATGTCTCTATTCTTGCAAGCGTTTATCGGCTACGTTGACCACTTTGATAAATACCATCTGTGGTTGCCTACACTATATCCTCAAATACCCAACTTACCTTACCAGAAATTTCTAATTCACATTTCCATTTCATACGTTTATAAGATCTGACAAAATAATTCCAGTCTACTAAACAAACTAAAACTAGTTAAATACAGCAAAAACGACAGAACATAAATCAGCCTAACCGTGTAAAAAAGCTCTCCAGCATTTCAGCGATGCATTATTCTGGACTATTAGGGAAATAGACACAAAATATCTCGCTACATTCCCGCGACACTCGCGCCCGAAGTAGGTCGGGTCATTATTCAAATATACATCGGCGTGATCGACATACTCGGCACAAAAACGTGGGCAATGTGACAAGTACAAATTGGTACGGAATTTATTTTAAAAAGGATTTATTTCGCAATTTGGGTCTTGTGAAGAGGTTTTTACTAAAAAAGTAACAATAAATTTAGCAGTAACTTCTTTTAAAACTAGTATTTATAGATAGAAGCGTTGATGAGCTAAGGTACTACTTTCTGTCAAATCAAAAAACTTTTTATTTCATAAACTATTACATAGTACTTGAAAACGTCAAAACAATAAAAATATAAGTATGCTAAAATCACGAAGCTTAGATTCACTTGCAACCAAACAATTAAAAAACAAAAAATATTTAAGTGTAAGTGAATCTAAGTGCGAGTTCTAAGCCACCGCTCTGTAAGAAGAACTAGCAAGAAACTTACAGGCTATGCTCTTTTAAATTATCGATTGGTGAGTTACAAATCACTATCAACTTTGCCACTTAAAAACTACTAATGTAGTTGCTTTCACTGGGTCTATCTAAAAAGATACAAATTGGTATAAAAGGAACATCTCTTATTTACATTTTAACTTTAAGACTGTCATTATTCAAATATACATCGGTGTGATCGACATACCCGGCACAAAAACGAGGCAAATGTGACAAGTACAAATTGGTGCGCAAAGGGCGAAGCTTTACCTTGCATTGAACGTTTTTTACTTTACTTTAAACCGATTTTTTTTTGCAATTGGTGTCTATTTACGACTTTTCTAACAAAAGAGTAACACCACTTTTACAAGAAATCATATTTACACAAACAACTATAATAATAATAATAATAATCATTTAATTTCCTCCACATACACTAATACACAATGGACACAATTTAGGTACAAACAATATTTAGTGAAATGCAGGAGGCTGGAGTCTAAATTAGGCAAAAGTCTGCCTGTGTCTTAGATCACCAGGCCTCTCACCCACTGGCATAATACAACCAATTTTGAAGGAATGAAAATTTGAATGTTCAATCTTCTTGCAGTCAGTGAAGCACAAAACTAAATCCTATATCTCAAGGCGTTTGCTCATGTAGCGCGAACCAAAGTGTGCAATGTTTAAATAGTGTTGAGACTTCTAGGCGGGAAATTGAAGCGTCATGTCTGCAGTTTTGTTTCATTTTCTAAAATTTGTGATATTTCGAACATTAATGTGTAATAACGGTGGATTATTAACCGTTAAGTGTTTGTGAACATACATGAGTGTTGGTAAATCAAACAAAACAGTGCAACATCACTTTTCATAATTTCTCTTAAGGAGTCCATGTAAGATCTCAGTATAGTCCCACATCTTTACTGAGGACTCAAGGGGCTTGGGGGAGGGTATTTCATTTACCATTTATCATCTTTATCACCACTCATTCTCATTTACTAAATTAAATACCGAATTATATATTATTAATATATCACTTACTTGACACTGGCTAAATGTGCTAGACTCACAAAGCCATTATTTAAAAGAAAGAAAGAAATAGTGTTGAATTTAGTGTCACATTTGTTTGAGTTTCATATTCATAGAGAAATGTAACAACTAGGTAATTCATATTCCTAACTGAATAACGTAACAACCGTACACTGTTAAGTATTATAAATGCTCAAAATAAACAATAAACAAAATTACCCTAAACTGACGGGCGTGTCTGAGAAGGTAAATGAACGTGAATGAAGCTAAGACTAAGTGCCAAGATCGTAGCAAGTGGAAGGATGTGATCTCTGCCTACCGTACGGGTGTGACTTTATGTATGTATGTAAAATAAAGTAGAAAAATCGACCCCTATTTTTGATTTTGGGCAAAAGTAGTGCAAAATGAATTGCGGTACGATGAATGCAGATGGATGCGTTCTGCAGAAGATCGAGTTGGTTGACGCTTATAAGGGAAAGCTTGTGTTTAGCAGTGGATGAAATTTGGCTATAATCACAGTAATCCAATTACAACAAAAAATCTCTATCACACTTATTCGACCCCCTAGAAACTAGTATCTCAAGTTTCAAATTTAAATTCAAAAATATATTACTATCTAATCAACTTCATTTCAATTAGTCGCGGCGCGCGTGCCATTCCCTACGAGCATTATTCTATTGTTATTTTATGTTCCTATTGTTATTTTGTTTTTTTAATTGTGTACTTTATCAGCTGTTTTCACATTTTAAATAATTTTGATGTTTATTATTCTTTTTCTTTTTTATATACTTTGAATTTTCTTAACTACTTAGTTTTAAAAACATTTTGTAAATATTTATAACTTCAATCCTTATGTCCCGCACTGCACCCAAAATGGCCCAACTGAAAACCAGCGCTGGGAAATTATCCTAGCAAATGCTGAGATGGGTCATTTTGGTGCATCATACAATGAATTATTTATTATTTTAATAATTAGTTTGTATCCACAAATTTTATGATGCACCAATAAATGATTATTATTATTAAACTACCAATTATCGACGACCGATATGGCGTGGAGGTCAGTATACCTGCACTTCACTCGAGAGGTCGTGGGTTCGATTTCCACACCGGACAAATTTTTTTGTACATGAACATTTGTTCTGGTCCGAGTGTTCTTCTATGTATCTTAAGTAAGTATTTACAAAAAAAAAAGTATTTATGTATTATTATCCGTTATGTTATTTAGTATCCATAACACAAGTTCTTAATGATACTTATCTTGGAACAAAATAATTGGTGTAATTGTAAGAGAATATTTATTTATTTATTTTATTATCGATCACAATCAGTAAATTCACTACCGCCTCCAATATCAACCGTATCCACGTCACTCACGTGAATCGCGGATGTAAATCTGTGAGATAATGATCGCACAGCGGACCCGATCGTTATAAATGCCTCCGCGATATCTGTGCCATCAATTCGCTCACAGTTTCATGAAACACTCATTACTATGACTCTGACTATTAATGATATTAGTTGGTTGTTTTATCGCTATAGTTGCTTCACTGGGATATACTCGTATGAGTTATTTGCATATGTTGCGACATTTGTTCGGTTAGTTCTAATAAATAAATAAATATTTCAGACACTTACACCAATTATTTAGTTCCATGATAAGTATCATTAAGAACTTGTGTTATGGATACTAAATAACGGATAAACATACATAAATATATTTTTTTTGTAAATACATATTTAATATACATAGAAAAACACCCAGACCAGAACAAATATTTGTTCTTATGGGAATCGAACCCACGACCTCAGGAGTGGAATGCGGGTATACTCGCCACCACGCCATATCGGTCGTCGTAATACTTGATACTAGCCTGAACGCTAATTTTCTGATCATCATTATACGACAGATATTGCGTGAAGGTCAGTGTACCAGCACTGCGCTCCTGGGGTCGTGGGCTCGATTCCCACAGAGGACAAATCGTATCGTGTTTTGAGTTCCAGCATCTTAGCAGTCCAAGCCAACCTCACCGACAAGGCTCTGGCGAACATAACAGTGCTCGGTAAGCGGCAATGGGCTCACCACCTATTACCTAGTACGTTTCATTAGCGAAGTGTGGGCGTATAATATGCTTCTGCCTACCCCTTGAGGGAAAAAGGCGTGATATTTATTTAATAAAAAGGATCACCAACATGACATATACCATAACAAAATAAACAATAAGAAAGTATAAATTTCACAGCTAAGTATTGTCACAATTACTGGAGATCACAACATGCAATAAAATGTAATAATAATAATAATAAATAAATAAATATTTTCTGACATTCACACCAATTATTTAGTTCCAAGATAAGTATCATTAAGAACTTGTGTAATGGATACTAAATAACGGATAAACATACATAAATATTTTTTTTTGTAAATAAATACTTAATATACATAGAAAAACACCTAGACCAGAACAAATATTCATGTTCATGCACACAAAGATTTGTCCTGCGTGGGAATCGAACCCACGACCTTAGGAGCGAAGAGCGGGTATACTCGCCGTCACGTCATATCGGTCGTCGATAATAATAATTAATAACAATCAAAAATACACTAACCAAATGTATGTTTATGCAAACTTTGTAACAATAATATCGACTATTGCGGTCTTAAGATACGTCACACTCTCTAACAATAGATAAAAACCTATGCAGACTCTGAGAATGGATATCTAGTTCAGGCATATGTATTTATATATATGATATATCATAGGTATGTATTTACAATTAGCTTCTTTAACTTTTTCACACATTGGAACCTATATAGTTTAGTATATATCACAGTTGATTTGAATACTTGTTTTTTAAAACCCCGAGAGAAACCGCCAGATGTATCAGTTATCAAACAACTTCATAAACGAAAAGATTTACAGAGGAAATGTAAAAAATATATTGGTATCGTGTTACCAAGCATCTGCAAAAGAATATCTTCAGAGAATATCTTTTCGTTTGATTACAATTTTAATCTGATGGCAAAAAGATATTGACGAAGAAATAATGTGATATTCAACGTTTCAGTATTGCATGCATTGGAACGACTTTCTTCTCTCTTTTTCTTTTAAAGAAATAAAAACGGATCGCCGAAATGTATCTACGCGCATAACTTTTGAACGACTGCATCATATTGGATATGTGTGTGATTGTGTTCGTTATTGTCATGACAAGGTTTTGTTTAAGAGTTAAAGTTAAACTAAAGGATGTTAAGCAGAAATTTAAAAAAATAGAATTTGTGGTGATAATGATGATAAATGGTATCTCAATACCCTCTTTGTAAGCCATGTTCTCAGTAAAAATGTGGGACTATATTAAGATCTCACATGGGCTTCTTGAGAGAATTAGAAAAGTGATACACAGTTTTGTTCTATTTACCAACACTTATGAACGTTCACAAACACATGAAAGTTTAAAAATCCACCGTTCAAATACAAATACAATATCATTTATTGCATGTCACATGGAAATAGGTTGTTACAAATATGTTTAGATACAATGTGACGCTCTGTTAGGGCATAGCAACATTACAAATTATTACATTAAAGTTCGAAATATCACAATTTTTGAAAAATAAAAAAAAACTACAGAAATGACGTTTCACTTTCCCGCGAAGAAGTCGCTCCTTTTAATTCACTTCTCACAATATAAACTTTTCATTTTTACTACGGCGTCTGACACAGCTGTCAGTCGTTTTACAAGAACTCAATTAACGAAATAAGACAGGGCTACCGATTGTTGGGTCAGCTTGTTACTAATAATTCATTGTTATTGTTTCTACAATTTTTTTTTTACTTGAAATAGATTTGAGCGGTAGCCGAGTGGCGTGAACCAAGCCTTCAAATTCAGAGGGTCTTGTGTTCAAAACCTATGACTTTTGCGAAGTTATGTGCACGTTGGTCCCGATTGTGGTGAATATCTATGGCAGTTGTTTTTAGGAAGTCAATACAATACAAACACATTAATTAATAAAATTGATTAATATATTCTTGATTAAATTAATAAGATAAAAAAAAGACGGCAAGATAATCCTAGGAGTAAAACATTTTGCTATCTGCATTATTAGTTGTCTAACTTATTCAGAAACTTGGCTATAAAACCCGATTTTTTTGAGCAACATTTTGTAAATGATTTGATCTTTGAATTAATTCAAACAATTTGAATTTAGTTTTCGGAGAAATGCTAATAACGGACTACTCTCGAAATATCTTAACAAATAAAAATACTCTATTTAAGTTTAGTCCATACCAGGCATTTCAGGGAAAGATTTTTAATTCAATTGATTTGTACTCGACTTTGGCGAAGCAAACAAATGCTTATGATTTGGACCGGTTTTGTTTACAATCAGTATAAAAATCACTACTTAATATAAAACAAAGTAGCTTTCTCTGTCCCTATGTCCCTTTGTATGCTTAAATTTTTGAAACTACGCAACAGATTTAGATGTGCTTTTTTAATAGATAGAGTGATTCAAGAGGAAAGTTTACATGTATAATACATGCATAATACATTAGTGGAACACTGTAAATTTTTGAGATTTCTAATGTGATGTCGTAAATCAACTCACTTTTTTGCGCTTATATTGCAAACGCTGGCCAAACCCTACGAGATTACTCAAAATAATGTACTACAATATTGTACAACTTACAAAATTCTTCAAAAAAGTCCGCAATGGTATATGTCTATCTCTCAAGAATACCCCACAATAACCAATTTTATCTTTTACTTTTTAATAAAAATAATGGCTTATTAACGAAGTCATTTTAAGTATGTATAACATTAATTCTTATCTAAATTAACATATTAGTAGGTTTGGACATTAGACATAGATTAAATTTGTCTATTATATCATGTAATTTCGATCAGTACTTTACAAGATATCAAACGAATAAACTTACGCTAAATCGAAAAATTATGGTTGCGGCGGTGGTAGGTATTCGCGGCTATTAATAAAGACATTATGTAATATAGGTAACTATTTTTATTAGCATACCATCGTGCGAAGCTGGGACGGGTCGCTAGTATATAATATAATAATCAGTCTTTTTTTTGCTTGTAAAAGTTATTTTTTTAATGCACTTCATAGGGTTTAGCATTAGTGTTTTGTTGTAATCTATGCATCTGTGGCGGTACCCGTACAAGCGGTGGATGAAATCCTAAATGGCGCCACAAGAATTCTAGAGCCTCGTCGCACCCGGGCACATCCAACCAGTGGAACTTTGTCAGGAGTACCATCCGCTTCTTACAGTGGTGACCCCTACACATTTATATTGTTAAAACTATTTCTGCTTTTAGATTTTGTAGTCGGCTATATATTTCTCTTAAGTGTTATTTGTGAGGACCCATAATTGACGTTACTTATGTTATTTTTCTTGTTTAATGTTGGTTTTGGTATTCCTGAAAATAAATTTAAAAAAAAATACTGTACTACATAACAGCTACATATACAGCGCAGTGCTTCGCTGCTGGGCCGCTGGCGTGCCAGTGCGAACACCATTCTGAATGTGTTGACTGACAGATGGGACTCGCCACTGCTAGAGCGGTGGCTAAGCTTGCATCTCCACAGGTCCCTCTTAGTTTCCACCCGGTAGTCTGTACTAAGGGCACCCAGAGTCGCCAACCTCTGGGTTTTATCTTTTTCCGGCCTCCAGGATTTACTCATCCCCCCTCCACGCCAAGGTCGAGACCTGTCCTGGGGGATCCCACTAGTCTAACCAGTTTTAGCAGCATTTCTGCTATTACACGCTTTAGCATACCAGCATAAGCTGTTAACAGTTTTATATTTTTGATGTATTATATTTCTGGTACTAGAAGTTGTTTTAAAGTCCTTTCATTATATTTGTATTTTTCTCCAGTTTGGTTTTACTTTTCTCCATTTTGTTTTATATCACATGGTTGTATTCAAGCATGCTGCTTAATGATGGATGGTGGTCACCATAGCTTGTGGACTAGCGCGATGCAGACCTCTTTAAAGTGTTTCACGCTCTTTTTTACAGAAACGATGTTCGTAATCTCTTGGAAAGACCGATAAATGATATGCCCTCCCCGTAAACCCCTCGAGTCCGCAGTAAAGATGTGGGACTATACTGAGATCTCACATGAATTTCTTGAGAGAATTAGAAAAGTGATGTTGCACTGTTTTGTTTCATTTACAACACTCATGTACGTTCACAAACACTTAACGGTTAATAATCCACCTTTATTACACATTAATATTCGAAATATCACATTTTTTTGAAAATAAAACAAAACTACAGAACTGACTTCACTTTCCCGTCAAGAAGTCGATTCTCAAGAAGGATATCATCCCTCATTCTCATTTACTTTGATTTATATATTATTCATATATCTCTTACTTGACAGTGGCTAAATGTACTAAACGCACAAAGCCATTATTTAAAAGAAAAAAACTGTCACAATACAGCACAAAAAAGAAAGATTGAGTAAAGAGGTTTTTATATGTACCTATGTTCATTTTTAACACGAAACATACTCTCTCTCTCTCTCTCTATCGCTTCCACACGCTTTTAAATAATATAACACATAATAAAAAGTCTCAAAATAGACGAACGTACGTGGATTACCGTGTTCCATCACGGGATTTTTGCAAACCCGCCATTTCCCCGCCGCGTCGACGATATATCAACACGCATCGTATTTATTTGACGAGTTTCTGTCGGTTGATGCGAATTAATGCTTTATTTGGATAAAATACGACATGGCATTATGGAGGCTGCTCTGTACTGCTTTATTTTTTGTTTAATAGAATTCAACAATGTGTGTTCTGTTTGTCTTTTTACTGTTTGTTTTTTGCTTTAATTTTCGTTGATAAAAAAGTGTTGTCACCAAGGTACAGAGCAAGCGATTACGCACATAACTTCGAAGTCATAGGAGTGACAAATTTGAACTCGAGTCCCCCTAAATTTCAAATCTATGGGCATCACCACTCTATAAACACTATAAATAATAATAAGCTCATATTGTAATAAGTAAATAATAATAAACATAGTGCGGTTACGAATCAGAAGGAATTTCGATCTAACTATATGACGGCTTAATCTGTCAAACTGCGACATATATAAGTCTGTCACTGCGACATATATATGTCTGTCATGCGGCTACAATCACTTGACAATCACAATTGGTCGACAAATATTGCACCAGACCACAATTGAATTTACCTCGTCACAAACCACCGGCAATTTTGATGAAAAATCTGTTGTTCAATTTAATCCTTTTTATTTTTTTATTTATGTTTTATTTGTTGTATTCTCTGAAACTATTTGTTTGTCTGTGTAATTAAGTTGGAATTATGCTTTTGTTAAATATTTGGCCACCAATGTTATTATTTTTATGTATTTAAAGATTTGTCCTGTATGGGAATAGAATCCATGTCCTCGGGAGAGAGTACGAAAGGGTTAGTACCCCGGGACATAGCAGGCTTAAGAAGGAACGTCAGTAAAAGTCTAACAACAGCCTCCAGCCACAGCAAGATACGAACATTCAATGATTATCCATTTAAAAAAGATATACTTCTACGCCATATCAATTTTACGTATCATATTACTGTTTCTTTTGACTGTTTGTGTACACAAGCTATTAAATGAATAAATTACAGACTCAATCTTCGAAACGTAAAAAATAATCAGAAAAGGCTTTTAATTCCCATCAGGACATATTACCTAGTGGATGTTTCAAAAAGAATCGTTCGACTGAGTAAAAAACTTTCTTTTGATGTTCGCTCTCTGAGAGGACGATCACAATCTTCAGAAGCAGAATTTTATATCTACGTAGACTGATCTCGCCCTTATCACCTGGTCTCTATGGGCTATAGTCGTGTCTGTCTATGTGGAAACGACTTGAAAGTGGACAGTTAATGCGCCCCGGAGTAGGTTTGAAGGGAAAAAATCGTCTTAATGTCCTATTGAGATGGAATTACTTGCGAACTTTACATTTGTAACTTTATTTTGTGTCATATTTTCGGATTCAATCAGCGTAATTAGGTAGAAAATAACGTTGGCTTCTATTTTTAGGTTTTAATCGAGTTTATTCTTTGAGTATGTCATGCTCACTTAAATGTTACTGCGGTGGTGGCGTCATATGTCGGGTCGTCACGTTCCCTAAAACATGATCCCCGCCAGTGAGAATATTTTATCTTTTCTTAATATTTTGTGACTGCAAAACACAGAGAAAGAAATAAACCATTTCTCTTCCTTTTTTCAATTTCATTGGATTATATTTAAACAACAAAAACAAAAGTAGTTGTACTTTCGAAGAGCGTAAACAAAGTGCGTTAAATATCGGTTAGAGAAGTAGGCCTGTTGTAGTCCGAGTCCCAGTTGCTGGTTAATGGGCTACGATCAGTCAGGCCCGGCCGTGGTTAGTGGAAACTGGATAATGGACGAAGTTTTAATAAACTATCCGGAAATTCTAACCAAAATAAAGGCTGCTTTACGAAACTATCATTAGTTGTGCATGGCACCAATATTTGGAGATTCAGAGTGAAAGGCAAGAGGAATGCACAAAAGATCCGACATAAGGGTCAAAGTGAGCCACGAACAGTCTGTGACCCCCGTGATAAGATAAGATAGCTGTGCACATCGAATAAATCCATTTTTTGTTTACTAGAATATAATAGGTTGGGGAAAAAGTCTTTTCGTATTTTTGTATGAAAAGTCAAGACATTTTTTTCAAAGTTTATTTACATTTATTTACAATATATATGTACCGTTTTGTTGAACAACTTTCTGCCATTTTGTGGGCAGAGACATTATCCCGTTACTGCAGAAACTTTAGGACTTCTGATCAAAAAAACGGGACAAATAGTTTTGGCAGTCCTCTCTTGAGGTCAACCTTACAGAACCTAAAGAATTCTGCAGAGACCGAAACAGGTGAAAATCTGAAGGCGCAAGGTCAGGGCTATATGGTGGATGCACTAGGACCTCCCAGTCGAACTCTCTTAATTTTTGCTGAGTGGCTAAAGATGTGTGTGGTCTAGCGTTATCGTGATGAAAGACCACACCCTTCCTGTTGATCAATTCCGGCCGTTTTCTCTCGACTGCTTCCTTTAATCTCATCAGTTGCTGGCAGTAAAGATCAGAATCGATGGTTTTGCCGGGCGGTAAAAGCTCATAATAAACAATGCCCTTCCAATCCCACCATACACACAGCATCACCTTATTTCGTGTTAGGCCAGGTTTGGCCACAGTCTCGACTCTGGGTGCCCTTAGTACTGACTACCGGGGGAGAAACTAAGAGGGACCTGTGGAGGGCGCAGCGGGCGGGCCAGGAGGGCCCGTCAAGCAGCGCCAGGAGGGTCTTAGGCAGTGGGGGCAGGGGGCCCTTGCTGTCTAACGACAGACCCTCTGAGAAGTCGGCCACACACGCTATGGTCGCACAAGGAGGTAGGAGGGGCGCATCCACTGCGCCTCTCTGAGGAGGTCCTCCCGGTTTTGGTCCGGGGGACGTTGGCCGCAGGCGGGGTGTCAGAAGCTGCAACCCAGGTACTGGCCCCCGCCTCTTTCTCAACAAGCGGCGGGCGTCGTCGGAAGATTTTTAGTGGGTATTACTGCTGGCAGTCGCGTCTGCCGGTGGTGAGTCCCACAACCCCTATTCGGTCCCCCTTTGGCCGGAAGGTAGTGCGTAAACGCATTTTGTTACCGACGTAAAAAAAAAAAAAAAAAGGTTTGGCCACAGTCTGTGAAGCCTGGCCAACTTTCGACCACGACCTTTTTCGCACGTTCTTGTCGTATGTGATCCACTTTTCATCGCCAGTTATCAATCTCTTCAAAAACGGCTCGGTTTCATTACGTCTCAATAATGAATCGCAAATGAGTACACGGTTCATTAAGTTTCTTTGAGTGAGCTCGTGTGGCACCTAAATATCGAGCTTTTTTGTATAACCAGCTTTCTTCAAATGGGTCAAAACTGTTTTGTGGTCAATTCCCAGTTCTTCAGCTACATCGTAACTACTAATATGCCGATCTTGCTCCACTCTTTCAAAAATGGCGTCCATTTTATTCGTAACAGGGCGACCAGAGCGAGGTGCATCTTTAACATCTAAATTTCCGGACTGAAAACGTTTGAACCAAATTTGTGCTACTCTTACTGACACTGCATCAGGTCCATAAACATCACAAATTTTTTTCACTGCTTGAGTTGCATTTTTGCCTTTTTTATAATAAAATTTTAAAATGTATCGAATTTCTTCATTAGATTCACTCATTTTAACGGAGAGAAAAACAAATGAAAAATAGCGGGAAACAACTTTTTTTTATTTATTTTTTTTTCTTTATAATGGAACCTTTTTAATGTTACCAAAACCAGCCAGACACAAATAGTACAGTCAAAAAAAAATTATAATAAGTTTATACCTACGTTATGCGAAAAGACTTTTTCCCCGACCTAATATAACCTATCTGCGATCGCTAAGGTGAGAATGAAACCTTGGTACCCGATGATAATTATGTGTTTCCTTTTCCAAGGAGCCCATGCCAACCTCAACTGCAAGAGGTGCCCCTGCCGTCAACGGACGAGGCTCTGGCGATCATAACAGTGCCCGGTAAGCGGCAATAGGCTCGCCACCTATTACATGGGTCTAACTATATAATTGGCGATTTGTGGGCGTATAATGCCTCTGCCTTCATTTGGAGAAACAGGCGTTAATGTATGTATAGAGAATTGTTCAAGGTAAACAGGAATGGAGAATACAGAGAAAGTTTTTTACCTGTTAATGGAACATTATACCTTTTTTTTTTTTTTTTGATTTACGTCGGTAACTAAATGCATTTACGCACTGTCTCCAAAGGGGGACCAAGAGAGGTGTGTGGGACTCACCACCGGCCGACGCGACCGCCAGCAGTAATACCCACTAAAAATCTTCCAACGACGCCCGCCGCTTGTTGAGAAAAAGGCGGGGACCAGTACCTGGGTTGCAGCGACTGACACCCTGCCTGCGGCCAACGTCCCCCGGACCAAAACCGGGAGGAGCTCCTCAGAGAGGCGCAGTGGACGCGCCCCTCCTACCTCCTTGTGCGACCATAGCGTGTGTGGCCGACTTCCCGGAGGGTCTATGGTTAGACAGCAGGGGCCCCTTGCCCCCACTGCCTAAGATCCTCCTGGCGCTGCTTGATGGGCCCTCCTGACCCGCTCGCTGCGCCCTCCACAGGTCCCTCTTAGTTTCCCCCCTGGTAGTCAGTACTAAGGGCACCCAGAGTCGTCGGTCTCTGGGTGTTACCTTTTCCCTAGCGCCTCCTGCGCCCTACCGGGAGGTACTCAGCCCCCCCACCACGACAAGGTGGAGACCAATGGAACATTATACCTATGTTAACTAAATACAAAGTTAAATTTTCTAGAATTATTTCGATGCAAGGGAAGTGACTAGTAAATCTAATGCTCAGGCTCAGTTTATATAAGCTATTCGGAAATTCTTACCAAAATGAAGGCTAATTTACCAAACTACCTCCTTGTTAGTAGTAAACATCGGCTAATTATGTTTTCCTTTTATAAATTACGTCTGGAGACTTGCCCAAGAGAAACAGGAATAAAGACAATTGGGATCTTTGCCTTGCAATATAGGATAATATAGCTTGATTAAAAATAAAACAAACATTGTCAAGATGCTGGCTGACGACTGCTCTGGAGATATACAATAATTCAATTGTACCTTCGACTTCAAAGGTATAGCGACGGTTTTTTAAGGCTTTTCGGGAAAGGTGTAAAGCGGTTTTCTTGTGTTGTCGGCAACGCGCTAATCATAAAGCGGTTTTCTTGTCGTTTCGGCAACGCGATAATCATGAAGCGGTTTTCTTGTGTTGTCGGCAACGCGCTAAGCATAAAGCGGTTTTCTTGTCTTGTTGACAACGCGCTAATCATAAAGCGGTTTTCTTGTCGTTTCGGCAACGCGCTAATCATAAAGCGGTTTTCTTGTGTTGTCGGCAACGCGCTAATCATAAAGCGGTTTTCTTGTGTTGTCGGCAACGCGCTAATCATAAAGCGGTTTTCTTGTGTTGTCGGCAACGCGCTAATCATAAAGCGGTTTTCTTGTGTTGTCGGCAACGCGCTAATCATAAAGCGGTTTTCTTGTGTTGTCGGCAACGCGCTAATCATAAAGCGGTTTTCTTGTCTTGCTGACAACGCGCTAAGCATAAACCGGTTTTCTTGTTTTGTCGGCAACGCGCTAATCATTTCCTTGATACTGCAAGCGTCCATGGGCTACAGTCACCCCTTTCTATCAGAAACGGAGTCCTTACTTGAGTACCTTATACATAAAATAATCGTTTCGTACAGTAAGCAACGATGAGATTTTGAGTTCAATTCGAAAGGTTTATTCACTAAACACAAGTGGAAAGTGTATGCTAGATTGCCCGCTTGCAATAAAATATATGTATATATATATATATATATATATGTATTTATATGTATGTGGATGTATATATATATATATATATATATATGTAAAATGTGTTTATAATTGTATAGTATACAATGTTATTGTTTGATTAATTTTAATGTTACTGTTATGTTATGTGAAAGATAATGTGAACGAGCGTATCTCGCCCACAAGCTTTATAGCTTGGCGAGGAATATATGTAATGTCTTTACTGTATGTTTTAAAATAAATAAATGATTTCAAAAAAAAAAAAAAAGGTTTGGCGTACTCAACGCTGAGATTTTGACGCGAACTCGAAAGAATAACTTACTATATGGAAAAATAATAAGTTCTCGATGTGTGAACGGGCCCGTAAGGAGATGCGATCACAAAACACCCTACAAGGGGATTATCCAGACCGGGGTGGGTGATCTATTGCGGAGGCCTCGGATTAGGGCCTGACGAGCGGCGATAAGGGCAAGACCTAGGCAATAAGTCAGCTAAGTAAGCTTCATAAATGGCTGGACAGTGTAACGCTCCAACGGTATTAACGGTTATTTATTTACCTATTGTATAACCAACTTGAGTCAAAGGGTTGATATATAGCAGCACATGCAAACATACGGACATACCCTCTCGTCCAAAATATACAATTTGGGCTGAGCAGAAACATTTTGTACAGTTGTAGCTAGATTTACTTTTAACACAGACATCTCTAGATAAAAAGTGTTAAAAGATAAAAGGCAGCCCAAATTTTTTTTTTGTTTACGTCGGCAACAAAATGCATTTACGCACTGCCTTCCGGCCAAAGGGGGACCGAAAGGGGGTGTGGGGCTCACCACCGGCAGACGCGACTGCCAGCAGTAACACACACTAAAAATCTTCCTACGACGCCCGCCGCTTGTTGAGAAAAAGGCGGGGTATCTGGGTTGCAGCGTCTGACACCCCGCCTGCGGACAACGTCCCCCGGACTAAAACCAGGAGGACCTCCTCAGAGAGACGCAGTGAACGCGCCTCTTCTACCTCCCTGTGCGCCCATAGCGTGTGTGGCCGACATCTCGGAGGGTCCATGGTTAGACAGCAGGGGCCCCCTGCCCCCGCTGCCTAAAACCCTCCTGGCCCGCCCGCTGCGCCCTCCACAGGTCCCTCTTAGTTTCCCCCCCAGTAGTCAGTACTAAGGGCACCCAGAGTCGTCGGTCTCTGGGTGTTATCTTTTCCCGGCTTCCGGGAGGTACTCAGCCCCCCCACCACGCCAAGGTGAAGGAGAGTCAGGGGGATGATCCAAGAATTCCCCAACTTTACTCGGACGGAAATCAGGTTTCGATTTACTATACATATAGTTCAAAGTAAAAAAATGTTATTGCATAAACTATATAATAATATAATAATTATATAATAATTATATAATAATTATATTTATTATCACAAAAAAAATGTTAACAATTTGTGCATTTTTCGAATTTAGAGGCGCTACAGTTATCGATATAATATAATACATTTACACATATGATTTGTACGATTTGCTTTGAGTATTTCTATAATTATGCTTTAAACAGCTGGCACTTAAGCTGGGACAACCCGTGCTATAAGTACCAGCAGTCATCCCACTATTACATAGTACTTGAAAACGTCAAAATCAAATATAAATAAATTCCGTACGGGTCGAGCTAAATAAAACCGCTTAGAAACAATTGAAATATGACTACAAAAAAGTCACGAAGATTAGATTCACTTACATGCAACAAAACAATTAAATAACAAAAAATATTTAGGTGTAAGTGAATCTAAGTGCCCTATAGGTATAGGTACTATAGCATTCAGGAGATAAGATACTTAATTTTGGTCATACAAGTATTCTATAGAACAACCTACACTATAACCTTCAATTCTAATTAAAAAAGTTATTTTCACGTTAATACTTTTACGTTCACGTTTACAGATAAATTCTCGTTGGAATTAAAATTGTCGAAATTCTGTTTTTTTTATTTTCGTCCTAATATGAGAATATCCTAATATGAAGCGCTCGTAGCTTCGCGGTGCTCGGTGGTCGGAAACAATCACCGAAGTAAAGCAGAGTTTACAGAGGTCAGTCCTTGGATGGGTGACCGTTTGTGTGGCATTTGATATCGAGCGTTTCCGTGCTTCGAAAGGCACGTTAGGCCGTTGGTCCCGGTTTTCACTAAATGTGGTAGTCGTTAAGCCATGTTAGAGGCCTAAATAGGCGGCTTGAAAAATTCTAACAGCAGGACGCCATACACCTACCTCCGCCAATCCGCACTGGGTCAGCGTGGTGGAGTATGACCCAATACCCTCACACTTTGATATGTGAGAGGAGGCTTGTGCTCAGTAGTGGGACCTTAATGGGCTTAGATGATGAATGATAATGAGAATATCGACTCAAATTTCTCATCGGAATGAAATTTGTAGAAATTCTTATTTCAAGAGAGGTCAAGGTTTGAGAAAGGTATGCTTAGACGGTGTCGTCGTGTTAAGAGGATTAATAGAAGTAGATGGAACGACTGAACAGGAAAGAACGTGTACAACCATCCATGACCAAATCCATAATGTTCTGAAGTAAAGACATCTCAAAATTACCCCAAAAGTATCTACATACATTCACGCATTTTTCCCAAAAAGCAGAGGCATATTATACGCCCACACTTCGCCAATTAAGTTGTTGGTCCCACGTAATAGGTGGAGATAGGCTCATCGGAAACTTCGATCAATGCCTGAGCCTCAGGTGAGGTCGGGTTGGGCTCTACAGCACCCAAAATAGCACTGAATAGCTGAATACCAGCTAAAAATTGGACTAGCATATGCTGAGTTGAGTCATTTTGGTGCATAATAAGTCAATGGCTCTACAGCACCCAAAATAGCCCTGAATAGCTGAATACCAGCTGAACATTGGACTAGCATATGCTGAGTTGAGTCATTTTGGTGCATTATAAGTCAAAATCATTTATGCAAGCTTGGCTCAAAAGAGCTATTATGAAGGTCTTTTTTAAGCAAGTGATGGATTAAAAATATCTTTGTAACAATTCTCGCGCTTCTATAATTTCCCGAAAAATCGAGAAACTATTCAACACGACACGTGTTTCGCCCTTACACAGGGCATCTTCAGGTAAGCCTCAGAACAACGATGTCTTCACGACCAACGCTGAAAAGAGAGTAGTCTTTTTTAAGTTATATTTGCATAATTACGAACAAACATAGTAGACACGCGCAGACCAGTCCCCACTGGCGGCACCCGTTCACGAGTATGACGCATGAACCAGCCATCGATTCGCTCAACCATATTTTAGGTAACATAACGACATATAAACATTAATTTGTGTATTGTTTTAATTTTAAATTGTTTGGTGCACTAATTAACATTCTTATTAGTATTATTTATTTTCAAAGATCCCTATACACCCAAAAACAACGACACATTCACAACAAAACGATATAAAGTACACGATATGCTCTAAAATACTATAAACAAGGTAAGAGGGCAACGCTTACTCTGGTAGCAGTCAATACTCAGTCCATTTGCCATTTAGCTTACTGTTTCCACTCAATTGAACAGGGTTTGCAATACGCAGAATGACACCCTCGGGAATTTGAGCTTCGATGCATAAGCTTTATGCAGCAGACAGCTTTCGATTCTATGACCTACGACCGATATGGCGTGGTGGCGTGTATACCCGCATTCCACTCTTGAGGTCGTGGGTTCGATTCCCACACAGGACAAATATTTGTGTGTATAAATATAAATATTTGTTCTGGTCTGGGTGTTTTTCTATGTATATTAAGTATGTATTTACAAAAAAAAAAGTATTTATATATGTTTATCCGTTATTTAGTATCCATAACACAAGCTCTTAATGATACTTTTCTTGGAACTAAATAATTGGTGTGAAAAAAAAAAAAAAAAAAAAAAAAATGTTGTTATTCAATTGGACTGAGTACTTTAGTTATGACTTTTGATTACCTTCTAGTTCTGGTAGTGTTCGAGCGCTTTCTCTGAAAGTAAGGGGTTCAAATCCTGCATCAGTTTTTGTTGTTTTGAGTGCCTGACTGAAAAGCGACCACTCTCGTTCGTAAGCCTTCGCAATAATAGCTTGCTAGGTAAGATGAAGAATGAACAATTAGCTACTTCATTATTTCCCTTACGTAATCTCACAGAATGAAGATATGTCCAATATTGCTTCGATGTCTCGGTATAACAAAAAAATATGACTATATCTGTTCCAGGAGCTTGGGTTTCCTTAATAATTCCTTGCAAAAACAGCAAGTCCAACATGTGTCATCGATTGTGCAGAGTATTACTGGTCTTATGAAAAACTTGAAGTAAAAGTTTCCTGGTGAGATATTCCCAAAAAATTGTTTTTAAGGGATCGGTAATACGCTTCTAATAGTGAATCTAAGCTTCGTGATTTAGTGTAATATTATTTCGATTGTTTTTTTATCATTTATAATCATGACGTTTTCAAGTACTATGTATAATTTTATGAAAATAAATATTTTTTTTACTTAACTTTACTTTACTTAATGCATCTGGGCTGGCAAGCGTTCAAAATCTGCGGTGACCACTTTTCATTAGGTGGGCTGCATGCTTAAGTGCAACATTGAGAAATAAATAATACGTGAATGCCGCAAAGTACGACTCTAGGTAATCTAGACGCTGGAAAGGAGGATGATGGTACAAGTAGTAATTGGGCTATAAAGTTTTAAAAAATCGCGTTAATAAAACCAGATTTCTACCCACCAATCAGACGCTCGAAAGTATTCGATTCCCTTAAAAAAAGCTGACACAGATTCATCGCCCAATCGCTGAGATTAAACAGGATAAAAACTCGTGAGGCGGATTAATCAAGAATCGCCTCTGCAAATACGCCAAGCGGTGTGTCCCTGATCCCCATTTAATCACACGTGAATTCCAATATTGGCGAGGAAACATCTTTATCCCGCAGGACCCTTGCTTTTTATCCCGAAATGATTTATCGCATCTGCATGTCGAACCCGGCCGCTCTTTGGGGAGTATGGATTTTTTCGCGTCTTCCCTGATTTATACAGATCCCCGAGATCATGCCGATACAATTAATATAAATTTACAAAGATTACAACCAATTTTCCGGCATGAACTGCGACGTGGTTTGTGGCTTATCGGAGAATTTAACTTCCTTTTAATGAAATACTCCTTTGTTTAACCGTGCCTTAAAACGTTTAGCAAAAGTTTGTTCAAAAATAGTACCCCTCATGTCTTGCTCAAAAGTTTCGTAGGAGACAACTAAGAAAATAGAATCACAGCTAGTGACAATTTGGGCGAAGAGCTAACACTAACACTCACCTTTGACACGTTTTATCTGGAGATGTCTGGGCTGGAAGTCAGAGAAAGTAAACATTTCTAGAAATAGGATATATGGGCGTAAAGTGTTCTATGTATGCAACTTTTTGTTAACACTAGAAGAACTCGTAGTTTTGTTATAGTATGTAGTTGATAACCATCACCGAAGTAAAGCAGATTTCTTAAAACTGGATGGGTAACTTATTGTGTGATATTTAATATAATAAAATAAATATTTTCTGACAATTACACAAATTATTTAGTTCCAATATTAGTATCATTAAGAACTTGTGTTATGGATACTAAATAACGGATATATATACATAAATATTTTTTTTACATAGGAAAACACCCAGACCAGAACAAATATTCATGTTTATGCACACAAAGATTTTTCCTGCGTAGGAATCGAACCCACGACCTTAGCAACGGAGAGCGGGTATTCTCGCCACCACGCCATATCGGTCGTCAAATATATATTATATATATCACACAATCATACATACAATCACGCCTGTTTAAGGGGTAGGCAGAAGCATATTATACGAACACGTTTCGCCAATAATATTTTTGGTCCCACGTGATAGGTGGCTAGCCCATTGCAGCTTACCGGGAACTTTATGTTTGCCAGAGCCTCGTCTGTTGATTGGCAGGTGCACTACTTCCAGGTGAGGTTGGCTTGGACTACTAAGATGTTGGTAGGATCCCTATACACAGTTCTTAATTTGATGTCTCCACCGGAAGCCAGGGCCTACGCCCGCAGCCTCATCCCTCAGGAGACCCAGGACTGACGAAGCTTACCGGACATGACACCCGCGCCGCTGATCGCCCAGGGCTGGATCGCGGCACCCCACCGGCTGTGACAACCTGGACAGCAAATGGCTGAACAGCCACCACAATGTCCGTAGTTACGGACGCTGGCAGAAACTGCGGTCAGGGGGCTCAGCCCCGACGCCGCGCCGTGTCCTCCCAGCAGGGGGTACATGTAGATGAATAAGTAATTTGATAATATAATAATAATAATAATATCTTTATAATAATACTATCTTTATAATAATAATAAATAATAAATGTTTCTGACACTTACACCAATTATTTAGTTCCAAGATAAGTATCATTAAGAACTTGTGTTATGGATACTAAATAACGGATAAACATACATAAATACTTTTTTTTTTGTAAATACATACTAAATATACATAGAAAAACACCCAGACCAGAACAAATATTCATATTTATAACACACAAAGATTTGTTCTGTGTGAGAATCGAACCCACGACCTCTGGAGTGAAGTGCAGGTATACTGACCTCCACGCCATATCGGTCGTATCTTTATTTTATCTATAATTTCATTGTACAAATGTGTTTGGAGCATCCTTTTAGGCAAACAATGCCTGTATTAGGAGGCTCCGCTCTTCTATATCTAATTTAAAAATTACAAGTTTTGCAATACTATATTACATGACAATGTTTGCAATATAAATTAAAGTTATGGTGTGGTGTGGTGTGGAGTGGTGGTTCCTATTTCTATTCCAATAAAGCTTCTGTTTCTTTATAGGTAATAGTCTTAATCCAGTTCGTAATCATCATTTTACAGTCGTTATAGTTTCTATTGTGTACATAAATTATTTTATTTATTTTATTGTAAAGTTTGGCTTAACGAAAGTGAAATTGTCTGTTTGTAAACTTAGTTTTATAAGCCAAATTTCATTTATAAATTTATTGCATTTTAGTCATTTCATTGGCTTGGACTCATATTTATTTAATATCACTTTTACACAAAGAAGGTTCATAATATAAAATCTTTTCTAACATTTTTATAATATTATTGCAATACTCGAAGTGTGGCGCGAAGTAGTAGTACAATATTTCATAGCAGATTTATTTATGTAAAGATGGCAGATATAAATTGAATCAGCTCTTGAAAATCGTAGGGGATGGGAATCGTCTGTTCCAATCCCCGGAAAGGGTTATGGAAAATGTATTAAATTGAATTTTAGTAAACTGCTCATCCTCCGCCTATGTACCTGCTGTTTGGTAACGAAACCCCGACCATAGTAGATACAAAGAAGTAAGATAAAAAAAATCTCTTGATGTGTGGTGATTACACCAATTATTTAGTTCCAAGATAAGTATCATGAAGAACTTTTGATAAGGATAATAAAGAGGGGATAAGCATACTATCACTAACCATTTTCTTTTTTTTTGTTAGTACATACTTAATGTATTACAATGGAAGCGCTAGTTTTTAAGTTTTGACCTTCATAAGAGCTCTTTTGAGCCAAACTTGAATAAATAACTTAGAATTTGGAATTTTTATATAGCAAAACACTCAGACCAGAAGAAATATTCATGTTCATGCACACAAAGATTTGTTCTGTGTGGGAATCGAACCCACGACCTCTGGAGCGAAGTGCAGGTATTCTGACCTTAACGCCATATCGGTCGTCAAATGTCATCAATAAATTTTTAAAAAGCAGAAGCAGAGTAGCTCATTAAAGGGATCGACAGACTGCAATGCAGAAGATACAGTGTTCAAACCCTGGTCGCGCATCTATAACTTTTCGAAATGATGTGCATAATTATTGTTGGTCCGCGCCACGTTTAGCTGTCGGCTCCTGCTGTCATGAATTGACTTCCTAAAAACGAATGACAAGGTTTAATGGCAGTCATTTCAAAAAGTCTTCTTATATCCTGGCAGCTAGTTTAATCAAAGAATTATGTTTCCTTCTGGAATGCGGACACTCAAGTTCTTCCACGGATTTCCACATTTCTGATTCTATGTGATTATGTATTGTTGACGATTAAATAAACTATAAGCGACAGCCCTACGTGTCTACGCTATTATCGTTCTTTGGGGCTTGAGTTAGCCTACTTATTTGTTTCTACTATGTCCCGACCCCTGACTGAATAAATGATATATGAATTCGGGACTGTCTCTGGTTTTTTATATAGTTTCATCTCCAATCTTGTTTTGCTAGTAGACATTATAAAGATAATAAAGAGAATAGCGGCGATAGCCCAATGGCAAGACTCATCATCATCATCATCATTTCAGCCATTCGAAGTCCACTGCTGAACATAGGCCTCCCCAATTGCTTTCCACGTAGATCGATTCTTTGCCGCCTGCATCCACCGGCTCCCCGCCGCCCTGACCAGATCATCGGTCCATCGCGTTGGGGGCCGCCCTCTACTACGTTTGCTGATTCGTGGTCGCCATTCAAGAACCTTAACGCCCCATCGGTCGTCGGTTCTTCGAGCTATGTGCCCCGCCCATTGCCACTTCAGCCTGCAAACGCGCTTCGCTATGTCGGTCACTCTGGTTCTCCTACGGATTTCCTCATTTCTGATTCTATCACGTATGGCAAGACTAATAACTTTTAAATTTAAAGGGTCTCCGGTTAAAACTTTTCGAAGTTATGTGCGTAATGATTGCTTGCTCCATGCTTCGTAAGGCACGTTAAGCCCTTGGTCTCGGCTGTCATGTACTGACTTCCACGCCACAATAGTATTCCAACGATCTATCCATTATATATATAAATAAATATTATCTGGCAAATACACCAATTATTTAGTTCCAAGATAAGTATCATTAAGAACGTGTGTTATGGATACTAAAGAACGGATAAATATACTTAATTAACCCTTTTTTTATATGTACATATTAATGTATATAGGAAAACACCCCGACCGGTAGAAATATATTTGTCCTGCATAGGAAACGAATCCACGACCTTAGAAGCGAAGAGTGAGTATTCTCGCCACAACGCCATATGGGTCGTCAAATTATCATAAAAAGTTTTCCGCTTCTATATAAACGAAGCCAAATACACAAGCTAGTCCCGATAAGTATAAATTAGACGTAGTTAGTAGGCCGGAGGAACAGCGGCCCCAATCCGCCGGGAACCTATCGAGTCATAATTAAAACCACGCTTCATTAAGCTGCAGATTCTAGCGGCGGGGACATAGTCAAAGACACCAGTATCACATCTTTTCTGTTATTTAAGTTCAGTTATCAATTAATCTTAAATTTTAGCCCGTATTTCACACTTTTTATCTAAAGATGTCTGGGCTGGAAATCAGTGAAAGTAAACATTTCTAGAAATAGGATATACCGGCGTAAAGTTCCTCTGACGACCGATATGGCGTGGAGATCAGTATACCTACACTTCACTCCAGAGGTCGTAGGTTCGATTCCCACACAGGACAAATCTTTGTGTGCATGAACATGAATATTTTTTCTGGTCTGGGTGTATTCCTATATATATTAACTATGTATTTACAAAAAAAAAGTATTTAAGTAAGTATGTTTATCCGTTGCTCAGTATCCATAACACAAGTTCTTAATGATACTTATCTTTATTTTTATAATTTTATTATTAGAATTATAAAAAATAAATTAAGTTACAATATTATGAGGAATTAATAATGTCAAAAATAAAAAAAACAATAACAAATGAATCAGGAAATATAAATGCAATTAATAAAAATAAACGGTCAATAATTATGAAAATTAAAATAAAACAAAATGTAATTACTTCATAAAGACATTAATATCATAGAACGTTTGCTCAGGTTTGTCGTCTGCTTGCACAAGGAGGTAGGGGGGGCGCTGCAAATTGCGCCTTCCTGAGGAGGTCTCCCCGGTTCTGATCCGGGGGACGTTGGCCGCGGGCGGGGTTCCAGAAGCTACAAACCCGGGCACTGCTGCCTCGCCCCTTTTCAACAGCGGTGGGCGTCGTCTGAAGTTTTTTAGTGGGTAGGACTGCGGTGGTCGTGTCGGCCGCAGTGAGCCCCACACCCCCTCCCGGTCTCCCCTTTTTGGCCGGGAGACAGTGCGTAAGCAGCATTTTTTTACAGACGATAATAAAAAAAAAAAAAAAAAAGGTTTGTCGTCTGCTTAGAATGTAGAAACCGTCTGGAAGAACATCTTATTTCTACGTTTTTGGAGAGAGGCGATAGCGAGACTCATAGGCTTCAAATTCAGATAGTGTCGGGCTCGTTTTTTTTTATTATGTGAGACGTCATAATGACTATCCTGCTGCCTGATGGTAAGCAGTCGATATAGTCCAAAGCAATTAAAGCGTGAAATATGCAGGGTACAAAGCGAAAAAATATACATATGACTTCTCTTAGTTATGTGCTTAATTATCGCAATAGGCTCGCCACCTATAACGTGGGACCCACCATGTAATTGGCCAAGTGTGGACGTTTATTGTGCCTCTGCCTACCCCTTCGGGGAAATAGGCATAAATGTATGCATATATGCTATCGCTTGCTCGGTGCCTCAGACAGCACGTTAAGCCGTTGGTCCCGGCTGTCATGAACATTCTATGGCTGTCGTTATTAGGGAGTCGGGGCCTTATAACATCGTGACAGCTGGTTTAACCATAGAATGATGTTTCGCTTCGGGCTGCGATGGACAACCGGCAGTCGCTTCACGTAATTACTAAATCAGCCAAATCTGGTTAGTGTAGTGAGCAGACCCTGGGCCCTAAGCTTCAGTTTAGGGCAGCCGGAATAATGCTAGGATATGATGCATTGCGCGAAGAGTGCTTAATTAACTTGACATTTTTTTTGTTTTGAATTGTTGTTTTATATTTTCTCAGACCTATCAGACATGAGAAACATTCTTACATGCTTTTTTATTTTCGTAATAACATACTTGCAATAAAAAAAATACACCTAGACCAATACAAATACCATTTTCATGCACACAAATGTTGTCCTATTGGGAATCAGACCTCAGAACTTTGACGCATAATCACAGGTATATCGACTTTCGCGCCATATCTGACACTGTTTTGAAGACATACATACATTTACGCCTATTTCCTCGAAGGGGTAGGCAGAGGCATATTATATGCCCACACTTCGCCAATTATATAGTTGGTCCCACGTAATAGGTGGCGAGCCTATTGCCGCTTATTATGTTCGCCAGAGCCTCGTCCGTTGATCAGCAGGTGCACCACTTTCAGGTGAGGTTGGCTTGCGCTTCTTAGGTCTTTGTAGGATCCCTATACACCCTATAACTATACTGTTTTTAATATAGATCAGCTAACTATTCTTCCCATGACACAAAGAATTACTTCCACCCAGAAGTACTTCTATCGGTGCCTACACTATGACTGGAATGAAGACTTGATTCTGTATGAATCGTATGTGCCTTATTACTTACCAGGCAGCAATTATGAGAGCTCGGTCTAAAAAAGATGAGTTGGAGCTATTCAACCGCGATGGATAACTAGTCTTTGTCTTTGTCTTTGTCTTTGACACTATAACAAGTTACAAATAATAATAATAAATAAATATTTCTGACACTTACACCAATTATTTAGTTTCAAGATAAGTATCATTAAGAACTTGTGTTATGGATACTAAATAACGGATAAACATACATAAATACCTTTTTTTTTTTGTAAATACATACTCAATATACATAGAAAAACACCCAGACCAGAACAAATATTCATATTTATACACACAAATATTTGTCCTGTGTGGGAATCGAACCCACGAGCTCAGGAGTGGAATGCGGGTATACTCGCCACCACGCCATATCGGTCGTCAAACAAACAAGGTTTCTGTACATTTGTAATTACTTTGTATTGATCAATCTTCTCTCTATCTATTTCATGTACTATGCTACTAATCTAATTTTATTAAATCAAAAACATTATTTTAATTTAACTCTAATGTCATTAATTTCATTTTACGCCTGTATAACATGGGTACTCCGTTCAGCAGTTAGTCAGCGATAAGACTGACGCTTATTTTCAACTGGATCCCTAAATGTTAAGTTTTGTCTTCTTTTCTTCAAAATCTTGTGACTGCAGAACACAATTTTTTTAATATTATGTATTCAAATTGAAACTGGTGGGAGAAAAAACCAACCTTGACGATTTTCTTGCCCGTTCTTTTACGATCAAGCTCCCGTCCGCAGTAAATGGGCGCGCTAGTTTATAAGTATGACATTCATGAGAGCTCTATTGAGCCAAACTTGAATAAATTATTTTTGATTTGATTTGAATGTTTACATAACATTTAATCGTTTGAAACACCATAACATGCAGTGATAGCAGTGCAGAGCAGTGGGCTAGATTTCATTTTCATTCTGTCCGCATATGTAATAAGCTTCTGACCACATAATCGATTTTTTATACGTATATGGGTAATTTCATAGGTAACTTACGAATAATATAGCGTTATATTAAAGAGTGTAACCTCACCTGCAAGTGGTGCACCTGCTGATCAATGGACGAGGCTCTGGCAAACATAATAGTACCCGGTAAGCGGCAATAGGCTCGCCACCTATTACGTGGGACCAACTATATAATTGGCGAAGTGTGGGCGTATAATATGCCTCTGCCTACCTCTTAGGGAAAACAAGCGAGATTGTATGTATGTACGTATGTACTTTTGAGCCTAAATTACAAATGCATTTTTTTTCTTTTAAAATTAGATTAAGATCTAGAGATATAATATAAATAGAAATTAAGAAACAAAAATTTTTTTATTAGAAATATTCTCACTCGTTAAGAATATTTGCCAGTGTCAAGCAATTTACAACATTAAGTTATTTGCATAAATGCGTTTTAGTCATTAACTCACAGTCAAAGTTTAATTTTTTACCACTAGGTGGCATGCAAGTCACCTTATGGAAAGTGATCACCGCAGCCAATGACAAAAAAGTTGTTAGCAAAAAGTTTTTAAACGCCGGAGGTGGACCGAAAAGGGGAGTGGAACTCACCACCGGCAGACGCGACCGCAGTATGAACCACTGAAAATCTGCCAACGACGCCCGCTGCTTGTAGAGAAAGAAGCGTGGGGCCTGTACCTGAGTTGCAGCTTCTGACACCGCCCACGGCCACCGTACCCTGGGCCGAAACCGGGAGGACCTTCTCAGAGAGGCGCAGTGGATGCGCGCCCCCTACCTCCTTGTGCGACCATGGCGTGTGTGGTCGACTTCTCAGATGAACTATCCATAGTCGCCGGTCTCTGGGTGTTTACCTTTTCCCTTGCAGCTCTTCCGCCCTACCGGGATGTACTCTGCCCCCGCACGTCCAGGGGGAATGCCTCTCGGCTAAAGGGGGACTGCCTCTAAGCTAAAGGGGGACTGCCTCTCGGCCAAAGGTGGACCGAAAGGAGAGTGTGGGACACCCCGACTCAACTCAACTTTCCCAGTTCAGAACCGGGAGGATCTCCGCAGAGAGGCGCAGTGTAACGCACCCCCCCTATCTCCTTATGCGACAATGGCGTATGTTTTCGAATCCGCGGAGCCAGAGAGAACAGATCCCGCTACCTCTCCCGCTTTACGACCGAGTGGTGATATCGCAAAAGAAGGCCATCACCTTTCAAACGCTAGCACAGTATTATTGCAGTATATATCAAAATGATTTTCTTTGTCTTAGAAGAACAAACAATAAATAAATTTAAATCCAAGAAAATCCTACCTTCTATTTTTAGTAAAATTACCCATTTTAGAAAGAATCACTATCAGAAAACGGTTTCAAGTCACGCTATGGGGAGCACGGAGCTGACTTTCGACATTAAAAAGTAATTTATCCCTAATACAGTTTGAACCGGTTTAATCTAGTTGTTAGTTAGGTCTGACTACCGGCACTGATCCGAGGACACACGTGTGTAAATGTCGGCGCCTCTTCCGTACGGTGATAAAAGAATGTCGACTTGCTAGGGTTGCCACAAGGTGGATTTATTAATTACTAGCTGTTACCCGCGACTTTGTCCGCGTGGTATAGTATCTTTAGGTAGCATTTTTATATTTTAAAATTAAGAAATCCCATTCAACTTTTCATTCCCCTTTTTAACCCCCTTTTCGCAATAAAAAGTAGCCTATGTCTTTTCTAAGGGTCTAGACCATCTGTATACCAAATTTCATTAAAATCTGTTCAGTAGTTTTGGCGTGAAAGAGTAACAGACAGACAGACAGACAGAGTTACTTTCGCATTTATAATATTAAAAGTAAGGATTTCTAAATCGATAGGTGGCGTGGGGTAACGGCCTAGAATAGTCCACTGCCCCCCCCCCCCTCATTTCACGGAGAGACGTAAAAGTCGATGATGAGAAATTCTACCAGATGATGGGCTGCCGCCTCATCCTGCGTACTGGCTTGACTGCGATAACCCAGTCGAATGTAATCACAATACTCCATACTATATTGCGTTCCATAATGGTTTTATAAGGTGGTGAATATTACAATTTTAGTGCTTTTGTGGACCCTGTCGAGCACAGCATAGTGTAGGAGAGAGGAGAAAGGGCGCCGTATAATACAATGAAAAAAACAATTATCTTCAAGGAGTAATTTCTTGCCAACCTGTGTACCTACATGTATAGTGTATTAAAGTATATTTTTTTATTTTTTTTTATTTGCGATCACTAGTATGTGTTTACACTATTACTTAAAATAATTACACAAATATTATTAAAATTATCTAAGTGAAATAAACAATTAAGGTGAACACCACATGCATATTTATCACACACATTATATCGCACTAATCTATTCGGCAGTTGACTTTATAAGGCTGATATGATGATGAAGAATAGATTTATGCAATAACGTAGATAGTTTAAGAACTGTAGCGCTTGTAAGACTGTATGGTTAGAAACTATTTTCGAAAGTCTTTTTACCTACTAAGAAAAGGCCTCTATCCAAGAATCAAGGTGAGAGAGATTCGGGTGCTCAGAATGGACTTCCCAAATTTCTTGGTTCAGGTGCTGATAGTCTGCACAGTATGTAAATGGTTTTTAAGATCAGCCCGTATTGTACGAGAGAGGAAAGGAGAGGACGGAATGAGATCAAAAAGCTCCTCAGAACACTTGCCATAGTAGTTCCGGTAGAAGACACTGAGAAATAAAATGTCTTAATTTTAAATCAGCATAATTTTAAAGCAACTGTTGTGTTAGCAATAAGAAATTGGGATTAAAATTAACTTTTAAAAAGTATCAACCCTAGAAAGAAGCACTCTAGTAACTACACTCACAGGTTTTAATGACCAATATAATATAACAGCGCCGTATTAAGCCAGAATTCAGGTTCACAGAGCATTACGGCGATTAGACGGAACTTTAAAGCTTTTATACTATTGCTTCTGCAGTTAAGAAATCGTCTGCAGTTCTAGGGAACATGCTCCAATCGTCTGCGATGAGTGTAAGTTATTTGTTTGTCCAGGTTTTATTTGACTTGATAGTTTTATCAGTCTCTTTTATATTATTTCTTAGGATAATTGGAAAATTTTATGAAAGTAACTATTTTTTATTGTATTGTAGCATTACTTGTTGTTTGATGATATAGAACAAAATAATTTTTCAATTCCACCAAGAAAACAAACTCTTCAGATTTATAATAATAGGTTGGGGAAAAAGTCTTTTCGTATTTTTGTATGAAAAGTCAAGACATTTTTTTCAAATTTTATTTACATTTATTTACAATATATATGTACCGTTTTGTTGAATAACTTTCTGCCATTTTGTGGGCAGAGACATTATCCCGTTACTGTAGAAACTTTGGGACTTCTGATCAAAAAAACGGGACAAATAGTTTTGGCAGTCCTCTCTTGAGGTCAACCTTACAGAACCTAAAGAATTCTGCAGAGACCGAAACAGGTGAAAATCTGAAGGCGCAAGGTCAGGGCTATATGGTGGATGCACTAGGACCTCCCAGTCGAACTCTCTTAATTTTTGCTGAGTGGCTAAAGATGTGTGTGGTCTAGCGTTATCGTGATGAAAGACCACACCCTTCCTGTTGATCAATTCCGGCCGTTTTCTCTCGACTGCTTCCTTTAATCTCATCAGTTACTGGCAGTAAAGATCAGAATCGATGGTTTTGCCGGGCGGTAAAAGCTCATAATAAACAATGCCCTTCCAATCCCACCATACACACAGCATCACCTTATTTCGTGTTAGGCCAGGTTTGGCCACAGTCTGTGAAGCCTGGCCAACTTTCGACCACGACCTTTTTCGCACGTTCTTGTCGTACGTGATCCACTTTTCATCGCCAGTTATCAATCTCTTCAAAAACGGCTCGGTTTCATTACGTCTCAATAATGAATCGCAAATGAGTACACGGTTCATTAAGTTTCTTTGAGTGAGCTCGTGTGGCACCCAAATATCGAGCTTTTTTGTATAACCAGCTTTCTTCAAATGGGTCAAAACTGTTTTGTGGTCAATTCCCAGTTCTTCAGCTACATCGTAACTACTAATATGCCGATCTTGCTCCACTCTTTCAAAAATGGCGTCCATTTTATTCGTAACACTGAAAACGTTTGAACCAAATTTGTGCTACTCTTACTGACACTGCATCAGGTCCATAAACATTACAAATTTTTTTCACTGCTTGAGTTGCATTTTTGCCTTTTTTATAATAAAATTTTAAAATGTATCGAATTTCTTCATTAGATTCACTCATTTTTACGGAGAGAAAAACAAATGAAAAATAGCGGGAAACAACTTTTTTTTTTTTTTTCTTTTCTTTATAATGGAACCTTTTTAGTGTTACCAAAACCAGCCAGACACAAATAGTACAGTCAAAAAAAATTTATAATAAGTTTATACCTACGTTATGCGAAAAGACTTTTTCCCCAACCTAATATATAAAAGATTGCATACCAAAGAGTTCTAAGTCAACAAGTTTTATTACTGTTGACTGCTATACTTGAGATTCTCACTGTCTAATTTCAATAAGGCTGTTTAGACTAATAGGGTCAAGTCAAGCAGCGCCAGGAGGGCAGCGGCTGCGTTGGCAGGGGGCTCCTGCTGTCGAACCATAGACTGAGAACAGGCCACACACACTATGGTCGCACACGGAGGTAGGAGGGCGCATCTACTGCGCCTCTCTGAGGAAGTCCTGGTAGACGTTGGTCGCAGGCGGGGTGACAGACGCTGAAACCCAGGTACTGGCACTCCGCCTCTTTATGTCAACAAGCGAAAGATTTCTAGTGCGTATGTTTGCTTGCGATCGCATCTGCCGGTAGTGATCCCCACACCCCCTTTCGATCCCCCTCCGGCGTTGAATAGCATTTTGTTACCGAAATAAAAAAGGCAGAGTTAATTGACTGCACACAACTATGTTTTTGTTATTTATTATATTAGTTGGTGTTGCTTTTATGAGTTGTGTTTGGTCAATAAATGTTATCTTAATTATAACGGTTTGGTAAACAGTCCGCAATAGACACGTATGAATATTTTGGTTCCTAATTGAGCTCCGCGTCAATCTATGTCATTGCACCTATCAATTTACAGGCAAATTACATTTGTGTGGCCAGCTAGCAATTCATTTAACAAATGAAATGAGTCTTTAGATAATGCTCTGTTTTGTGCAGGTGTTGAAAATAAAGTTGAATACAAGGAAGATTCTTACACATACTAAAGTGTAACGGTTGCCTTACGAATTATTTTCCAATGATAATTATATCATCATCATCATCTCAGCCATATGACGCACACTGCTTCACATAGGCCTCACATTAAGCGATCCTGAGTCCCCTGCATCGGCTTTGCGCCGCCTTGACCAAATCATCGGTCTATCGCGTGAGAACTCGTCCTCTACTACGTTAGTCGGTTTGCAGTCGCCATTGAAGATCCTTACGCCCCATCGGTCGTCGGTTCTTCGAACTATGCGCCCCGCCCACTGCCACTTCAGCTTGCAAACTCACCTCGCTATGTCAGTCACTTAAGTCCTCCTACTGATTCGATCACGTAGGGACACTCCGATCATAGATCTCTCCATTGCACGCTCAGCGACTTTGAGCTTCAATTGAATAATTAAATGCGAATGTTTCTTAAAAAATCCCGATTTGAGGTTCACAGCTTCCATCACTACAAAAGCCGTTTACCATTAATATGTCAATCTAATATGTCCAGTTATTAGATACGTAGCCATAGTATAAACTACTATAAAGCATTGTGACTTTCTTCCCTGAAACATAAAACAGTGACAGTTTATTTTATGTGTTAAAACCGGCACCAACCAGTATACACCGGTAGGAGCCGGTTGGAACGAGTGCGCGCGTGGTTAATATCACTCGGAGCCACCGCGCAATAAAAGAAACGGCGTCTCTACGGAGTCGCGGCACGACGGCGCGTCGCAGGGTTGTCGGCAACAATGATCAAACTAAAATAGCATAATATTTACAGTAAAGTAAATTAAAAAAATATTTTTTACGTAGCACTTGTAAACGTCAAAATTACATAAAAAATAGTAATATAACTACACTGAAATTGCGAAGCTTAGATTCACTCACATGAAAAAAAAAAAAGTGAATCTAAGTGCCAGTTCCGAGCCACCCTTCTGTGAAAAAAACGGACAGAGTACTCAAATGCTATGCTCTTTTAACTTTTAAATTATAATATTAAGAACACACACACAGTGAATATTTGAAGATATTCAAAAGTTCTTATAGAAGCCGTAACCAATAAAGTTTGTAATTAAAATTTTATATACATGAATTTGTAACATCTAAAACAGCGCTCAGTCCTAATCTCAGCATAGCTTCCAAGATATAGGCAATGGGGTGTCCCCTATTGGCTACCTTTGTTTTTTTTGAGAGATATATTAGTGGACTTCTGTTAAGTAAGACATAAAAATGTTATGTAAAACATGCGCAACGCATTACACTATAAGATGCGCAATATGGAACCTGAAGTGACCGTGATAGGTTCTATAGGTGCACCCCTTATATAGATTGAACCAAAGGTAATGGTAGAAAAAGCCATGCTGCCGACCTGAAATAAACTGAGAATAGGACTATCTTGGATCCGCCCGAATGGCAATTTTTTATCGAGCTCTTCCGTCTCTTGCTGCTGATGGTCCCGTTTATAGCCATATTTATGAGTCTTTAAGCCAAAGGAACCCTGCTGAGTAGCACGGAGCAATTTAACAGCAAGAAACCACTCACCTGCCTCCACTAATAACATAACTTGATGGTTTGAAAAAATTTGTACTCAACTTAACAATATAAACGTCTATTCTGTGAGACAGAAGATTAAATATGTATCAACTAGTCCCAAAATCATTATCAAAACCTCATTAATTAACATTACCAGAACATAATTCCATTACTTACACTGATTAATGAATTTAAACTATAACAAGATAATAATTATCAACCCTATGAATAACGCTTGTAATATGACATAAACTGATATTGCGAACTGTTAATCTGGTTGAATCCGGTTATTACTGACCGCATTACCAGTTCTACCCGGTTTGAGCGGCGCGTCAAATTAGCACCGACCGCGTCCCAGCTTTAAATGATAAAACCACTTTCGGCGTCGAAACGTACACTTTTTCACGCGACGATACAAATTGCTCGGCGTTTTTGGAATACTTAAGATTATTCTTTTCCTTTTTTAAGCGGTAGGAATTTAATTTTTACGCTTTTGCATGGAATTATGAAATTTAAGTGGTTTTAATTTTTTTTCAGGGTTATGTAAAACTTTGTAAAATTGATAATTTCGACTAATTATTAAAACGTTATATTTTTATTGCTTTACGTCGCTTCTTATCTTTGATCGGTAACTTTATTTAAGGCTTTTACGAACGCCGCTGACCTTGACTGTTCAACAGGGCGACAGACGGAATTACAATAAAGTCCCACTGTTATTCGATCATCTTGCAATTGATAGTTTCGTAGTGCCATAAATGTTATTGAAAAGAAAACAGTCAGGAACGGAGTTAAATACATATTTCTGATAAACTAAACTGAGGGTGAAGTCTTAATTTTTAAATATGTCTGATTAGTTGTTAGTGTAATTACTTTTTAATAATATTACTTATTTTATATTTTTTTAAATTGTGTATTTTTTCATATGTAACAAATAGTTTTAGTGTTTTTAAAGTGTTCGCTTCTAGCGATAAGACCGCCTAGATTGGCTTTACCATATTTTTTTAAATATTCATTATAATCTGTAGTTTTTAAGTTTTTTTGTACAATGAACAGTATATCTATCTATCTGAATATGCGTATTTTATCAAAGTGAAATGTCTAGTATAAAGCAGGCAATTGTTTCAGTTTTTAAAGCAATTGTCTAAAAAATATTATAATGTTAGACTACAATTTATACTGAGTAATCATTACCCGCCTTTTGAGTACGCGGATAAAGTCACTGGCTTAGAGAGCTAGTCCGTTGTAGTCTTAGTCAACGCAGCAACCCTGAGTTGCCAACCCTAAGCCCCGGCTGTACCAACAGAAGCCAATAACGTAATCAATGACGTGCGAACAGCACACACGTCGCGGCAGCGCGCTGGAGACGGGGATCTACTGCGGCGATTGCCATAAATGGTATGCCATATAAAGGTATGCCATAAATGGTATGCCATATAAAGGTATGCCATAAATGATATGCCATATAAAGGTATGCCACAAGAAGGTATGCTGTAATGGTATGCAATAAACTATGAAAAAGATTTATTCGGTTTTTATTTGTTTTTTTTTATTTACGTCGGTATAAAATGCTTTAACGCACTGTCTCTCGGCCAAAAGGGGACCGAGAGATGTGTGTGGGACTCACCACCGGCACACACGACCGCCAGCAGTAATTCATACCCACTAAAAATCTTCCGACGACGCCCGCCGCTTGTTGAGAAAGAGGCGGGGCGCCAGTATCTGGGTTGCAGCTCTGACACCCCGCCCGCGGCCAAGGCCCCCCGGACCAAAAACCGGGAGGACCTCCTCAGAGAGGCGCAGTGGACGCGCCCCTCCTACCTCCTTGTGCGACCATAGCGTGTGTGGCCGACTTCTCGGAGGGTCCATGGCTAGACAGCAGGGTCCCCTGCCCCTGCTGCCTAAGACCCTCCTGGCGCGGCTTGACGGGCCTCCTTGGCCCGCCCGCTGCGCCCTTCACAGGTCCCTCTTAGTTCCCCCCGGTAGTCAGTACTAAGGGCACCCAGAGTCGCCAATTCCTGGGTGTTACCTTTTCCCTAGCGCCCTTTGCGCCCTACCGGGAGGTACTCAGCCCCCCCACCACGACAAGGTGGAGACCAGTCGGGGGGGAGGTGTATAGAGATCCTACAAAGACCTTAGGAGCCCAAGCCAACCTCACGTGCAAGTGATGCACCTGTGGGATCAAAATATATTTGGCGAAATGTGGGCGTATAATATGCCTCTGCCTACCCCTTCGGGGAAACAGGCGTGATAGTATGTAGTATTAAAGTAACTTTGCGACAATTAAAACTTAACCTTGAAAGATAAATAGACAAATCCTTAATTTGCATTACAAAACCTTCCTTACAATGGTTTTCGTAAAGAACCGCCTGAATAGATAACCATTTATGTGTCACAAAAGAGACGTTAGAATTGACGATTATAATATTCATTTATTTGTTATGTAACATGATGGTTCCATAGTTGGGGTATGTACAAAATCGGCTTCTTGATTTTTTTTATACAAATTATCAATGCTAGTTCTTATTTTGGTGATGTGCCTAAATATATATCAACATGTAAATAATAATTAACCAGTTAATAATATTTGAATACGAACCTTCCCGACCCATTAGTACTTTGAAGATGCGGGCAATATCTAGAGCTGAGACAGAAAAAAAAACATAATATCACGCTGTTTCCCCGAAGTAAAGTAAAAAGTTCTTTAATTCATAAACTATTACAGAGCACTTGAAAACGTCAATACAAAATATAAATAAAATTAAACATTACTACACTGAAAACACAGGCTTAGAATCACTTACATGCAAATAAATAAAAATTTGGTGTAAGTGAATTTAAGTGCCAGTTCCGAGCCGCCGCTCTGTGAGAAGAACTGACAAGAAACTCATTGGCTTTGCTCTTTTAAATTATTTCTATCAAATATAACAATACAAAACATACACAGTGAATATTTGAAGATACTGAAAGGGTAATAAAGGGAAATAAAGTAGTACTAAGGGAACCTTCCATCACAGTCAAGTAAGTATGTATTGTGAAACTGAGCTGAGCCTGTACTGAAGGGTTAGGCAGAGTCATATTATGCGCCCATATTGCTCTAATCAGATTGTTGGTCCCACATAATAGGTGGTGAGCCTATTGCCGTTTATCAGAAACTTTGATGTTCGCCAGAGCCTCTTACTTTGTTCAGCAGGTGCACCACTTAAAAGTGAGGTTGGCTTGGGATCCTTACACAAAAAAACTGTAAAAAAATATATGTCAAAAATAGCAGAATCAAGCCCCGAATACAGCGAGATCGACACCCTTGCATTATCATACTATGTTGTATGATAATTTCTTGAATATGTTCAAGTTATAACCTCATCTTTTGTTCGCTTATTTGATTCTTGAGTTTGGCAATAAGCTCATCGTTCTTCATATATCTTCGTATATTAACTGTGTATATTGGTTTATCAAACAGAAAGGCTTCAGTGGATGATCGAACAAGCAAATTCTCTGCCATATTAGTTTATTTTATTGATAACTAGTGGTAGGCCGTCGCCTCACGTCTGTAGAACATTTAAGACCGTTGAGTTACATTATTGGAATACTCGTAGGCATCCTTATTACGAATATTATCTAGTAATATATCGTCAGTTTAATTTTCAAACTGCGTTTTCACAAAATTTGACTTTGCATGCCATCTAGTGTAAAATTTCGAAATATATCTCAAGTCACATAAATTAATATTTAATTAGTTATGAACGAATTGGAAAATCATTTTTATTCAAGAAGTGCCTTAATTATGAAAAATTAACACAACAATTTGACAACAAGTAGTGATAACTATGAATATATGTAGCTTATGTTACTGAGTGATAATTATAAGTAGTGTATGGAAGCTCTCGTAGCTCCGCGGTGCTTGGTGGTCGGAAATAACCACAGAAGTAAAGAAGAGTTTACACGTGTCAGTACTTGGATGGGTAACCATTTGTGTGGCATTTGATATCGAGCGCTTTCGTGCTTCGGAAGGCACGTTAAGCCGTTGATCCCAATTTCACTAAATGTTGAGACATGCTAGAGGCCTAATTGGGCAGCTTGAAAAATTCTAACAGCAGGATGCCTCACACCTGCCTCCGCCAATCCGCACTGGGACATCGTGGAGCAGTATGACCCAATACCCTCGCACCTTGGTATGTAAGACGAGGCTCGTGCTCGGCAGTAGGACGTTGATTGGCTCTGATGATGATGAAAATGTAGCATTTTCTCACTGAAAAATTTTTTAGAATCGGTTCAGTAGTTAATTCATTACAAACACCCAAAATAATATTAGTAGTAAAGCGTACGCATTCGTTCAGCCTTTTGTCCTATGAAATGCGTACGCCATACAAAATTGTTCAGTAAGTTGTAAGTGAAGTGAAGTTTTAAGTGAAGTGAAGTTTTAAGTGAAGTGAATTTGTAAGTGAAGTGAAGTTGTAATTGAAGTGTAATTGGAAGCGATTTTGAAAGTGATGGAAGTGAAGATATAAGTGTAGAATAAAATCGTTGCTTTCCATAGACAAAAGCTAAATACCACATCACTATACCATACAATGCTACTACTTTACGATGTGTCGTAGACGATCAGTTGCTACGGAAATCGTAGCACAGTAGCTACGGCGTAGTACATAAAGTGAATAGTAATCCTTATTTGCACAAAATAAATAAAATGTTAGCATAAAATTAAATATGCGAAGGTAGGCTTATCTCTAGAAGATGACTCTTCCAGCCAAGCCTGGAATTTGTAGACTAAATATTTGTACGGTATAAAATGCTAGGATAGAAAATGACACTGTTTTGATTTTTTTGTTGTAAAAAATATTAAAAATATATAGTAAGACTTTTTTTTAAAAATTGATATTAAATAATACCAATAATAATCTCTTAAAGAGAGAAGTTGCCCTTATACATATTTTGTTTGATTAGTGATTTGTTAAAATTAGACAAATTATGAATTACTTATACTTGACGACCGATATGTCGTGGAGGCGAGTATACTCGTAGTCCGATCCTGAGATTGTTGTATCGATTCCCACACAGGACAAAAATAAAATAAAATAATAAATATATATGTACAAAAATATTATATTTTTCCCATCTTTAGTATCCATAACACAAGTTCCTAATGATACTTATCATGAAATTAAAATGGTTGGTGTAATTGTTAGAAAAATTTATGTTAACGTCCCACTACTGAGCACGAGCCTCCTCTCACATACCAAGGTGTGAGGGTATTGGGTCATACTCCACCACGCGGACCCAGTGCGGATTGGCGGAGGCAGGTGTATGTCGTCCTGCTGTTAGAATTTATCAAGCCGCCCATTAGGCCTCTAACATGGCTTTACGACTACCACATTTTGTGATAACCGGTACCAACGGCTTCACGTGCCGAGTAACGATTCCTTTTATAATATTGTGCGTGCGTATTTGGCAACATCAGCTTACCATGATGCCTCGCTATTCTGCAGCTATTAGCATTTTTGAATTTAAAAATATAGGGATGATTTTTCTCAAACATACAACATTCTAGAATGTACATGGACGGCAGAGTAAGTACATTAAGTTTAGGAAATAGCTGTCAGCACGATGTCATTGGCGAAACGTCACATATGGCTCGAATGCATCGTTTTTGAGACACAAATGCTTACATTTTTAAATATATACTTTGGGCTGGTCATTGATGATAAGCTTAACTGGGCCAAACATATAGACAAGGTTTGTGTAAAGCTGAGAGCAATAATGGCAAAATTTTATATTGTGAAATGTAAAATACCATATGATATTCTATTGACTCTGTACAAAACCCTGGTTGAGAGTAAGTATTGTATGCTATGGATTAATGCCGCGCAGAGAAAGTATATACTAGCAGCGCCCTGCGGTTTTACCCGCGTGGTCCCCGTTCCCGTGGAAATATCGGGATAAAGAGTATCCTATATGTTAGTCCAGGACTGCAGCTATACACGTTCAAAGTTTGACGACCGATATGGCGTGAGGGTCAGTATACCTGCACTTCACTCGAGAGGTCGTGGGTTCGATTCCCACTCAGGACAAATCTTTGTGTGCATGAACATGAATATTTGTTCTGGTCTGGGTGTTCTCCTATGTATCTTAAGTATGTATTTACAAAAAAAAAGTATTTATGTATGTTTATCCGTTATTTAGTATCCATAACACAAGTTCTTAATGATACTTATCTTGGAACTAAATAATTGGTGTGATTGTAAGAGAATATATTTATTTATTTTACGTTCAAAGTTTCATCACAATCGCTCCAGTAGTTTTTGCGTGAAAGAGTAACAAACATCCATCCACACATACAAACTTTCACGTTTATAATATTATATAGTAGGATTATATCTATATTAATGGACATAAAAATAAATAATTACAATATATAATAAATATAAATCTATAATAAGCATAAATTGATAAAAAATTCTATGCAATAGCTTTACCGCAGCAGTCTCCGAGTGTCACACGTCTTTTTTATTTTATTAATCAAACACAAAACAAGCTCTAACTTTTGCTAACAAATTAAATAAATATATAAACTAAGTTACACCTCAAACCATGAGTTCATACTCAAAAACCATATTTCAGACGGGTAGATCTTTTAAGAATAATTAAATAAAAAATTATAGTATATAATATATAAAAAATGTTAACTAATGTATGGAAGCGAATGTTGGTTATGGCAGAAGAAACATGAGAGTAAGATTAATGCAGTAGAGATGAGAGCACTCAGAAATATTCTTGGTGTGAAATTGAGTGATAGGATAAGGAATGAAGTGATAAGGGTTAAAGCTGGTGTAAAAGAAGATATAGTGACAAGAATTGAGAAAGGTATGCTTAGATGGTTTGGTCATGTTGAGAGGATGAATGAAAGTAGATTAACGAAAGTGATTTATGATGGACAAGTGGGTGGAAGTGTTGGGAGGGGAAGACCACGTAAGACCTTCCATGACCAAATACAAAAAATGTTAAAGAAAGGGCAGGTCAAAAGTACCCTAAACCGACGGGCGTGTATGAGGAGGTTAATGAGTGTGAATGAAGCTAAAAGTGTGTGCCAAGATCGTAGCAAGTGGATGTGATCTCTGCCTACCCCTACGGGAAAGAGGCGTGACCTTATGTTTGTATGTATGTATATAAAAAATAGGATGACATACTAATACAATACATTAAATTTAAGTACCTGGGCTAAGAAAGCATTTCCCCCATGGAGGAAATGCTTTCTCAGCCCAGGCTTATAATTGCGTTATTAAATGTGTCCTAATTGGTAAATCGACGTTGACTTAGACCAAAGTCTTTTAGTTGTGGGCAATTATTGCTTAAATAATTAAACTTTAAACATTGATTCTCCAGACACAATTGAAGTCCTTTAGTTTACTACCATGCAGTCGTCCGCTAACTCGCTGCTTAACTCCGGTAACACCTAGACACAGAACAACATTAAGATCTGTACGACAAACTCTAATTACTAAGTTATCCGCCCGCTACCACCCCCGCGCCATCCAGCGACAACTCGCTGTTTGTCGAACCAAGTTCCGACATCTAAAGCCACCATAGCTCATATAAAACTAGATGAGGTAAATTTACAATATACTAATGATACAACAATGATACAAAGTACCTCAGTGTCTCAAGACGAAAGTCTTCGACCAGTGTGTGTTGCCAGCGATGACGTATGGGACTGAGACGTGGTGCCTGACTATGGGCCTCATAAGAAAGCTCAAAGTCGCTCAGCGTGCAATGGAGAGAGCTATGCTCGGAGTGTCCCTACGTGATAGAATCAGAAATGAGGAAATCCGTAGGAGAACCAGAGTGACCGACATAGCGAAGCGCGTTTGCAGGCAGAAGTGGCAATGGGCGGGGCACATAGCTCGAAGAACCGACGACCGATGGGGCGTTAAGGTTCTTGAATGGCGACCACGAATCAGCAAACGTAGTAGAGGGCGGCCCCCAACGCGATGGACCGACGATCTGGTCAGGGCGGCGGGGAGCCGGTGGATGCAGGCGGCAAAGAATCGATCTACGTGGAAAGCAATTGGGGAGGCCTATGTTCAGCAGTGGACTTCGAATGGCTGAAATGATGATGATGATGATGAATGATATTTGACATGTTAATCCTGGTAACAACTAAGTTTAAGGCATTATTTAACACACTCTCACACACACACACACACAATCACGCATATATCCCGAAGGGTTAGGCAGAGGCCACACGCCAATGATCTTGTTGATCCCACGTAATGGGTGGCAAGCCTATAGCCGCTTGACGGGAACTTATAATTGACGGCCGATATGGCGTGGTGGCGAGTATACCCGCACTGCACTCTTGAGGTCGTGAGTTCGATTCCCACGCAGGACAAATATTTGTGTGTATAAATATTAATATATGTTCTGGTCTGGGTGTTATCCTATGTATATTAAGTATGTATTTACAAAAAAAAAGGTGTTTAAGTAATAGGTAATTTAGTATCCATAACACAATTTCTTAATGATACTTATCTTGGAACTAAATAATTGGTGTAAGTGTCAGAAATATTTATTATATGTTCGCCAGAGCATCGTCCGCTGATCGGCAGCTGCACCACTTGCAGGTGAGGTTGGTTTGGTCCTCATACTTTGGTAGGAGCCCTATACACTCATTACTTGGCTTAAAACAAATATTCTAACGCCATTCAAAGTTCGTGTTGTGATGTATGGCCTGAATTATTTGCACCTTACTTTTTAGGAGAAGGTCTGAATTCCTTTATGTCGTGTATATAGGCTTCTTTTTTTGGTAATCGTGTAAATTCCATATTTCAGGTAAAACACAATTTTTTTGGACATCATGCTTAATACTAATTTTTGGGCACAAGTGCAGAAATCTCTTTTTTTGGGTGGTATTGCAGACAACTCCGTTCTTAGACATTTCAGGTGTTTTCATTTTCGACAATAAATGCATTGCCATATCTACCAAAATCCTTCTTCGCCTCATGTTGTTAGGAATAATTAGCAGCTCGGCTCGGGCCGCCAGATAAACACGGAGCGCTCCCGACCTGCCGGTATACTGGGGTACCGGTACGAGTATACCGCGGTACCGCTGCCAAACTCGCTCCTCAAACTAGAAGCTTGTTTACTTATTCAAACTCTTTGCTTACTGATTGAAAGGAAACTCTTCGATCTATTCGATAACATTGATGTTTTTTATGTCGGTTCTATTTCCTGACTAGTAGTTCATGATTTACGGCTTGAGCTGACTGGGAGGAATAATTAGCGCAACGTATTTAGCGCGTCGTTTACTTTTTTACATAATTATTATTATATGATTACGAGCTTCCTAGCAAGATTTCGCTTTGGTAGGTATTTGTTAAGTAGGTGTCAAAACATTTATTCTCATAAAAACAAGAAGTTCACTTATTATGAAATACATAATTATGGTATAATAATACCTCTGGGCGTATTTTCTAATCACTACTACATAAATAAATACATAAATATTTTTTAACAAATACCGAACTGTGTGACTGGTTTGTCTGTGGGTCACAGTCTCTTTTATACTAATTACAAATTATGCTATAATACTTACAAAAGTTAATAAGAATAGAGTTGACAAAAAAGATAAATTAAAATTTTGCACTTACACTAATATAGTGTTTCAAATTTGCTTTGTACAAGTACAAAGTGTTTGTTTGTTTCCACTTTAATGTATTCAGGTATAATATTAAGGACAAATCTTTGTGTTCATGAACATGAATATTTGTTTTAGTCTGGGTATTTTCGTATGTTATTATTTCCTATGTTATATTAAGTATGTATTTACAATAATAAAATAAAAAAAAGTATAATTAGATGTATGTTTTTCCGTTATTTTGTATCCACAACACAAGTTCTTAATTATACTTATCCATGCATTAAATAATTGGTGTAATAATCGGAAAATAATTATTATAATAAAAATGTATTGCCTATGGACATTTGCAACACCAAGGGTATAACTAGCTCTTTGCCGACGATTTAAAAACTGTTTAACGCTCATTTCGAAGAACCACATGTCTTACAATCTCTTGGAAAAAACAAGCCAAGAAGCTCACTCTACAAATGAAGAGGATGCGACATGCGACCTTTTTACTGGTCTACGTATTTTATTTACGATTACCTTTTTTTTAGTTGTTTTGTTTTCTTTGTTTTCTGTTGGCATTACTATGCCTTTAAATGTAAGAACTTAATTGTGTGAACCAAATAAATAATTTTGTTCTTTTTATTCTTTTTATTCTTTTTATTCTTTTTATTCTTTTTATTCTTTTTATTCTTTTTATTCTTTTTATTCTTTTTATTCTTTTTATTCTTTTATGCAGTTTATTTTCAAACGTACCATAGGCGCTTCTAAATTTACATTCCAAACGGATAGAACACCTTTGTAATGTAAATTTAACGCAATAATAATTTCAAATTAAAATAAAGGCGCTGTCTTATATTGAGTAACGACATAATTATTACAATAATGTAAGTAATTAAAGCCACGGAGGCTCGTTACGGCGCGAGTTCGTGCAAATGTGTGATTAAGAGAATCACCCTCCCTTAAGTGGGGCCTTACGTATGTACGTACACGCTACAGAACGTACTTTATACAAGCATACATGTGTTCTATAATGATTTTAGCTAGCGGTTTATAATTCGTTATTATTTATATTTTTATTATTTTAGTTGAAATATGAGTCGGCGATTGCAATCAGATGTATCAGACGACTGAAATGTCGTTGGATACGTGTATACTGCTACAAGATCTAAATGATATGAAGCACAATTGCTTTTAATCATTGACAGTATCTGTAGTTAAAGAAAACCAATTACTTAATCATCATTTATTTTTCTAGAAACAGTATATTTAAAAGACATTTGTGAAATCTATCATTTAATATCATATTATTTATTTCATAAATAAATAAATATTCTCTTACAATCACACCAATTATTTAGTTCCAAGATAAGTATCATTAAGAACTTGTGTTATGGATACTAAAGAACGGATAAACATAACAGATACTTTTTTTTGTAAATATATACTTAATATACATAGAAAACACCCAGACCAGGAATATTCATATTCATGCACACAAAGATTTGTCCTGTGTGGGAATCGAACCCATGACCTCTGGAGTGAAGTGCAGCTGTACTGACCTCCACGCCATATCGGTATACTTATGTTATGCATTTTTGCTTGAAAATGTCAAATTACAATCGAAATGTGATTACACTGAAATTACAAAGCTCAGATTCACTTACAATCTCAGATTCAGTTCCGAGCCACCGCTCTGTAAGAAGAACTGGCAAGAAACTCACAGGCTATGCTTTTTTAAATTATAAATTGGTTAGGTATTTAGATTACTATCTTCATTTATCTGTGACGCTATACAATGTAATATTTATAAAGTATACAACTATTTGAAATATAAACTACATTGTGTGCAATGCCTTATATTGCTTACGATCTTCTGCCATATAACAGATTAAGGAAATAAATAAGTGGTATTTTGTTTCATTTTGTAATTACTTTAATATCATGTTCGTTACCCTATGAGAAACAAAACTGGCGCAGGAATTGCAGCCGTTGCATAACAGAAACCAACATCATATAAAAACCCTTTAATTGTAAGCCTCGAAGGCTGTGCACCGATGTTTGTTGGCACTGAGCGGTGCCAACGTTTTATTGGCCAATAAAATAACAAGAATACAAAGTGATAGCCAGGCTTTGTATAAAATAAGTATAGCTGATATAAGATTCCTTTTTATTTAAATTTATGATTTATTTTTAAGGTTCTGTACAAATCCAACACCGCTATGAAAACCATACAGAAGGCAAAACAGTTTAAGGAGAGGTCAAACGAACGGTCGTGGCTCTGAGATCGGGTGAGTGGTGGTCTAACCTTCCCGCGTACTAATTTATTTTGTTGCGGGACTGTTGGAAAGGGTTACCGTGGCCTTGGTGTTGCAGGAGGCGATGGCCTCCTTCTGCGAAGTGGTGATGTCGCAAAAGGAGGCCGCGGAGCGGGAGATCTTTTGCATGATGGTCGGCAGCGAAAGAGCCACTCCACCCAGGGCCGCGGCCAACGTCGACCGCGGCCCCGCCCACGCAGGGCACGCCACCAAAGTGTGCTGCGCGGTGTCTTCCGCGCAGTCACAGTGGTGGCAACACCGGGTCGACTCCCCCCCGGCGACGTCACACAGATACTTCCCGAAGCACCCGTGCCCGGAAAGTACCTGCGTGAGCCGGAAGGTCATCGACCCAGGGAGCGAGACCCGCTCTAACTCCGCCTACGCCGGTCCAGGAGAGCACGTCCAGTAGCGCCAGGGGGTCTTAGGCGGCAAGGGCAGAGGGCCCCTACCGTCTAACTTTAGACCCCCCGCGATGTCGGCCACATACGCCGGTGGTCGCACAAGATGGTAGGGGGGCGCGACCCACTGCGCCTCTCTGAGGAGGTCCTCTCGGTTCTGATCCGGGGGACGCTGGCCGCGAGCGGAGTGTCAGAAGCTTTATATTATGGCATTGGCCCCCCGCCCCTTTTTCAACAGCGGTGGGCGTTGTCGGAACATTTTTAGTGGGTAGGACAGCTGGCGGTCGGCCTTGGCGTTGCAGGCTTAAGAAGGAACATAGATGGTTTTAGTCAGTAAAAGTCTGTTACACCCTTCCGTTTTGCCCACAGTGGACATTCATTTCATGTCAAGAAATTACTTTTTAAAATCATTAAGGCTACTTCCACTCTTTCAAAGAAAGTAAGCGACTAAGTGTGCATTCTTAATATCTAATGCCTCACTACACAACCAGTCACCCATTCATAGACTGTGTTCTGTCAACTGCTTAACTCCGGTGATCGTTTCAGACAACAACACCATGTAGTAACGAGCATTTATTTGACAAATTTATAAGGAAGACAAGAAACAGATCCTTTAAAAATACTTAATTGTGCAATCAAAACACTTATTGAGGACAAGCGGGATAATGCTAGGATACGATGAATGAATAAACTCATTGAAAATGTAATGAGGAATTTGATATATTCATGTGCGATATAATTATTTATTTACAAAGTACATTGTTTGACATATGAGTTAAAAAAAAGTCCTACAATAGTGCTTTCTCAGTATACGTTTGATATAAGCTTAGGTTAGCAATTTATAAATCTTGATTTCACTTTAAAAAACGACCTATTAAAGATTAACATGCAACACTAACTTTTACATTCCAAAACATGAAGCTCATTTCACAAAGACTTCTCAAAAACGGGAGCCGAAATAATTAATCCCTCAAATCTCAACCTGACTTTTTACTGTCGCTTGTCCGCCAAATTTAATAAGCAAGCGAAAATTATGCTTTCGTACCTCCTTTAATCTTTTACAAACTGACCTGTCGCCTGTCGCGAAATGGCGGTCATTTTTAATCTGAAACTTGTCTGTGTAGTAACGTAATTTGTGAAAATTGTCTCACAGCGCTGTTATAAAAGTTATTTTGGCTTGGCAATGAGACTCTTTATTTGTTTAAGTGTGTGGTTAAAACGGATAAGCCAGACACGGTTATTGTAGATCTTGTTTTGTGGTTTTGGAATGAATGTTAGACGTAGTAAGGACTGAACTTTCTAAGAAAGATATTAAAGGAACCAGTCTATATTTGAAAAAGCCAGGTTGCATTGCTTAATGCATTTTTATCAATCTCTTTGTTTTTTTAACTGACGGACATACCCGCCCCCCCCCCCCCCTCCTTCCAAATCATGACAGGCTGACTGAAAAATCCTCCGGTAGAGACTACGACAGACTGAACAATCTCGAAAAAAAAACCACAACAGACAGATTAACTGACATACCTGGACGAATTCTGACAAAGAGTCCATTTTGCTTTTTTTTCTCTCTCTTTCGTGATAATGGTCGCCCATACCTCTTGCATTGTAGCTGTTTTTTTTGTATTCTCATTTGGTTTGGTAAAATTTTACGAATCTAATTGATCTTGTCTTTGTTGAAAGACAATAAAGTATATTTTTTATTTTAGAAGTATGAGCTAAGTAATGAGAAAAGGAGATGACCATTTGGAGAGGCATATTCGGCAGTAGACGGGGATTGGCTGATTGATTTACCTATTGCTTTCAACCAAACATAGGCTTCAAAATATTACTATGCAAACTGTATAAGCATTATAACTTTATAATGACAAATAAATTATCTTTAATAATCAATAAGTACAAAACACATTGCCTGCAAAAGTGAGTACCACACTTTTAAAACTTTTTTTTTTAACACTTTTTTTTTAACACTTTTTTTTTTAAACTAAAGAAGATGGATTACTATATTCTATTTATACAAAAAGTTACTAGCTTTTATATAAACCAGTAAACTACCAGTAAATCTTATAACAAATATTGAAGAGTGTGCTTAGAAAGAAAAAATACTATTTTAAAGAATACTCAGTATATTCAAAGCAAATTCTTTGATATAGATGTAGTCCGTAAGAGAGATATTCCTAAAAATAAAAATGTTCAAAAATTCCCTAGTGTTTGTGTTTCATAAAATGTTTTGTAAATTTTGCAACAATACCGATGGATGACGCATCGTATTGTATTCATATTTTTTATTTATTGTATTCTTTTCTGTGCATGGGCATAATTTACCTGAATAAAGAACTTTTTATTATTAATACTCGTGTTTTCATAAATTACCTATTCGTTTAATAAAATGTAGTATTTCATCTATCTGCCCACGAAATAATAAATAAATTATTTAGTTCCAATATAAGTATCATTAAGAACTTGTGTTATGGATACTAAATATCGGATAAACATACTTAAATACTTTTTTTTATAAATACATTAATATACATAGGACAACACCCAGACCAGAACAAATATTCATGTTCATGCACACAAAGATATGTCCTGTGTGGGAATCGAACCCACGAAATATATAAGTATATCAAATTTTAATACAAACAGTCCAGTACATTGAAAGCACGTTCTTTGAAACACAATCAAGTGTCCGTGAGAGAGTGGAAACTGTGAAAATAGAAATGTCTAGAAATTCCCTTCCATCTTGTGTAAATTTAGCAACAATGACGAAGGTGACAGATGACCCTTCTGAAGCCCTTCGCCCCGGGCCCACGGAAATCAAATCAACTCTCTTCACTGGCATTATTTGTGTGAAAGGCGCAAATACCGAGCACTCTCCTTATAGAATAAATTTACGGCTCATTGGTTTTGGGTTACTGGGAGCTACCTAGAGAAATTCGAAAATGTTATTCCTAACTCAGTTACTTAAAGAAATGTGACAAAATATTCTTTGACAGACGTGCAATATGCGAGTAATTTGAAATAATTATACTGACTATCTGACCTCCACGCCGCATCAGTCCAATTTATTTGTAAAGGTCTGTAAGGTTTTATTACTACAATTTTTTATTACGAGGTTTGATTTTAAATGAAATAAAACCTTTGAAAAACAACTTTTAAAAAATTTACTCTTTATAAATTGAGACATTAAGTATATACTGCTTTGCTAGGTTATGAGTTCAATTTCCACTCAAAATATAGAATATATTCGTTAATGAATATAAATATTTGATTTTTATATTTTTATTTTATTTTTTACAAAAAGTCATGTACTAGTATATTAGTAACTAAAACTTTAAAGACATTCAATTAAAAAATGCTATTATAATATGCAGAAGTTTTTCGATGATAAAATCAATTAATCTATATAAATAAATATGTATATTGTTATTCTTTAATGTCTGAAATTTTTTGTAAGTCATCTAGGACGCAGGCACTTAGTAGGTCCTTTGTTATGTTGCTAAGCCCTTACAGGGCGTCACATTGTATCTATCCATATTTGTTGCTACAACCTACTTCCATGTGACATGCAATAAATGATTTGTAATTGTAGGTATCGTATATTAGGTGTAAAGGGGTTCTACCATCATTTTAGGAGCCCAAGCCAACCTCACCTGCAAGTGGTGCACCTGCCGATCAATGGACGAAGCTCTGGCAACCATAAAAGTTCCCGATAAACGGCAATAGGCTCGCCACCTATTACGTACGATCAACAAAGACATTTGCTTGGGTTTATAATATGCCCCTGCCTACCCCTTCGGAGAAACAGGCGTGTTTATACGTATGTATAGCAGCGCTATGTTTGATATCAAAGTGAACGACATCAAATATTGCAATACTCTTTTAAGTTTACTTCTCAAGAAGACAGTTTAATTAAAAGATGAAGATCATTAACAGCTTTTATGACAATGATGAACTCATCACAATTCTTACATTAATATTAAAATAAAGTAATAAATGTTTCGTAATTAAAACTCTTGTCGAAGTTTACATCTGAACGATGTTTATTAAATTCTAAATTAACATAATATTAAGTCTGGAGTTTAGAAGTTGTTTGCTTGTTAAAGGAGAGCTTGTCTAATTTGGTTTAGTTTTATGTGTTTATTAACTTACTCCTGCGGCTTTGCTTGCATTATTAAAAAAAGCATTTTAGGTTTATAAGAACTACCAGTGGCGTTATCAAACCACCTCGTTATATTTTGAAAAAGGTAGGCTAAATATTTTTTTTATTTCTTTTTCTTTTTGGTATTTTATAGTTGTTTTTTTCTATGTTTAAATCTTTTGTTATAATTGTTTTATTATTGTTGTAATAGTTGTTTTTTGTGTTCGTCAGTTATATACATTTTGTTTTGTTGGTACATTTCTGTGCTATTGTGTGTATTTAATCTGTTAGTTTATTTTTTTTTTATTGATTAGTCTATGCCTATTGTCTTTTTGTGAATAATACGTAAGCTTGAGTCCGGCACTGGCTGAACCCAGCGCAGCAAAGTCTTACAACATTGCAGCACCTATGCTGAGCCAGTTCCTTTGACAGTTATATTTATGTGCAAGTAAGTTTTTGTATTATTTTCGTGTTTTGTATTTGTCAATAAACATATATTTTATGCTATTTTATTGACAGTAATTACTACCATAGGAAATAAATGATGTCAATGTCCTCTCAAAATTTCTGGTTTGTTAAATTTTAATAGTTGAAGCCTTCAAATTCAAATTCACTCAAATTCATATTCATTTATTCAAGTTTAGCTCAAAAGAGCTCTTATGAAAGTCAAAACTTAAACTAACGCGCCCATTCACTGTGGGCGGGAGCTTGATCGTAAAAGAACGGGCAAGAAAATCGTCAAGGTTAGTTTTTTCTCCCGTCAGTTACAAAGAATATGTGCTTAACAGTAAAACAATTTGACAAATCTACAAAAACCTGTGTTCTGCAGTCACATGATTTAAAATAAAAGAAGAAAATATCTTTTTATTTTTCTTCTTCTTCTTAATAACTAAAAACTAAAAAAATTGGGCACCACTTGCAGGTGAGGTTGGCTTGGGCTCCTCAGATCTTTGTAGGATCCCTGTACACCATTACTAATTTATGGTAATAGTAATCCAGTTGATACGTTAAGTGCTGCATTTCATAACGACTACACAGAAGAGGATTCTTCTGAAGGAGAATTGAGTGATGATTAGTGATTTAATTTATTGTGTAATTATTTTGTATACCTAGAAAATGAGATAAGAAAAATATATTTTTATTTTAAAATTTCTGTTTTAGTTTTTTCTCGTTAAAACCATACCCTGCTAACAATTTATATTATATGTATATAAACATAAATAATAAACACTTTCAAAATTATAAACTACGATAAATAACACAGTCCAGCTAGCTTGTATACTAGGCGACACTGTGCGTCGGTTGTGAAATATTTTATTTTTTTGTAAACCCTACATAAAATCCTGTATTTCCATATGAAATATAGCAGCCGAACTGATGAGACATTCGGGAATAAACAACATAGCAGTGTAATGATGAAAAACAAGTGATTTATACCACAAATGGCTGCAGACGTTGGATTGGGGCCAAATGTGACAATTAGGTAGCACCACAGGCAGGAACCGCTCAGTCAACGTCGCACGTCGAGGGGATCGTTATGGGAGCTGGTTCATTACCGGCAGTGGAGATGGAACGAATTAAATCAAAGGTTTATTAATTGCTTCTACCAGCATTTTAGCGCGGTCTTTTATACCTTTAATTAAAAATAACTAAATGGTTTATTCAACAGAGACAACATAATAAATAATCAGAATAATTCTGAACCCCATTAGGCTAGGATTGGGCTAAGCCTTTTTTTTTTAATTCGGTTACAAAATGCGTTTACGCACTGCCTTTCGGCCAAAGGGGGACCGAAAGGTGGTGTGGGACTCACCACCAGTAGATGCGCCTGCCAAAAATCCTAAACACTAAAAATCTTCCGACGGCGCCCGCCGCTTGTTGAGAAAAAGGCGAAGGCTAGTATCTGGGTTGCAGCGTCTAACACCCCGCCTGCGGCCAACGTCCCCCGGACTAAAACCGGGAGGACCTCCTCAAAGAGGCGCAGTGGATGCGCCTCTCCTACCTCATATGGTCGCACCATGGCGTGTGTGGCCGGCTTCTCGGAGGGTCCATAGTTAGACAACAGGGGCCCTCTGCCCCCGCTGCCTAAGACCCTCCTGGCGCTGCTGAGGGCGTCCGCAGCGCCCTCCATAGGCCCCTCTTAGTTTCCCCCCCGGTAGTCAGTACTAAGGGTGTTACCTTTTCCCGGCCTCCGCGAGGTACTCAGATGTCTCAGTCGAGGTGGGGGGGACTAGGCTAAGCCTGTCCTATGTTGTTTGGAAGAAATCGCTTTCATTGATAAGACCGCCTAGATTGACAATTACTGTTATTCATAATTATTTGTACCTGTAAAAATTTTTTTTGTCAATAAAGAGTATACCTCTCTATCTAATTTAAAATAAATACTGTTTGTAAAACAGCTACTAAACATCTTACAAAACATTTTTACGTAAACTGTATGTCATTTACGTAATCCCAAAAATTTAATAAGACAGGCCCTAATACACACGAAACAAGAGCGGTAATCCCCCGCGCGAAGTCTCGTGTAGATAATACAAGATTAATCCCTGGCTTTGTCTGGCTTTTGTCTCGCACACTCGCTTTATGATGTCCCAGTTAATTCAATTTTAAACTAAGGTTTAACTCCGCGGTGTAACTAAGAAATTATTAAGGCTTTAGTGGATTAGGGCGCCGGTTGCGGTGCGACCATTGGTTTATAGTGAATTGGAATTGAATAATTAACGTTTTGCATAGCTTTTGAGTTATGTTAAAAAAAACATCTTTTGATAGGGACTTTGTACGTGTAAATTACAGTTTATCGCGTAAAAACATTGCAAATTTTTTACAAAAAAAAATTAAAAAAAACATCATCATCATCATCTCAGCCATCCGACGTCCACTGCTGAACATTAGCCTCCCTAATAGATTTCCACATTGAGCGATCCTGAGTCGCCTGCATCCATCGGCTTCCCGCCGCCCTGACCAGATCATCGGTCCATCGCGTGGGAGGCCGTCCTCGGAAATAACGGAAAAAAAACGGTTGCCCGCAAATAACTAATTTACTAACCATCACTTGCTAACAATGGATTTTCACAATGTAACACCTGAATCAATAAATTATTTAGTTATAATGAGTTTTGCATAAATGATTAATGATTTCCAAAAAAACCGTTAACCTCCCTTTTCATCATCTCAAACGATAATCTCCGGGATAAAAACTATCCTGTGTCATTTACATTTACTATACTATTACATTAGACAAAGTTACTTTAACATTTATAATAGTTTATTATTAAGAGGCTTCATAAGGAAGCTTATAGTCGCACAACGTGCAATGGAGAGAGCTATGCTCGGAGTGTCCCTACGTGATCGAATCAGAAATGAGGAAATCCGTAGGAGAACTAGAGTGACCGACATAGCGAAGCGCGTTTGCAAGCTGAAGTTGCAGTGGGCGGGGCACATAGCTCGGAGAACCGACGACCGATAGGGAGTTAAGGTTCTTGCCCCCAACGCGATGGACCGATGACCTGGTCTGGGCGGCGGGAAGCCGGTGGTTGCAGGCGGCACAGGATCGGTCAACGTGGAAATCAAATGGGGAGGCCTATGTTCAGTAGTGGCTTATATGATGATGATGATGATATGATGATGATGACATGATGATGATAATATGATTATTTATAAGAAGTACGAATAAAACGATATAATAAAATACGAAAATATACTCTTGGTACGAGATCACCGAAATAAAGCAAAACTCACAGAGGTCAATAATGGGACGGATGACCGTTCGTGTCGCAATTAATATCTATGGAAGCCACATTTAGCTGTTGGTCCCGGTTGTATATATAATAGGTTGGGGAAAAAGTCTTTTCGTATTTTTGTATGAAAAGTCAAGACATTTTTTTCAAAGTTTATTTACATTTATTTACAATATATATGTACCGTTTTGTTGAATAACTTTCTGCCATTTTGTGGGCAGAGACATTATCCCGTTACTGTAGAAACTTTGGGACTTCTGATCAAAAAAACGGGACAAATAGTTTTGGCAGTCCTCTCTTGAGGTCAACCTTACAGAACCTAAAGAATTCTGCAGAGACCGAAACAGGTGAAAATCTGAAGGCGCAAGGTCAGGGCTATATGGTGGATGCACTAGGACCTCCCAGTCGAACTCTCTTAATTTTTGCTGAGTGGCTAAAGATGTGTGTGGTCTAGCGTTATCGTGATGAAAGACCACACCCTTCCTGTTGATCAATTCCGGCCGTTTTCTCTCGACTGCTTCCTTTAATCTCATCAGTTGCTGGCAGTAAAGATCAGAATCGATGGTTTTGCCGGGCGGTAAAAGCTCATAATAAACAATGCCCTTCCAATCCCACCATACACACAGCATCACCTTATTTCGTGTTAGGCCAGGTTTGGCCACAGTCTGTGAAGCCTGGCCAACTTTCGACCACGACCTTTTTCGCACGTTCTTGTCGTACGTGATCCACTTTTCATCGCCAGTTATCAATCTCTTCAAAAACGGCTCGGTTTCATTACGTCTCAATAATGAATCGCAAATGAGTACACGGTTCATTAAGTTTCTTTGAGTGAGCTCGTGTGGCACCCAAATATCGAGCTTTTTTGTATAACCAGCTTTCTTCAAATGGGTCAAAACTGTTTTGTGGTCAATTCCCAGTTCTTCAGCTACATCGTAACTACTAATATGCCGATCTTGCTCCACTCTTTCAAAAATGGCGTCCATTTTATTCGTAACAGGGCGACCAGAGCGAGGTGCATCTTTAACATCAAAATTTCCGGACTGAAAATGTTTGAACCAAATTTGTGCTACTCTTACTGACACTGCATCAGGTCCATAAACATCACAAATTTTTTTCACTGCTTGAGTTGCATTTTTGCCTTTTTTATAATAAAATTTTAAAATGTATCGAATTTCTTCATTAGATTCACTCATTTTTACGGAGAGAAAAACAAATGAAAAATAGCGGGAAACAACTTTTTTTTATTTTTTTATTTTCTTTATAATGGAACCTTTTTAATGTTACCAAAACCAGCCAGACACAAATAGTACAGTCAAAAAAATTTTATAATAAGTTTATACCTACGTTATGCGAAAAGACTTTTTCCCCGACCTAATATGTTGAGGTGGACAGCATGACCCCGCCCCTTTTTTAACAGCGGTGGGCGTCGTCGGAAGATTATTAGTGAAGAGGACGGCTGGCGGTCGCGTCTGCCGCAGTGAGCCCCACACTCCGTCCCCCTTTGGCCGTGAGGCAGTGCGTAAAGGTTTTTTGTAACCGACATAACATTATTAGGCATGATCGCTAGTCGTCTAGATTGTGTGTATATAAATCATTGCTGTACAATTTCGAGTGGAAATGTACAGTCTTGATTGGTATTGTAATGTTTTTATTGTGATTATTAGTGTGTACTAACAGTAGGTTAAGTAAATTGTTACTAACAAAATGGACTATGGTTCGAAATAAATGATTTTATATTTATAACATGACCTAAAACCGTTTCACCTTGATTTGCGGGAAGGGACCTGAGCCAGTGGCGTTCCCAGAGGTTAGAGGGTAAGGTATTAAGTGCATAGTGCTTGTTTCACCAAGTGAAGCTGAGCTAGCGACCTACGATGTTAAGTATGGTTGTAAGCGACGCACACACACCTACCTATGGACTTGTAAATTTGAGTATGGTTGCTTAATTTTGTATTTTTTATATTACATGAATAAAATAAACACGGGTAGTTGCCGTCTGCGAATTTGTAAAATTGGGGGTAGACTGTCATTAGTAAGCAGGCGAGCGAGTTGCTTCCAAATCGCGATCGCAACGCCACTTTCCGTGTGCTCTGGCTAAATTTCGGTGTTCATATTTCCCATCCCTTACAGAGGTTAATAGAAATGAATGAATGAACACTTTATTGTACACCAAAATAAAGAGAAAACAGCAATTGAAAAATTACATTATAATTAATTGTACAATGGGCGGCCTTATTGCTTACAGCAATTTCTTCCAGGCAACCTTGGGATGGACAGGACATGATAAGAAGTATACACGTTGGGTAGCGCAATAGAGTGCTCTAATTAACAATATTATGATGGTATATACGAATTCAAATTAATCAAACCGGAACAGCAATAAATATTCACATAAATAAATACATATTTACATACATAAGTATATATATATATACTTATATATAAGTATATGTATATAGACATTAGTTCTTGAATTGGTTATTGTCGCGCCTGGGATCTAGTATATGCAGTGCTTATTTGCAGTATATAGGGTGCACTCAAGCCCAGAGGCAAGAAGTAAGGCTTCAATAGACATGAGATAGTTATTGAAATATAGAAATATGTTGTGTATAGGGCTCCTACCAAGATCTGAGGAGCCCAAGCCAACTTCACCTGCAAGTAGTGCACCTGCCGATCAACGGATGAGGCTCTGGCGAACAAGTTCCCGAAAAGCGGCAATAGGCTCGCCACCTATTACGTGGGACCAACTTTATAATTGGCGAAATGTGGGCGTATGATATGCCTCTGCCTATCCCTTTGGGAAAACAGGCGTGATTAATAATAATAATATTTCTGACACTTACACCAATTATTTAGTTCCAAGATAAGTATCATTAAGAACTTGTGTTATGGATACTAAATAACGGATAAACATACATAAATACTTTTTTTTTTGTAAGTAAGTAAGTATGTAACTTAATATACATAGAAAAACACCTAGACCAGAACAAATATTCATATTTAAACACACAAATATTTGACCTGTGTGGGAATCGAACCACTTGATTGTATGTAGTTATTTAAATAAGCAAGAAAACATCTTTAATGTATCTACTTTTAAACTTTTTATTATTTTACTAGAGTTACCCATTCTGAGTGACAATAGACATAACAGTCCAACAGTACGAGTAAAGCAGGGATCAACGTCTTCAATCAAATCGCCGAAAGTCGTTTGAGAGTCACCGCGGTCTCTAATTGCATTCTATTGGCCCCTAATTGGCCCCATTCAACTTTGCTCTGATAACATTTTTGAATAAAAAAAGTTTTGATTTATAACTCTCAAAAGCAGAAGTTTTCCAATCAAAATTGAAGAAATGAACTTTTTGGGAAAACCACTTTTCCAATAATGGCTTTCTACTCGGCTGTTTTCTATAAAGACTTTATGATAAAGATTTCTAATCATGATGTTAAAATATTATTTAACGTTTTATTCTTGTATGAAAAATTTTAGGATCTATTTGTTAAGTTTCAAAGACGTGCATTTGTTCGTTTTTATTTTTTTTGAACTAGTGGATGGCTCAATTTCGTCTGCATGATCGCAGTATCTAGTTTGTTATTTTACAAATAGAAAATAAATTATTTGCCCAAACATATGTTACAAAATATGATAATACAATAAAGTCTATCGACCAAGTCTCAACACATTTACCATTTTGTGGTATGCAAATGTCAGTTTTATGATTCCCCATTAAATCATCTAAAATTACACAATACAATAATATCTAATTAGGATTAGTGACCGTTATGCTAGGCATGAGACTATTGATGAGAATTTAGATCAATCAGTTCTAATAAGTGCCGTAAATAATAACAGCCCTGAAGGCTTCTGCTCTAGACTTCTAAGTCTCTGTGGGTAATAAAGTTATTAAGAAACAAGGCCGCGTCACACTAAACAGAGTTTAGGAAAACATTATTAAACTGTCCAAAGTTTCACATCTAGAGGCCGGAGCGAAGTCACGGCGTAAAACATGTATGGCAGAAGGTCTGATTCATATTGCGATCTAGCAGACGATGGCGAATCACATTTTGATATATACTTTATTATGTTTTTTTACATGTATACATTATAATTATGATATCTCGCCTGTTTCCCCATGCAGTGGCATATTAAACGTCCACATTTCGCTAGTTACATTGTCGGTCCCACGTAATAGGTGGCGAGCCTATAGCCGCTTACTGGTAACTTTTATGTTGGCTTTGTCTGGCAGATGCACCACTTGCAGGTGAGTTTGGCTTGGGCTCCTCAGGTCTTAGTAGGAGCTCTGTATATATTTATTTTCAATACAATGTCATATATATGTAAGAGATTATTTGACGTACCGTACACACATGTACACTACATATACACCACGTGTCTACCTAATGAAATGCCTCAGAATTTGAAGACACTAGCATTCTTTGACAGCTTTAAACATAGTAAGGCCTCTGTGTCATTTACGTGTGAATTGAAAAATAAATAATCATATATATTTTAATTTGATAGCAATATTTTAACTGACAAGAGTTTGTACGTGAAATAAATTGTAATTGTAATATTTTTTGTCATCAGTTTAACAAAAAATGTCCTGATATATTTTAGCATTTTGCATCATGAAAATTTTACAGACTTTTTTAATTATAGAAATGATAATTGGAGTAAATAATGATTTTTTTATTGATAAAAATGCATGGAAAAGTTTTAGCAATCTTACGTTCATTACAGTTAACCTTTAAATATATTTTGAGATACAATATATTTATCTGACGTTTTAAATTCACATTAAATACATACTTACTTGACTGTGATGGAAGGTTCCCTTCCAGAAGCCGACACCAATAAAGTAGAATCTTTAGTGCTACTTTATTGGTTACGGCTTCTGGAGAACCTTTCAATGTCTTTAAATAATCACGGTGAGTGTTTTTTATTGTTATATTTGATTGATAATTTAAAAAAGCTTAGCATATGAGTATCTTGTCAGTTCTTCTCGCAGAGCGGTGGATCTTCACGGAACTGGCACTTAGATTCACTTACAATTTTTTGTCATATAAGTGAATCTAAGCTTTGTGATTCCAATTGAGTTAAATTTCGTTTCTTATGTACATATTTTTTATTTTGACTTGAAAACTGCTGTTGATATGGATTAGTTAATACAATACATAACTATTTACGTAAGTTTAAAAACTTTACAGTGGTTTTTTTATTTGGAATTAATTACATAATGACTTAGATTACGATTACAGTTCCAGGGTGTATAGGAAATCCTACCAAGACCTAAGGAGCCCAAGCCAACCTCACCTGCAAGTGGTGCACCTGCTGATCAGCGGACGAGGCTCTGGCGAACATAACAGTGCCAGGTAAGCGGCAAAAGGCTCGCCACCTATTACGTGGAACCAACAATATAAATAACGAAGTATGGGCGTATAGCATGCCTCTGCCTACCCCTTCGGGGAAACAGACTTCAAAAACATATTATGTATGTATGTTACAAAAAAGAAGTTATGTATGATTATCAGTTCTTCAGTATCCATTTCTATAACACAATTTCTTAATAATACTTAACTCGAAAGTAAATAACTTTTGTAATTGTGAGAAGTATTTATTTATTTTCCTCTTCCTTGCGTCGTGTTCCTCAATGCTTAGGGTCGTGACCACCCTTTTGAAACACTCTTTCTCTAACTATGTTCTTTCATCTATTCCTGTCATCGGCGGTGTGGAGGGCATAGTGGAGTGTAGAACCGAGAGTGGTGCGGATCTGGTCGGACCAACGTAATGGGCTGCGCCCACGAGGCCTTTTCCCCTCTACTTTTCCGGTCACAATTATTTTTTCGAGGTTGTCACCGTCTTTCCTTTGACCGAAATACTCCAGGGTTTTACGGAGGCACTCGGATGACATGCATTATTTATTTATTTTAACCGGGTATAAATATTTCCGGGTAATGTAGTAAAAAATAATAATTGAATTTCGAAGGCGGCTTTCTCAACTTGTATATAAAGCGGACGATATGTCTTTCGGTTCTAAGGAGTATTCGAGAGAGCTCCGTTCAGAATTCTTGGCGAACTTCCTGCGGGCACGGGATGAAGGAATTTTTCTCCAAAATAAAGTGGAGTTACGAAACGCAAGCGGTCGTTTTGAGGTCGGAACGAAACGTTTAATTAACTGTGAGTAATGAGAAAGGTAAAATATTTGTTAAAGCATTCTTTTGAATAATCGTTGGTGTAGAAATATTGGGTGTTTCTTTGTGTTTAAAAGAACGTAGCGTATAAAATACGTATTTTCTCAGATCATCCGTGTGTTCTACGTAATAAGAGCAAGAACGAGGAAATCCGTAGGTAAAATAAAATAAATTTGCAAATAAAATAAGATACTTGATTGTCTTTAAAATCAGCAGGATAATTTAGATTCGTAAAATTTTTATAAGTAAAATGAAAATTCTATAATTTTTTTAACAATAATGAAAGTGAACTGGTCGCGGTACCATAATCAAGAAATAAAAGAAAAATGGATTCTTTGTCAGAATTTGTCAAGGGTTGTCAGGATAAATTGTAAGTAAGTTAAACGCGTCTCTGCTCCGTCATTCCAACGACTACAGCTGTCGGTATAGGGGTGAATATGCCATGTTCCTCGTGCCTCAGAATATTACTCTAATTAACACAGTTCAATACAATGCAGAAATCTATTTTAAGCATACAAAGCCATTTAGCTTTGTTACAATTAAATCATGGTCATCACAGCTAGTGACGTACAAGACTCGAGGCGTCAAATCCTTTTTTTTTGAAGACTCGAGGCGTCGAGTCCTTTTTTTGAAGACTCGAGGTGTCGAGTCCTTTTTTTGAAGACTCGAAACGGAGTGACAAGACTCAGTGAGCTTGGGCTCGAAGTGACGAGCCTCGCCGAGCTCTCTGAATAATGCCTCAAGACTTTAAAAGAGTTAAAGCCTTCAAAGGAGGTCGACCTTTAAAAGATCTCGAACCTATAAAAAAGTTCAAGTCTTCAAAATAAGCGCAAGCGTTCAATGAAAGATCAAGTTTATGTTTCTGACTTTACTAACTCCTTAACGAAGTAATAAATTGTGATTTACCTCAACTTATTTTAACGACCTTTATGGCGTGGTGGCGAGTATGCCCGCACTCTGCTCCTGAGGTCGTGGGTCCGATTCCCACACAGGACTAATCTTTGTTTGACTAAACATGAATATATGTTCTGCTCCGGGTGTTTTCCTATGTATATTAAGTATGTATTTACAACAAAAAAAAAGGATTTATGTATGTTTATCTGTTATTTTGTATCCATAACACAACTTCTTAATGATACTTATTTTGGAACTAAATGATTGGTGTAATTGTTATAAAATATTTATTTATTCATCAGTATACATTAAAACTATAGCGCAGAAATAGACTATTGCGCTAAAAAAGGATCGAGTTCTGAAAATACTTCGAGGTCGAACGAGCGCTCCAAAAGGTGCCAAAGCTTCCAAAAAGACTCTAGCACTGCAAAAGACTCCTGAGTCCTTCAAACGACACAGCCGATAGAAATCCAGAACTAAACAAAGGCATTCGGCAATTAAATTGTCACAAAATTATTTTAAACCTTAAATTGCATAGTATGAATATCAGTAAAATATCGCCTGAATAAATAAATTATGACTCTTCAGAAAAAAGTATGAAGAAAAAAGTATTAAGAAAAAAGTATGAAGCAAAAAGCTTGTTTGTAAAATTAAAAATTAAAAAATTAAAATTAAAAATTCATTTATTCAAGTTTGGCTCAATAGAGCTCTTATGAATGTCATACTTATAAACTAACGCGCCCATTCACTGCGGGCGGGAGCTTGATCGTAAAAGAACGGGCAAGAAAATCGTCAAGGTTGGTTTTTTCTCCCGCCAGTTACATCATAATACCTGTATTAAACGTATTAATCAGCATAATTAATCCAAGGACCGGAAGTTAACGCGTGCTCAGTCATTCCAACGACTAAAGCCCCACGTGTCCCGAAATAATTGCACAGCCAGGGATAAAAATAACTTGGAAAATATCCATTATTGTATGTATGCATAAAAATAGTTCTCGAAACCACTCAAATCAAAGCAAATCATTTATTGCATGTCACATTATATTTAAAGACAAGATTTAAAGTTCAACCAGGTTTAAAACTAAGTATGGCCTCCTTCTGCGAAGTGGTGATGTCTCAGAAGGAGGCCGCGGAGCGGGAGAGGGAGCGCTCCCTCTCCGGCTACGCCGTTGGCGCAGCGGGCGGCCCAGGAGGGCCCGTCCAGCCGCGCCCGGGGGATCTTAGGCGGCGGGGGCAGGGGGACCCTTCCGTCTCGCCATAGACCTCCCCAGAAGTCGGCCAGTTACGCCATGCCCGCACATGAAGTAGGGGGGCCGCATGTCATCGCGCCTCCCTGAGGAGGTCCCCCCGGTTCTGATCCGGGGGACGTTGGCCGCGGGCAACCCAGGGACTGGTGCCTCGCCCCCTTTTCAACAGCGGTGGGCGGTCGCGTCTGCCGCAGTGAGCCCCACACCCCCTCCCGGTCTCCCCCTTTGGCCGGGAGACAGTGCGTAAACAGCATTTTTACCGACGATATAAAAAAGGTTTGAAACTAAGTGCTGTTACTTTTCCTTGAAAAAATAAAGATTACTTGGAATTACTCCAAGTAATCTATCTAAGTACCGTAAGTTAACGCGTGCCTGCTTAGGGTTAGGGGTGAATATGGTATGCTCCACGTGTCTCTGAAATAATTTGCACGGCGACGGAGCTTCACAGTTCAATTCGCGGGACACATCGCGATATTAATTTAATAATACCCAGCTGTACACATTATACATTCGAGGAGTGTGTCTTTGTAAAATGACGCTAATTAAATTTAGTAGCAGCTTTTGCTAAGCAATTGAAGGTTTTGAACAACTTTGTGACAATTGAATTATTAAAATAAAAGGCTGAGATAAAGGTGATGATTACTATGTTTTAGCCTTTTTTTTATTTGACGACTGATATGGCTCGGTGGCGAGAATACCCGCTCTCCGCTCTTAGGAGCGGTCGTGGGTTCGATTTCCACGCAGGACAAATGTTTGTGTGCATGAACATAAATATTTGTTCTGGTCTCGGTGTTTTCCTATGTATATTAAGTTTGTATTTACAAAAAAAATAGTATTTATGTATGTTTATCCGTTATTTAGTATCCATAACACAAGTTCTTAATGATACTTATCTTGAAACTAAATAATTGGTGTAATTGTCAGAAAATATTTATTTATTCTTTTATTTTCAGTGGGAAATCGAAAATTTTAAGTCTTTTCATTTAGTTTTTAAGATTAAATCTGTACTCCAAATTACATTAATACCGGCTTTGTGGTTGAGACGTAAAGCGTGAAAGACCAATTCGCTTTCTAATTGATAATAATAAATACAAATAAACCACTTATTTGCATAAAACATGGTGTATAATGGTGGACATTGGACAATAATGAATGCTCATGTTTCGCTAGGACATTAGCATGCAAATTTTAGTCTATTCTGAGGGCATACTCTAAATTCAACGAAAATGAAAATTCTTTATACCTCTATACCTCTTTCACTCTCTAGGTATATCATTATCGAGTCGGCCCATTGGTCTTCAGTATATTACAATACATCAAAATTACAAGTATGAATATATTATGGTATTATGTCAGTAAAATATACATATACTAGCTGTTACCCGCGACTTCGTCCGCGTGGAATAGTATCTTTGGGTAGCATTTACAACCCCCTTTTCGCAATAAAAAGTAGCCTATATCCTTTCTCAGGGTCTAGACTATCTGTATACCAAATTTCATTCAAATCCGTTCAGTAGTTTTGGCGTGAAAGAGTAACAGACAGACAGAGTTACTTTCGCATTTATAATATTAGTAAGGAGTAAGGATATGTAAATAAATACTCATAGTATACTACTTGTGTTGTCTATTCCTCATTTTGGTCAGTGACAGTGACGTTTGATGAATTAGGCTATATTGAAAGCAACCTGAGCACACGCTTGTTTTTGTGCGAAGATAACACTAGTTTACAGTACATCTGTTGCCAAAGAAATTTTAGCTGTTGCTGACTACATATGATATGCTATTTTCAAAAATATAAGTAAAAGATTTTTATCAGCTCTAGTTTCTGAGTTTCAGCTATGTAGGTATAAAACAGAAAAAAACATGTATTTACTAAGAAAAACTTTATTAAAAAAAATAATTAATCATTGAGTTCTAAAAAACTTCGTTTTAAAGCTCTTCTCTGATGTGTAGACTTTGGGAAATGACGTATTAGCGACCAACAATAGTCGGACATCATATTTGTATCCCAGAAACCCTGATAGCGCTCTTCCATGACACGTAAGTCCTGATGCATACGCTCTCCCTGCTCTTCGCTCATATTTCCTAAATTTTCTGGAAACCTGTCCAGGTGACTATGGAGGAAATGGAGTTTTATGCTCATATTGCACCCCATATTTTTTAACTGTAGCAGAAGGTCTTCTACAAGTTCAATATAATTTTCAGATTTTTTATTTCCGAGAAAATTCTGCATCACAGAGACGAAAGCTGTCCAAGCCTTTAGTTGTAACTCAGTCATAGAATTTCTAAATTGAGTATCTTTCGTAAGTTGTCTAATTTGGGGGCCGTCAAAAATACCGGCTTTTATTTTTTCCATAGTGAGCTGAGGAAATTTTTGGCAAATGTAAGAAAAGCAGTTCCCGTCTTTATCTAGTGATTTAACAAACTGTTTCATGATGCCCAGTTTTATATGTAATGGTGGAAGGATAATTTTGTCACGAGCTACTAATGAATTCTGGACTATATTTTGCTTTCCAGGCTTCATACTTTCTCTCAAGGGCCAGTTTCTTCTTATCCAATGCTCTTGTTTAGCTCTACTGTCCCAAAGACATATGAAACAGGGAAACTTAGTGTAACCACTTTGTTGACCGAGAAGAATGTTCACCATTTTTAAATCGACACAAATTTGCCACTTATGGTCATTGTATTTTATTTTGTTCAAGACTAGCGAAATGTTACAATATTCTTCCTTTAACTGTGTACTGTGGGCAATAGGTACCCCAGCGTATTTATTTCCATTATGTAATAGAATACATTTTAGGCTACGTTTTGAGCTGTCAATGAATAAACGCCAGTCGTTTGGCTCATATTGTTTCAAGCCCATTTTTATCAACAAGTTTTTGATATCTGAACAAAAGGTAATACCGTTTTCTTCGGAAAAATAACGCCGTAATTCTTTATCTCTTTCACGATAAAAACTTATTTTAGTATCTGAGGAAAGCAAATTTTTTTCTTTCAGTCTTGATGCTAACAATTCTGAAGCTTGTTTAGAAAGATTTAAATCTCTTACAAGATCATCTAACTCATTTTGGGAAAAGCATTTTGGCTCATTTGACATACCTTCAAAATCAGCATCATTTTGTGATGAGCTTGGTCCTTCGATGTCTTGTTCCATGGGTTCAGATATATTTTTAGGCACTGAAGAGTCAGTTGAACGCTGCACTGGACGCTGAACACAACTAGTACTTGGGTACTGCCATTTAGCTCGATTTTTAGTATTTAAACCGTTTACGTTTACGCTACAAAAATAACAATCTTCGAGATGATTTCGTGGTTCTCGCCAAATAGTCGGTGTTCCAAATTTAAAGGCACTTCTTTTACCATTTTTCCACAATCTTAAATATTCCACACACGATTTACAAACACAATTGGGAGCCCAAGACTTCTCATTTTTATCCAAGAGCATTCCAAAATACTCAAAATAGGTATTTTTCACCAACTCTGATATAACTTTTCTACAATCGTTGAACACATATTCCCCGCATATATAACAAAAATGATCTGAATTGTTTAAACAACGTCTCCTTGAACTACTCATGACGCAAAAACTTTGGATACTAATCTTAACACAGTAAAATATGCCTATTATCGCTTAATATATACGCTTAAATGACAAAAATCAAAAACAAAGTAACTCGAGCTGCTCAAAAAATTTTGAGGGTAGATTTGACGAAAACAAGTCATAAGTGAACATTATCAACCACAAAATTCGCGGCAACAGACAAAAAGTTAAATTTTGTAAACTAGTGTAATAAATCTAAACCGAAATAAAGGCTTTTAATGTTGTTTCTTTTGTCTACAGGTAAGTGAAGTGTTTGAACTTACTGATAACTTATATGTTTAGATGGTAAAATGTACAAATATTAAATAAATAAATGATCTTTTGTCTACAGAGAAACGCAATTCTTTGTTTTATTTGGATAGTCCAAGAAGGCAATATTCTATTATAAATACATACAAACATATATACATACATACATAATGTCACGCCTCTTTCCCTTAGTGGTAGGCAGAGATCACATCCTTCCACTTGCTACGATCTTGGCACACACTTTTAGCTTCATTCACACTCCTTAACCTCCTCATACACGCCCGTCGGTTTAGGGTACTTTTGATCTGCCCTTTGTTCAATACTTTCTGGATTTGGTCACGGAAGGTCTTACGTGTTCTTTCCCTCCCAACACTTCCATTCTTTTGTCCATCATATATTACTTACGTTAGTCTTCTTGCATTCATCCTCTTAACATGCCGAAACCATCTAACATTCCTTTTTTTTTTATTATTATTATTATATTATAACATTACTTATACTAATCCCAGTGTCACAAAAACCAATATTGGTTTTACCTGACACTGCCATTCGCCACTATTTTAGTAATTCAAAATTTGAAATATGAGGTCCTACAATATATAAATTAATTGACGCTCAAAACACAATGTCGTACCAACCGGCTTCATCCGAGCACTCCAACCGATCACCTCACCTCGTCACTCATTGTGCTCCTTACGATGACGTCGTTAACCATAACAATATTACAGCCTCGACACATATGGGGATCAATTATAAGGCAAAATGGATTTCGAATTGATTCTGTCGTACCGCCGAACTCATGGAAATCGAAACAAAATGGCGTCCTCCATTTACCTATTGGTCTGTCACGGACTGAAGGTCATGAATGAGAGGTGACTCTGGCTCTGGCGAACATAACAGTGCATGGTAAGCGGCAATAGGCTGGCCACTTATTACGTGAGACCTACTACATAATTAGCGAAATGTGGGCGTATATTATGCCTCCGACTACCCCTTCGGGGAAACAGGCGTGAATATATGTATGTGTGATTTTAATGATTATTTCTGGTAAATAGAAAAATAATATGGATAATTAAAAGTACTCAAAATACAAACCTCCTTACATAAACAGAAACAAAAATATCGCTCGGAGCGACAAACAGCTAAAAAGAAGTACCCAATTAATGAGCATATGCCTTCAAAAAGTCCAGAGGCACTTATCAGTTGAACAGCAGTGTTTGAAAGGAAGCCGGCCTTCAAAGAGCGGGCGCGCAGATTGCCCATTGTGTCGCAAAAGAGCAGTTTTTCGGCCAGATTTTAATAAGTGCCGCCACGAGTTGGATTTAATTTCGCCCTGTCAGCCGCACTCCTCGGAATGGATTCGTTTGGTATAAAAATATTTCACAGTTGAGCTGTGTATGAGTTGTTGTGTGTCAATTTTTAATTATGTTTACAGGCATATTTACTGCCTACTTCACTCCAGTCTTCCAGAATCTTATATAAAGTTGTAAATTGTTTTTTCAATCAAGTATGTAATCTCTTTTATTGTGGCGAGAACATTTATTTCTATATATTATTAGACGCGCCATTTTTTAAGTTTTGACCTTCATACGAGCTCTTTTGAGCCCAACTTTAATAAATGATTTTGAATTTTTTGACTTAATTCTGCCCTCTCCTCCCCCCCCCCTAACACGTGCTCATATCAATAACTTTGGTAAGGCGCTCCTGTGTGTTTCGCAACATCTATAGTCCTCACGATATAAAGCTCTCCTACTTTTGTGGATTGCACTGACTGCTTTCCATTAGGCAAGGTGAGGTCACTTTGTCGAGTCTCATAAAATTGTGTGTAACAACAGGCATTAGTTGGAAGTATGTGAAATTACCTAAAAAAATACATTTTGTGTTGGGCTAATGTTCAAAGCGCGGATATAGAATATACTCAGAGAGGCACTCAACATCAAACATTGTGAGCACCCTGATATATGAAATTAATTAATTACATTAGATCGTAATAAAAGTATCATTTGAAAAAAATCGTGAACAGAACAATTTCTATAAAAAGAACCAATTTTTTCACCTTAATTATCAAAGTAAAACTTCAACGTAAATGGTACGGCGGATTTCATGACCATACTGGCTTTCAATTAGACTGTGGCTAGCAAAGACGAGATGCATTGTCAACCCACTTTTGGCATTTGGTGATTTTTTTTTACACTTCACAGAGCCTTTATGCGGGCCGCCATTAATGTAGACTTATCAGGCATCATTCGCATGCTACTGTTTTAGACAACTAACTAAAATACTTTTTCTAGTCCTGTGTATTTTAATCGCGACTTGTGTATAACACCACGCTGGTATTAACGCTAATTATGCTAGTATTCTGGACACTACTACATGCTAGTATTCACGCCTGTTTCCCTGAAGGGGTAGGCAGAGACATATTAAACGCCCACACTTCGCCAATTATATAGTTGGTCCCACGTAATAGTTGGCGAGTCTATTGCCGCTTACCGGGCACTGTTATGTTCGCCAGAGCCTCGTCCGTTGATCGGCAGGTGCACCACTTGCAGGTGAGGTTGGCTTGGGCTCCCCAGGTCTTGATAGGATCCCCTTACACCAAAATACTAAAACTATAAATATACTAAAATACTGTTACCCAGGATGTTTTAATCGGAATGGAAACCGCGAGCCAGTTGATCAACATCAGATGGGTATTGCAGTTGCTATTCCGTTATTAACTTACATCCTGAAGCACTACTTCTTGACACACTTCTTCCTGGTACATATCACGAGAACGAGAGCTTGCTGTAGAAAGAATAATGCAGACCTTAAACTATTTGCACTTGACAACGGATAAACGTGGTACAACAAATAAATACTGATTATTTGTCAACATGAAAATAATATTATTCAGCACCATACAGGGTTTCCTGGAAAATCGTTTCATATTAAAGCTGCACAGTTATGGAACGCTCTGCCTATTGATTTTAGACTTGCACAGAGTAAAAATATCTTTAAAACTATGTTGCATGATTGCTATTTAAGTGAGTCCTCGTCGGTTTAAGTTTCCCTAATATCATCTTGCCTGTATTATGTATATGTAGTTTAATTTATTAGTATTTTCTTAAGTGTGTTGATTTATGTAAGTTTATTAATATTTTGTTTTTTTTCTTTGTAGCACCGCCTTTGACCCTCGCTGCTAACCCTATGGTTAACTGGCAGAGAATGCCTTCGGCGTTAAGTTCGCCTTTATATTACTTTTTGTGTGCAATAAAGATTAAATAAATAAATAAAATTATCCATGCATTTTTCCTATGTAGGAATCGAACCTACGAGCTTAGGAGCAAAGTGCATCCCCCCCGAATGGTCTCCACCTTGTCGTGGTGGGGGGGCTGAGTACCTCCCGGTAGGGCCCAGGAGGCGCCAGGGAAAAGGTAACACCCAGAGACCGACGACTCTGGGTGCCCTTAGTACTGACTACCGGGGGGGAAACTAAGAGGGACCTGTGGAGGGCGCAGCGGGCGGGCCAGGAGGGCCCGTCAAGCAGCGCCAGGAGGGTCTTAGGCAGTGGGGGCAGGGGGCCCTTGCTGTCTAACGACAGACCCTCCGAGAAGTCGGCCACACACGCTATGGTCGCACAAGGAGGTAGGAGGGGCGCATCCACTGCGCCTCTCTGAGGAGGTCCTCCCGGTTTTGGTCCGGGGGACGTTGGCCGCAGGCGGGGTGTCAGAAGCTGCAACACAGGTACTGGCCCTCGCCTCTTTCTCAACAAGCGGCGGGCGTCGTCGGAAGATTTTTAGTGGGTATTACTGCTGGCAGTCGCGTCTGCCGGTGGTGAGTCCCACACCCCCTTTCGGTCCCCCTTTGGCCGGAAGGTAGTGCGTAAACGCATTTTGTTACCGACGTAAAACAAAAAAAAAAAAAAAGGAGCAAAGTGCATATACGCTGACCTCCGCAGCATATCTGACTTCGTTTTTTGTTCGAGCGATAGTTTTCATTAACCATCATTTTTTCAAACTACAACATGCCCAATATTTGTTTTAATCTGGACTGTGTTTATTAGTTTGTATGAAAAAGCTTTCATAAAATCGTTTTGATGCGTCTATTGTTTAACAAACAACCTAGACTGCTAGATTTGCCAAAATTGATTTCATTTCACCTACACAGTCGAACAGCGGAACAGAAAATACGAAATAAACTTTGTGTACAAAAATGTTGAGTACTGAAAGTGACGCCCAGTGAACCAAAAAAATAAGTTGGTGGACATAATTAAATTTCAGACTACATAGAATGTACGAGAACCAATTAATAACCATTTTAATATAATTATAATTAAATCCAAGGTTAAACGTTGACGAAATTCCATTTAAATTTGTAGTAATTTACTTTTAAAGCATAATTTTAATTACTTTGTTATGTAATCCGGTAAAAGTTACATCTGTGATGGAATGGAAATTAATTATAATGAGATTAAGTCTCGCTTTCGTGTTTCAATACGAAATCAAAGTTAAAAAACTGTTGGTATTACTATAGCTAACATTCATTTCTGATAGATCTTATAATAATAAAAGTCTTTTGAAACAGGGGACTGATTTTTAGAGAAAAATAAACTAATATTTTATTTTAAAATAATATAACATTAAAAAAAATCTTTTATGTCTTTTAAACAGTGCAACAAAACCTCGTGTTTAAATTTAACTGAGCTATCAATATTGAGGGGCAGACTTGTACAGAGCCATGCAAGGCTTTATAGCGTAGCATAGCATCGCATCACATGACAGTACTGAAGTGCAGGCTTCTTTTTTGTTAAACTTGTTGGAACGAAGTTCCTTATCGCGCGTTGTGAAAGGGGGCTAGACGGAAAAAATTCTTAAGAAAAGTTGTCACGACACTTTTTCACGGTCTAGTGGCTAGGATACCTAGCTTTCACCCAGGAGGCTCGGGTTCGATTCCGGTACGGGAACTTTTTGTTTCCTCTTTTTAAGCGTTTTATTATTTGATTTATTGATTTGTTTGCTTTTTTTTTCATGTTTTTCAATAAAATAAAATATTTTTATCAATGTAATTTAATTGAATTTTTTATTACAATTCCTTCACTAATTATCGAAAGGAACTTCGTTCCATCCGGGTGTCCCTAGACACCTCTCAAGTTTTTTTTATTTATATGACGGGAAGTTGCCACATCAAATAATCCCAAGACCCCGTCAGAATTACTCGGTTCATCGACTCATCTAACCCGTCTCGATCCTATAACCCCTCACACGCTCAGTTTATCACTATTGAGTCGTCCCTGTCCCCTCCATCTTGTGTGCCTCCGGCCTAAGGGTCCCCGCACACGGGCCACCGGCCACAACCACAAAACGACGCCACCGGCATATTTCCTGCAGCTTTCATATATTTTATATGGACTCGCCGCACACGGTTGACGCCGGCGCGGCGGCCGCCTCACGCTACAAATCAAAATGTATGAAAACTGCAGAAAATATGCCAGTAGCGTCGTTTTGTGGTTGTGGCCGGTGGCCCGTGTGCGGAAGCCCTAAAATAATGCCACGTCCTTTAATGTCACGGGGAGTCGTAAGAATCGACGAAGAGAAGTCCTACCGGATGATGGGCAGCAGCTTCAGCTGTACTGGTTTGAACTGCGAATCTCTTAGTAATACTACATTTGGGGAGAACAATATATATTCTTTATTGCATAAAAAAAACAATAACAAAAAAAAGACTTATGTGGAAATGATGACTTACAAAGGTGGACTTATTTCTAAAATAAATCTCTTCCAGTCAATGTTCAGCAGTAGACTTTATAAGGCTTATAATGATGTCCAATCCACCTGGTATTCATATGTATTAAAAAAGTTTAATATCAATAATTTAATTTTAAAAAATATTACATATAATACAATAACAAAAAGAATAAGATTAGCTCAATACTCAATACTTTTTTTCGTTCGACAATGGTTTTATAAGGTGGTGAATATTACAATTTGGTTCATTTGTGGACCCTGTCGGGCACAGCATGGTGTAGGAGAGATGAGGAAGGGCGCCGTATAATTCAATGAATAGATAAAGTGTCGAGCGTGTACCTAATGTATATTGAAGTACCTATTGTTATATAGCACGCCTGGGAGTGGTTACTATTATTCTGTTTATTCGCTTTATTTTTTGTTATCAAATTATGACTATTAAATAACTATTATTAAATTATTACCATTAATTAACTATTCATCTCAGCCCATTTACGTCCCACTACTGAGCACGAGCCTCCTCTCACATATCAAGGTGTGAGGGTATTGGGTCATACTCCACCACGCTGACCCAGTGCGGATTGGCGGAGGCAGGTGTATGACGTCCTGCTGTTAGAATTTATCAAGCCGCCCATTAGGCCTCTAACATGGCTTAACGACTACCACATTTAGTGATAACCGGGACCAACGGCTTAACGTGCCTTCCGAAGCACGGAAGCGCTCAATATCAAATGCCACACAAACGGTCACCCATCCAAGGACTGACCTCTGTAAACTCTGCTGCACTTCTTTCCGATCACCGAGCACCGCAGAGCTACGAGCGCTTCTTTAGAGCGATTAACAATTATTAAATTACTTTTATCAAGTTACTAATATAAAATTATTATTTATTGATTATGTATCAAATGATGTCAATAGATATTAACAATATTAGTCTTACCACTTAAATTGTTATGATGATATTCTAATCTAGATAAAGTGGAAACTTTATGTTCTTTGCCGTATAAAATATTGATGGTACAATTAAATTCGCTTTTTACGGGCAGTCACGAGACGCTGGAGTATGTTGTATTACATAGACCGCCCCCGACTTTACATGACCTAAAAGAACTTTGTGCGTTAGTAGCCCAATTTATTGGAATATCAGCTTTATGTCAATGTAGATCTTGATAAAATCTGTCCTGCTGTTTCGTAGATTAACCACTACAAAAAGTCAGACAGACATACACATTTTTTTTTTCTAAATTACTTATTTGAATATCAGCTATATGCCAATGAAGATCTTGATAAACTCTGTCCTGCTGTTTCGTAGATTAACCACTACAAAAAGTCAGACAGACATACACATTTATATTTTTTCTAAAATTCTTATTTGAATATCAGCTATATGCCAATGAAGATCTTGATAAACTCTGTCCTGCTGTTTCGTAGATTAACCACTACAAAAAGTCAGACAGACATACACATTTATATTTTTTCTAAAATTCTTATTTGAATATCAGCTATATGCCAATGAAGATCTTGATAAACTCTGTCCTGCTGTTTCGTAGATTAACCACTACAAAAAGTCAGACAGACATACACATTTATATTTTTTCTAAAATTCTTATTTGAATATCAGCTATATGCCAATGAAGATCTTGATAAAATCTGTCCAGCTGTTTCGTAGATTAACCACTACATAAAGTCAGAGACATGCATATTTTTCTTTTTTTCAAATTACTTGTTTGAATATCAGCTATATGCCAATGAAGATCTTGATAAGCTCTGTCCTGCTGTTTCGTAGATTAACCACTACAAAACATCAGACAGACATGCACATTTATCTTTTTTCTAAATTACTTATTGGAATATCAGCTATATACCAATGTTGATATTGATAAAATCTGTCCTGCTGTTTCGTAGATTAACCACTACAAAAAGTCAGACAGACACACACTTTTTTTTAAATCTTTGTTTCCGCAACTTGCAAGATAGTAGTAGTCGCTGTAGTTCAAAAAATTTGAGCGCTTCATAACGTAGCAGTAACCGACGGTATATACGGTAACAGAAACACCCACTCAGCCTGCAAAATTGCCGTTTCACGCCTGGGATTCGTCTTTCAAACATCCAGGATTATATGAGATTATTTGTCACCGTATTAATTTCATAGGAGGTGTATAGGGATCCTACCAAAAACTTAGGAGCCTAAGCCAAACTCACCTGCAAGTGGTGCACCTGCCGATCAACGGATGAGGCTCTGGCGAACATAACAGTTACTGGCAATAGGCTCGCCACCTCTTAAGTGGGACCAACTATATAATTGGCGAAATGTGAACATATACTATGCCTCTGCCAGCCCCATTAAGGAAACAGGAGTTATTTTATGTATGTATGTTAATTTCATGTCATCATCATCTCAGCCCATAAACGTCCCACTACTGAGCACGAGCCTCCTCTCACATACCAAGGTTCGAGGGTTGGGTCATACTCCACCACGCAGACCCAGTGCGGATTGGCGGAGGCAGGTGTATGGCGTCCTGCTGTTAGAATTTATTAAGCCGCCCATTAGGCCTCTAACATGGCTTAACGACTACCACATTTTAGTGATAACCGGGACCAACGGCTTAACGTGCCTTCTGAAGCACGGAAGCGCTCGATTTCAAATGCCACACAAACGGTCACCCATCCAAGGACTGACCACTGTAAACTCTGCTGTACTTCGGTGATCGTTTCCGAGCACCGAGCAACGCAGAGCTACGAGCGCTTCGATTTCATGTGCATTTAATAAATAGCTATTGTTTCGACATTACAAACAAGGACTTAAATTTTATTTATTTGTAAATATTTATGTATACAATATTAATGTTACAATTATTAAATTCGCGTTTTACGAGAGCTGCAAGACGTTGGAGTATGTTTTATTTAGACATTTGCTCCTTACAGGAGCTGCCAATAGTGATGTACAGAACTCGAGTCCTTAAGTCTTAGTCGTTTTTATGCCCCAGAGGCACATCTTAACGCTTTAAGCATACTTATGTAATAGGAATAATATTAAGGTACTGTACCTTATTATTAGTTCTTGTACAATAATTAGAGTTTGCCAAAAAATAAATGGGTTGATTTTAATAACTCGATTGACTTAGCAAAAATTTAGGAGATTCAGTGAATGAACTAACAAGTTTTCCCTCGCTGCAAAGAATTGAAAGAAAGAAAAAAAATTCTGTGACAACGTGAAGAGAAAACAGATACATTATATTTAAGTAACTACTTAAAGAGTGTTACAGAAAAACTCAGCATAAAGCCGAGGTGTCACGAAAAACGCCTCGACGCTGGTCTTCCGTAGATACCGTTTGTGAGAGCACTGCTATGACACATTCATTCCTTACATTGTAAAACACAATACATATATACAGTTACAGTAGCATACAAATAACACATAAGCTTGCAGGGAACCTATTTAGCAAAAGAGAGAGGACATTGAATTGCTGCGTAAAAAAGCTCCTAAGAGGGTCTATAAATTATGTTGTCATTTTCAGACAAATTACAGTTTATAAAGACAATTCAACATACAAAGAAAAGTACAATATGTAATATACTAATAAAAAAAACATTATAAAGTGAAATTAAATTATGATAATGTCAAATAATTTGAATATAATAACACAGTAAGTCTAGTTTTTCTATATTCCACAAGTTCACTATTTTCATATAAATAATTAATAGTAAAAGTGACCGTAAGGTATCCCTTGATTCCAATTATTGAGCAGCATATACTTTACTCGCTTTTTTATTAGTTATATCGACAGCGCGTGCTTGACGCAAGTACAACAATGCTCAAAATATGTTTAATGACACAAAGTATAACGAGACTTCGCACCGATATAGTAAAGAGTTGAGTCGTAAAAGTTGTCAGTCAAACTCAAATATTAAGACTCAAAGACTCAAAGTTTTTTACAACTCTAGTTGCCAAGCATGTTGATGTAATAAAACGTTAATATGATTTTATGTCTCGGCAGCTGATGGAGCCGTCGGGTCGGCGACGCCTTGCGAAATGATCTTCCAATCATTATTTGGTAAGGGTGGAGGTAAGGTGGCCATGATCACTCAAATTTTATCAGGACACACACTTTCCACAGAAAACCAGCGTCAAGGCCTTCATAATTCATAGTATGTTTTATTTTTTGTGTACTTATTATTATTTATTTACAAAGTATATTGTATTACAAAATAGTTAAAAAAAATATCAACAAAACTGTTTGACTGAAGGATTAATTGCTATAAACTATGATTTAAAAAAAAAATAACATGATAAAAATTTAAAAGAACCAAAGTTGACTCCTTCTTTTAAGTGATAAGACACCTGTGCCAGAGGAAACCACTCTTCCATAACATGCAGGAATTGACAAACACACAACAACTTATATGTAAGTTCCTCTTTTCCATTTTCAACACAAAACAGGGGACAGAGACTATCCTTACTGTCTAGGGTTTTAGTAATATGAGTTGTTAATGCCTCCACAGCGTCTACAGCGGTTTTGCCCTTTCGAAAACTGAATTGATAATTAGATAAGATATAAAATTTAATTAGATAACTTATTAATCTGATATTTACTAACTTCTCTAAGATCTTAGATATCGAGGGCAAAAACGCAATGGGGCTGGCAGGGCTTATCTATAACACCGGCCATTTTTTTCCAAAAAATAATTCATCGTTTGCAAAATTAACGTACTCGCGAGGACTGGATTTAACATTTAATAACGGAGTGCTGTCAAATTTAGATTTTAAGTTGGCTATCGAAGCTATCTTTTTCCACTTTTCGAGTATTTTTTGGAGTTCTGAAGAAGTTCTCTATCGTAGTTACGTTTTAACTTTTTTATTAAGTTGTTACAGAAATTTCTGTAGTTATCTCCTCCAAGTTACTCTTAGAATATCGTCATATGGATTAGAACGAATTCTGGTAAGCCAGATGATGACCAGCAACGTCATTCTACGTACTGGCTTGAACTGCAATCACCAAGCCTTCCCAGTGATTGCGGGAAGATACCGTCAATAGAATATAATCTATTGGGGAGGCTAATTTCCAGCAGTGGACCTTATATGGCTGTTATAATTATAATGATGAGTGTAACACAGTGTCCACTTGAAAAAGATGCAATACAGTGGACCCCCGGTAATCCGACAAACGTGTTGCTGGGCAGTGTCGGATTATCGAATTTGTCGGATTACAGAGTACCACCCCAAATCCCTTATAATCCGCATTGTTTTGATAAAGAGTACCTTGCAATTCGACAAATTACAACTCCAAACTAAAAGATTATCATGAAGTGGCGCGTACAAGTTGCAATCTGTTTAATCATGCATCAGCTTTATTTGTGAAGATTTTCAAAAACAATGTTTTGTTCCTACATTCAACAGTGATAAGCACGTCGGATTACAGGGGGCGGCGGATTAGACAGGGGCCGGTTTACCGGGGGTCCACTGTACTAAAGTATATTAATGTACTTAGTAGCCGTAATTTTGAACCCCACAATTTCAAAAATGATGGCTACCCTTTTCCAATGGATGGTAGAATTATGAACGAAGCGGTCCCGACCCCGCACCACGTGAAATATATTCAACTTTAATTCGTTCAAATTACGTTGAACGAAGGGAAATATTATCTATTTGATATTGATATCGAATATATTTTCATTTCTTACCCAATATACTTCAAATGTATATGTCTTGCCTGATTGTTATATTGGCCAGATCATGATAGGTCTGGGCACTTTATAAAATGCAATTTTTTATTAATGAATTCTCACAAGATTTAGTCTATTATTATTTAACAGAACAGAAACAGAACCAGATATAAGGTAATATTAAATTTGTGGGTTAAAAATTTACCGTTACACTTAAAAATACTTGATTCTTAAATACTGGGTGATTTGATATGGTGTGAGGCATATCATACTGTAACATCAATTGAGTTAGCAACAGACTATTTAATGTTTAGAGAAAACCACCGAACATTATGAATCAGAACTAAAAAAGCCAGAAAACAGACCCCTTGCCATTAAATTCAGAGGGTCTCGGGTTCAAACCCTGGTGGAGCACCTAAGATTTTTCGAAGGTAGGTGCGTAATTATCGCTTGCTCCATGCCTCGGAAAGCACGTTAAGCCGTTGGTCCCGGCTGTCATGATCAACTATGGCAGTCGTCATTAGGAATTCAGTGCCTTCTAACAGACTGACAGTTGGTTTAACCATAGAATGATGTTTTCCTCTGGTTTGCGGAGATTTTCAAAATTGGTTGAACCAGTGAGCAGACCCTGGGCCCTAAGCTTAAGTCTAGCGCAACCGGGATAATGCTAGGATATGATGATGATTTTAAATCAGAACTACCTACAAACGAACCACTTATATTTTATATAGAATTAACTACCCTACACATACGATCAGGCAAAGACATATGAGAAGAGAACAAAATTAGACGTACCTATTTCTGGCCCAATTCTTATCTGCCTAAAGTATAACATCATCATAATCCTTTTCTAGGAGGCCACCGCTGAATATGAGTGTGTAACGGTTGATATAATAACAAAAAATCTAATGTTCACTTGACATAATTTCACTTAATATAATTTTGTTTAATATAACGATCAGTTGTCATAATGAATTGTAGTTATAATTTCATTTCACCTAATTTCTTTTGATATAATGAACATTTCTTATAATGCACATTTGACATAATATTCATAATATTTTAAAAAGAAAGGAGGAATACACTGAAATTGAATTCCTTCGGGCTTTGGCCTCTAACTTAAAACTGAAATAAGATGTCATATTTATATTTTGATACTTTATGATTAAATAAATAATACCTATATCTATTGTGTTAAGTTTTTGTTCTTCGCTTTATACCCTATACATCAGCCACACCCAACTATTGTTACCAGGAGGATCTGGATACAATTTGGACTTTAGGGCACCCCGACTCGGATAGGTTAGGTTAGAAGGAGATGGAGATATATTTTTTTATATAGCTACCGTCGACTAATTAGGTTAAAAGAACATGAGGTTAAATGAACATAATATTAAAAGAATATTATGCATTATGAAAATTATATAATATGAACTTTATACTAAATGTTATTATATCAAAGAAAGATTATATCATATAAAACATTAGATCATATGAAATTAGGTTATTTGTTATTATAGCATATGAAAATTATAACATATGAACGTTATTTCAAGTGAAATTAGAGCATTTGTTATTATATCAAACATTACACACCCGCTGAATATAGCCCTCCCCCAATAGTTGAAGCCGCTTGCGTCCATCAGCTTCCCACCGGCTTGACCAGTTTCCTTTAAATAAAAGGATTTAAAAAATAAGCGATTTTTTCAATTGTACGGTTAATTGTACGCCCCCTATTACCGTATCTTTTCTATCTATATATTTTATTTGGAAGGGAGTACTCTTTGCTTCCTATAGTAGTATAAGACACTATAATATATGGTAGGTCATCATCATCATCAGCCTATACTAGTCCACTGCTGGACATAGGCCTCCTCCAAATCGCGCCATTTTCCCCTGTCTTCGGCTTGCCGCATCCAGCATCTGCCAGCGACCGCTCGCAAATCGTCACCCCACCTGGCGAGTGGACGTCCTACACTACGTTTACCAAGTCGCGGTCTCCACTCAAGAACTCGTTTACCCCATCGGTTGTCGGTCCTTCGACAGATATGGCCAGCCCACTGCCACTTCAGCTTGCTAATCCTGTATGCTATGTCGGTGACTTTGGTCCTCTGTCGGATAACATCATTTCTGATTTTATCTCTCAGAGAGACTCCGAGCATAGCACGCTCCATAGCTCGCTGAGCGACCTTGAACTGGCGAATCAGTCTTACTGTGAGTGTCCACGTTTCGGCACCGTAGGTCATAACAGGTAGGACGCACTGATTGAAAACTTTCGTTTTCAAACATTGTGGTTATAGGTGACGAGAAGACTCGACGGAGTTTCCCAAACGCTGCCCAGCCCAGTTGGATCCTCCTTTTGGCTTCCTTCTTATTTTTACCTAATTGCAGAATCTGTTTCTACACACCCCAAGGTATGGTAGGTAATAAATATCAATTAAAATTTTTGGTGTACAAAACTGCAAATAGTATACAATGAAATGCGCCCAACAGAGCGCGTTTCTGTGCTGCCCAAGCGTACTGGCGTTGTCATGAACGGTTTAATTTTATATTAAAGCAAAATTATTTAAAAAAAATATGTTATTGACCATCAACTATAAGGCTGGGACTTCATGGCGGCAAAGTGAAGCGCCATTTCTGCAGTTTTATTTTATTTTCTAAAATTTGTGATATGTCAAACATTAATGTGTAATAACGGTGGATTATTAACCGTTGAGTGTATGTGAACGTGCATGAGTGTTGGGTAAATAAAACAAAACAGTCTTCTCTTAAGAAGACCATGTGAGATCTCAATATAGTCCGACTTTCTTTTTCTGAGGACTCAATGGAATTAATTAGGGGGAGGGCATCTCATTTATTATCTTTATCACCACTCATTCTCATTTACTATGATTTATATTGTATTAATATATATTATATCTTACTTGACACTGGCTAAATGTGCAAAACACACGAAGGCATTATTTTCCCAGATATATTCATGAAAAAAGAATCCAAATGCTAGGCAGAATACGTAGCTTTGGGGTCTAAAAAGCAGGGTGTATAATTATATTGTGAAACATGCGACTATATGATAATTACTTTATAAGAAACCTATAAGATAGTTATATAAACGTTTACTACATTGGGTAATAAGACAGATATGCCATATTAGCAAAAAACACTTCTAAAATGCCTTTATAAAGAAAGTTGCAAAACGAATGCTGTTATAAAATATTTACTAGAGTTACGGTCTTAGAAATCAATCGTTATAAGGCACTTTTGCTAGCTGGGAAAGACCACTTTGATCAGAGAAGACCAATTTGACGTTTTTAAAAACTATGTAATAGTGTAGGTATGGAATAAAATGTTTTTGAAGTTTGAAGGGCATTTTGGCACCCTGCATAAATCTCTTTTCAATAGTTGTAGTAACAAGGTTCCTACACACCCCAATTGAGCTATATGGTCGTGAGATTATATATGTTCCCCACTCAAGCTCCTGACCGTAGTGAATGGGCACGTTCATATGAAATTATCCAGACATTCGCCGGTTCTCCGTCGCAGACCAAATTTAATAAGGCATTTTTCGATTTCCTTTTCAATAAATGTCTGTAAAATATCGACCAAGAGCTTTAGAGGACTAGTTGTAACAATATGCTATTCTAGTGCATTTAGATTTGAGCTAGGTTTCGGAATTGTTCTCTTATTTAGAAATAGTTATAAGATATAGGTATTAAGTCATTAACGTCAGTATTTTCACAAACAAGAAGATCACAATATGTAAACATAACACTAATTTTTTTTGGATTGATCCTTAATAATATTACATTGTTTTGTTGGCCTCCATGGGCTCCGGGAAATTAGGTAGATAACTTTAATGTATCTTATCTGATAGACATATTGAAGCAAATTAGAGATCCTACCATTTTTCCGACAATCTGCACTTGGTTCGCATGATGATATTCATCGCACCTTGATTCATGAGAGGAGGACCGTTCTCACGGGTGGCTGTGAATTCAACACTCATATTACAAGATAAGCTTAGCTTGGGGCTCGCATCGCTGTGTGATTGGCTATTCTAATATGAATGACTTAAAACATGAATATTGTTAATGTTATATTATATTACATTGTATAGCTATACAAACAAATGAAGATTGTAACTAACCAATTGATAATTTAAAAGAGCATAGCCTGTGAGTTTCTTGCTAGTTCTTCTTACAGAGCGGTGGCTCGGAACTGGCACTTAGATTCACTTACACTTAAATATTTTTTGTTTTTTATTTGTTTCGTTGCATGTAAGTGAATCTAAGCTTCGTGATTACAGTATAATTATATTTTGATTGTTTTTTTTTTTAATTTAATTTTGACATTTTCAAGTACTATGTAATAGTTTATGGAATAAAAAGTTTTTAAAGTTTGAAGTGAGCCCAAAAATATTTTTTTTAATAACTTCACTACTTACAAAATGACGCCGTCACTGTGACGCATTATACGAAACGACGTACAACATAATAAGGAAAGTAAGATCTTTTATTAGATCATACAGTAATCTCAGCACATCGCAGTGAGACACGAACCTCCCATCCCTGGGCCGGTGCAGGCTCCCCCACGTGGAACCCACCGAGATGCTGTTAAATAATAATTTCCCCCGTCCGTCTTTTATCAAACAACCACCTCATACAAGGTATGTACAAAACTACGAGAATACAGAAGTAAATCTTAATAATATTTTTTCTAATTTTAGGCTGAGCCCCATAGAAGATTTTCTTTTTTTAATTAGTGCTGGCTGTAGCTCACTCAAGCTTTTGCCAAAAAGGTATGATGAAGAAAAATGTAGCGAGGCCATCGTTACCTCGTTTAACTAGGTAGCAAAACATGTATAGTAACTAAAATTTAAATAATTACAGATTAAAACGACACGGCAAATAAATTTTCAAATAAATTGATATTTTTATCTATTTAAACCACTATCTATAAGCGTAAATAGTGTAATAAATAAATAATAATGCATACTTTTAGGTTACATCCAACCGCAAACAACGAACTACCTGACAAAGGTCGCAATGCAAGCTGCTTGCAATCGGTCGCGGAGGCTTAAGGTGAGTATAGACTACAACATTTACCTTTAACAGAACAACGAGCCGCTCTATGATATGTTCTAGTGTATCATCCTTTCACGAACCAAAACATGCCTCTTTGTTATAAGCCAACGAGCATATTGAATATTGGTGTTACATTTCGTCAAGCGTTTTGGTGTAACATTTCGTCGAGCCACGACTACGGGCGATGCGCGGTTGGGGGCTGACGCGGAGGGAGAGGGACGAAAGACACAACATTTACCTATAACATAACGCCGAACATTCGCAGGAACGTTACATTACATGGAAATGCTTTGGAAACTGAGCTTTTGCCTATACTGTACTATTCGTAAAAACGTTACACAGAAATGCTCCAGAAAATTTTGTAGTCTATACCACCCTTTATGTTCAGCGTTGGACAAACTTGGGCCCATGAAATTCATCATTAAAAGTTATTACAGCTTGGAGTGAGATTATTTAATAAATATTTTCCCATCCGTCACAAGTGTGGTCAGTTATAAAAAAATATTTTGTTCCTCCATTAACGCACGAGAAACTTTTACAAAGCACGTAACTGCAGCGGATATTTTATGAGCTGGTGGGTGGCACTAGCGCTCAAACAGTTCTTACAAATCTTGTCCGTGAATGATATCTATATATGAGTATGGCACATACGTGAGTGTCTCGAGCGTGCTTTGTCTGTAGCTTAACTTTTGTACTCCCGGTGTTTCGTGTCTGAGGTGAGAAGAATTGTGTCACAGAGCACGAAACTTACCCGTTTGCTAACCCTGTGTCTCAAGTAAGAAACGTAAGGCTACGTAATGCGGCCAGAAGCCGTTATACTTGCCTAAGACAGTCTCCTCTGATTGATCAACGCGACATCGCAAGACAACATTTAAAGTAAAGGCAATAGTTCGACATTTTCTTAGGGCTTTTTTAATTAGGACGTCAGTTGTCCTGCTGCAGTATCGAAGCGGTTCGGTAGCCGTACCTACTGCACAAGGACGGTCGTATTTTTTCATACAAAGCGCACCGCAGTGCATACGCACGACAGCAGGACGCAAATGCTTTATAGCAACCGCCGCTCCGCGCATTTTTATGGAAACATACTGCGAATTGCGAACGTCCATGTGCAATATGCAGACGCGCTGTTTCGGGACCACTAGCGGTCCGACACGAAACGTCTAAATTGAAAGCGCCATTTGCCCTTAGCGCGTCGCGTCCTGTAGCGTGGTCGCGTTCATTGCTTACAGATGACACCACCTCACGATCTTGGTGCGAGAGAAAAATAGAGGTTCAAAGTAGTATCATTGATTTTCTTCTTCTTCGTCGTCGTTACACTCTTGGCAGAGTGGAGACTTCAGTTGCAGTGACCCGCCTCACAACTGGCCACCATTCCTATCTGATGTTGGACTTCCTGGTACACACATGTAGAGCACTGTCCACGGCTGCTTTGATTTGGTCCGTCCATCTCATGGGTGATCTATCTCGTGTTCATGTGCCTTCAACTTTGCCCTTTTCTACTAGGCGCTCTATGGAATCCTCGCCACGTCGAGCATACAAGCTTGCACAGTGGAGGTCAGACCCTGCTTAATACCGAGTTCTTCAAGTATGGAGAGGTTCGTGCGAAACTCCGTCCAAAATACTCCTAGCATTCTCCTCCAGTACCTCATTTCGAGGGCGTCAATCCTCTTCCGCTCATTTTCCCTTAGGGTCCACGTCTCCGCACCATAAAGAAATGTGGGGAACACTAGTGCTCTGATCTCATTGATTTTGCCTTCATGTAAATGTAATGACACTACGGCCTGTAGATATTGATGAATTGCACTCAACTTTGGAAACGCACTTAAGTAATGTTGATTAATAAAAAATCTTATTTTTCTTAAAATTTTAGAATTTAGTACTATTTCCTAGTAAAACCCGACGTTTTATGCAATATTTTAAATAAAAGCACGATTAAGTATATTCATTCATTATCTTTGTTTTGTATCTTAAAAAATTCAATTATAAGTATGTTATAAATAACTTTATTGGTTATATCTGAAAAAATAATCTTAACATATTTGTAACTCCTGGAAATATACGAGCGCAACATACTGAAACTGGATCAGTCTGTGACAGTCGCGAAGCAGTGAAATTGTTACAAATGTTAGTAATCTTTTCGCAGCGCGGATGTCGCGTGAAATATTCACGAGCGCGGCACGTGAGCGGCGCGGACGTGTTTATGGCACCCCAGGCCCCCTGCATGCTAGAGGTTTCCCTTTATACCTGGCAAGGTATGGAATATAACGTAAGCATTGACCTATATAACCTATAGTGGTATCACCTCAGATAGTTCATCGCGTACCATAAAAATTATGTATTTCTTCGTCATTAAAGTATCCTATTGCCTTCTCCCTGAATTTGCATTATTATTAATCCTCTTCTGCTCATAAAACATTATTACATTACAAGAAGTATTTAAAAACTAAAAGTACAAAGGTGGACTTATCTCTGGAAGAGATCTTTACCAGTCAACCCAGAAGTTGTAAATTAAGTTAGGTACGGGATTAAATTTGGTTACAGATCCAAAAAAATAACTACATAATCATATAAAAACCATATATACTGATATACATACATATATATCTTAATTAGCATTGCAACGAAAAAAAGATAAAACAAATAAAAAGCGCTAAGTGCCAAATTTGACAAGTAATGATTCCTCAGTTTACTTTTGACGACACAACTGATGGACTCTTGCGGATTTGGGAGGGAAGACTGTTCCACATTCATACAGCACGGGCTGAGGAGTATCGAAATAACTTTGTGTTGGAGGGACGGGAGACAAGGGTCTTAGTTACACAGGATCGTTTTGGACGGGATGTAGAAGGTAGAATATTAAAATGAATACGCAAATAATGGGAGAGCTGAGGATGGTATAGGATTTTATACAACAGACACAGAATGTGCACATCTCTGCGGAGCCTTATAGGAAGCCATTGAGGTGTTTCCCTGTATTCCGAAACGTGGAAGTACTTACGCAGACCAAATATAAACCTCAAGGCCAGATTGTGAAGACGTTCCAGCTTATTAAGTAACTCTTCAGTTGTGTCCAAATAACAGATATCAGCGTAGTCGAGAATAAGGAGTACAAGTGCATGAGCAAGCATAATTTTAGTGCTAAATGGCAAGGGAAATTTATGTTGCCTGAGAGAATGGTATTGAAAATGCATACGCCGACTAACTTCATTAACGTGAGGTGTCCAAGAAAGAGAATCCAGAATGAGACCTATATTCTTTGTTTTATCGATGAACGCAATTCTTTCACCACCATACTCAAGAACTGGTAGGGATTCAACGGATAGCCTCCTGTAAATGCCACTACTACCTATAATTATAGCCTGAGACTTTGCAGGATTGACAAGCAATCGAAATGAGCTAGGTAAAGCATTTAAAGAACTGAGATACGCATTAACCGCTTCTTGTGCAGAGCAAGCATCATCAAGATGAAAATTCCTTCAAAACTGCAAGTCATCTGCGTACAGGTGGTAGGAAAAAGTAATGACACTGGTAACTTTATTAATAAAAAGTGAGAAAGGGGGAGGAGAAAGAACGCCGCCTTGTGGAACACCTGATGTTAAAGGACACCAGTCAGATAGCAACTTATCACTCCTGACTCGTTGTCGTCGACCGTTTAAGTAGTCAGAAAACCAAGCAATAACTAGAGGAGGAAAGTTAACAGAGAGAAGGGTAGCGAGGAGAATATTAAAGTCAACAGAGTTCAAGGCGCTGCTGAAATCATAGTATGAATTTTACTATCCATCGCACATCGAATATCCTTAGTAACATTCAATAATGCTGTCGCAGTGCTGTGTTACGAATAGTAAAATTTTAAGGAAGTGCTCTTAGTAAGGTCTCCACAATTTTACTGGGTTGAAACTTTGTTTTGTCTTGACTAAGATAGACTTTACTTGACTTTGACTAAATGACGAAATCACAAATAACTTGATATATCAAATAAACACCGGCAAATAATCCAAACGAGTGAGTTCGTACTTAAGAAAAAAAACCAATCATTTAAGTGCATACCTACAACATACAGAAAAATCTAAGTATATATAAAACAAAGCAATTATCTAAATTTTTGTTAGACTTCGCCCTATGTGAAACTATCCGAATATGTATATCGGATTCGATTACAGTTACGAATAGATTTTTATTTCAGGTATCAGATAGTTTCCGTTACGGAAATGGAGCTCCATAAGAACTCTGGTCCAGACCGAAAGCCAGATTAATAGGACTGAGGACACAACTGTACTGTACTGTCACAACAAGTTACCAGCACAGACGAAATCATTAGTGAGTTATATAACTCAACCCTTTCAATAACGAGGGATCTAAGCAATGCTTGCATACTATTTGGAGGCAAATTCATTTACTAGTAGGTACTTATTTTTTACGTCGGTATCAAAATGCATTTGCGCACTGGCTCCCGGCCAAAGCGTACCCCGGGGCAATACCAGGACCTCCTCAGGGAGGCGCCCCCCCCCCCCCCCTCCTTGTGAGACCGAGACTTTGCGGAGGGTATATAGTTAGACAGCAAGGGCCCCCCGCCCCCACCGCCAAAGTCCCTCCTGGCGCTGCTTGACGGGCCCTCCTGCTGCCCCAACGGCGTAGTCGGAGAGTGAGCTAATCCCGCTTCTCTCCTGCTCCACTGCGAAGGGGTGATGTCGCAGAAGGAAGTCATCGGCTCCCTCGCTGTCGAGCGAGCGAGCAACACCACCAAGGCCTGGCGACGGTTAGCGTCCCCCGCGGCCCCACCCCCCCGCCGGGCAACCAACCAACGTGTGCTGCATCAACCTTGCAGTCACAGTAGTTCAGTTATCACGTGGTAGGCTTAAAGTACTTAATCCTAAAAGTAATTCAAAAATTAGGATCACGAGCTTCACATACTTAAATACTTAAGGCCGTCAACCTAAAGGTTAAAAACCGCTGAACGATTACCACATAGTTATATTCGGGACCGACAGCTTAAAGCTCCAATTCAAGGAAGTGGTTGTTGACTTATGGCCAACAAATCGTCACCTCCACAGCTAACTTACGAATCTGCAGTTTTTATAAATTTGACATTTCTATTTTAAAATGCACCTTACGTTGTACTACATAGGTGTGAAATGCATCTTATGGTCTCACGGACCGCTTCCATAAAATAACAACCTTTTTTTATAAAATTTAATTTAGGGTCCCATGGAGTACTTATGAATATCGATTTTATTTCCATTATCTAAGAACGGAGAAATTAAGTTAATAAAACTACGAGTTTCGAAATAAAACGAAATATAAAGATAAAAATCATTTTACTACAGGAAACGCATACATTATAATAAGGTACAGTTGACTGCAGCATTATCTAGTAATCACTATGTTAGCAACCATCAAACATCTTTGGGCGAACTATATTGTTTTAAAAAGAAATACAATTTTTATTTCGAGATTGCTTGTCAAATAATATGTTTAATTACGATAAATATATATAAAAGATAATTCTTCAAAATTAAATTATAAAAAAACAATTACGAATAAAAAAATCTACCGAAAATTTTAATGATATTAATATTGTTAGATTACAATAATATTTTTAAAAATTATATAAATCAATATACTTAGTCCAATCCAATTATACCAATCTATTTTTCCTAGGATAAAATATTACTTAGAAGTTAATTTTTTTTTAACTAAGTATAATACAAAGTACTTAATCTGGAAGAACAAAATAGTTTTATTTATTATTTTAATTATCCAATTTTATTCAATTAGATAATACGGCGTCGTAATTATTCAGTTATTATTAATAATACCTGATAAATATAACTAGCATACAACCGCGGCTTTTCTCGCATGGCTTATTGATACGCCTAGATAAAGCGATATACTTTTCTAGGTTAATTACTTTTTTTACGAGCCTTCTTTGTGCTAAGTTTAAACTCAGTATAGGACATAGTGGCAAAATGCTATACTGTTAATAAAGGTCCTAATATTATCGGAATGACTTAATATTAAATGGACCTGTAAACTTATTACCCCATTCTGAATTATTTACTTAACTCAAATTTCATCAAAATCGGTCTGATGGTTTAGTGTTAACCGCACACGGGCCACCGGCGTCAACAGTGTGCGGTGTGTGCATATGAAATGTATAAAAACTGCAGAAAATATGCCGGTGGCCCGTGTGCGGGAACCCTTAGACATTTAATGGTAATTATAATAAACAAATTCCCTTTTTATTTATAACACTAGGTGGAACTCAAGCATACGGCTTTCCTAATGGAACCGTTTCATGTACAGACATCGAAAATCGATAGGATTTTGAAAGAAATATACTTTTTATCCCGATAATTTATTTCTGTATGATGTATAGGGATAATACTAAGATCTGAGGAGCCCAAGCCAACCTCACCTGCAAGTGGTGTTCCTGCTGAACAACGAACGAGGCTCTGGCGAATATATAAGTTCCCGTGAGCGGAAATAGGCTCGCCACCTATTACGTGAGACCAACAAAATAATTGGCGAAATGTAGGCGCTTAATATGCCTCTGCCTACCCCTTCGGGGAAACAGGCGATATTATGTATGTAGTTTATTTCTGTAGGACTTGATACAAAACAAACTATAAAGATATGCGAGCAAATCCGCGGGCAAAAACTAGTTTACATTGTTAGGAAGAATGAATTCAATACAGATGTACATACGTATATTCATTATTATCATAATTTGGATCACTAATTGACCGGAAGTTTAATTTAGACACGTAATATTAATTCTCACTTTTTGCTCTTATTTTAAAATAAAGGTTTTTCAAAATGAATACAATATAGAAAATCATAATGTTATGTGTTATGGAACAGTGTTGCCCAAAACTAAGGGACAAAATGACCAAAAATCATCTCCGATATCGGTATAAAATATTTTCATAAACTGCGATTTAAATGATCACAATGAAACCAAAACCAATAGTCACAATACAATTAGTGTCACAGTTACATTATATTTTTATAAAATGTGTCAAATACTTCTATAAATAAAGACATGATCACATTGTAGTCAATATGGTCACAATATGATTTGTGCCGTTTTTGATATTATAAAAAACAAAAATATTAGTTACATTACTTTTTAAAAAAAAACAGTCAATATCGCACATCTAGAGTTCCTAAAAGACGTAAATGTAATTTTGTCAATTTTACAGTAGAAAGGGTTTAATTTTTTTATCATATCTACGAAAACATACTCGGTTTGGTGTTTGGCGCTCTCTATCGGATAGTTGTCGGATTACAAAAAAGATATTTCAGTATAGAGTCAGTCTTTAAAGGGATACTATTCTATCAAAGACTATATGGCAAATAAAAATGCTTGGGATTAAACTGCCGTTTCATACAGGCTATTCTAATATGAATGACTTAAAACATGAATATTGTTAATGTTATATTATGTTGCATTGTATAGCGTCACAGACAAATGAAGATTGTAACTAACCAATCGATAAATTTAAAAGAGCATAGCCTGTGAGTTTCTTGCCAGTTCTTCTTACAGAGCGGTGGCTCGGAACTGGCACTTAGATTCACTTACACTTAAATATTTTTTGCTTTTTAATTGTTTGGTTGCAAGTGAATCTAAGCTTCGTGATTTTTGTATAATTATATTTTAATTGCTTTTTTTATTTTTTTCATAATTTTGAAGTTTTCAAGTACTATGTAAATAGTTTATGAAATTAAAAGTTTTTGATTTTGATTTTAGAGATGCTAATATAAGAAATAATAAAAGAAAACTTGTCGCATAGTTAATACAATTTTGGATTTTTGTCATTTACGTCTTTTGAAAACTAGCTGTGCGATATGGTCACAATATGATTTGTGCCGTTTTTGATTTAAATAAAAACATTACCTTTTTATAAAATGTGTCCACTACTTCTATAAAGAAATATTTAACATTTCTACTTTAGAATTTTTATTCTCACATTTTCACTTATAACTCTTACTACTTATATCTAAATATATCGCCGTTACTCGACGACGCCGTCATTACAACACAAACAGGCCTGTTGTTTTGACATTTTAATTTTGAAATTTTGACAATACTTTCATAATTAGTTCTAAATTATAATTACATATAGTAATATCATATTATATGAATCCTAAGCTGCCCCCATCTAAAAACGACGTGTTTTCTTTTGGAGCTGCGCGGTAACTATCGAACTGTTAGTACAAATACACAAAGCCTGCTCCTCGAACAAAGCGAGCAATGGTTATCGAAATAAAAGCTTTCGTGAAAAATCCGTCAATGCTTACGAGCAACCGAGTTGTTTTCACTATTGTATAATTATTTGTGCTGTAGTATCAATATTCGTTGTGAAATATTAGTTTTAAATGTAGCATTTAACAGATTTTTAATACTTTATGATAAATAAATAATTTTACTTCCGGACATAACACAATGCGCCGTCTAGCCCCAATCTAAGCAGAGCTTGTCCTAAAGGTCTTAGACGACTGATAATTATACCTAAATACATAGAATCCATCATAAAGACAAATATCTATGTTTATGCACACATATAATTTGTTTGAGCTATGAGCGTGTAAACCGATCTCAGTGCTATGTCTTTCCTTATATAAAGTGAAGGCAAAAACTATAGTTAAATCACTAATTTTCTGTCACTTTTTGTTTGAAATCTATTATATTTAATCTTCGCCATAATAATTATACACTCCATCCCATCAGAGGCAGTCTTGATCACATTGATAAAGATCTACGATTATCATAATGCAGAAATGGATGATTTAAAATTTACAAATAATAAAGTAGGTCATTTAAATATAATCATGTTATAATTATAATGTTATCAAATTTTGGTATTTATATTAGAGAATCACTTTCTCTCATCGAAATTAATGTCAAATAACTAGTATTTTACCACTATTTACAAAACCATGCAATATTTTTACGTTCATAGTATATGAAACTGATCGTATTATGGTTTTTTTTTTTAAAGAATAAAATTCTAAAGTCATAAATAGCCTCTTACAAAAACATATGTTTTTAAGAAAATATGATATTTAAAAGTAATTTTATAAAGTAGACACATAATTAGGGTTACCGAGATTAGTAATCATCGCTATACACAAAAACAGCACAAGAATGATCACAGTTTAATTAGGACCTACGGGACTTAACTCAGAAATGACTCAATCAGAACATCATTAAACGATTGATTAAATATTTTTATCTACCGATATAATAAAATGCTGAACATTGGTAAGCAGAGGAGAATGACTTTATGATTTACATCTTTTATAATTGTCCGAAAGAGGTCTGAATTGTAAGAAAATTTAAGACTTCAAATAAGTATAGGAAAAAGTGCCCTGTGGTACCAAGAGTGCTACCCCCTCACATCTCATGGGGAGTCATAAGAGTCGACTACGAGAAATTCTACCAGATATTGGGCAGCAGCGTCATCCTGCGTACTGGCTGGAACTGCAATCACCAATCAGCCTGCCCAGTGTGGTGATAGCGGGCAATACCCTTAATAGAAAGTAATCTTTAGGATGGACAATGTTCAGCAGTGGACTTTATAACGCTGTTTTGATGATAGGAAAAAGCAAAAGTCCTTTTTGGATAACGTGCAACGGTAGTTACTGGATAATGTGTTAAATTACTAATGCATAGAAGGTCATTTAACATACTGCCACAAAACAAAAATTATGTTAGGGTACGGGTAAATATTTTAAAAGTAACTATTTATATTTGAGGACCGATATGGCGTGGTGGCGAGTATACCCGCATTCCACTCCTGAGGTCGTGGGTTCGATTCCCGCACAGGACGAATCATTGTGAGTATAAATATGAATATTAGTTCTGGTTTGGGTGTTTTCCTATGTATATTAAGTATGTATTTACAAAAAAAATGTCCGTTATTTAGTATCCATAACACAAGTTCTTTATGATACTTATCTTGGAACTAAAGAATTGGTGTAAGTGTCAGAAATATTTATTTATTTACTTTAAGATATTCTGGTAAGTAGAGACAGTAAAATTGGTAATAATATACTAATAGCGTTCGAAAGGTACTTAATGTACTAATAAAATGGATATATCTATACGTTTTTACATTATTTTCTTCATTTTAAATCTAATAAATCATCGACCCGCACAATTCCACTTTGTTTAATCACAGTTCAATGTGTCTAAATATAAATGTCAAAAAAACTTTAATCATTGTACATATTATTGCTACCATTTATACTTGGCAAGACTTGGTGTTACAATCGTTATAATTATTATTAAATAACTAAAGTGCACTACGATTTTTGTCATTTCAGTATCAAAAAGTGATTTTCTACTCTAAAATTAATAATAAATTTCATATTCATCTATTTTAGGTAATATGTTGTAGTGACAATGTCTCTTATAGTTGTACATTCGTACCAAATATTTTTAAAAATTGACCATATTCAAAGTCATTTAGGTTATTTTAATCGCAATAATGTCAATTTTTTGACTTGTGTCTCTATTCCAATTTTAAAAAAATCTAATATATTTTGTCTCGAGACCGCAAGGCAGTAGTTGTTATTGTACTGTGATAAACTAATCACTTCATGCTTATTCTTACTAATAATTTACAGCTTGTAAACTAAGCAAACACCAAAATTAGGCAAATCACCAAAAAAAATTAACACATCAGTTAAGCATTTAACTTCTATTTGGTCTGATGTTCTATTTACCATACTCTATTATCTATTTTAGGGATTTCGTTACACATTTACTAGTCGTGTTATCTTGACAGCTATTATAGCAGCCATATTTTATGTTATCTCGACCTTTTTTTAGGATTAATTTATTAACGATACCTTCCACTATTCTAAGACTTCTTTGACTTGTGTCTCTTTTTTAGATCTTACTGGATTTAATAAGCGTATCAAAGATGTTATATTTAGGCAATTATTCACAGTTATTTGCTTCTTATTAATTTTTTTAACACCTCGACAAAATTACATTCGAGTGTTACACAATACTTTATGTATTAATAACTTGCGACACGACATTAGATCTTACTGGATAAAGTAAGCGTATCAAAGATGTCTTATTTAGGCAATTTTTCACTGTTAATTGCTTTTTATTAAGGGTTAGAGGTCCTCAATAAAATTACATTTGTACCTTTATTTGGTCAGAGCAAGATGAAATTTTTCATGGGTTTTCAACCTGAACTTAGCCTCATAAGGTTCATTATGTAGTGGCAAATATACTATTGGCCAATTGAGGGTTAAACAATAAGTTTCCCATTGACTTGGGGTTGCCCGTTTGTAGGAGGTTTCTTCGGTTTACAGATGCGACTGGTCAGAGGTCTGACCAACAGCACAATTCCTGAGAGTCCTATGAACACGCCTGCTAAGTAGAACGACAGGTCGTAGCTTCCGGTAACATCGTATACCCAACCTGGAAACAGGAGAAATATTTCTATGTTATTAATATCACCTATATATTATAATCTATCGAAAAATAATGCATTAAATTGTGAGCAGTTTGTTACGGATCACAATTTTTCGACAGATTACAATATCGCGGGATAGATTATAATTTAACGTTATTTACAAAGATCTGTGTCAGAAGTGAAATTTATCTTTAAATAATTTAATTTCATTTTTAATGATAGTAGCAAGGTTTCTCCCCACCACAGATGGGTCTATGGGCGTAAAATTATGTATGTATACATTTTATTATTATTATATTTCATTTAGGACAAAACACTTGAGAAATAACGCTGAAAATTCGTTTTTATAAAAAATCATTTCAAATTTTTTATTCTGACCTAACTTGAAGACTATTCGATTTCCAATATTTCCAACTATAAATTTATTTATTTTTAGAATGTAAGTGAATTTAAGCTCCGTATCCGTGTAGTTATAATTCTTTTTTTATATTTCATTTTGACGTTTTCAAGTGCTATGTAGTAATTTATTAAATAAAGATACTTTGAAAACATATCCTAATGCTGGGGCAAAATATGTTAGCTTTCGGCTCTGATCAGGGTCTTTTTAAATACTATTTAAATGTTAAAATCATACTAACCTGCTAATGGAGGTCCAACAAGATTGGCGACACCTTGCATCAACAACAGCAGCCCATAGGCATTAGTAAAGTTCTCCAGCGAAATCTGCTCCACCAATATGATGCTAGTGAGCGAGTAGTTCGCCGCTATGAGCATCCCGAACGCACCAGCGGCCGAGGCCATGGCCGGCCACGTGGTCAAAGCCGGGAGTAATACTGTGACAGCTCCGCATAGGATCATACAGCATGCGTAGACCAGACCGGCGTCTACGCATGCCCAATCGCCAACCCAGCCCAATAGGATCTAGAAATACAAAAAAAAATATCATTGTAATTTAACTATCATAGAATTGTGAGATTAAGTGTTCGGAAAATAGTAAGTCTTCAAACGCCTACGTGATCGAATCATAAATGAGGAAATCCGTAGGAGAACTGGAGTGACCGACATAGCGAAGCGCGTTTGCTGAAGTGGGCGGGGCACATAACTCGAAGAACCGACGACCGATGGGGCGTTAAGGTTAAGGTTCTTGAATGGCGACCACGAATCAGCAAGCGTAGAAGAGGGCGGCCCCCCACGCGATAAGCCGATGACCTGGTCAGGGCGGCGGAGAGCCCGTGGATGCAGGCGGCAATGGATCGATCTACGTGGAAAGCAATTGGGGAGGTCTTTGTTCAGCAGTGGACTTCAAATGGCTGATATGATGATGATGAAACGATGATTGACCGACAAACGATAGAGTTTCTACTGTGTCTGGGACCGATGGCGTTCAACGTGTTAAGGTGGGGAGTTATGTGAGATCGTTAAAACTACATACATAATGTCACGCCTCTTTCCCGCAGGGGTGGGCAGAGATCATATCCTTCCACTTGCTACGATCTTGGCACACTTTAGCTTCATTCACACTCGGTAACCTCCTCACACACGCCCGTCGGTTGAGAGCACTTTTGACCTGCCCTTTCTCTAAAATATTCTGACGTTGGTCATGGAAGTTACTATCACTTGTCCACCATAAATCACTTTCGTTAGTCTGTCTTCATTCATTCGTTCTCTCAACATGACCAAACCATCTCAGCATACCTTTCTCAATTCTTTTCACTATGCACAAGCCCTTCGATCCTTCGATCACTTCATTCTTAAATCACTCAATTTCACACCTAGAATACTTCTGAGTGCTCTCATCTCTACTGCATTAATCTTACTCTTATGTTTCTTCTCCCATAATCAACATTCGCTTCCATACATTAGTGTGGGTAATACACACCTCTATGAACTGCCAGACGTGCCTTTTCGGACACTTTCTGACTGCTAACAAAGGAGTAAAGTGCCCCATTCAACATGTTCCCAGCATTCACTCTTCTATCGATATCGCTTTCAAACTAACGCTAAAACTGGGTTTTTAAATTTGATTGTTCCTTGTCACCTGTCAAAAATATGAAAGAAAAAAAAGACATCTACATCACATAACATATTAGAACGCATGGTTAAAAATAAAATAACCCGTTTAGTTTCTTGATGTTACATATTTAAAGTTGCGTCTCGTCTTTTTTTTCGGCCATTTTACTCCGAAGCTTTTAATCGCAAGATATTTTTTATGACTCCAGGTTCTAAGGAGATTAAATACCGATGAGACCGTTTGTTTGTTTATGCCAATTTCGTTATTATTTTTGATAAATTTTTATATGCATTTGATGCACGAAATCCATCTGGAATCTTCTCTGCCGGCCTGTTTGACAGTGGGTGCGGGGACGCCTTGCTAGTTCTAAAAGTCACCGACATCCACCGCTCCCTTAAGAAAGTTAAGCAGAAGTCTCCAACATCAAGTATAATTAACAGAGGACTGTTAAGCCGTTGGTCCCGGTTCTACCGGATGATCACCAAAGCGATAATCTATTAGAGGCCATGTTAACCGAATTTAAGATTGAGGCTGACTCCACCAAACCAAACTATGACCGCATTTGACCTGAGTATCTCTGACCTTTAAGAGCGGAGTTCCGTGCCCAGTAAGACATGAATAGGCTGATATGGTTGAACTTGAATGTTAAATAGTTAATAGAACGTTTCATTATCATCCTAGAATTATCCTGGTTGCCCTATACTTAGCTTAGGGCCCAGGGTCTTCTCCACCTTGTCGTGGGGGGGGGGGCTGAGTACCTCCCGGTAGGGCGTAGAGGGCGGTAGGGAAAAGGTAACACCTAGAGATTGGCGACTCTGGGTGCCTTTAGTACTGACCAACGGGGGGGAACTAAGAGGGACCTGTGGAGGGCGCAGCGGGCGGGCCAGGAGGGACCGTCCAGCAGCGCCAGGAGGGCCTTAGGCAGCGGGGGCAGGGGGCCCCTGCTGTCTAACCATGGACCCTTCGAGAAGTCGGCCACACACGCTATGGTCGCACAAGGAGGTAGGAGGGGCGCGTCCACTGCGTCTCTCTGAGGAGGTCCTTCCGGTTTTGGTCCGGGGGGCGTTAACCGCGGGCGGGGTGTCAGAGCTGCAACCCAGGTATTGGCCCCCCGTCTCTTTCTCAACAAGCGGCGGGCGTCGTCGGAAGATTGTTAGTGGGTATTATTGCTGGCGGTCGTGTGTGCCGGTGGTGAGTCCCACACACCTCTCTCGGTCCGGAGACAGTGCGTAAATGCATTATGCTACCAACGTAAAACAAAAAAAAGGGTCTGCTTACTGGTCAAACCAGATTTTGGCTGAATTTCTGTTATTAGTGTCGTGTAACATTTATAAGCTAGTTATAGCACGAAAACACAAAGAAAGAAAGATATAAGAATCACATTTGTAGCGGTGTTCGGGATTACCTTATCACCTCGTTATTTAGAGTCTGGAGTACATTTACATTAAATACTTATCAGAATCATTATCTGAACACAATAGCAGTCTCAATGAGCCCAATTAAATCTGCATGCTAGTCACGATTTGTAGATAGCGATAAGGTAATGTTTTAAATAAAGCAAACAAACGCGAACGCATGATAAAAAACAGTATGGCTTCAGGGGCATGCTTTTCATACAGGAGAATAATCAGTGCATACCCTGTTGTAAATAAAAATATTTAAAAGCTCGCATACAGCTACTAGCGCTACTCGCTGTAAACCCTACCTGTATGGATAGGATAATAAACGGTGGCCACCACAGTCTATGGAAATTTGTAATACCAGGGGACCTACCGCCGCAATCGATGAATTTCAGCTATTTCATCTAGATCTAAATTTTTTGAGGTTCATCAATCCGTAACAGGGAATCTGCCGAAAGACAGATTATGCATGATCCTGGTAGACTCCTGAAGCGACTAATTAACTAATTGATTATTATTTGCGTTTCGATGACAAATTTTAACCTACATATTAATAATTTTTAAAAAAAACACAGAGACTCTTAAATATTACGTCAATTTTTCAAAATGTGTGTCTAAATGGTATCTTGTATCGAGTTCCATGTGTTCGGCGGGCGGTACGACATAATCAATTCGAAATCGATTACCAGCAAGTTCGGCGGTAGGCCCCCAGGACGGTAGCAGTAACAGCCACGTTATGGAACTAGTCCTGGTAACATTCATCATCATCATCTCATCTTGGTTTGTGAAAGAAAGCCTGAGCCCGGTACCAGAACTTTAATATGCTGATATAATAAAAGGTATTTTATACCGCGTGGAAATCCTATGTTACATTAAAATTTGTTCAGCAATTTTTAAATAAAAGATAGATGTATAGAAAATTCTTATTGTACACCAAATAAAACAAGAAAACAATTGCAAAAGAAAAGCGATACAATTGGCGGCCTTATCGTTTACAGCGATTTCATCCAGGCCACTTGGATATGGGGAGTGATTAAAATGCTATTTTTTTAATATTTATATCGTTATGTCATATTAATGTAAAAAAGTAGCATTCACATGACAAAACGGTATAAATTGAACACTTTTCCCTATCTTTATCAGAGCGCAATTTTTATCTAGTCGGGTTTTTTATAGTATTTTTGTATGAACTCGGAACGATAAAAATTATTATTTTATATTATTTTGTTAAATTAACAGTTAACATATTATTCAAACAAAAAGGGGAAAAGAAATATAACCGTAGTGAAGAAATGTTGTTTAAATTCTCTGGAGACTCCAAAGGATTCTAAAATGTCTATAGGCTGCAGCGCGCCCCGCTCGTGCGGGCGCTGCGGGTACTCAATGCACTGTCACTGTCCGACCAGATAGATTTACTTGCATGTTCACTGAACGAATTCGCAAAAGCAGCATATTGCTTTTGCAGTAGATGTTAATGTAGTAGTTTAGTAATTAGTAGATAAGAATTATGTGAAAGTCTTTAGTCATATATTTAGGTATTGTAAGCTCAGCTACTCTATCGTATTAGGTTTGGTGCCTGTAAAGATAGTTGTAAGTTTTATGGATGAATAAATAAATAAATAAAATATAGTCCAAGTGTAGGCGACGCACACACACCTACCCATAGTTTTGTTAATTTGAGTATAGCTGCTTGGACTTCTTGGCGGGAAAGTGAAGCGTCATGTCTGCAGTTTTGTTTTATTTTCTAAAATTTGTGATATTTCTAACATTAATGTGTAATAACGGTGGATTTTTAACCGTTAAGTGTTTGTGAACATACATGAGTGTTGGTAAATCAAACAAAACAGTGCAACATCACTTTTCAAATTTTCTCTCAAGGAGTCCATGTGAGATCTCAGTATAGTCCCACATCTTTACTGAGGACTCAAGGGGCTTATGGGAGGGTATCTCATTTGCCATTTATCATCTATATCACCACTCATTCTCATTTACTATGAATTATATGTTATTAATATATCACTTACTTGACACTAACTAAATGTGCTAGACGCATGAAGCCATTATTTAAAATAAAGAAAAGAGTATAGCTGCTTAATTTTGTATTTTTTGTATTATTTGAATAAAATAAACACGGGTAGTTGCCGTCTGCGAGTTTATAAAATTGGGGTAGATTGAAATTAGTATGTAGGCGAGCGCAAGCCCCTGCTTTCCAGTAGCTTCCAAACCGCGATCGCGACGGCCACATTCCGTATGCTCTGGCTAAACTTCGGTGTTCATATTTCCCATCCCTTACACCAAGAGTGTAAATAACGACTATGGGAAATGAAACATAGTCTAGTGTCAATTTGGGCGAAGGGCACCTTTCAACTCATACTTATAGTATGGATGTAAAATCTTCAACGTATACTTTTAACAAAGATAAAAATATAAATGTTTATTAATTTACCATTTCCGTGTCTGATAAGTATTTACGTTGACGTATTCGTTTAGTGATTGAGTCACTAAACGAATGCGTGTTATATCTGTTCGGCCCTGTTTTGTTCATGTTCTACATAATTATGCAACATTATCATAGTTATTTTTTATTAGTTTTCATAATATATAAAAAAAATGTTTGTCTGTCTGAAGCACTTCGCCGATTTTGTTGGAATTTGGTACCTGAGGCAAATGGATCCCTTGAAGTGCTTGTAGCTCCTTACCACTAAGTGGTTGCAATGATCACCAGTTTAAAGCAGAGTTTACAGAGGTCTGCACTCTTTGGATGGGTGACCATTTGTATGGATTATATCGAGCTTTTCGGAAGGCACGTTAAGATGTCGGTCCTAGTCAAAGTAGGACAAATCTTTGTGTGCATGAACATGAATATTTGTTCTGGTCTGGGTGTTCTCCTATGTATCTTAAGTATGTATTTACAACAAAAAAAAGTATTTATGTATGTTTATCCGTTATAATAGTATCCATAACACAAGTTCTTAATGATACTTATCTTGGAACTAAATAATTGGTGTGATTGTAAGAGAATATTTATTTATTTGGTCGGTCTCTAAAATAGCTAACAGAAGAGTGTATAGGGATCCTACCAGGACCCAAGGAGTCCAATCCAACCTCACCTGCAAGTGGTGCACCTGCCAATCAACGGAGGCTCGCCGATACGGGGGACCAACAATATAACTGGCGAAATATGGGCGTAAAATATGCCTCTGCCCACCCCGTCGGGGAAACAGGCGTATCATACATACATAAATAAATAATAATAATAATAAATAAATAAATATTTCTGACACTTACACCAATTATTTAGTTTCCAAGATAAGTATCATTAAAAACTTGTGTTATGGATACTAAATAACGGATAAACATACATAAATACTTTTTTTTTGTAAATACATACTTAATATAAATAGAAAAATACCCAGACCAGAACAAATATTCATATTTATACACACAAATATTTGTCCTGTGTGGGAATCGAACCCACGAACTCAGGAGTGGAATGCGGGTATACTCGCCACCACGCCATATCGGTCGTCAAAATACATATACATTTATTTACAAATACATTGATTACTTAAACACACAGGACAACTCACCTCTCCAAACATATTCAGGATCCCAATAATAGAAATCAGCATCGAAGACTGAGACTCGTTGTAGCCCAAATTCATGGCGTTGTCAGATATGTAGACGTATGGCACGTCATACCACATGTAAAGGAGGAAGTTGGATATGGCGAACACGAGGAAAGCCGGGTTTCGGAAGTGCGAGAAGTCTAGCACATCCACTGCTAGATCCCAGAAGTCCCAGAGACCGGCATACCATTGGACCTGGAAAGGTTAAATGATTTATTTTTAGATTAAATGATCCTCTGGTCTGTTAGGTGGTCGGAAGTGACCACTAACAGTTCATTTCTTAGATCAGTGGTTCCTAACCCTTTTAGTTCCGTAATCACTATGCCCCCCCCCCCTGCCACGCAAAGATTGTTTGAATGCTAATTGATTATTCACTCTATTATGCTTATTCTTTCAGAACGGGAAATTTCAGACAAAAGCTAGCACATTATCCTCTCGAAATACCAGTTTTACCCTTGCCCCAAGTCTTGTGAATGACAAGTTGTGTGGCATTTAGTATCAAACGCTTCGGAAGGAACGTAAGGCTGTTGGTCCCGATCATCAGTATATGTAATGTAATAGTCGTCAGGTTAGAGGCCCTTCTGGGGCCACCTGCCACCGCCAATTGGCACTAGGGCTGTGTAGAACAGTGTGGTCTGGATCCCCCTCACCATGGTTTGTGGGAGGAACTTCCGCATAGATTTGGACATCTGCATCCGCATTATTCAGTGCGGATGCGAATATTATGCAAGTAGCGACAAAAAGGAATTGGGCAGGGCCCGGCGATTGGGGCGCGTTCCGGTCGCACTTGACAATGTCCAATGGGAGCAAAGAAATTGGTGACAAGTTCGACACGTTACAAAAATAAGTATTTACGTTTGATTTTATTACAATAAAAATATTAATAATTAAGTTATCACTGTTTTAATTCTTCATTAGTAGACTTTATTTACATAATATCTCAAACATCCGCATCCGCATTAGCGGATGTGAGCCTTCAAAACTCCGCATTCGCATCCGCGGATGTGAAAAAATCAGCATCGGCAACATACCTGGGGGCCTACCGCCGAATTCGATGGATTACCGGTAATCCATCTAGATCAAAGTTTGTTTTGCGTTTATTAATCCGTACCGGGGAATCTGTCGACAGCCACCTCTCTTTCATGACCTTCAGTCCGTGACAGACCAATAGGTAAATGGAGAACGCCATTTTGTTTGTGGGGGATAAGTGTTGAAGTGGCAAGATACTCGGCAACGATTTTCCCGTAGGGTCTTTTAAAAAAAAAAAGAAATGAGTAAGTTACCTTTTCTTTAGCAATAGTAGTCATGGAATTCCTGAAGATGTTCGGACACGATGAAGCTCGAAGTCGGTAGCGATTGATGTTTAACATCGCGCCTCTGTACGTCAAGGAATGCCTGTGGACCCTTAAGTCCTTCAAGAAAGCGGGCGGCTTCTTGGTAGAGCCCCCTGACGCAGCCTGGCGACGCAACCACAAGGACATTGCTGCTTTGTCAGTCAAAGGCGGCGCTGCTGCTGTATTCTCAGGAGGATTCTGCGCTGTAGGAGATAGAACTCCAGGCGAAGTGGTGGTAGGAGACAACAAAGCCCTCGGGTGCGACTGCTCGTGCAGCCTCCCGCTGTCACTAAAACTCCTAGACGGCAACATTACCCCAGGATAGTTTTGAGCCAAGATTGCATAGGCTCGGCCTTTATTAGACATCATTTCAAATACTTCTAAGGAGACCCCTTCGCCTCCCGTCATAAATGTCGGTAAATCTACAAGCGAGCTGAACTGCTGCATGTTCTGTGATACCACAGTCTCTGTATTCGCTGCGTCCAGAATCTTTGCGGATCCCGCTGCACTGCTTTTGCTGTCAGAGAAACTATCAGCAGAAGATCCGAAACGCTTATTCCTTTTCTTTTCTCGTCTTCGTTTTCTTTCTTTTGCTTTTTCTTCATTCATAGTCGCCGTCCATGGCAAATCACGGAACAACAATCCGCAAACAGCAATGTTTAAGAAAAGTCCAGCCAATATTAGTGTTGTGCCACGCCATCCATACTCATCTAGCAACACGTACGTTAATGGGGCGAATATGAAAGTTCCGATACCGCTCCCGCACACAGAAATACCTGTTGCCAAGGAACGTTTCTTATCAAAGTAATAAGCTACTATCACTACTGCTGCTACATAACATAAACTAAGGCCAAAACCGGCCATGATACCGAACGTCAAGAACAGTGTCTCCATACTGTCTACAAAGGCGGAAATGACGAATCCGAGAGTCGCCAGTATCGATCCAAATATGGTCACCCGCCGGCATCCATATCTATCGGTGAGAAAACTAGCGATCGGGCCGGAGAGCAACGGCATCGCCATGAATATGCCTGCGATCCAAGCTGTCTTTCCTTTCCCCTCTCCAAAGTATTCGAGGAAATGCGGAAAGAAGACTCCAAAGCTGAACGTGATTCCGTCAGCGATGAGATTGACGATGAAGGAGGCGAACACGACGACCCAACCGAAACCGCCGTCGGGTGGGCGCGCCTCCGCGAGACAAAGGTCTTCATCGTCCGAAGAGCTCGAGCTCGAGCTGGAGACGGAGACGGGCGCGGGCGGCGACTGCGCATCGAACTGCACGTGCAGCGACCGACCGTTGGCTTTCTTCGCGACATGATCACTGATAGCACTGGCACTGAGCGGGTCGCGGAGCAAAGGTTCGCTCTCGGGTATAGAGGGTAACGCGCGCGGCGCGGGCCGCGGAGTCTCTGGTTCATTTAAGGCCTCCGTGGGCGGGGCAGAAGTATCGAGGGTTTCGCGGGGTCCTCCTTGGAGCGACCGATGATTCGCGCAGTCCGGCGATGGCGGGAGGCGCGCGCGGTCCATTCCGGCAGGGCGCGACGGAATTGCACACGCAGCGAGTGCAGCGCCTTGTCACCAGTCCGCCGGGCTTCCATGCGGACACCACACCGCGGTGACCTCATGCTGTAACAAACATTTATAACTTTAAACACTATTCGACCACTTGTTAACAATAAAAGATGTCTACAAGATTCATATCGGCAATCAGCTAGCATCGAAAAAATGTCTTATCACTTTTTGGATGTTGGTCGTGACTGTAAATATTTAAGCTGCCCTTTTTGCTATCTACATACACAAGTAGTAGATTCATTCATAACAAAAATAAGGCCACTAGTATAATTTAGCTAGGATACCAAAACCAACGAGATAAGAATCTATCAATCAGAGCCAATCTTGATGCTCCAAAGAGACAGGACACCAGATAATGCCAGGCATACTGCATGCAGCGGATGTGTCAAGTGCTAAATCGTCGTCGTGCAGAGATGGCTGCTGATTGGGGGACAATGGGATCCAGATATTTATAGGCTGGTGGAACCACCGCTTTATCTGTATGGTGAATTGTCTAACAAAGTTCTAATATTTAACTGGTCGTTGATAAAAAAAATATTGATTCAGGCGTTACTTTGCGGAAATCCATTGTAAGCAAGTAATGGATTAAAAATATCTTTGTAACAACTCCCGCGCTACTATAATTTTCCGAAAAATCGAGAAACAGTTATAATACACGTAAAAACAATACGTCGTGAAGACATCGTTGTTCTGAGGCTCCCTATCTTACCTGAAGATGCCCTGTGCAAGGGCGAAACACGTGTCGTGTTGAATATAGTTTCTCGATTTTTCGGGAAGTTATAGTAACGTGGGAATGGTCGTTGATGGCAATAGTTGGAACTCGTAAACTAACAACACACACCTGTCTAACGTTGATATACAGGAAACAGAAGATTGATCACCTACTGCAAAGTGTAATAAAGTATTGGATCATTAAAACTCATTTTACGGATTTCAATCGCGTTTTATTTTAATCCCGACAAAAGTTTCGAATACTTTACTGTGATTCGAGGTCAAGGGGAGACTGAGTAATATATATTATTATATGTAAAATGGCGGGAATAAAAAAACAAAATTTAGAATCAGTTCATAACAAAGCCCTTCGATTTCGTATTTAGTCAGGAAGTTCAAAGTAATAGTTTGCTAGAACTCGTGCTGGCTCAAAGAGTAAGGAAACTATTAACCATTTAGCGCTGGTTTCTTACTAGGTTTATTGTATTATTCCTTCCATTCATTAATTCATTTTCTTTTATTTTGTTCGACAGAGTGAACTAAGTATTTGTAGCAAAGTAAATATCAAACTAATATTAGTATTACAATATGCATAGCCGAAATTCAGAAACACATCTATACTTCATAACGATAAAATATTTGAAAATGATAGAAACGGCGTTCAATTGCAAATGGGCACCATTTAAAATGCATATTTGAAAGATGGGGTTAATTGCAAAGTTGTATGCGGCGTACTGGCATCCTGACCCAGCCTGGACAATAACAGGTCACTGCAGTCTGGGATACTAGGATAGCGAGGCACACAGCGCTCAACTTTAACCTGTGCTACTTTTTACCGGAGTGTTGCCCTTTTCATACTTGTTAGCTGACGCGATTTTACTAGTTTCATTTTTAAACGAATAAAAATTTTGGAAGACTATATTATTTATATTACTGATAAATCAGTAGAAGTTCAAAATAACTTTGTGACAATTCCCACGCAACCGTACTCTCCCGAATAATCGAGAAACATCTCAAAAAGACACGCGTTACGCCGAGTACCAAGCCTACATCGAGTATCAAGGAACATGTCTGGTTTTAGCGTTTGTCGTATAGACGTCGCTTGTCTGAGGTTGTGTAATAGTATTACCTGAAGAACTATAATTTATTTATGACTAGCTGTTACCCGCGACTTCGTCCGCGTGGAATAGTATCTTTGGGTAGCATTTTTATTATTTAATAAGAATCATTAGTAGGTATAGTAGATATCAGCGGCGGCGATGCAGCGAAATCCTTAAAAGGAACTTTAACTTCAAAAGCCAAAATATTTTTTAAACTTGATACACCCAAAATTTTAAAATATCATGTTATTAGAATAGTTTGGCGTCGTAGTTCCCGTGCCGAATCAGTTCCGTTCCGTTCGAATTTCAAGAATTCCGTTTGTAGAAAAACTCTGCACATCTTAAGAGACCTACGTACCAAGTTTCATGGTTTTATCTTCAAAAATGAAGAACACCCATAAAAAAATTCAACCCCTATTTCACCCATATACTGGTAAAAATTTCAAAATGCTAGAACAAACGATTTTTTGTTTATTATTTAGTGCCTAAATACAAAATGTTATATTTTTATTTTCAAAAATGCCGAACTTCATACAAACTTTCAACCCCTATTTCATCTCTCACAGGACGAAATTTCAAAAACGCTAGAACAAATGTTTAATTATTTCTTATCAAGTGCTTAAATATTAAGTTTCATGGTTTTATCTTTTAAAATTAAGAAATCCCATACAACTTTTCACTCCCTCCCCTTTTTAACCCTTTACAACCCCCTTTTCGAAACAAAAAGTAGCCTATGTTCTTTCTCAGGGTCTAGACCATCTGTATACCAAATTTCATTCAAATCCGTTTAGTAGTTTTGGCGTGAAAGAGTAACAGACAGACAGACAGACAGACAGACAGACAGACAGACAGAGTTACTTTCGCATTTATAATATTAGTAAGGATAAGGATAAATTTCCAAACTAACCTTTTTAAATGCACATCAATAAAACTAACTACCAAATTCCCAATTAGATTCTCAATAAGTATTTTTGATTACAGTCAAGTTTTTGAGAATCATATTAAAACTCTAAACAAGACTATTTGTTTCCTTATTCTTTTACAGATAGCATTAATATTCAACAACTTTAAATCTAAGACTTGACCTTGATTGAGATCTGTAGAAGTTTTATTGACTAGCATTGGAACGTGATTAAGTTGAAATTTGCTTAACGGTAAAAAGTTGAAACGGAAATCAAAGACTTTGTGTTGAATATAAAAAAAAATCTCGATACAAAATTAAAAAATTGAAGTTTCTCTTTCACTTAAATTAGTAACATAAAATAACAGATAATAATATTTTAGGTTTTATTTGGCTAATAAGGAATTAGTATTTTACATAAGTAATTTACATTCAAAATTAACGTGCATTGAAAGTATCTAAATTTGCAAATTGTGTCTTTTCAGTGAATAAGAATTCTGAAACGACATTAGTGATTTAAGATCTTACTGAAATAAAAGAAAAGAATCCAACATAAGAAGCGACAAATGAAATTAAGGGCAAAGCAGTAAGTATTTAATAGTATGCAGTAAAGCGAGCGAATAATACAAATGACAGACACAGGCGCCTGGGTCCCAACTACCAGCATCTCGTAAATATTCATTGAAAGTTCAAGAAATTCTCACTCAACTCGAATAAGGAGATAAGCATATTCCGCGATAAGTGAAAGTAGACTTATGTTTTGCATTAATTATAATATTTTCTTACCCAACAATTTAATAGTCAATGTACCATGTTTTGCAGCATTAGGCGACGTAATATTCAACCTTAAAGCCTGGGTCAGAATGTAAGAAATTGTTTAAGACATCAACATAAATGCCTGTCTGATTTGCAGTCTTCTAATCGAAATCAAAGCTTGAATTAATTTTAGTTGGACCCGTCATATTGTTTTGTAACTTGCATCTTGATAAAACTGTATGGTTTTAAAATCAGATTTATTTTTTGAGTGTTGTCGTCATACAATTGTTTTCGTGAATTAATGTTAAAACAAAAAAGGAAAGCTGTTGTTTTGTGTACGCCGGTATGGTAATAGCACTAAAATATATTTATTCTATAACATTTAGAAAATCTGTATATAATTTTGGTTCACGTTTTATCGTCAAGAAAATACACTACGATTTGTACGCCTTTCAACTTACCACCAACTTGATAACTAAAACAACAACTCACGACTTATCGTTGACATGAACTTGCAAGTTTATTATGTACATAACGAATACTTCCAAACATTCTGGAAACTTGTAATCCCGTTATATAACAAGACCCGTCAACCGGGGGCAGAAAATGATAATATATTACTTAAGCACTTAATTCCTATAGCATAAGAATATATTGCAGCAAAAATACACGGAATTAAAAATAGTTTTTGGTTACAATTTCCACAAACCTCCATATGACATCTCCAAACAAACTGTAAACAATGACGCTCGCAGATTGGCGTCAATCCAAATGGCCGTAATTTTTACGTCAAACATATAAATAATAAGAGAGATTGCCAACAAACTTTACAGTAATTATAATAGGTTTAAATATGGTTTAGGAATATCCCTCAAATAACCATAAGTCATGTGACTTGTCTAGACTTTGGATGTGTGTTGGCAGTCTGGAATTTTGGTGGCAACAGTGTGGTCAGGTTGCCAGTTGGAATCCAGCCTAGAGCTATACAATGTTTCCATGGTACGATAGAGTAACACAATTTTTATCCAATTTTGTATTTGTTTAATAACGATCCCTCTCTGTATATTTGTCGCTCACAAGGCTCTAAAGGCTCAATGTTTACCGGAAAAGTTGGAAACTGGCGCTAACGGCCTAATTTACGTAGGAGCTTTCAAGATATTACGCAAACTGTCACTCACTCATCTGAACATTGTCTTATGTGAACAATGCTTATATAAAGCGAATGGCATGATCACGCAGACTAATGCATAACACTATTACTAAAGTATCTATGGCAAATTTTGCTAATAATAATACTACGACCGATATAATTATTTTACCATTACAAACAACACGTGTATGCGTTCACATTTGTCACATTGGTCAAGTTGCCAAAGATTTTTTGACTCACTTATCAATCTTATTAAGTGTTGTCTTATCACCATAATCACTATGCAACATTCATTTGATAGTTTTAGTATATGGCGAACATAATAGTGCCCGGTAAGCGGCAATAGGCTCGCCACCTATTACGTGGGACCAACTATATAATTATAAACATAAACTACGACAAAGCACTATTAAGCTTAAAAGAAATGAATTTGAATAATTTAATGATATGTGATAATCCTACAGAACTAACTTATAATCTAATAACTAAAATTCAGCAAAGTTTAATTGATAATACTACAACAAAGCGGGTCTCCTCTAGAAACCGTTTGATCAAACCGTGGATTACACCTGGTATTTTAAAATGCATCCATAATAGAAATTATATGCAGCGAAAATTGCAAGCGGACCCTTTTAATGACATATTAAAGATAACGTATCGAAGATACCGGAATTTTTGCAATACAGTAATTAGGAAACTAAAGATCCAGTATGATAGGGAACGTTTAGAGGTGAATAGAACTAATTCGAAAACTTTATGGAAAACAATAAATGATGTCACCAGTCGTAACATAAGAAAAACAGATAGCCTGGAGTTACTTGACTTAAAAGCTACACCACAATCTTCTCTTAACTACGTAAATGTTTTTTTTGTGAATATAGGAAAAACCCTAGCTCACGATATCTTGGTCTGTGGTTCTCTAGAACGAACTGGGGATAGCAATGAAAGCCATAGCTCTCCAGCTGCGTCCTTCGCTCTTATGGAAACAGATTCTGAAGAGGTATACAAAACTCTAATGGGTCTTAAATCGCAGAGTGCTCCAGGCTGGGATGGCGTGTCTTCTGGGTTTTTAAAACTGGCAAGTAAACTGGTGGTCCCTATAATTACCCACCTTGCAAATCTTTGCTTCCAGCAAGGAACATTCCCAGCGCCGCTTAAAAAAGCTATAATTACGCCTGTTTACAAAAGCGGTGATCGGGAAGAGGTATCAAACTATCGGCCAATTTCAGTTTTGACTGCAATATCAAAAGTAGTTGAAAAATTAATTAACAAAAGGCTCATAAACTATTTAAATAAAATTGATTTTCTATCAAAATCCCAGTACGGCTTTCGACAATCTCTATCAACTGAAGACGCAGTTACAGCGCTAACGTCTCATATTGTTGAAAATGTTGACAAAGGCAGGAAATGTATTGCGGTCTTTTTAGATATAAAAAAAGCCTTTGACACTGTTTCTTTACCCGTTCTTGTGCAAAGACTAGATAGCATTGGTATAAGAGGGGATGTTTTAAAACTATTTATAGACTACCTCAGTGAGCGCAAACAGTATGTAAAAATAGGACAATACATTAGTAACGAAAGCGACGTTACGTATGGTGTCCCGCAAGGTAGTGTGTTGGGGCCAACTCTATTTTTAATCTACATTAACAGTCTTTGTAATATTAACATAAACAGAGGGCAAGTTTTCTCATATGCAGACGATACTGTCATTGTGTTCACAGGAAAAACCTGGGAGTCTGTAAGAAATTCTACTGAAATGGGACTAGCAAAGGTAGCCAATTGGCTAAAATCCAACGTTCTAACACTAAATACGGAAAAAACAAATTACATAGCTTTCACTAACTATGTCTCATCTCAGCCTGATAGTAACTTTGAAATCCGTATTCATAATTGTAACTTCCGGGAAAAAACTTGTTCTTGCAAAGCTATCGCCAAAGTGACTAAAACCAAGTACCTGGGTGTTATGCTTGACCAAAGGTTGTCTTGGCATGACCACCTTGAACTTATGATGGGGAGAATTAGAAAACTTATGTGGGTTTTTCAAAAACTAAGACATATAGCTGATAAGAAACTCCTAAACCTAGTATATGTTTCACTAGCCCAATCGCTACTGACTTACTGTCTGCCAGTATGGGGTGGAGCTAGCAAGATCAGGTTTCTTGATTTAGAAAGGTCGCAAAGAGCGCTCTTAAAGGTAATCAACTTTAAGCCCCGCAGGTTTTCTACAGAAAATATATACAAAATAAGCGACGTTCTCTCTGTTCGACAGCTTTACCTATTGACTGTCATATTAAAATACCATAAAACTTTTCCTTTTAATCCTTCTAAAATTAGTAAAAGAAGAAATCACAATGTAGCTCCGGTTATTGCAGTTAAAACTGTCTATGCAAAAAGGCAATACAGCTCGCGGTCTGCTCACATGTACAATAAAATAAACAAAATTGTTAACATCTATCCTATGAGCAAACATACATGCAAATTAACATTGACAGCACTGTTCAAATCTTGGAGCTACGACGAAACTGAGAGATTTTTAGAAACCTAAATATTTCGTATTTGTCCTGTGAAATTGTCTATCCATTTATCGACCATAATCTTAATTAATAATCTAATAATAATGAAAAAAAGACATGATACACACCTGCTGTCGTACTATTAATTCCATAATAATTATATAAATCATTTGTGCAAGCCTACATAAATAATCTACAACATTAAATTGATTCAAACATATCTTAATATTGATTTAGATAAAAAAAGAGCAAATCGCTTCTGACTTGGACCACCACCTTATAACTTAATACTTACAAACTTGCACAGTAACAAGCCGAACGGGCTTGCGTTTCTTACTTGATTGTGCGGTATATGGATAAAAATATTTATGAGTCTACCGTCTACACTTTATCTAGTGGTAGTTTTCGATAAAATTATTAACAATTAACTTCCCAAGTTTTGGATCGAACTTTCCTTTTAGAATTACAAACAAGTTAATATATGATAGAAAATGTACCTATAGCAAATCTTTCTAAAATGAATACGTGCATGATTTTATGAATAAATTAATGTTATCAATATTCACATACGCACCACGCTCACTTGCACACACACACACACACACACGCACACGCACACGCACACGCACACGCACACGCACACGCACACGCACACGCACACGCACACGCACACGCACACGCACACGCACACGCACACGCACACGCACACGCACACGCACACGCACACGCACACGCACACGCACACGCACACGCACACGCACACGCACACGCACACGCACACGCACACGCACACGCACACGCACACGCACACACCCACACCCACACCCACACCCACACCCACACCCACACCCGCCTTTCACCTTTCGAGCGTTCGTTCGTGCTATTTCAAGCCTAGTTTACTCGCAAAGGATCCCAGAAAAAAACTGAATCAGATTTTTTGTCCATAGTAAAATGCAAGTCACTGGGTTAAACAAGAGTCGATTAAAAGCGGACAGAAACATTAAGGCCGTGTTACAAGGCAAACTGTTAGCGGCCGACTGAGTTGCAAGACTGAGAGACCGACGCTGCAAACTGCGTATAGTGAGCGCAAAGCTAGCAGACTGTGGACACTCCATTTCAAATATAAGGGCGTACTAAATCGGTACGCCGCAAACTCAGTCGGCCGCTAACAGTTTGCCTACTGGGGACACAGCCTTAAAGAAGTAGTTTTTATGTTGCGAGTGGCATCACGCCTCGTGCGTCCATCAATCTTCGGTCCCATTCAGTTTCGATTGAGTTAACATTCCGCTGAACCAGTAAATTAAAAACGAATTGATTTCTTACATACCTCTATTTGGGACTAGTTGAATTGACTATTTTTAGTACATATCAGGCACGAATGAAATAGGAGCACTCACATTATTTTTATACATATCTTAAAAAAAATTATGGTTGCTAAGTTAAGAATATCAGAGCAAATAAATAATAAGCATATGAGATAAATAAGGAAATGAACAAATTTATTGGTAAACACATTACAAGCTACATAGTTCATTGTTCTTTATTTGCGTCATGTTGTACATAAAGATCTTAATGTTACATATAAATAATGGTTCTAAAACATGAACCCTGCAAGGGTATTGCAAAAAACATTATAAAATAGTTGAAATTATTACACACCATAATACAATTACATAATATAAGAAGAAAAGTTGTGGAAGCTTGAAAGCAGCAGCAACGATATTCTAGAAATCTACAAACAATTTTCAATATAACAAGTATACTGGAAATTGCAAAGATAACATGTTTAATGTCGCAAAATTATCCATACAATGAAATACAGAGTCTAGACAACGTTTGAAGATTGTTGTTATTATTCTCATAATAGAAAGAAAGCAATAAAAAAGTAAATGAAAGGGAAAATAGTATTTCTAGTATTTTACCAAATAATCAAGGCAGAAGACACTGAAGACACTGACTGACAAAATGAAGATATACACTTTAATGTATTAGAAAAATATTCGTAAAGTTTTATCTTGTAAAGTAAAAGTAAAAAGTTCTTTATTTCATAAACTATTACATAGCCCTTACACAAACAAAATATAAATGAAAAAAAATCTATATATTACTACACTGAAATCACGAAGTTTAGATTCACTTACATGCAAAGGTAAGTAAATCTAAGTGCCAGTTCCGAGCTCCCGCTCTGTGAGAAGAACTGACAAGAAACTTACAGGCTTATGTTCTTTTAAAAGCTCTTTTGTGAAAAAGTAATGCTTCAAAAGATATAAATATCGATTCTGTAAACTTGCAAATTAGGTTTTAATAGAGTTTTAGATTTATTAATTCAGACACAAAGCAACTCACTTCATAACTTCTTTTATTCCAAATTTATCTTCTTAAAACTTGAATGTGCAAAAACACAAATTTATTACTCATCCTCTTAAGAGAGTAAAAACAAAATAAATCAAAGCCTTTATCCTCAGCCTTTATCTATAAATCAAGGATCTCATAACGCCGGCGCCTAGCCAGTGACAGCGTTGTTCTAACATCATTATCCAATTTGGACTTGACAGGACGTAGTTGTTCTTCAAACGGTCCCGAGAGTCCTGTAACTGTCAGCCTAACTACCTTATTAGCTTTATTGACGACACTAGTTTGTTTAGTGAATCCAATGTGTATTTATCTAATTGCACGATGTACTTGAGATTTTCCGTTTAAAATCTTTCTATATTTTAAGACGTCGTTGACTTCAGCGTTTGCAATACAAAGCCATTTTCATATAACTAATTTGGTGTTATATATTTTATCACAAACCACTGGAGATGAAACAGTGCTATATATCAGGCGACACAAAGCCTATCTGTTCGATCCCCTGCTATTTGGCACAGAGCCAGGGGAATGCTAGCATTGCGTAAACCAAGAGGTTAAAGGATAGCCAGCAAAAGCCGGATAGACAAAAAAGCCATTATAATGTTTCATGCATATCATGCTTTTGGAAAACGGAAAATTCGCAGCTCGAAATTAAATGGGTTCTGATGATGGCATCATTCGACAGGAACGTGACCTATTTCCATTCCACTTCAATTAAGATCTATATGCCGTTAAAACGTACTAAACTGAATGAACCGGGCTGAATTTAAAGAATAAACCAACAACGTGTATGATGGTAAGAAATAAACATGCTATACTTAATAATTTAGCAAATTGTTTCTCCAAAGAAGCTTTTACTTTTGGTAGCCTTATTGAACCTACAGTGAATAAATTCATTAACCTACCAGCAATTCAAACCAATCTTAAACTTCGCATTCTAAATAATAACGTATTCATTGAACTCTACGAGGATACGTTGGATGGTGGCTTATTACAAACTTTAATCATATATTTTACTGTTTTTATTGTTTAGCGATTGTTCTACGGTTCAAATTCTTTATCAGAGAGATAAGCATACTAGATAAATCCAGTTTTGTCGTAATAATTGAATTGGTTTATACCGCTGAAATTTTAATGATTGTATTAAATCAGTAAAATTAGAAGTTTTCAATAATTTATAGACAGCTTATCAGTAAAATTTCAGGTGCGAAAGCGCAACAATAAAACCACTTTCCCACTTGTAACAGTTAAACAGAGTAAAAGACAATATAACCAAAATGTTCACAGTTTAGATGTAACAAACAAAATTAAGATTAAGCAAGTGATGGATTACATATCTTTGTGTAGTACACAGATATTTAATCCATCACTTGCTTACAATGGATTTCCGCAAAGTAACGCCTGAAGTAATAAAAGAAATTAAGATTGCTCATTAAAACAGTATTACCAAAAGTTTTTGGAAAATGGACATTCATAAGAGCTTCATCTAAGCTTAAATTGAATAAGGCTTTTATCATTTCACCTTACTTTCAGTACTTATTGAAATAATATATATACGGACAATCACGGTCTCACGTAATAAGTGGCAAACCACTTACCGGGAACTTTTATGTTTGCCAGAGTCTCGTCTGTTGATCGGCAAGTGCACCACTTGCAAGTAAGGTTGATATGGACTCTTTAAGTCTTGGTAGAAGCCCCATACACCTTATTGAATTATACAAAATTATGTATACTCTGCACTACAACTTTAGAGTATTAAGATGTGACTTCTTTCCATAGTTTCCATAGAGTTTTACGACAATAAACGAATATGTGTGACATCTAAAGTTTGGACCATCAAACGAAGCGGACCGTTGTGAGTTATCAAAATACAGGAGATATAATGAAACATTGAGCAGTTGGTTGTGACCTCTGCCACCCGAGATAGTCAATACTTATCAAGAATCCTACTGAATATAGTTCGATGCCCATTTGATGGAATATTTCAATTCGCGGAAATAAAACAAAAATATTTTAGTTACAGATGCAAACCTGAATCTTGTGTATAAGAAAAACATTCAAGATAAATTTATTATGCAAATACAAATGCAGGTAAACAATCGTTATATTTTCCGACCACGGTGCTAAACAGACGTGCTTCCGCCTCTCAATAATATAATTAATCTCTAAATTCACGCTAATTACCTACTTTAAATAGTTTACTTGTGTTAAACTCAGTGTTACCTTTGTGTCTTAACAATAAATTTAGTTTAGTGCCAGCAAATAGCTTCGATACAGTCCGCTGCCGTACATGGTACGTTTATGTAAATTTTATATACATATTCGTTGTCAGTAATACAACATTGTCATTAATTTGCCTTTGCCCGAAAGTCAGTTATTGCCTTTGTTTGTTCAATACTATGTTTCGTAATTATATTTCCCACGTGTTTAAGTACAACAGTTGATATAACCTCCAATATGATAACAACTAATCGATCCATTGGTTATTATAGCTCTCACTCATAAAATTAATATCATACGTAAAGAAGTTAGTAATTCAATGCTAAATGCATAGTCAAGATAAACCAATTTCCATATTTCAACTATACAGTCTGATCAATTACTAGATAATTCATATTTATATCTGTAAACATAAAATCAAAAGAAGATCTAAATAATAATAAATCTCTAGTGTACTTATATTGAAAACCTATTTAATAATGACATCGTAATTAACACGCCAATAAGAAATGATCCGTTATCAGTAACTGTAAACTATAATAATTCTAGGAAAATGACTTCGAAAGATTCGCGGCAAAGATCTTTGCTCTTTCTAGTACACGAGGAACAGTTTCACTTTCATGACGTATTCTAGTTTATTATAAATTTTATTTATACTGAATATTTATTCTAATTTAATCCATGAAATCTAAATATCTCGTCTTCGGCAATAGGCTAGGAACGATATTTTATACAAAGTATTTAAGACTTAAGTGATTGTACATACTTGAGTAAGCTCTGTTTTTATACTGAATCATGCTGAATTCACGGCTATAAAACGTTGACCCCGTTCGTGATGAGAGTTTAGAGTAAGAACAATTGATTTTGAAAGTTCCAGACGATTGAGAAAGAATATAACAATTTATATTAAAAATGATATCACATTAAAAGCAATCTTAGGATCAGGTGTATTGGATCGATTTGACTTTTTCAATAGACTGTTTTAAGACACCTACGACATTGTTCTCAAAGGAGACACAAGCCATAACACAGCTCAATGGATTCAACGTATCCAAACACATTGTGTATAAATAGACGCACTTTATGCAAACATTGTCATTTCACAAAAGTACTCAGGTGTGTTAAATAAGTTTAATAATGATTTTTCATTCTTATAACAAAAAATGTAATGAGTTAATGACGAAGAAACGTTAAATAATCACGCTTCTGTTGAACCGTAAAAATGTTTTTAGGACTTTTTTACAAGTCATTAAAAATAACGTTGTATCTTCAGAAAACCAACAAACTGAAGGAATTTTCCGACTTAAAATTAAAGAAAACACCGTAGTAAATAATAACAGTACACACCCGAGACATCTTGGCACTATCTCCGTAGGTGAACAGGTTGCCAATACACGAAAAACAACACCATCACTAGAACGCGACAATATTGACAATAACGCACCTTTTTTCGATATAAAGCACACTTCACAAGTTCCAAATGGTAGTTGAAATGTCGACAGAGGGACCGATAAAGAAACCGTACGAACTATTGAATGAGATATGGCAAGTGACACGGTTGTAGCCAAACTAACGCGGACACATCGAGTGACCGGCAAGCGCGCGATCGTACGTCTCATTATTTAATAGTCAGATAAAAGATTATCTATTGAGACGTCCTCGGTCAATACTACATTTAAATTACGTACTTATCACTCACGCCATTGAGGCGAGAAGTTAGCATTGTCGAAGGATAAGAGAAGTTAAGCGCGTGCGTTTAATCAGCAAAGGCCGCGAATAAAATGTTACGTTGATTTTCTATAGGTTGAGAATTGTAAAGGCGAGTAATGAGACTAATGAGACAGTATTTAAGATCTAAATGATTTCAGCTGTTTACGCTCATGATTACGTAAATGTAATTGACGCTCATGGACGTAATGAATCAAAATGTCAATTGGTTAAATATTTTTGTTATATAGTTACCCAAAAACTCGACATTTTGAAAAGTTTGCAATAAGAATGAAATTAGTTCTTGCTACATATAACTGTAGCATCAGCAGTTTTTTAGCTTACCATAAAAACAGAAATGGAATTTTTGATACGTCAAAAACCTAATAGCAAGGTAATATTTGGGAGCAGGGATCGTATGGGGTCTTTTTAATTAGTATCTGAATATTATGAGATAAAAACCATCACAAGTATTGGTTAGTACAGGAACTTTTTTTTTTAAAAAGAAATGGAAAAACTTAGTTTAGGTTGGTTTTTAATTTTTTTAGGATATTTTTCTCTACAGGTGATTTCTATGTGAAAAAAAACATATCCCACATCAAACGACAATTAACTTACAGAACCCTAAGCGGCACACATTTACGAGATAAATGTCGCTAACTAAGATAAGTAATTGAAACAACAAAAAATTGTTGTTAATAATATAGCCAGATAATGTGTTTCAATATTTAGTTGAAAACAACCAGACCAGGGTGCCATTAGATCAGATGGCCATCGAACATTTTAATGGAGGAAACATGCTTAATTTCTTTTGGAGAAAACTAACCTTGACAATTTTCTTGCCCGTTCTTTTACGAACAAGCTCGCAGTAAATGGGCGCGTCAGCTTTAAAGTTTTTTTTTGACTTTATAAGAGCTCTATTGAATTGAATAAATTATTTTGACTTTGACTTTTCATAATACTTACTTGGTTAACTATTTAGCGAACATTTTATATAGAAAAATTTTCTTTTTTGTTATAAATAAAATCAGGAACTACTGGACGGATTTCGTTAATTCGTTAACTATTAGAAAGCTACATGTATCCCTAAATAATATATATATTTATTACAAGAAAACTTAAAGGATCCCTTCTAAAACTTCAATAATGTAATCCAAGATGTGATGTATAACATATAAATTAACAAACACTCTCACTCAGACAAATAACTATGCAAAATAAATCACTAATCGAATATTCGACTATTTGAGCTACAGAACGGGTAAGCCGACCTTCGGGCGAAATCGGTCGTCAATTTACTGATTAACCTTTTAGGCCACGGGTATTCAGACACAATTCAGACTTTATTGTTTTTTGTCTTTCGGCAGTGGCCGCCATTTTAAAGTTAGTATTATATTAATTACTGGTAACATTAGTAAACTCTTCATCTCTGTCTACTTACATCCCACTTCTGAACTTATATTAAGCCACGCCCATGAACATTAGATTTTAAGAAATAATTCGAAAAAAGACGAGATGAGTTTCTCGAGGCATTCTTCTCAATCTTGTTGCCTTTTGTAAGCTTCGTTAGAGTCACCGACAGACTGACTGACAGATACCCCCGATAAGAGTCACCGACAGAATGACATCTTGAGAAAAAACCACAACAGACAGATAAACTGACAGATCTTAACAAAGAATCCATTTGCTTTTATTTCTTGATATCCGCTCATATCTCTTTCATTGTTGTTAAAAGAAATATCGAATTTACTTTTTGTTATTTTACGAATCTAAATGATAATGATACTTTTTCTCTATTGCTAACAAGAAACCATGCGCTTCGAGCGCCCCTTAAACCGCTGCACAGCCACCAGCAGGGCTGTATCTGCAGATACGTTGTCCCAAAGGTTCATAACTATTGAACTCTTGGCAAACGACTGCCTTATTTACTGACAACATTTTAACAAAAATTAAAACGTTACCTTCTAAGCAATTAACCTTAGTTCAATTTACTTTATTATAAGTATTATTTTGTCTATTATAAGTATTAATTGATGTATTGTAATAAGTTAATAAGTTCGCACTTGCAGTCAACCACGAAAGTTATAGGTAATAAATAATTAAAATATTCAGACGAATTGGCTTAGGCAGATCTCAATAGAGCCTCAAAGTAGACCAACGCATAACGTGCCTTCCAAAGGATGGAAGGTGCCAAATCCTACACAAGCAGCCATCAACAAAGAGTTTGATCTCTGAGAATTTTGCTTAACAATTATGATCCCCTCCATTGACCTAATCTCGCGAAGCTAATACTTACTTCTTACACAATCGAGTAGTGGAAATCAAAGACGAGTTACATGTGTATTTGTATGAAGCTCGATGTAGATTTACACGTAAGACGTTCATAAGTATCGTGATTATGTATAATAATAGCCTTAACAGCGTTCCAGTATTGGATTATCGACTTTTTGTCACCGTGTTCATATTACGCTAAAAGTAAACTTTGCTACAATATTTTCTGACAATTATTGAACCTATAATTCAGTTTAAAGATAAGTGACATTAAGAACGTGTGCTATGGATACTAAATAACGGATAAACACATAAATACTATTTTTTGTAAATACATTACTTAATATACATAGGGAAACACCTAGATCAGAACAAATATTTATGTTTATGCACACAAATATTTGTCTTGTGTGGGAATCAACCCAGTAGCGGAATGCGAGTATACTCGCTTACATGCAATATAGCTCTCTTCTAAATAGTTCTTAGTAGCAAGATTTCTGTCCCACGTGGATATATAGATACATACATATGTTTTTTTATTTAAACACGACAGAAGATTATTAGTTGAACAGCTGCTTTATAACATAATTCATGACGTAATTGATAATACCGATAATACAAAATCACGCCTGTTTCCCCGAAGGAGTCGGCAGTTGCATATTATACGCCCACACTTCGCCAATTGGATTACTAAGCCCACGTAATAGGTGGCAAGCCTATTGCTTATTTAACTTCTTTGTTTCCCAGAGCCTCGTCCGTTAATCGGCAGGTGCACCACTTGCAGGTGAGGATGGCTGGGGTTCAAAAGATGATGGTAATCTTTGATGATATAGAAATGTCTGCAGAGGTGAACAGATCGTTGCGTGATTTCATTATACGGGGCACGCTCACTCGCATGAGTTCATGGTTTTGGCGCGAAAAGATATAATACAGCAGAAATACTTAGTCGCCTCGAATTTATAGGTACACGTTACAATACTTTTTAAGATATATTTATCTATAGTAAATTTAGTACTTAAAACTAAAAAAAGGTTTGCCTAGACTTTTACTTCATACCATTTAGCTATTATTAGCTTATGTTTGATATAACTGGACGTTTATTTGTACCAGAACTATTATTTTTATTTATTTGTGACCTCATATTTTTTTGAACAATGAAGGATTACTATTAAATAAATAAATAAATATTTCCCAACAATTACACCAATTATTTAGTTCCGAGATAAGTATCATTAAGAATTAATTATTATAGTTATGGAGTTAGATTGCGCTGTGTAAAATGTCCGAATACATTGTATTAATCTTGACGCTTGTTGAGCTGCAGACAAGCTCATTGCAACGTTGCTAAGAAGCTGAACTTACAAGATTACCCCCCATTCCTCGTGATAAGCTGGGCTTATGGAAGGTATACTTATGGGTTTGTAGCCATACAAACTTAAGGAACATAGAAGCACATAGCCCTGAGTAGGACTTGGAAAAGACGTTTGTTAAGAACAAGGGGTTATTCTTCTTTAATGTTTAAGAAAAACGCGAGGCACTTAAAGTATGACTTATTATATCAGCGAACGGCAGAATAGCACCTTTGAAAAGGGTAAATCAAATTATTTATTGCATAACATAATACATATATAGTAAACACAGAAAGTTAATCATTTATTTTGATCTTTATTGCACACTTAAGTCGAACTTAATGCCCTTAAGTCAATATTGCTAAAAAGAGTTTTGTCTTACTTTCTTTTAAATCTTGTGACTGCAGAACACAATTGTATTAATATTATGTATTTTAATTGTAACTGGCGGGAGAAAAAACCAACCTTGACGAATTTCTTGCCCGTTCTTTTACGATCAAGCTTCCGCCCGCAGTAAATGGGCGCGTTAGTTTATAAGTATGACATTCATAAGAGCTCTATTGAGCCAAACTTGAATAAATGAATATTGATTTGATTTGATTTTTATCGCCAGTTAACCTTAGGGTTAGCAGAAAAATTTAAAGTAATGTTATATAATCAGTTCGGAGCTATTGATCGTCTAAAGACTCTAAAGCCACATTCAATTTAAGGCCGTCCTATCTAATCAAAGGGTGAGGTAAGAGTCCTGCTAAATGCGCGCTCAAGCAACACTACGTTTCAGTTTGAAGGGTGCAGCATTTAGCGTGACTGGACATTGATATGTCAGGGACTGGGGTAACTGTCCCTCGCAGTCTGTACCCTATAGTATACATGTTGCCTACGTAGCCAGACCAGACAGGTCGCTAGCCTTTACACAACAAATGTGGCTGAGTGGAGCTCAGGTCTACAAAATAAAACAGTTTCCACATAAATGAAAACATCAACTGTAAAGTTAGTATGCATGCACCGAGATTTTAAGTAGGAATTCACTGTGCCTACTAGCTTGTATAATCGGCGGCAAATAAGTAGAAAAAAAGCAGTTGTCTGCTCAGAAAAAATCGTAAAAAAAAAGTGAATAGATTACGATTGATATTGCGTGGAGGTCAGTATACCGGCACGCCGTTCTTAACGTCGTGTGTTCGATTCCCACTCTCTTCAATGATTACTTATGCTGTTTTTATGGATTTAGTTTATGTGCATTTTTTTGTGTATATTTGTGTTAATTAATACTTAATGTCTTTTTGTTGGCGTCCTACAATGTTTCATGTGATACAAATTCTAGCCTGCGAATACTAAGCTCGGGACTTTTTTGATATCACACTACATGTAAGCGTCCTATGTATTGTTTTCATTATCAGCTTTCCTTATGTTTATGTGCGTATTGTCTGTTTCAATATATATTTTGTTTATAAAATTATACATACATACATTAAACCCGAAGGGGAAGGCAGAGGCATATTATGAGCCCACACTTTGTAAATTGTGTTGCTGGTTCCACGTAATAGGTGGCGAGCCTATTGACGCTTACCGGGCACTGTTAATCGGCAGGTGTACCAATTGCAGGTGAGGTTTGCTTGGGCACCAAAGTTGATGGCAGGATCCCTGTACACCCTAATTAATATCACTAAGTATTTAATTCTATTTCCTTGGACAGATCGAATCATCAGTGAGCGCTGGTTTACGGATCGAACACAAGCCAGATCCCGCTGGTGTCCTATTAAAAAGGTTTGTTAATATGACCGCTCCATGAGCCTCTATAGCCTTCCATACTTCGATGAGGACTGCATCGTTTCCAACTGTTTTCCGATTCTTCATGCGATAAACAGCATCGCGGACTTCTTCTGTCGTTATCGGTGGCACCAGTCCTTGATTCGGAGTTCCCAGTGGCTACATTCTTTATACTGCTTTATAGCGGAATTGCGGAAGTATACGCGTCATCTCTTCTTCACCGCACTGTCCTCGCAACAGGTCGCATAAGCTTTTGCCCCTCAGACGTTTCCAATTTATCGTACAGAGATTGTAAGTGGCTCTGGTTACGGCTCTCTTTGTGGCTCGTTCAGAGTTGAAAGTTATGTTGGTTGTAAGGGCGAAATTTTTTAGATGTTCGGGAAATTACAGTTACGCGGGAATTGCAAAAAAATATTTTTTAGCCATCACTTCCTTATTGACCGTAGAACCCTAACAACACACATCATCATGATGCTTAAACATGATCTTTAAGAATGCATTAATAATAATAAATAATAACTGTATATACTGTTTGTTTTAGTCATCACGCAATAGCAACGCAAGCGGGGACGCCTGCGAACGCCGAGATCCCTGCCAGCATGGCGGTGTCTGCATTAGCACTGATGACGGACCCATCTGCGAGTGCCGTGACGGGGATTATGAGGGAGCCTTCTGCGGTTAGTACAACTATACATAGTCTGTAGAGAGGGTCTGTATAGAGGGTATTAGCTACCCCTGTTTCCTGAGATGGTTTATGGGAAATATGTGCTAGGGGGGCCATGTTTTATTAACAATGGTTTTATACATATCTTATAAAGTGCTAGCATGAAAATGTTAATATATCTCTAAAATTACTAGGCTCTTTTTATAGATGTCAAATTCTTGCAAAGACCTTCAAAGTTTGATTATTGTATAGAGTGTCAAGGTTAACGCAACGACAACCTCCACTATAAAAGCCTCGCAAACAAAGCAAAATGGTTTGTCATGTTTCCAAATTAAGTCTAATGATGTTCGCGAGTTTTGGTTTAAAGGAAATACCTTTATCCACTTGCTGACTTTATGTAAAGTCAAAATACTTCATTAACAATGTTGGCCTAGTTTACTGAAACAAATAGGAACGCTCGTAGCTACGCGGTTTTAGATAGCAGGAAACAATTTGCGAATCAAAGCCAGTCCTTGGATGGGTGACCGCTTGTGTGGCATTTGATATCGAGCGCTTCCGTTCTTCGAAAGGCACGTCGCCTCAGACCTGCCTCCGCCAATTCGCACCGGGTCCACGTGGTGGAGGTATGATCCAATACCCTCGAACCTTGAGAGAAGGCTCGTGCTTAGTAGTAGGATGTTAATGATGATTGTCCATTGTTTACTGTTTCGTTTTTGCTGAAGTGTTAACTTTTGTAATAACTGTTTTTTTTACGTGGTCACTACTATGTTGCGAACCCAATGAAACGGGGGGACTAAAAACCAGCGCTGCGCAGGGTAGCCTTCTCTGTGCAGCATAAGCTGAGCTCACTCCAGTTGCTTTTAGGAATATAACTATTTTTAATTTTGTATTTTATCATGTTTATGTATTCCTTATAAGCAATAAATGATTTTTATTTTATTTATTTAGAATTAATCTAAAATTAAACTGTCAACTACAACAGAAAAAGGTATCCCTATAAAAATGATTTTTTTGTCCGTGGTTAAAATGGTATTCCGTAATTAAAGATACACATATTTAAAATATAACGTTCTGTTATACAATTAAATGATTCAGAGATGATACAAAATCGCAGTTACGCAATCAGGATAATAGGAGAGCAATAATGTTATACTCTCGTGGTTAAATGGCCAGCTCGCGGTCAGCGGTCTGTAGCAAATTATTGATAATTTCCAAACAAAAAATAAGTTTCCTCTTTGCAAACCACATGTTTATAAATAATAGCTATACTGAAAGTGGGTGCAATTTAAACTTAATTCCGCCTTTGGGAATAGATCTTTGCAGGTAAAATAAAAAAATAATAATAATAAAATATACTTTATTGTCTTTAAGATCAACATCGTTCGTTCAACATTCGTCAAACATTTACACAAAATGGAAATTCCATATATTTTTTTAACAACAATGAAAGAACAAACAACAAAAAATAGAACTGTTATGAAATTAAAATTAAAAAACTAAAGAAAATCATCATGGTTAGTTTTTTCTCCCGCCAGTTTCAAGAAGTTATATAGCAACTCGACACGGACTTGACTGGTTTAATAATAATCAGTTAACTCGTATATTTTATTAACGATGATTATGATTGTGAACTAGCTTTATTGTTTAAAATTACATCATTCGAGTTTTATCTAGTATTCCAGAGGTTATCGTACGAAATCCATTGATTAGTTTGAAATAATTTTACGATTATCACTATTCGATTCTGATAAGAGAATGGTGTTTCTTTACAACTTTTGATCGTAATAATATATTACATTACCATGTTAGTAAAATACAAATAGAGGAGAGTTTTAATACTTTATTTAATTTGCTAACTTTACCAAGGCGGTTCATCACGGTATTTACGAGCAGAAGCCAGAGTGGAGGAAATTTAGGGAGAAACTTGACAAGATTGTTCTCTCGTCAATAAAATATTGTTAAAAGCGCCGTATTAACTCATATGCGTTTATTAAAGTACATATTTTGTCAATTTTCTTGATTTGGTGATTTACATACATACTTGAAGCGCTCGTAGCTCCGCGGTGCTCGGAGGTCGGAAACGATCACCGAAGTAAAGCAGAGCTTACAGAGGTCAGTCCTTGGATGGGTGACCGTTTGTGTGGCATTTGATATCGAGCGCTTCCGTGCTTCGGAAGGCACGTTAAGCCGTTGGTCCCGGTTATTACTCAATGTGGTAGTCGTTAAGCCATGCTAGAGGTCTAATTGGGCGGCTTGAAAAATTCTATCAGCAGGACGCCATACACCTGCCTCCGCCAATCCGCACTGGGTCCGCGTGGTGGAGTATGACCCAATACCCTCACACCTTGATATATGAAAGAAGGCTCGTGCTCAGTAGTGGGACGTTAATGGGCTGAGATGATGATACATACTTGAAAACGTCACGTCTCTTTCCCGAAGGGGTAGGCAAAGATCAAACCTTTCACTTGCAACAATCCTGACACACACTTTCAGCTTCATTCACACTCATTAACCTTCTCTTACACACCTATCGGTTTAGGGTACTTTTGACCAGCCCTTTCTTCAACCTTCTGGATTTGGTCATGAAAGGTCTTACGTGCTCTTCCTCTCCCAACACTTCCGTTCACTCTTCCATCATAAATAACTTTCGTTAGTCTATATGTGTTAGACTCACGTATTGATGAATTCGCGCTAAAATTGTAAAAACATTGAAATGTTCTCCTTTGAACTACACTTTTAAAGGCGCGTAAAATTTTAGGTTTGACCTTCATATCTTCAGATCTATTGAGCCTAACTTAAATAAATGATTATGAATTTTTGAAGTGCTACAAACTAAATGCGCACGGGAATGTTATTGGCACCGCAAAAAACAATGCACTCCACACTTCCATTTACATCGGCTATTATGCAACGCTAGCTTACTGTTAGCCTAGGCGCTTTGTAATTCATACTTATCGAGACATACATAGTCTGCTACAACTTTTTATAAGGGATCTATAAAGTAGTAACACATTTACAGATATCTGTAGATGAAACTTAGAACAGATAAAATGTAATCCTCTCTTCTTTGAGATGAAACGTGTGGAAAGGTGAGTAGACTTCGCCTCAGTGGATACTAGACGCAATTTGTTTCCTATGAATGTTTAGCAAATTGATAAATTAGCTGTTTCTGATAAGGAAATTTGAGAAAGTGCACTATTATAGGGATTAAAAGTTAATAGGGAATCACATATTGTTATTAAACAAGCAACAGATAGCAGAATACATTCTAAGCAATAATATGTAACTAACGAGGAAAATGAACAGGAATCTATTAAACTATGTCTCTAAATGGTTAATAATGGAGTCGACACGTGTTGGAGTGGACACCCCGTTTAAATACACGTAGTGAAAGAATTGCGAAAAGATTAAAGTAGTTTTGAAGAAGAACGAAGACTTGAGCAAGGCTGGTGCAAGATAGATGCGATTTGCAGAACACACCGGGTTGGTTGGGGATGCTTGGTAAAAGCCTATATTCAGCATTGTCAACGAATTAGAATTCTTCATTAACGTAAAAACGCGAAAAAGTCTTTATTTACTTTGGATTATTTTCCGTGTAATTTAAAAGTTCAGTGCAAATCTGAGAAAAGATGTACTTCTCTCTTCTGTGTTGCAAATCAAGAAAAATCCCATTGATTACAATTAGCCGCATTAGCGGTCGCCACTGGGAGATATTAGTTAGTCAACTAACGAGAAAATATGACAGAGAACTGAAAACATTCCTTACCTTGACGGAAATAGATGTGACCTAAATCAAAATGTCTTTCTCATAATGTTCTATAGTTTCTTACATAAATTTTGCATGCCTTAGGCTAAAATGTAAAATTTAAGCTGTACCTAGGTACAGTTAATATGCAAATAAATATTTATATTCTTATACCAATATCTTTTGTGTGATAGAAACTCTGTGCGAGATAGCTAAGAATATATCGACGGTCCCTACGTATAAAAGGACATGTCTAAAACTAAGATATACAGGAGAGTGAGATATAAGTTGAAATGGCTCTAGAATAATAAAAATTGTAAATAGCACAAAACATTACGTAAATAATACTTATACTGAACGTTTTTTTTTCTAGACCGTCGATATATTAGCGGTAGATCTATTGAGAAATAATAAAATACCTTCTAACAATTACACCAATTATTTACTTCCAAGATAAGTATCATTAAGAACTTGTGTTATGGATACTGAATAAGGTACTTAATAAGGGTTAGGAAAATAATTCTAGTAATATTTAGTAGAGTTTAGGAACTACCATTTCTGGTATATATACAGTAGAATGTTTAAAGTCGAAATAACTTTTTCCAGTTGGGCCCAATAAAGCACTTCATCGTCGTCACGTCAAACGTCAACTTAAAATCTAACTCGCCCATTTACTACACACCCGACATTACTCGAAGTCAGAAGGAAGGTACTGCTGATAGTAGTAATAGTAGTAAGTAACTAGTAGTCAGCCCTCTTGAATTGCTGTGCCCTTCCAGGGCGTCAAATGTATACCGTAATTTCTGTAACACCTCGTTTTTGTAATGTGATATGCAATAAATGATTTGATTTGATGTATGATATCTGTTCTTTACCACGAGATTGATTGCCCTGAAGTATTAGAAGGTTCTTAGGTTTTTCTTGATGGTACCAACGCGCATACCCTGCAACAGCTGAGGCCAGCTGGCGCCGCGTCGCTTTAGCTTAAATACAGAAGAAATGGTCTAAAAACTCTTCTAGTTCTGTTCACTTATATTTTTATAGTGCATATTTCAGTTGTACATATCTACTCTATTTGTAATGCTCTGGTAATAGTAATAAGACATTATTATTCGTGTAGAAGGGATGTACCTTACACTCTGCGTGAACTTAATAAAACATCTATTAATATAAACTTGTTCGATATAGATTGACATATCTACTCCATTTGTAATGCTCTGGTAATAGTAACCAGACATTATTATTCGTGTAGAAGGCATGTAGATGTACCTTACACTCTGCGTGAACTTAATAAAACATCTATTAATAAAAACTCGTTCGATATAGATTGACATCAAATCGAAGACTCAATCAAGCTAGAGGCTGGATCTGTTGCAGTCAATTACCAGCTATTGTGACCAATTGATACAAACGTAAGGACATAGCAATACCTTGCCAACAATTTCAAGGAGCCATTTAAACTCAAGTCTATGATGCCCAATTTGCATCTGTTATCGGCCCTTGATGGATTCTGAGACAATTATCAATCATTAAGAAATCAACTCATACTTGTTGAAACTTACGTAGTATATACCAACACTTAGAAACATTTTTTGATTTGGCGCCGTAAATGTTAATTTGTTCAACTTTTAATTTGAGGGCATTCTCCGGTATTGACACAAAATATACAACTGATTATTCTCATATCTAATCTTATCAATACAACAGTTAAAGTACAGTGCTCTAAGTAGAAGTAGAGCAAATAATTTTTAAACCCGGTTCATTACATTCGTGATATATTTTTATTTATACTTATTTTGGATTTCAAACATTAAGACCACGTAAGACATGACATGACCAAATCCAGAAGATATTAGAGAAAGGGCATGTCAAAAGTACCCTAAACTGTAGAAGAGATAACCGTGGTATGAGTGTAAATTTGCTGAGAGTGTGTGCCAAGATCGTGCCAAGTGGAAGGATGTGATCTCTGCCTACCTACCCCTACGGAAAATAGGCGTGACATTATGTATGTATGTATGGATTATAAACATTAAAGAGTTCGAATACCTCGGATATTAATGATCTAATCATTATAAAAACTTAAGGAACTTAAATTTTTCAGCGTTTAGACGTTTCATAATGTCGAAGCAAACAGTAAATACCCAATAAATAGAGGTAATTATATATAAATATTTTCTGACAATTACACCAATTATTTAGTTCCAAGATAAGTATCATTAAGAACTTGTGTTATAGATACTAAGCAACGGATATCCTTTTTTTTTGTAAATAAATACTTAACATACATAGAAAAGCACCCAGACCATAACAAATACATGAGTATACAAATCTTTGTGTGCGTGAACATGAGTTCACGCACACAAAGATTTGTCCTCGAATCCACGACCTTAGGAGCGGAGAGCTGGTATTCTCGCCACCACGCCAAATCGGTCATCGAAAAAGATAATACATACATACAACATAGAACCTCTGCCTTTTGATGTTTGATATAAAAATACATCACACAAAGATAACTCAACATTACAAATTGGCCATTGACGTCGCGATAGCTTATGATATACTGTTTTATGGTCAGTACATCAATCAGTAACGAATTTCTTTATCATGTAATAAAATTTAACAAAATGGCGAGAGGTGTTTATTTACGGTTGAATGGACTCACTCGATTAGAGCATTTAGCCAGTGTTAAGCAAATATAAAAAGAAAATATAATGACAAGAATTGAGAAAGGTATGCTTAGATGGTTTGGCCATGTTGAGAGGATGAATGAATGTAGTAACTAACTACGGACTAACGAAAGTGATTTATGATGGACAAGTGAATGAATGGAAGTGTTGGGAGAGAAAGACCACGTAGGGCCTTCCATGACCAAATCCAGAAGATTTTGGAGAAAGGGCAAGTCAAAAGTACCCTAAACCGACGGGCGTGAATGAGAAGGTTATTGAGTGTACATGAAGCTAAGAGTGTGTGCCAAGATCGTAGCAAGTGGAAGGATGTGATCTCTGCCTACTCTTACGGGAAAGAGGAGGACATTATGTATGTGTGTATGTTAAGCAAATTGAAGTCAAAGTCGGAACAAGTCAAAACCCGGAAGTGGAGTCTTTACTCGAAGCCTCTAAGGAGTTTTGGAATATAATGATAAAAATACACCATTTAGACACATGGAAATCCGATTTTAAAGCAGTTTTAACAAATGAAACAATGCCTTTTCCGCTTTGGTACACATTCTGAGAGTTTGGCGCATTGAAATCTTGAATTTAGAATGTATAAAAAAAATGAATTTACTTTACCGCACGCGGAAGTGTTTGGCTAAGCAGCTGCTGTCTGTTTATATTGACATTGACATGGGATAAATGGAATTTAATGTACTCGTGTATTTTGACGATTTTTGACGGTTTTTGACGATACCAGCGTATTGATCATAAGGTCGTGGGTTTGAAGGCAATTTATTATGTGGGTTTATATCATACAAGTGTACTGTTAAAATTTTACATATATCGTAAATATACTTCTAATTACAAAAATTATATCATTATTGAACAACCGTGTGCGTGGACCTGCATTTTGCAGGCTGACTGACAGATACAGACTGACAAATCTTGAGAAAACCACAACAGACAGATACACTGACAAATTCTGACAAAGAAAAAATATATGGAATTTCCATTTTGTGTAAATGTTTGACGAATCTATATGATCATGTTGATCTTAAAGACAATAAAGTATTTTTTTATTTTGCTTGTTGTTCTTGTTCGATTAGATTAGATTCAATAATTAGTGCGAGTGAATACGGATCTTTCTTGGTCCGAATGTTTGTTATAAAGTATTTATGTAATCACAATAAAAAAGTATTTATATATGCTTTTAAGTGAACAAGCTCTGCTTAGTTTGGGGTCACTAGTACGGATTAGTCCACATCTTTTTGTGATCCAGGAATATTTATAGTAATATCAAAACGACACGTGTTTTGGCCCTTCGCAACAGGCCATTCTCATAAGCTATGTGTGGAAAAGGTTGTGACAGAATAGCAAGGGTCATCGTTATACTGCGACTTCTGAGTCACAAGCCGCTTTGTCTGAAATTAAGTATATTGTTTCAGAAGTGTACAATGATTTCTTATTATTACAATATTATACAACCTCGGAACTACGACGTCTACGCGACATATCACAGAAAAAATATTCACAAGTTTACTGGAAATTTCGGTTATGCGTGAACATAGCTTTTGAAGATTTAAAAACCTGCTTTGGATTTTCGCCAACGCCTGAATCAATATACTATAATTAAGGAGTTTCATTCCCATTGGATATACTACAAACTGTTATGATTATGTATAGTATGTCTTGGTGTGGTTTTAGATGAGTATTAGCAGACAATGTATAAAAATAGGCCGCAGTGCGACGAGTGTATCGATCGTTTGCCGATCCCGTTAATCCCAGATCCGGCCCGCAACCAGCTTTAGTTAACCGGGCCACTCCGGAAGTTCAAGGGGAACAGACTAGACAGAATCGTGCTATTTTAGTAGCCACTGACACACGCTTGTGCCAAGATCGGGACTGGATGTCTCCAGACTCCAGACGTAACGATTGCAACATATTAGATTTACGACATATTCTTGAAGATTTATGGACTCAATACGGCTAGAACTGCGGCCTTGTTAGAGATATTGTAGGGAACGTATAAAATGATTTAATTTTTACGTAGGTACAATATTTTATAATTGCCCTAAGCAGTAAGCACTTTTTGCGAGAAACGGAACGCGTGCAATAATTCATGTTTTCGTGATGGTAGTTTTCGAGAATTTTACATAAATAACGAATGCAAATGCTACTTCCTTTTTAAATATTCAGCAACATTAGACACATTTTTTATTTCAATAAATAAATATAAATAAATTTTATTTTAAATTTTATTTATATCAATAAATAAATATTTTTTAACAATTACACCAGTTATTTAGTTCCAAGATAAGTATCATTTAGAACCTGTGTTATGATACTAAATAACGAAGAAACATAAATGCTTAATATAATAGGTTGGGGAAAAAGTATTTTCGTATTTTTGTATGAAAAGTCAAGACATTTTTTTCAAAGTTTATTTACATTTATTTACAATATATATGTACCGTTTTGTTGAATAACTTTCTGCCATTTTGTGGGCAGAGACATTATCCCGTTACTGTAGAAACTTTGGGACTTCTGATCAAAAAAACGGGACAAATAGTTTTGGCAGTCCTCTTTTGAGGTCAACCTTACAGAACCTAAAGAATTCTGCAGAGACCGAAACAGGTGAAAATCTGAAGGCGCAAGGTCAGGGCTATATGGTGGATGCACTAGGACCTCCCAGTCGAACTCTCTTAATTTTTGCTGAGTGGCTAAAGATGTGTGTGGTCTAGCGTTATCGTGATGAAAGACCACACCCTTCCTGTTGATCAATTCCGGCCGTTTTCTCTCGACTGCTTCCTTTAATCTCATCAGTTGCGGGCAGTAAAGATCAGAATCGATGGTTTTGCCGGGCGGTAAAAGCTTATAACAAACAATGCTCTTCCAATCCCACCATACACACAGCATCACCTTATTTCGTGTTAGGCCAGGTTTGGCCACAGTCTGTGAAGCCTGGCCAACTTTCGACCACGACCTTTTTCGCACGTTCTTGTCGTACGTGATCCACTTTTCATCGCCAGTTATCAATCTCTTCAAAAACGGCTCGGTTTCATTACGTCTTAATAATGAATCGCAAATGAGTACACGGTTCATTAAGTTTCTTTGAGTGAGCTCGTGTGGCACCCAAATATCGAGCTTTTTTGTAGAACCAGCTTTCTTCAAATGGGTCAAAACTGTTTTGTGGTCAATTCCCAATTCTTCAGCTACATCGTAACTACTAATATGCCGATTTTGCTCCACTCTTTCAAAAATGGCGTCCATTTTATTCGTAACAGGGCGACCAGAGCGAGGTGCATCTTTAACATCAAAATTTCCGGACTGAAAACGTTTGAACCAAATTTGTGCTACTCTTACTGACACTGCATCAGGTCCATAAACATCACAAATTTTTTTCACTGCTTGAGTTGCATTTTTGCCTTTTTTATAATAAAATTTTAAATTGTATCGAATTTCTTCATTAGATTCACTCATTTTTACGGAGAGAAAAACAAATGAAAAATAGCGGGAAACAACTTTTTTTTATTTTTTTCTTTTCTTTATAATGGAACCTTTTTAATGTTACCAAAACCAGCCAGACACAAATTAGTACAGTCAAAAAAATTTTAAAATAAGTTTATACCTACGTTATGCGAAAAGACTTTTTCCCCGACCTAATACATAGGAAAACACCCAGACCATAACAAATATTCATGTTTATGCACACAAAGCTTTGTCCTGTGTGGGAATCGAACCCACGACCTTAAGAGCAGTGTGCCTTGTGAGTACTCGCCACCACGCCATATCGGTCGTCAAATCGTCAGCAATTTATGATGCTGTATACAGCATATAAATTACAATTAATTAACTAAGTTATGAGAAGAATCTTTTTACAAGAAAACGCGGGAATGTAACGCAAATCACAAAGTACTGAAACGATCGTCTATCGGAGTCCCTGGTAGTGCAGTGGTTAGAGCAGTGGACCGGCTCTCCAAAGGTCGTAGGTTCAAGTCCTACTCGGGAGACCGCGGACCGGTATTTTTTTTTAGTAAACTAATTCGCTATATGCCTATTTACCTGCACTTAACCTAATTTAGATACACGTGTACACGCTAAAACGATTATTTCGAAAAGTTTTCTAACTCCTAGTACTAGTTTCAAAAAGTACTCTACAAAATGGGGCATAATTTTAAGCAATCATACTAAAATACAGAGGGTCATTCCCCATAGGAAGTCCCCAAGGGAAAGTACATTACCTAATCAATGGATGGATGGGGTATTATTTTATAGGGCGCCGTTTATTGGATCGTTACTTTGAGGTTGCTAGGCTTTGAGACCTTTATTCGAGTGTCTAAGGAATTTCAAGGCTGTCAGAAGAGAAGTGGGCGATTTTAATGGCGAAGAAGTTAATGTAACTGCCGGAGAATGTTTCGGTCTACGCTGTTTAATGGTGGATCGGAATAGCCCGGCGGCATTGCCGGCGGCCTGACTATAACCAAGCCAGAGAAGCCGCCGGCAAGATCTGGCTTTTTTGCTCTTGCAATTATATTACCAGCCGTGAACAAAATGTCACATTGTTGCGGGCAACATGAGCCACTGGATTCATTATGAATGCCGCACACATGGCCAGCCGACGAACTGTGTGGCAGAGAGTGCCGGGGATGATAATTTTTTTAGTGACGAGCGCAACTCATTTTTTCCCATATTCATTAGGCATTGTTAGCCATTTCATCAGTACCATCATCTCAGCCCAAAGACTCTTTTCAAAAACCAATGTGAAGGGGATTCGGGACATAATTCATCGCAGATTAGCGGAGACGGGTGTGGGGCGTCGTGCTTTTAGAATTCAAGGCGCCTCTAACTTGGCTGAATGATGTGTGTGATCAAAATCAAAATTCATTTATTCAAGTTTGGCTCAATAGAGCTCTTATGAATGTCATACTTATAAACTAACGTGCCCATTCACTGCGGGCGGGAGCTTGATCGTAAAAGAACAAGCAAGATAACCAGGACTGCTGTCTTTAAATTGCCTGGACCCTATTGGGCAAGGCAAGAAGAGAGAGTATCAGATATTTGCCCATAGTCACCACCAGGCAGGTTGGTGATTGCAGTTCAAGCCAGTATGTGGGATGACTCTGCTGCCCATCATCTGATAGGACTTCTCTTCGCCGTATCGTACGAGTCTCTATGAGATGAGAGGGGGTGGCACTATTCTAGGCCGGTTCCACGCGGCCCATGATATGTAGAATGAGGTTTAAAATAATCATGAAGCATTGATTTTTTGTATTCAATAAAAAAAATCCTAAACATTTCCTCATTGCTACATTAAAAAGCACAGCTATGATTAATAACAATCATTTTATCCTGTGGCAAGAGGCTGAACTTCGCTGGGTTTCTTCCTATATTTTTAATATACCTATTGTCTGTAAATTTTTGTAATCATTAGTGCTACATAGACTCAATAAGTAAGTTTTCTAAAAATAATAAAAGTGAAAAATTCAAAAATATGTGCAAAGAGTTGAACTAAGCAAAAGATTGAACTTCTGTTAAATCTGAAAAAGCAAACATCAGCAGCTTTCACTTTTGGTGGGCAGTCCTACTCCTTTCCTTAGTTTGTGAATCTAGGCCAGTGCTCAGCATAAGGATGTGGGCTGAGTGGATGATGAAGACTACTCCACATTATTGAATCTTATAATTAAGGGCTTAGTTTTGAATGATTCCTGATGATTGCAGGTTGCTATGGTCTCATGCTAGGTGTAATATCACAGTAAACTCTCTAGTCTTTCATAGCAGTGTTGCAGGGTGCCTAAAATCGTCATGTTTACAATTCAACCTGTAGCTACAAATAACAACAACAGTGGCTAATTGTAGCTATACTTAAAAAAAAACTAGCACAGATTTTATGCTAACTCAAAAGCTAAAACTAATAGAAATACATATACCTAAAATAAAGTTTTAGGAAGAGTTAATTATCAAAACATATGAACCCGAATCCATTTAACTGTACTTTACACAGAGAATAAAACTTGTTGCTAGAATATAAAATAGCAAAGTAGGACAGGCAAGCAAAGAAACAGTTGGGACAGATCTCATATCAAATAAAACATCTAAAGAACAGAAATCCACTTATTTAACACAAGCACATTTAGTACATGTGCTTTTTGCATTTGAATTATGACATTGGCAAATCATTAGAATTACATACTAGAATTGTACTTATATTTACTAGACAAACCCAGAACTAGAATTTAAGTGGTTGTTATCAAGTAACCTATTTTTCTAGAGATAAGTTTTTTATTGCAGAACACAAAGAGCCAGTTATTAAATTGATTAAACTATATCTCAAAAATATAACTTAACTAAGTACCTAACTTAGACTATGAAAAGAGGATTTAATTATTATCCATTTCAATGATTAATAATTATTAATTTATAATATTGATTATTACCATTTACGGTTATAACTATAAATAATAAAACAGTAACAAATACAATACAAAATTAAATTAAATTAAACACAAAATATATACAAAAGAAAGACTTATTTCTAATTAAAAGCTGTGTCAAATTGCTCACCAAAATATGTTTCACAACTGGACAATGCTAGAAAACAGCTCGGACCATCGCAAGTCTCGCGTGGAGACACAAAACACACCACAAAAACAAATGAAAGGTGATATTAATTACAGAGAAATAACTAACGATCGTTAAGTTGTACTACTTTAATTTAGGCACTTTATTTCGTTTGTTTACGTGTTTATGGGAAGAACTTTTTACTATAATTTGTAAAACTGTTTGCGTCTAGTTCAGTCTTTCGGAACCATGTAACTTTCTTGGTTCGTGGTATTAAAGATAAAATTCAACCTCAAAATGTTTCGGTTCGGTCACACAAGGCTAGAGTACTGAGCGAGCAGTGCTAACTGCTGATTGGTGAATGGTCGCGCCGTTGTCGATGACATGACATTTGTAAAAAAATAGATTGGCAGAGCTACAGAAATAAAGCCTATAGTTAAAAAGCTTTCGTAGAACGTTACCCTGATAGTTAAGTTATGTTAGTGTAGCAGTTAAGTCTGTGTCATCCTTGTTCCATCTTAGAGTTTTGTTAAAGTAAATGGGATTTTGGAATCGGACGACTTTGAACGACAATTCAGAGCTTAGTTTTGTATTAAAAAATATAAAAGACGTATTCAGAGCGAATACCGTAGCGCTACGACATCAGCAGTGACGGCAACATATATAAATATAAACAACATATTAATTGAAAGTGTGTCATTAGGAGTTCCCTGTTTCTATATGTATTACATCTGTGGTAAAAATAAAACATAGAGCGATGGCCACTGACATTGACAAGTGACAAGAAAGCAAAACATGAAAAAAACGCTTTCAAAAATTGTCGATCAACGGTTACAATACAAAATACTTCGCTAGAATTGGAAACAAGTAATATCAATAGAACTGAAGCATTTTTCAGACCCTTATAACTTTTTAATTTATTGTGTCTGCTCTAAAGGTTATTCAACATGACTGTAAAGCAATTTCAACCTCTGTACTTACTGGAAGAGAGGATAAAAACTTTTAAAAACTGGCCATTCAACGACAAAAATAAGTGTAACATACGTAATATGGCTGAAGCAGGGTTTTATTCAGTGGCGACAAGTGATGAGGATGCAGATGCCGCGAAATGTTTTCTGTGTGGGAAAGAGTTGGATGGTTGGGAGCCCAGTGATGATCCTTGGGCTGAGCACAAGAGCCACGCCGCTGCTTGTGCTTTTGTGCAAATTGGAAAGAGAGAAGGCGATTTACTAGTAAGTCTGATATCTCTAAAGTAGTCTAATTTTAACGACAATGTTACTGTGACATGTGTAACTATCAACACCAGCTATGTAAATATTCCTGGACATCATAGTCAGCGTTTCTAGTCCCTAAATAAGGATAACTAAATACTTAGTTCTATTTATGTTAGTGGTGGTGGTTTCCGCACTTAGTCCCTGCTATGGACCATTGTGTGTGAACCATACAATGGCTCACAACCTGTATTTAGTAAAATTTTAGGTAGAAGGCCTATGTTCATCAGTTCTTGGCCTTATGGTATATAAATCAAGTCAAAATAATTTTGATTAGATTTTCCCATAATTCCCTTTTTTTTTCTTTTTGTTCCATGTTGTACATAGATCTTACTAATAACTTAGTCTCCAACACAAACACTGTTAGGGCACAACAAAAGCTTTATAAATTGTTATATGCTTTTTTCTTTTTTGCCTTTGCTGGCGATAGCCCAGTGGCTTGCCTTTAAATTCAGAGGGTCTCTGGTTCAAACCCTGGTGGCACACCTATGACTTTTCGAAGTTATGTGCATAATTATCGCACTTTAAGCAGTTGGTCCTGGCTGTCATGAACATTTGTGTCAGTCGTTATTAGGAAGTAAGTGCCTTCTAACAGACTGAGAGCTGGTTTCATAGATTGATGTTTTCCTCTGGGTTGCAGAGGTCAGACAGCAGTCGCTCCACGTAATAACTGAAATTCAGTCAAAATCTGGTTGAACCAGTGAGCAGACCCTGGGCACTAAGCTTAAGTCTAGGGCAACCGGGATAATGCTTGGATATGACATGCTTTGCCTTTAGCAGCATCATACTATAATTTATCTTTTTTTTTCAGCTTTCAGAGTTCCTATCAATCATAAAGCAATATTTTATAAATGAATCCAAACGCATCACGGAAGAAGCCAAAGAAAGAATCAACGAGAAGGCTAAAGCTGTGCAACGGAAGTGTCTGCGTAGAAGAACTAAAGTTTGATGTTGCCAGGATGTTTGTTATAAGACTGATGTTTGTTAAATGAGGGTTACGTAAAGTCTATGTGGTATTAATCCTGTCTGCTTATTATGTATCTCAATATATTTTCATTAGTAATAAAGGAAACATATAAAATAGCCCATTAAATAAATGTGTGGGTAAAAGTCATCCAAAAAAATGAAAATAAGGGCTTATAATTGGTGAGAAGTCGTTACTTTTCAATTACGACATTGTTTAAAGTAACGGGTTTTCACTTACGACATTGTGAATTGTTACCGTCTATGTATGTTATGTTTGTAACATTACTCTTTTAGTTGGTTACTGTAATTTGGCCATGCCTGTGTATCAATCTTAAAAAGTATAATATTAAATCTTAAAAAGTATACCTAAAATATTATTTTATTTCAAAATTAATTATGCAATAAAGAAGACAGAAAGAAGTGCAAGAAAAAAGTGTTATTATTGTATACAATATAATGCATATCTTACAAAACAATAAATATTTAACTGTATAAAGAGAGAAAATGTGAATCGCTGAACTCTAAAATGTATTATGCTATAAAATAAAAAATGTATGTTAGTAAGATTACATAATTTATTCCACAGCAACCATTTAAGTATGTGGTATTCAAGCTGCTTGAGTCCTGGTCTATTAAGTGGGGTGTGAAACGATCGTGTCGGCTGTCGTGAGCACTTGCTACCATACTTGTTTCACTGTACTTTTTTGCTGATATGGATTCTTCCTTACATTTTTCAAAAACAGAAACCATATTATTGCATGTTCGGAATTAAATTTCTCTTTTTCTTACATAGACGGCCGATATGGCGTGGTGGTGAGTATGGGTATAACTATATAGGTTCGATTCTCACACTATAAATAATTGTGTGCATTAACATGAACATTGTTCTGGTCTGGGTGTTTTCCAATATTAAATACATATCTACATTTTTGTTTATATATATGTATGTTTATCCGTTGTTTTGTTTCTTAATGATTCTTATCTTAAAACTTAATAATTGGTGTAATTGTCACAAAATATTTATTTATTAATTCAAGCTTGTCTTCCTTCCGAAGCACTTGTCAATGTCACTTAAATATGGAAGGAACCCACACACGTTCGGCCAGGTTTTGTCTCCCGCCACATTTTTATAAAGAACGTAATTTTCGCAATGCGCAGTCTTTACTCGCGAGCTTATAGGCCGACTCTTTTCCATCGAAAGATATTTTAGTTGAGCATTTAGAATCACCGCGGTCTGCCCAAGCTGTGCCGCAGTGAGCCCCACACTCTTCTCTCGGTCCCCCTTTTGCCGGGAGGCAGTGCGTAAAAGCATTTTGTTACCGACGTAAATAAAAAAAAGAAAGCTTGGGCGGCGGTGTGTCCTTGTAGCGGCGATCGGTGACGGCGCCCTCTCGCTTTCGGCCATAATACGGAGCGAGAGGCAATGGGGGACTGTCACCTGCTTTTTTGAAGTAGTCATGCTAACAAAGGAGGCGGCGGAATGCCTCTCGTCACGTTCCCAATCGCCGCGATGGACGACGGGAGCCACCGTAGGCGCTGGCTTGTAGACGGTGAGTAATGGGTACCTCGTCGCTCCTCCGGCGTCTACAGGCGACAGGCCGCGTCAACGGCGCGTTTGTGTTCCACGCGCGCCTTAAGAGATGTCATCACTGTTCGAAAGGGTAACCGCGACCACATAACATCGCAGGTTGAAAAAATACCTACCCTTTCGCTTATAGAAATATAAACAATATTATTATTAACATTTTTATGCTTCTGCTTAACCCACAGCGGAAGACGGTAATTTGACAATTTTCCATCCGATAATAAAAACATTTAAAACTAGACGGGCAGTCCGCAAGCGGTTGTAAGTCCGTTCGTCACTCGCACAGGATTGAAAGGAAATTAATGCTTTCTAGGGAACACACTGGCCACCAACTGGGAGAAAAGGAACTACCGGGGGTAGCCCCGGCTGAGAGTAGGTGTGTAGGTATATAAATATTTCCCGCTGCTCAGTAGGACAACTTACTTTACTTAACGACTGCCACATTAACTGTGACCCGGAACCATTTGACATACTTTCCGAAACATGTGATATTTAATGCTACAAATGGTCACCTATCCAAGGACTGACCACTATGAACTCAGCTGAACTTAGGTGATCGGCTCCGACCACCTAGTTGATGTGAAATTTACTTATTTATCAAAGCTAGATAATATTCCATACTTAATTGGATAGATATGTCATGATAATAATTATTAAGATTTTGCCGTTAGGTACGGGCCTAGAATTGGGCCACCCCTTTTCATCTTATGGAAAGTCGCAAGAAGAGTCGATTAAGAGAAATCGTACCGGGTGATGGGCAGCAGCGTCATCCTGCGTACTTGCTGGAATTGCGATCATCAACCCGCCTGCACCCATCCGCATGGAGATTATGGGAAAATGCTTTACCTATAATAATAGAATATATTGCCGAAGCTAATGTTCCGCAGTGGACTTTTTAAGGCTGATATTATGATTATGAAGAATTTTGGAAACATAGACAATTTGTTTGAAACTTTTTAATATACCTTTCTTTCAAACGGTTACCATGACAACGTTGTGGAGTCGTCGATGTAAATATGTCAACGTTTCCTAGCAACTTAACGAACAGGATTGAAAAACAAACTCGCTATATTTTTTATTAAGTATACAAGTATTTTGTTTATCTTGTTATTATTGTTAGGACCTATTTGAAAACTATGGACGTGAAGAACCTGGAAACTTATGCCATCATTGGCTTTGATGGTAAGTGTTATCACAACTGTAATTAACTCCTGTCCTCCTAATAGTCTTGAGAATAAATAAGTAGTAGTTCCGAAGTATAACATTTAACGTTCTGTCATAAGTATAACTTAACATGAATTCCTAAGTACCTACTGAATTGCTCGATATCAAATGCCACACAAAACAAAAGGACTAGCTGCACAAACGCTGCCTGTCTACGGACATAGCTACCGAGTTCTACCTACTTCTACTTCTTTGTCCTAGCTTAGTGACGGCTCGAGCGATTCACGTGGGCATCGTCAAGCTCTATTCGTTCGTATTTTCGCTTTATCGAACTTGAGTAGTCATGCACTGCTTTATATAACCAAATTTCCTTTTAAATAAACATTGTAAATCAGTAGTGATATAGATCATGACGGATCTGAAAAGGTTACGGAGCACTAAATAATTTATTGATTCAGGCGTTACTTTGCGGAAATCCATTGTAAGCGAGAGTTACTCTCACTCTCGTTTCAGCGTTGGTCGTGAAGACATCGTTGTTCTGGGGCTCCTATCTTACCTGAAGATGCCCTGTGTAAGGGCGAAACACGTGTCGTGTTGAATAGTTTCTCGATTTTTCGGGAAATTATAGTAGCGCGGGAATTGTTACAAAGATATTTTTAATCCATCACTTGCTTACGGAGCACTACTATAAATCTATCTGTAATTCACTCTCAGGTTCAGCAATCAGAGGCCTGAAAGTGCACCCCGATGGCCAGCACATTATATACCCAATGGGCAACAAAGTCTGTATCCAGGAGTGGACCACGAAGAAGATGTACTTCCTCAGCGGCCACACTAACAGCGTGTCCACAGTGGCTGTGTCGCCGAAGGGGACATTTGTAGGCTCGGGCCAGATTAACCACATCGGCTTCAAGGCCTCCGCTAAGCTGTGGGACTTTAAGAAAAAGACTATGCTAGGGAGTCATGAGCTGCACAAGGTATAAACCAGGTTCTCTATTCGTCTGTACGAATAACCTTTTTTCTTTATTTTCAAAACATTATGATAATTATTTTTTTTATTTATAAGAGCAATACTCTCACTTTGCGATTTCCGTTTTTAAACCCGAATAAAAAGTGCGTATTTAAAGGACGTACATAATCAGTCTTTCTCGGAGTCAAAATGATCTGCTAACTTTTCGGAATTAATGAATAGGTTTTAGTTAAAACTTTCTTACTGTTCCGGCCGTTTGCAAAAGCACTATCACATAGCAATTATATTAATATAGGTACCATTCCTTACTGTTTTAGGTACGCGTAGAATCACTGGCGTTCTCATCAGATGAACGTTACATGATATCCCTGGGTGGCCGCGACGATGGTTGCGTGGTGCTGTGGGACTGCTTCTCCGGAGCCGCGACTGGCACGGCTGCCGCATCCAAACTCACCACAGGCGATGCCATAACCCTGGCCCCGCTGAATCTCAGAGTGAACAGTTTCGTTACTGGAGGAGATTGTGAGTCAGTAATATTTTTTTAACAGTAACTGCAAAAAGTAGGACTTAATCATCATCAGCACAAGGAAGTCCACTGCTCAACTTAGGCCTCCCCCATAATTTTCCAGCGTGACATATTGTTGGCGGCCTGCATGCATTGTAGTCCCGCGATCTTGATCATCAGTCCATCTTGCGTTATTCCGCACTGGGTCAGATTGGTGGTCTGGTGTAGCATGACCTGACACCTTTTCACCTTGGTTTGTCAAAGATGACACGTGACACTTTTGAGCTGAGTTGATGATGAATCCCTAAAGCCGTTTTTGCGTTATACATTATCGATCCCCTGTCGGGATAGTGATAACATGATAACTGCGATTTAGTAACAGTTACCTATCGTGAGCATTATTTCATATACTAAGTAGACTGGCTAAGCTAAAAATATTTTTCAAGTGAAGAGTTACTTACAGTTACCTCTAACTTGTTGCATGTTATGCGGCCCGAAACAAGTTCGCTGTAAACCTGCCTTTGGCATTTCGCACTCCCAAATCCATTTCACCTTTGGTTTGAGAGGAGACCGGTGCTCAGGGGGCCTACCGCCGAGTTCGATGGCAATCGATTATAAAGCAAAATGGATTTCGAATTGATTCTGTCGTACCGCCGAACTCATGGAAATCGAAACAAAATGGTGTTCTCCATTTACTTACCTATTGGTTTGTCACGGACTGAAGGTCATGAATGAGAGGTGGCTGTCGGCAGATTCCCCGGTACGGATTAATAAACGTAAACAAAGTTTGATCTAGATCAGGACTTCCCAACCAGGGGGCGTGCCCCCCTGATGGGGCGTAGAGGTATGTCAAGGGGGCGCGAGACGTTTGTGTTTTCGAAAGAAAATGTATCTCATTAGTATTTATCTATTTTTCTTTCATAGTACTCTTATTATAAGATTTATAAGATCTTATAAATTATGTTGATTAAAAAAAAATATCGGATTTAATTTTGTAGAAGTTACAAAACAAATAAATGTTTTTGAAATAATGCGAGTTTTGACTGCATAATTTATAGGGGGGGCATGAAAATATTATTTTAAATCCGGGGAGGCTCGACGAAAATAAGGTTGGGAAACCCTGATCTAGATGGATTACCGGTAATTCGTCGAATTCGGCGGTAGGCCCCCTGGTTGCGAGACTTCAATGTTCAGGATCTTTTTCCAGATAAAGAGAGTTGTGATACTTAAAACTTGAAGCATTGTTTCAGCTAACCTACGAGTGTGGAATATCCGAGCGGAATCGAAGAATTTAGACGTGGTAGACGTGTCTCTCGGCAAACTGCGGCGGAGTGTGCGCTGCATCTGCATCAATGGCGACGACTCTTATGGATACGCTGGCACCACGTGAGATGGTTAAAATATTCTTGGGTACCAATCAAAATCTACTTCTCACCGCGCTATCAAGCACCAAACTAAACTGCCCTACTAGCTTGTCTTATGTTGCATATGAGAGCCAATATGATCCCCTTACTTTTTAATTTTAAAAAAATAAGGTATTCTGGTCAAGCTAATTTCCTTTCTGAAGTAATAAGTAACTAAGCATAAGAGTTAGCTGCGTAGAGACCAATGCAAACCTATGCCAGTTGTTCTGCCGGTAAATACCTAGTAGTAGACGCTACGAGGTTAGAAGAGATACAACTATCTACGTAATAACTGACGCCTCTTTAAACTCGTCGTTGGAATCAACAGTTACATTACAAACAAATAGCAGCTGTATTTCAGGCTAGGGTTGTGTCTCCACTGAATTGGTACAAAATTTACTTAATCGGTCGGTGTAAAAATAAACTTGGTTTTCTGTAACTTTAAGTGTGCACGCATGGAAATTTTTTCATGAGTTTTTTTGTGGTAATATGGGTGTATCTTACTTAGAACTGGAGATATGATCAAGTTTTCTATCAACTACCCTTCGGATCCAAAGATGTCGGTGGCTGAATTCAAGCCTTCCTTATTAGGCTGTCTTGCCAAATGCGGCCCTTGGAAGAAGGGCAAGAAACCTGAACCTGCTTGCTACAGTCAAGGTACACGAGTTTCAATCAACCAATAGATCAGCCAATTGGTGTCCACTGCTAAAGGTACACGAGTTTCAATCAACCAATACATCAGCCAATTGGTGTCCACTGCTAAAGGTCCACGAGTTTCAATCAACCCATAGGTCAGCCAATTGGTGTCCACTGCTAAAGGTCCACGAGTTTCAATCAACCAATAGATCAGCCGATTGGTGTCCACTGCTAAAGGTACACGAGTTTTAATCAACCAATAGATCAGCCAATTAGTGTCCACTGCTAAAGGTACACGAGTTTCAATCAACCAATAGATCAGCCAATTGGTGTTCACTGCTAAAGGTACACGAGTTTCAATCAACCCATAGATCAGCCAATTGGTGTCCACTGCTAAAGGTACACGAGTTTCAATCAACCAAAAGATCAGCCAATTGGTGTCCACTGGTAAAGGTACACGAGTTTCAGTTTTACACGAGATAAGCCTCCGCAAGGACCACCATCCATACCAGTCCCCTGCAGAACGCATCCATCTGCATCAGCCAACTTTCTCAAGTCGTCGGTCCATCTTGCCTTGTCGGTCAAGTTTGCCCGATTTCACGAGTTTAACTCCACTTAATGAAACAGCTTTCACGGAATCGCAACTGTCAATTGTCTCATAGTGTGCATTACGGTATCTCTATTCTGAGGTCTTGGGTACAACGAAGTGACAGCAACCACCTTTTAGCAATCATAACACACAATTTCAACCAACAAATCGAATAATACTTTTTTGCAAATACAATATTTTAGTAACACTAAGTTTCAAGCACGTCTAATAAAACAAGTGTTATTAAACAGGAATCGAATCTATACTTATAATGGACGATGGATGTCTGATCGTGGGCGCCGGAGATGGCACAGTGGACTTGCTAGACGAGATCAACTGGAAGGGCGACTTTCCCAAAGGCAAAATAGTCACCCCCAGCAAGCCTTACTTCAAAGCAGTAAGTCACTTGGAGTAGGTAATTGAAGTAAGGAATATAAAAAAAATCAAATTCATTTATTCAAGTTTTGGTCAATAGAGCTCTTATGAACGTCAAAACTTAAAAACTAGCGCGCCCATTCACTGCGGGCGGGAGCTTGATCGTAAAAGAACGGGCAAGAAAATCGTCAAGGTTAGTTTTTCTCCCGCCAAAAAAGAACTGATCCTTTAATTAAGGACTTAATGTGCATCTGAAATACTGATTGTGCATCTAATGGGGAATCTGAGGGTTGCCAATTTATTAATTTTGACGACACGTTAATGGTCACCTAAAACAAACAATAATTCTGTGCAGTTGCGCAGTACGAAGCTAGACGGCTGCATCACGTCTCTGGAGCTGATGGAAGCACCTGCCATCCGAGGCTCTCAGCGCATGTTGCTGGCTGGAACGCGTACCAGCGAGATATACGCCATCAACGTGACCACCTTCGCACCCATACTAGTCGTCACCTGCCATCGGTGCGCTATCAACGACGTCGCTTTTCCTAGGTACGAAATAATTTGTTTATCATTGTCGTTGCCGTCTGATATTTTAAATTTATGCTCCCCAAGATGGTTGAAATTTTTAGGTAGGCATTTGAGCCAAGCTGAAAATTGCCTATAATATTCTACATCTTTTCCCGGTCGCACACGTGCTCCTGGAATGCACAGGCGTGGCTGACTTACGAAAGGTAACCCTAGGATCGCCGAGTTCCATTGGAGAAGTTTTCCACGGATTTAGAAACCTGATCTGCTTCTGGAGAGAGGTGGGCTGGCTGGAGTGAGCAAATGTGGCCGCAAAGGCTCACGCACAATGGTCCATAACAGGGACTAAGTGCGGAAACCACCACCACTAACTATATCTTTTCCATTTTAGTTAATTTAGCCTCACTGTTTCCAGCCAGTTATGCAGCAGTTTTGTGTATTATATTATAGAGTCTCATCTCATAATGCCAACTTCGCAAAATGACAACCGGTTGTAAGTATATATATTTTTTTAATAGGTTAAGGTTTTTTTTTTATAATCAAGTAAAAGAAATGCAGTTTACATAGATTACCGATTTTGTCGTATTTCAGCGTTTAAATGAACGTTTTATGGGCAATGACAACCGGTTGTAAGTATATATATTTTTTTAATAGGTTAAGGTTTTTTTTTTATAATCAAGTAAAAGAAATGCAGTTTACATAGATTACCGATTTTGTCGTATTTCAGCGTTTAAATGAACGTTTTATGGGCAATGACAACCGGTTGTAAGTATATATATTTTTTTAATAGGTTAAGGTTTTTTTTTTATAATCAAGTAAAAGAAATGCAGTTTACATAGATTACCGATTTTGTCGTATTTCAGCGTTTAAATGAACGTTTTATGGGCAATGACAACCGGTTGTAAGTATATATATTTTTTTAATAGGTTAAGGTTTTTTTTTTATAATCAAGTAAAAGAAATGCAGTTTACATAGATTACCGATTTTGTCGTATTTCAGCGTTTAAATGAACGTTTTATGGGCAATGACAACCGGTTGTAAGTATATATATTTTTTTAATAGGTTAAGGTTTTTTTTTTATAATCAAGTAAAAGAAATGCAGTTTACATAGATTACCGATTTTGTCGTATTTCAGCGTTTAAATGAACGTTTTATGGGCAATGACAACCGGTTGTAAGTATATATATTTTTTTAATAGGTTAAGGTTTTTTTTTTATAATCAAGTAAAAGAAATGCAGTTTACATAGATTACCGATTTTGTCGTATTTCAGCGTTTAAATGAACGTTTTATGGGCGGTTGTCATTTTGCGAAGTTGGCATTATGAGATGAGACGTATTATAGGAGAGGCACATGCCAAGTTTTCATCTTGCCTCAAATGCCTACCTAAACATATGTGTTATCTGTCCTACTGTAACTGCATTATCATTCATCATATCAGCCCAATAATACTCCACTACTGAGCCATAATGATACCATAATTAAAAATCCCATTATTATAAAAACTGTTCAGTACATTTGTTGTCTTGCTATTTAGTTTTTTTAGTATATTTAATTTTACCCTATAATAACAAAATTATGTCATATCTTAGCATATAATATAAACCAAGGTAAGAGAAATTCAATTCATACTTCCCGAAACGGATTCAGTTAAGATTAGGTCCAGGCGTCGATGTACCTGAGATAATGACGAGATTAGTTGTTTTATTATTATTATTATTTCCAAATGTGAAAATAAAATTAAAGTTCCTTGTACAGCAATTTGCTTATTTATTGATTGATATTCCGTTTTAGACGAATGTCAGGCGTGTTTGCGACAGCGGGTGGCGGCTCAGTGAGAGTGTGGTGCTTGGAGTCCTGTAAAGAATTGCTCCGCATCATCGTGCCTAATTTTACCTGTTCCGCCGTGCTGTTTTCAGGGGATGGGAAGTCTATAGTCACAGGTATGTGTATGTACTCACTTTAGTTACGCAAGGCGCACGTTCTCAGTAAGCTAATATCCCTCTGTTGGGCTCTGGTTGTCTCGTCTCAGCCCAATGGAAGAGTGATTCAAAGTCATTAATATGGAATTACTATTACAATCTATCTATAAAAATCTGAATAATACGAACGGAAAACGTAATATATTTGTGATCTTATATCTCTGATTTCACTGTTGGGACAGTTGGGGTCCAAGTGAAGCAGAATGTTAAAAAAATAAGCTTTAAATTTTCGGAATATTTAAGTATGTAACACCAACATCCTGACATAAAATATTCAAAGTTCTTATGTCGTAGAGTACGGGCGGTCGTCCCCCCGTTAGACAGGTAAATGATCTAGTCAAGGCAAGGGAAAGAGAATGGATGCAAGCAGCTCAAAATCGATCGACATAGCACGATCTCCCACCCCATTTATCGATCGTTCTGGTCAAGGTGATGGGAGGACAGTAGATGCGAGCAGCCCAAGATCGATCGACGTGGAAAACACCAATTGTTTCTTGTCTTGCACCGCTGTGACGCCAATGATTAGCGAGTGTATTTATGATGGCGGAGATGATGACAATGTTTTAGAAAACACTTTCTTAAAACGTTTAAAGGTTTTAATTTCGTTTAAAGTTCTAAAGTCAGAAATGCAGGTGGAAGTATCTGACTGAGGCTGCCTGTCCACTGAAGCGGAGCGAAGAAACGGACAATTATTAACCAATGAGATTTCATAAAATCTTCGCTTCTCTCCTGTCCGCGATTCCAAATATTTCACCGTTTCTCCACTCTGTTGCCTCTCTCCGCTTCAGTGGACAGGCAGCGTAAGGCGCCGTGTGGTGCCGGCCTAAAAAAGTGTCCTTTTCATCCCACGGGGAGTCGTAAGAGTCGACGAAGAGAAATCCTACGGGATGACTTTTTTTTATGTGACACGTCATAATGACTACAACCTGCCTGATGGTAAGCAGGGGATGCAGTCCAATAAAAAAAAAAAGCGCTTTATACCGTGAAATAAGCACGGTATAAAGCGCATCCACTCATGACGGCCTGCTAAAATGCCGTTTCACGCCCCGCTTAAAAGACCCGGGATCATAGGAAATAGGAAACACATGAGCCGGCAGCGAATTCCAGAGCTTAGTAGTCTTGCTCAGAAATGACCTCCCAAATTTCTTGGTTCGAGTGCTGATAGTCTGCACAGTATGGGGATGGTTTCTAAGACCAGCACGTGTTGTTCGGGAGAGGGCAGAGATGGGCAGCAGCGTCACTCTGTGTGCTGGCTTGAACTGCAATCACCAACCTGCCCAGCGTGGTGATTATGGGCAAATATCCCCATTATAATGTAATCTATTAGGTTCAGCAGTGGACTTTATAAGGCTGACATGAAGATCTATCTAAGTACCTATGTAATGTTTTTTTTGTTGGCTTTATTGTTGTAGGCTGGAACGATGGCAATATCCGAGCATTCACTCCATTGACCGGACGACTGATCTACTGCATTTACAACACCCACAATAAAGGAACTTCAGCGCTTGATATGACTCTGGACAGCCGAACACTCATATCTGGTGGCTGTGAAGGACAGGTATCAACATTTGACGACCGATATGGCGCGGAGGTCAATATACCTACACTTCACTGCAGAGGTCGTGGGTTCGATTCCCACACAGGACAAATCTTTGTGTGCATGAACATGAATATTTGTTCTGGTCTGGGTGTTTTCCTATGTATATTAAGTATGTATTTAGAAAAATAAGTATTTAAGTATGTTTATCCGTTGTTTAGTATCCATAACACAAGTTCTTAATGATACTTATCTTGGAACTAAATAATTGGTGTAATTGTCAGAAAATATTTATTATTTATTTATTTATTTATTACACCAGTATAATTAGCAGCACGTAAGTTTAGCAGTAACTATAGCAAGAGATATAAGGTAAAGACGAAGCTATCCTGTGCACATTTTTCATTCGACTCTCAGAATGTGACTGAAGGTTATTCATTTTTCCTAATGCATCGCCAACAGCAAAAGTTGTTATGAAGGTATTTTTTGAGAGAATTAGACAATTGAGACGTTTTTGCGTTCTTTTCTGTGATGATGTGTATTGAAGTAATAGGATTACGATGACAGATATATTATCTACTATTTTCGGAAAGGCTATAGTAACTTAACTAATATTTATGTGATCATTGAAAATGCGCTAATTTATTAGGTAAATAGTTCTAAATGCAGGCGATGGTGGTGGCTATGGGTCAGCATGGTAAATGATGAAATCTCATTGAACTAAGGTATGGTTTGTGAAAGTAGCTAGGCTAGAAAACACTTCAATGGGCTACGACGATGATGAATATATTTGCAGGTGCGCGTCTGGGATATAAAACCTGAGTGCCAGAGCTTGAAGAAAGTGCTGAAGGAGCACAAAAGCCCGGTGTCCGCCATACAAGTGTCCCCCAACAACACTGAGGCAGTCAGCGCGGGCACGGATGGCTCCTGCATCATTTGGGATCTTATGTACGGTATTACGAACGTTTGATTTTTTTTTGTTGATCTTACTTAAAGATATCTAGATCTGTCACCACATGATTGTATTAGGTTGAAAGTTGGTGCATCTCCTCCTTACTACGTTCGTAAGTAAAATTAAGAAACGCGAAGTAAGAAATATACAACTCTGTACTATTACATTACATTATTATTACACTATTATTACATTATTATTACATTACTAGTCTATACTAGTAATGTAGGTTTGATGAGCAATAAAAAATAAAATGATAACTGTAATACCTATCAAGGAATACGCCAGGCGCCTCTCACATTTTACACCTCGATTTTACCCTAAAAACGATCTACTGCCTATAACGTAAAGTTTTGTATTATTTTAAGTCAAGAATTGTATTGATTAAAGGTTTGATGCATGTAAATGCCTAAAAATTTTAACATTTCATCGTGTTAAGGGAGAAGTACAGTCTGAGGAATCAATGAAGCCAATAGCCACTACGTCATTGGAAGTTAATGAGGATCAAGCGACGTTCATGAAGGTCGATATCATGCGTTTCCATGGCCCTTCCATTTTTCCATCTTTACGCTCAGACGTTGTGGTCAGTTTTCATTGTAGGTGGACTTGACAAATATTAATTTGAGTAAGCTGCGGGACTCTGTGTGCCATACCTTGCTCCTCTTGTACCCACGCGCGGGAGTGCATTTTTCTCCGCTTGTGCATGTTGATCTACATGAACGCGCTTGATAGAGACACCTTTTACACCTTGATATTTGAGTGGAGTATTTACACTGATCATGTTTGTGTGTCAGCTCGCTGTCCCGTCGTCAAGTGATGTACGCCAACACGTTGTTCATGTGTGTGTGTAACTCTACGTTTGTGTGTGCCAGCTCGCTGTCCCGTCGTCAAGTGATGTACGCCAACACGTTGTTCATGTGTGTGTGTAACTCTACGTTTGTGTGTGCCAGCTCGCTGTCCCGTCGTCAAGTGATGTACGCCAACACGCTGTTCATGATTGTGTGTGTAACTCTACGTTTGTGTGTGCCAGCTCGCTGTCCCGTCGTCAAGTGATGTAGGCCAACACATTGTTCATGATTGTGTGTGTAACTCTACGTTTGTGTGTGTCAGCTCGCTGTCCCGTCGTCAAGTGATGTACGCCAACACATTGTTTATTATATGTGTGTGTAACTCTACGTTTGTGTGTGCCAGCTGGCTGTCCCGTCGTCAAGTGATGTACGCCAACACTTTGTTCATGTGTGTGTGTAACTCTACGTTTGTGTGTGCCAGCTCGCTGTCCCGTCGTCAAGTGATGTAGGCCAACACATTGTTTATGATTGTGTGTGTGACTCTACGTTTGTGTGTGTCAGCTCGCTGTCCCGTCGTCAAGTGATGTAGGCCAACACATTGTTTATGATTGTGTGTGTGACTCTACGTTTGTGTGTGCCAGCTCGCTGTCCCGTCGTCAAGTGATGTAGGCCAACACATTGTTTATGATTGTGTGTGTGACTCTACGTTTGTGTGTGTCAGCTCGCTGTCCCGTCGTCAAGTGATGTAGGCCAACACATTGTTTATGATTGTGTGTGTGACTCTACGTTTGTGTGTGCCAGCTCGCTGTCCCGTCGTCAAGTGATGTAGGCCAACACATTGTTTATGATTGTGTGTGTGACTCTACGTTTGTGTGTGTCAGCTCGCTGTCCCGTCGTCAAGTGATGTAGGCCAACACATTGTTTATGATTGTGCGTGTGACTCTACGTTTGTGTGTGCCAGCTCGCTGTCCCGTCGGCAAGTGATGTACGCCAACACGCTGTTCATGTGTGTGTGTAACTCTACGTTTGTGTGTGCCAGCTCGCTGTCCCGTCGGCAAGTGATGTACGCCAACACGCTGTTCATGTGTGTGTGTAACTCTACGTTTGTGTGTGCCAGCTCGCTGTCCCGTCGTCAAGTGATGTACGCCAACACGTTGTTCATGTGTGTGTGCTTCGAGCCGCGCGGCTGCCAGCTGCTGACGGGCGGCACGGACCGCCGCGTCGCCTACTGGGAGACCGGCAGTGGGAACCTCGCCAGGGAGGTCAGAGTCACAATTACTTACAATAACGCGGACCGTCAGTTGAACATAAGTGAGGTACTGTCGTGGTGTGGCGCCACCGTACAAGCGATGAATCAAATCCTGAATCTCGCAACGAAAACCAACCTTTATCGGTTAAGTTGTGGCCCCCGGGCATGGGTGAAAGATCTTCCCTTTAATGTGAAGCACATCACCTACTCTCTACAGTAGCAAAAGAAAGAAAGTGGGCAATTTCATGAGTGCGAGCGTAGCGTCTCCAGGTTACTATGTTTACGCCAACCACACCATTGCCGCAATCCGATTGAGCCCCGAAAAATTTTACTACTCAGTTAACTTATCGTGCTTATGTAGAATCCGTATTGCGATACGGCTTGTTGATATGGGGTAACAGCACAGATTGGAATCGAGCATTTTTAGCACAAAAGAAGTGCATAAGGGCCATATGTGGAATTCTACCCGATGAATCGTGCAGACCAATATTTAAAAATCTAGGTTTGCTGCCTCTTCCATCGCTTTACATATACGAGGTATGCAATTTTGTACATAAACATAAAGATCTCTTTCAAAAAGCACCTAAGCCTTATTGTTCCAGAGTGCAAAGAGACAGACATAAACTTGTCATTAGTAATGTAGCTAAAACATCTAAATATAGTAAAAAGTGTCTTGCAATGTGTGTTAAAATATATAATAAATTCCGATGGAAATAAAGGAGGTGAATTGTTTATTATTTAAAAAAAGAATATTTAAATGGCTGAATGAGTATAATTTTTATAGTGTTAAGGAATTTTTTGACAATAGACATTGATATTATTGGCATTGATTGAGTTTATTGACATTTGTAATTATACTAGATTTATTTGGAATGTGATATTATTGTTGTAAATTTTCTCAGACTAATTCAGAATTTATACATTGAACATAATATAAATGATTTGCATGCTATTTTAATAGTGAAACATGAGCTCTTGTATTGATATTGTGTAAAGACCACGTTATTACCATGTTTTGTGCAAATAAATAATTATTATTATTAACACATTGTTCGGTTTACAGTTAGAAGCCAGCAAAATGGGGGCTGTGAACGGGCTGGACATCTCGGCAAATGGGGAGTTGTTCGTCACAGGGGGCAACGATCAAACCGTCAAGGTAATTTGCTACATCTATACACTATATACAGGGTGTAAAAAGACCTTGACCAAACCCCATGGCCACGCATTCTACACATCATAACATAAACAATAATTTATTAATGATCGTCAAGACATTGATGAGTGATTTAAATTATTGGTGTTAAATCATTCCGTTTTAAATCATTAAATCATTTGGTATTCGATCTTTTAAATCATACGATTGCAGCAGATAGAATCATACTTTTAATTGTATTAGAGTGAGCAGCTTTACTCGTTTTATTTAGTCCTGGTTTTACAATTCAACTTAGATAGTTCTTCTATATTGGATCTTTCCGTTGCAATCATAGGAAATATTTATTAAACAAACAGAAATGTCTATGAATATGTATGTGCTCGTCATCGGTTGTGCTGTCCTCTCACTTGTGCTACTCAGGTTCCCTGCAAGCTTTTGTCTTATTTGTATGCTTATGTCTTACTGTAACTGTATGTATGTATTGTGTTTTACCATGTATAGAATAAATGTGTCATAGCAGTGCTCTCACAAACGGTATCTACGGAAGACCAGCGTCGAGGTGTTTTCGTGACACCTCGGCTTTATGCTGAGTGGATATCTTTTCTTTGACATTCTTTAAGTAGTTACTTAAATATAATGTATCTGTTTTCTTTTGATGTTGTCACAGAATAAATTCTTTTTCTTTCTTTCTATAGTAGCCCGTGATGCTCCCGTCTTTGGACATGGTCGTCCTCTCCATCTATCTATCGCCTTCTGTATTCAGTTTACTCACTACGCACGTCTATCTATCGCCTTCTGCATTCAGTTTACTCCCGCCTGCTGACGGATGTTATTCACTCAAACATATATGTACATACATACATACATAATGTCACGCCTCTTTTCCGTAGTGGTAGGCAGAGATCACATCCTTTCACTTGCTACGATCTTGGCACACACTTTTAGCTTCATTCACACTCATTAACCTCCTCATACACGCCTGTCGGTTTAGGGTTCTTTTGACCTGCCCTTAAAATATATGTCTTATGAGGAAGTCGAACCTATGAAGCAAAGTGCAGTTGTATCTATTGACTTTTACTCTAAATCGGTTTAAAATATGTCGTCTTCTCCAAATGTACATTAGTAACACCTGATTTTGCAGCTATGGAAGTACCAGGAGGGTATCTACAGCCACCTGGGTTTGGGGCACGCGGGTGCGGTGACTTGCTGCCGCTTCAGCCCCGACGCCAAGTTCCTCGTGAGCTGTTGCGCGGCCGGCAGCATCATCGTGTGGCGGACCCCCGAGGTTTGTTGTAGTGGTGTGTGAGTTGTGTGTTGAATGTACACAAACTTAGGCGACCGATATGGCGTGGAGGTCAGTATGCCTACACTTCACTCCAGAGGTCGTGGGTTCGATTCCCACACAGGACAAATCTTTGTGCGCATGAACATGAATATGAATATGATTATGAATATTTGTTCTGGTCTGGGTGTTTTCCTATGTATATTAAGTATGTATTTACAAAAAAAAAGTATTTAAGTAATAGGTTGGGGAAAAAGTCTTTTCGTATTTTTGTATGATAAGTCAAGACATTTTTTTCAAAGTTTATTTACATTTATTTACAATATATATGTACCGTTTTGTTGAATAACTTTCTGCCATTTTGTGGGCAGAGACATTATCCCGTTACTGTAGAAACTTTGGGACTTCTGATCAAAAAAACGGGACAAATAGTTTTGGCAGTCCTCTTTTGAGGTCAACCTTACAGAACCTAAAGAATTCTGCAGAGACCGAAACAGGTGAAAATCTGAAGGCGCAAAGTCAGGGCTATATGGTGGATGCACTAGGACCTCCCAGTCGAACTCTCTTAATTATTGCTGAGTGGCTAAAGATGTGTGTGGTCTAGCGTTATCGTGATGAAAGACCACACCCTTCCTGTTGATCAATTCCGGCCGTTTTCTCTCGACTGCTTCCTTTAATCTCATCAGTTGCTGGCAGTAAAGATCAGAATCGATGGTTTTGCCGGGCGGTAAAAGCTCATAACAAACAATGCCCTTCCAATCCCACCATACACACAGCATCACCTTATTTCGTGTTAGGCCAGGTTTGGCCACAGTCTGTGAAGCCTGGCCAACTTTCGACCACGACCTTTTTCGCACGTTCTTGTCGTACGTGATCCACTTTTCATCGCCAGTTATCAATCTCTTCAAAAACGGCTCGGTTTCATTACGTCTCAATAATGAATCGCAAATGAGTACACGGTTCATTAAGTTTCTTTGAGTGAGCTCGTGTGGCACCCAAATATCGAGCTTTTTTGTATAACCAGCTTTCTTCAAATGGGTCAAAACTGTTTTGTGGTCAATTCCCAGTTCTTCAGCTACATCGTAACTACTAATATGCCGATCTTGCTCCACTCTTTCAAAAATGGCGTCCATTTTATTCGTAACAGGGCGACCAGAGCGAGGTGCATCTTTAACATCAAAATTTCCGGACTGAAAACGTTTGAACCAAATTTGTGCTACTCTTACTGACACTGCATCAGGTCCATAAACATCACAAATTTTTTTCACTGCTTGAGTTGCATTTTTGCCTTTTTTATGATAAAATTTTAAAATGTATCGAATTTCTTCATTAGATTCACTCATTTTTACGGAGAGAAAAACAAATGAAAAATAGCGGGAAACAACTTTTTTTTATTTTTTTCTTTTCTTTATAATGGAACCTTTTTAATGTTACCACAACCAGCCAGACACAAATAGTACAGTCAAAAAAATTTTATAATAAGTTTATACCTACGTTATGCGAAAAGACTTTTTCCCCGACCTAATATGTTTATCCGTTGTTTAGTATCCATAACACAAGTTCTTAATGATACTTATCTTGGAACTAAATAATTGGTGTAATTGTCAGAAATTATTTATTTAGGGTAGATAAAAGAAGAAAAAAATACCTAAAGTGGCTGCTACCCTTTGTTTACGAAGAATCCATTTTGCTCAAACCGAACCGTATTGTACCTACGTAGCAGAGATATGCTCATGTTTAAAGGGAAGATGTTTCACCAGGGAGATGTATGGAATCGATTTTTCAATAACTTTACTATTGTTTTGTAGAAATTAGTTTACTCAAGTTTCTGGCTGTAATGAATAGGCGGGTTAGTATTAAGTTCAAAGAGCCCAAATCGAATAGATGATTTGCATTTTTGAATTCCAGCAATACTTAGCGAAGAACCAGCCACCATCAGCTCGTGTCAGCGCAGTAGAAGCACCCAACACGTTACAGAACGAGCTTCGTCTGCCGCTCGGCGAACGGACGGCTAGGGGCTCCGGCGACCGGCACAAACTACCCGCAGCGCCTTCTAAGGTATCTACCCACAATATCGATGAAATACGATTTGCTAGTGAGAAAGGTACTGAAATTATATGACGAGACGAAAGACAACGTTTCGTCAAGCTGTAATCTTCAGGTTAGGTAACCTACAGCGCCTTGTAAGGTCACCTACAGCGTCAGTCATACTGTTATATAGATGAACTATATAAGTCGCAATAACAACTTTGTATTTTATTAAGAAATTTAATAAGCATTTTAAGCTAATAACTTATATCCATTTTGCTATCTGAAGACCAGCTGGCGATGTTGCAGACTAAAATAATTTGAGCGCTCCTCTATGCTTTCCCATGAACTCTAACTCCAAAAACTCCCATGATACAGGCCTAGCCTAGTATGGGAGTTTTATATTTTAATTTCTCCAGTGTACTTTTATCAAATAAATAATGATTATTATTATGCTCTGTGGCTGCACACTGTGGAATAAAATTATCGAATAAACTTCTTGCATCTTTCTAAGAAGGTACCTACTCAGATACACCTTTTTCCTTACTATATTTTGGGATCTGTGTTTAGGTACGTGCAGTGAAAGATATATATAGAAAATAATTAACACTTAAACATGTGAACCAACCATATATAAATGCTGTTTTTGTTTTTTTTACGTTATATAATGGCTTCGTGCGTTTAGCACATTTAGCCAGCGTCAAGTAAGAGATATATCAATAATACATAAATCATAGTAGGTATGTAATGAAAATGTTTTTATGTTAAACACTGTCAAATTATGCAATACAGACAAAAATTTAAATCATTGATATAAATTGGTGTGACCAACACCGCTTACCACATACATACATTACAATGCAGATAAATAATATAACACAGGTCTAACGTAGGTACTTTGCAATATATAAAGGACAATTCAATAAAATTAATGTTTCTATCATAGTAGGTACATAGTCACGGTTACAAATACTTTAAGTACACAATTACACGAAGTTTATACATTTGAAATGCCAATAAATACAACTACCTACTTACTTACAATAGCCTTAAACATATCTCAGACATAACAATCGTACATATTACTTAAACACGCAAAGTATTGGAAACAAGTTTCTTAAATAATTTAGGTCGCTCAGCCAGTATATGAGTGGTGATAAAGGTGGTAAATGAGATGCCCTCGTCTAAGCCCCTTGAGTCCTCAGTAAAGATGTGGGACTAAGTGTACTCAGATCTAACATGGACTTCTTGAGAGAATTCGAAAAGTTATGTTCCACTGATAAATGCTGTTTCACGTCCGTGTTAAATACCCGGACTTAAGAGCTCGCAATCCCATGCACCGGAAAAGAATTCTAAAGCCGGATAGTTTATTGCAAAGTAATACCTTATTTGATACTAAAGTTTAGTACAGCAGCATGTACGCAAAAGAGTAAATTAAGTTCCACCAAAAGGTGGAGAAAATCGCATCGATGGATACATCTCGCAGCAGCGTCCATTCTTGTTGTCCTTGCGAGCCAACCCAGCGTTCGGCCAAGAGTGGCGCCAATAGTGTGGCCAACAGTGCGACCAGCAGTGCGGCCAAACCTAGCGGAAAGTGCTGTCGACCGCCGAACGCGGGAGGTAAGTCACATACTGAAGTATTTTACACTAGCCGGTGCCCGCGACTTGTTCTCGCAGGATTAGTCAGTAGTTAACACGTTGTACGCCTATCTGTTATTATAATATATAAGCTACATTATTGTAAAGGTTCATTACAATCCATACAGTAGTTTTTGCGTGAAAGAGTAACAAACATCCATACGCAAGACTAACAAGAACGTTTCGCCAAGCCATTATCATTCAATAGGAAACAACAATAAGTATATTATGAAAACTTATATTATTAATTTATATTATGGGTGTATAGGGATCCTACCAAGACCTAAGGAGCCCAAACCAACCTCACCTGCAACTGGTGCACCTGCCGATCAACGGACGAGGCTCTGGCGAACATAACAGTGCCCGAAAGCGGCTATAGGCTCACCATCTATCACGTGGGACCAACTAATATGATTGGCGAAGTGTGGGCGTGGGAAGGGGTAGGCAGAGGCATATTTGCCTCTGCCTACCCCTTCGGGGAAACAGGCGTGAATGTATGTATTATGAAAACTTTACTAATGAAGTGACTCTCGTAAGCTCAGAAAGAAAGTTCTTTAGACAGAACATTTTATAATTTTTATCATTACAGATTTCCTACCGACGAAAACTACAAGCAAGGAGTTCGTTAGCAGTGGTGGAGGGGATCGGAAACCATAACCATATTATGAGTCTATAATTTTACCTCTATGTTAAAGTAATGCTGTTTACAAAATAGCATGTATTCAATATGTAACGATTGACAAGCCACGCATCATGTTGAACATCAACATTTAAATTTTGTCGGTTGCGCGCCCTTTAGCAAATGCCACACTTACGCAAAGTTGCCATATTATAGCAGGCGGCAGGTAAGTTGAAAGAAAACGGCGGATTTCTAACCCGATACAGTCGTAGATAAAGGAAAGGTACAGAAAGTGACTGGCGATCGCAGGAGCGAGCGGTACGTCGTCTGCGTTGCTATAGTTACGCACCCCCCCCCCCATGCCGCACTTCGATTAAGACCCGCTTGAGTAACTGCGTATCCATGGTCATTGTTCAACTTGTACGCCACAGATTAGTTATTTTGCACTCCAGCTATGTCGCGTGACGTTGCTCATCATATCAGCCTTAAAAAGACCACTGCTGAACATAAGCCTCCCCAATTACATTCTATAGGCGGTATTTGCCCATAATCACCACGTTGGGCAGACGTATTGGTGATCGCAGTTCAAGCCAGTACGCAGAATGACGCTGCTGCCCATCATCCTATCCAGCGTCGATAACTCCTAAAGAAAGTATTTTTGAAGCAACCCTTTAAAAGTAGGCTTGCTTTCTGCCAACCTAATATCAATAGGGAGTGAGTTCCAAAGTTGAATAGCTTTTATGCAGAAAGAGTTCGACATAAAACCTGTACTGTGTTGTGGAGTGGCAAGAAGAAAGTTGTCACACGAGCGAAGCTGCCTAGAATGAGTAGAAGAAAGAGTTCTGAATTTGGAGCGTGACTAATCAGCGGGTGGGGTGGAACTATTCTAAATCGATACCACACGGCCTAGAATACCTACTTATGTGCGCCATACCTACCTACGTGGTTATTGTCAACTGTTGCACATTGAATACGTTCCAAATAACCTTAAATTATTAAAGTTTTTTACAAGTATCTTCCATTGCATCTTCCGTTATTCTATAAAATTCTTCCATGTGAAAAGCTCAATAATTTAAGAACTGAACTATAATTATAGCAAACATATTTGAAACCTCTACTCTTACTTTAGACCTATACAGTCGAGAACCATCAAAACCCAACCCAATTTTTCTAATGAAACAATGTGACTTTTCCACAATGTATAAAACTGTAACTGTTGTGTTCAATTGTACCAAATTGTATTTAATCTTAATGTTTAATAAAAGTTTGTATTATCTATTTGCATTTGTTGTTGTTATTTATATTTATAGCCTGTGAGTTTCTTGCCAGTTCTTCTTACAGAGCGGTGGGTCGGAACTGGCACTTAGGATTCACTTACACTTAAATATTTTTTGTTTTTTTAAATTGTTTGCAAGTGAATCTAAGCTTCGTGATTTTAGTATAAGTATATTTTATTTGTTTGTTATTTTTTTATAATTTTGACGTTTTCAAGTACTATGTAATAGTTTATGAAATAATAAGTATTTTGACTTTGACTTTCATCAAAATATATGTACTTGAAACTATAAACAGTAACAGTTTAGGTAGGTAGCTACTTTAATTATCTTTTTACTTTTTTACCTCAGGGATACTACTAATATATGTAGAGGTTTCCCGGGAGATAACAGCTTGGGACTCTTCAAAAACGGCGTGAAACGGGTTTTCAAAGGGTCAGCAACGCTAGCGATGCTCCTTGTGCCATAGGCTGCGGTGACCACTTTCCATCAGGTGATCTGCTTGTTTTAGTAACTAGTGGTATAACAAAATCAGCATCACTGTGACCATTTGTGGCAGATTTCTGCCATTTTGGCACATTTTGCTCCTTAATTTTGTCTGTGGCAGAACATGCTGACGAATTATAAACGTGGCAGATTTTGGCAGATTCCAATAAAATACACTTATTCAAATTTGCATATATATTTTTTTAGTAATTACAATGTGTATATTATATAATGAGATTAAATTTGACTTTAATCAACTGGCAACCTCTATTTCATAGTAAGATTAGACGGGGATTTCCCCTTTATTCTGTTTTTAAACAAGTGCGTCATATGATTATGAACTATAACACCACTGACGTAGAGTTCATATTCTTATGTGCTTTATTAATTTGTTACCATTACATTTTGATTTAACCTTTAACTTCATTGACTCATTGTCTTTTCGTGCCTATTATGTAATTAATTGTAAGAAAGAATTTGATAAAGTTATGAAAAGAAGATACAAGCGTTCTTATCGACCTAAGTGGGAACAAGATCCCTTACTTTCTTCTTGGTTGTCAAGAGAATTTGCATTCTGTAAAGCTTATAACTGTAAATTAATCACGAGATTATCTTCTTTAAAAGAGCATGTATCATCTCAGAAACATTAAAAAAATATTATTGGATATAGTGGCCAAACATCGGTAAGTACTTTAAGTGAGAATAAATATTTAATCATATTCTTTATATTTTTTAATTTGATTTATAAAAAACAGCGTTTATAAAACTTAAACATATTTATTTTTATTTGACTGTTTCAGGTTCAAGAGTTTTTTAAGAAGGCTCCCTTAAAAGAAGAAAATATGAAAAAGGCAGAATTAAATTTTTGTGCTATGCTAGTGAAACACAATTAACCTTTTCGCTTAATAAAAAATAAAAATATGTCCACAAAATGTTTGTACGAAAATGAGAAACTGTTTAATGTTAATTGAATAAATTAATTTTTATATTATAGCGTATTTTTTTTCATCCCAAGCTATTATTTTTATGTCTGTCTGCATTTTTTTTCCAAGGCATATTTTTGGCATTTTTGACATCACTTGTGGCAGATTTTGGCAGATTTATTACCCAGTCTATGGCAGATTAGCCATTTTTGAGATGGTCACACTGATCAGCATGTTATCTCTCTTACTCGTGTATTTCTCAATGCGGATGACGTCACGCCTTTGTAAATATCCTCTTTTTTATAATTTTCAACTTTCTCTTTCCACTAAGTTATGAAATATATTTTTGTAAGCAACTTTTTTATATTTGAGTTTTACACCACACAATTTTGTACAAAGATGTAATAAATTAAATTATTTATTATATATATTAGTATCGAGCATCCTTCGATCAGTTGTATTAGTGATCGAAGCGAGCATCAGTCAAAAAGTCGAGCCCAAAAAGGAAAATAAATAAGAAAAACAGAATTCATTAAAAGTTTAATTTCATAATCATTATAATAATTATTTTATCACAAAAATTTACTTTTCTTACATACAAAAATAATAACTTAAAATATAGCACACTCAATACAAGCTAGTAAGTATATAGATTTTCTTTCAAATATGTTTATTGTTAAAGATTTTAATATAACAAAATAATTGAGCTGCCTATAAAAAGATGCGTCACTTTATAATACAATAATTTTACATCATACTTTTTGTGTTATTGCGTACAAACAAAACCGAGTGACAGAGGTTGAAGCATATTAATTATGGCCTTTTTCGGAATCATTAAGTTCAAATTAGTGTTTTCTTAACAGATAGTCAGATATATTCAACTGTAACTTTTGCTGTAAAGTATCATCTCCTAATCAAACATTATGAAACAGGGCCTTAGGCTGGTTTTAATATCAAGTTGATATCCTTTTCATACATTATTACACCTTACAATAAATACCTGTAGGCATAAAAAGGACACATGCGGGTAACCACCCTAAACACCCCTTAATTTTAATACTTTTTACATGAATTATAGAATTTCAGTGTGATGTAACCAAATCACTCAATCAATCAATCAAAATAGTTTATTGCGAACACAGGTTACAGGATAGGTGTTACAGTACAGGTTTAGATCTAGCTGCGGTCTGCCTCTTGGGCGTACAATATTTGTGATTTCATATAACACGAAATCAGATTTTATGGATTTTAAAAGTAATACTAACAAGTCGGACTTTGTCAAAAGTTTATAGTGCTAAGTCGTTTAAACATTCTTTGACATTATATTAGCATTTTTCTATCAATAGTTCACGTAATTTCAACTTAAAGAGATTTTGGGAAGGTTTCACCTTAGAAGAAGAAATTTATACAATAAATCAAAATATTTAATTTGCATTTTTAAATTGCACATCAATATAAATGCAGTATTTAACCTTACAAAAACTATTAATTAATTTTTACCCATAAATCTAAGATTTGACTGTTTTACTGTTGGCTTTTCAAACTATTTTCATACAAACATAACTATATGTACAATTGTTTAAAAAAAAAACCACCAACATAAATGTATATATTTTTTATATTTACATTCAACTAAATAGCTTTATAAAAGATCCCACAAATACTATAAGGCAGAGGCGTGCAATTAGAATTTGGAAAAAAGTATCTTTATAAGCTAAGACAACCGATATGGCGTGGTGGCGAGTATACCTGCACTCCATTCCTAAGGTCGTGAGTTCGATTCCCACACAAGACAAATCTTTGTGTGTATAAACATGAATATTTGGTCTGGTCTGGGTGCTTTCCCATCTATATTAAGTATGTATTTACAAAAATACGAGTATTTATGTATGTTTATCTGTTATTTGGTATCCATAACACAAGTTCTTAATGATACTTACCTTGGAACTTAATAATTGGTGTAAGTGTCAGAAAAAATTGTTTTATTTATTTATACAAAGTTTTTTATTTATATTAGACATAGCAGCCAGGGTACGCAGAGCTTATTAAAATGTATGGTGTGCAGTCACCATTACTAGCGCACACAGGTTTATAAGAAATCTACAAATATTTTGAGATGCCACCTTTTAAAGAAGAAGCTGTTAAAACCAGCAATTTAGTCTTGACCAAAGAAAGTGACAAGCTGGTCCCAGCTTTTAAAGGAGCTGTGAAAACCAGCAATTTAGTCTTGGTGAAAGAAAGTGACAAGCTATATGTTGCCATTCATTTAAATTGCATCCAAAAACTATTCATTGTGGACCAGATCTAATTATGACTGAGCAGCCAATGGCAGATGAAAGAAAAGACTTAAGTGCACGCCACTGCTATAAGGATAAGTATCAGCTGACCAGAAACTAAAGACTAAATTCAGTTCATCCCCATGCTTGACTTTTACAGTAGTGCAGCACTAATTTGCCATCTGTTCCAAAACATTCGTACAGATTCTTCACAATTTGGTCGGGCGATGGAGCGAAGGTTTGGTTGACGTATAAGAACTGAAAAAGGAACAGTACATTAGTTATTGAATAATTCAGAACATCTCACATACCTGGTTGCTTGCCTATTTGAGTAGGTCTGATATCCTATTATCTTAGTATCTAATTACAACATGAGGCTCTTCGATAAGGGTGTGAAACGGATTTTAAAGGGTCAGTGCTACAATGCCTCTTCTGTTGCAAGTGTCCGTAGGCTGCAGTGCCTCTTTCTATTAGGTGGGTCACATGCTTGAGTGACACCTTATGGTATAAAAAATTAACTACAGTACAAGAGATGGGCCCAGCGAAAACGTTAGCATAATTTAAAGAAAGAAAGAATAGCACAGTATATAAGCTAGGCAGACTTCTTGAATTTTCATTCAAACTCAAAGTTTCATTGAACTACATTAGGATAGTAGTATTATCTAGATTTTTGTAAAAGAAGATATAGTATAAATTAGTTATGTTGCGATAGCGATAGACTATCGACAGTATCGTGATACTATCGTGCCCTCGAAATTCAGTTGTACTATCGATAGAATAGATCGAAAATATCGGCCTTCGACGATATTTTCGATACTATCTAAAGTATCGATTGTTAAAAATATGTAATATTTTTCGTAATCATCGATACTATCGATAGACAAACAACACAAACGCTATCGAAAGTTTCGATACTATCGATAGTATTAGCACAAACACTATTGATAGTTTCTATAGTATCGATAGATTTGCCCCATTGATAGTCTCACATTTTACGATACTATTACTTGCATTTAAAAGATTACTTGATAGCTCATCTACATTCGTTCAATTCAACTACGTCCATGATATTTTACATGAAGAGGGTAACTGATATATTATTGGGCGCGACAAACATCATCTTGTAAATGTACTGTGCACTGGTGTTATCAACCAGTTCACGTTTTATTTCCAGTCGATAGTATCGAAAATATGTCGATAGTAACTAAAACAAAACTATCGATACTATCGATCCGCGACGATATATCGTCGATATTTTGATAATATATTTTTTCTACGTAATACTATCGATACTATTGAATCTATCGATTCTATTGGAGTACAATAGTATCGATAGATTCGATAGTATCGACGAAATACAATAATATCGCATGTTTTTTACTATCGATAGTATTGCAAAATTTCGATATTTTCGATAGAATAGTCGCGCGACGTTTTTTCAAGGTCAACTATCGATAGTGAAACTATCGCTATCGCAACAACACTAGTATAAATACTTTCCAATACTAATGAAAAAATTGTTTGTACCAAGAAAAGACATCAAAGATCAAAACTTCATTAAGTATATTATACTTGTAACTTACTAATTTCTCATCAGCTTCTAATTTGAGATATTTTTTAACAAACTCCATGATCCATCCAATAGGTTTCTCAGCATCGACAGCCCATTTTTTCTTTTTCATAATAGGAGCATTGCCTGTTGCTTTTAGAAGTATATCAACTGGAAAATATTGGAGGTAATGAGCAAATACAAAGAACCGAGTTGACTATATAAGTTGAATATATTTAGGTAAATAAAGAACATAACTTGGAGCGTTTTAAACTGATATTAGTGAACTGATAAACTAGTATTCATGAAATATAAAGTTTTATGACACATTATGAACTGATATGTAAAATGCTTTTTCAATTTGGGAACCAATGACACTTATGAATGTCAACATAACTTATAAACAAATGCTTTAGAATGTCTCTTACATTTCAATACACAAACAAGCATATTATATGACTGGTATTATATTATCTTTTTAGTACAGTGCTAATTCTTAATTTTTACCAATCAACAAATTATAATGGTAAATAAATACGTACTTTTTACTTTATCTAACTTCCCCGTCTCTCCATTCTCTTTTAATTCTGCTGAGTCGCCTTTATCACTCAAAGGCACATCCACGTTACGATTTTCTTCAGACATAATTTGGTACAATGCAGCACGTTAATTTCTTATTTAATATCCTTTGAAAAGTTTAGATTGTAAAAAGGGGAAAGCAAAATAAATATTTATAAACTAGAACATAAAATTATTGTATTTTCAACACGAATATAACTTGAAAAATTTCCTTTATTCAATACTTGGAGTAGGTACCTATTATTTTTGTTTAGTTTTTTTTCAGTTCTTTCAAACAATATAAATGTCAATGTCAACTTCAAAAAAAAACTAAAGGCAAACCACATCAAAGTTATCAGCTAAATGAAGCCATTATGTGAAAGAAAATAAAGTTTAACAAACGAACTTCATAAGTTTCATCGCGAACTTCTTGGCGGAAAAGTGAAGCGTAATGATGTCTGCAGTTTTGTTTTATTTTCAAAAATTTGTGATATTTGGAACAAGCATATATACTAACGGTGGATTAATAATCGTTAAGTGTTTGTGAACGTACATAAGTGTTGATAAATGAAACAAAACAGTGCAACATCACTTTTCAAATTCTCTCAAGAAGTCCATGTGAAATCTCAGTATAGTCCCACATCTTTACTGAGGACTCAAGGTGTTTTGGGGGATGGCATCTCATTTGCCATTTTTTATCGTTGTCACCACTCATTCTCATTCACTATGATTTATATAGTATCATTAGTATCTCATTTATCTAATCCGTGATTAATAGAATTACATATATCGACATTGGCTAAATGTGCAAAGCACTCAAAGCCATTATTTAAAAGAAAAAAAAGTTTCATCGCTTGTACTGTGTCGCTACAAGTTTTTACGTGAAGTTCGATAACGAATGCATGGTCTCATACTTAAATATAATTCGTAACGAAAAAAAATCTAAACCCCCCCCCCCTTCGATCGGCGCAGCGGTTATACTTTTTAGAGTTTTTCCATCTATCGATAATTAGCAGAACTTTTAATAATTGCTCACTTAATCAGGCTTGTCACTTAATTCAGCAACCCGCCATAGGGTAGCATTGGTTGAATCCCCATTCCCATTCTTCGACTCGCAATCTAGTGACTCATTGACTACGCTAAGTATTTACTAATTTGTTTTCTTATCGGTCACCGTGCTCAAAGTGTAACTTGAATTAATATCAAAGAAAAAGAAATATATAAAATAAATTAATAATTATAATTGCATAAGTTTATAACAAATGCTCTGCAATAGCTTTACCGCGGCAGTCACCGAGTGCCACACGTCTTTTTTTTACTATGTTGGCTTTTTAATATAACATATAAAGTGATATTTATTTAGTAGGAAACTTGCAAAATAGTTTATTTTAATGAGTAAACATTTTTAACTTCAGTGTATCATTTAGGTTTTAGATCATTTTCGATGCATAATAGCCTTGTTCTTGGCAGTCGTTTTGATATTGGCTTTAAGAAGTTAAGTTCGTACATTTATACAGTTTTGTTAGCTGTAAGCTCCTAAATAAAATAAAGTACAAAGCAAAATAAAATAACAAATGTACAAGCTTCGAAAGTCAAAGTATGAGATTTTCAGCTGCATTTGTACGAGGGATATTGTTTACGGTTGGCAGCCCTGCTGCAAGTGCAAGTCAGTCATTCATTCAATTTCACTAACGTCAGTTCAATCAATAATCAGTATTCAGTTGATGGGTGGTTGGTTGAGTGGGACCTAACTACGTCTTAGCCTAACCTAAATTTCTTGTAATATAAAATATAACTTTTAGAACAATTATAACAATTTGATTGAAGGCAAGTTTAATAAATAGGAAAACATCAATAACTTATGTGCGGAATGTGGCAGTATATAATTTTGCAACTGTAATTTTGCGAATTTTTGCAAGGTGAATGTGAAAGTTAAATAAAATAAAAATTATTATCTTTTTTCATTAATTTGAATCCAAACAGTCAATAACTCAAATGTTAAAAACAACAGTTTCGAGTGTTTCGAGGCAATTGCACAATTGTGCATTACGATTTCTTTCGGGGACTTGTACAACAAAAACATACATCTTTTATTAAAAAAGTATGGTGAACTGGATCAGAAACTTTAATAAAATTTAGCGCCTTCGACAACGATGTCTGACAAAGGTGCTTGGAAAACAAAGGCTGATGTCCTTAGGGACCTTGTCCAGTTCACTGGCATTTATGATATTGAGGAAGACGACTTCGTGCGGGAGAAACCACCTCTCCGTGAACGTTTTAGTGAAATAGGTAAGTCTTGAGCATTTGTTCTGTAGTTAAATCTTACATTTTGTGTCAGCTTTTATTTTTGATCTATATAACTAGGTGTAGTTATATTTTCATTTGCCCACTGGTGAGTGGGCAAATGAAAATGGCTTAAAAGAGATTGATGATAAGACAATTGGGATGGCCTAGGCTGAGCAGTAGAATTATCAGTAATTAGAGATGGCTGAGATAATGATGATGAAACAGTATTTATTTGTAAATATAAGAATATTATAAATTACACTCTTGAGTCTTTACAATTTTATCACTCTCCATCTAAAGGTTGCCTAGATAAGGCCTATAAAATACTCTTTAAAAGGTCTCTATTTTTATCATTTTTCTCTTGCAATTGTTTGCTACTTGGTTTGTTAAATTTAAGAATTCTTTATTCTCAAAGTTACACAATCACATTATAAATATAGGTCATTAAAGACTCAGTTATATAGATAGGAATCAGGGACTATTATCACTATATTAGCTATGTTTGCCATATCATAACACATCTATGAGGGAGAGACTGTATGAACCTTTTGTAGTTCTGATAGGTCTCACTCGTGAAGGTCATAAATTTTATATTATTTCTTATTGATATGATAAATGCAAAAGATTATGTATGTATGTTTGTTACTCTTTTACTGAAAAACTACTGGACTGATTGTGATGAAATTTAGTATTTGTTTGCTGCAGCCCTGTAATAACACATGGGATACTGTTTTTACTCATATTCCTATGAGAATGTATGCAAAAAGTGTTAAATTTTTCTTTTAATTTTTAGATGATGAGATGCAATACCAGTTTCGAGACTGCGAGGGCCGGCCACAGGACTCGTGGGACTCCGGCCCGGATTTAGCTGGAATCACTGAATGCTTACGAATGGTAGGTAAGTTTTTTTTGTCAACTAATCATTATCATCTTGTCCTATTATTGCCCCACTGCATTGGGCCTTCTTTCATTTTTGAAGAGAGTAGGAAGTTAAGTCATACTCCAGCACGTGGAACCTGTGGAAACAAGTGAGTGGCTTCCTTTTTTTGGATGGAAATCATCTAATGACTGCCTGCTGCTGTGGGTGGAGCGGAAGGTTGTGCCAAACTTTTATCTTTGCCCGCCCCACCCACAGCGGGACCTAAATCTTAACGTTAATGGTCTATGAAGATGATATACTGTTTTTTAATGGCTTAACACCAATAGGTACAAGCAATTTTTTAAGTGTTAAGAAGTGGCTTAAAATAATATAATTTAGGTATCTGTTGCAAATTAATTTTTATGTTTAAGGACTGTTTGTATCCTGAATAATATAAAATTATTGGAGGGTCTGGTGCATACAGGTACAGGTTTTTAAAGAGAAATTTTCGATTTTGTACCTACTTGTTTGATACATTGTGTAATATTGTGACATAGTTTATATTTTTGCCTAATAAACATTGGTTTTGTACTTCGAACTTTGTAAATATGAGTAAACACTTCCATCCACTCAACAGCAGAATCAGCTGGTTTTTAAAGCTCTTTTGTATTGATAGTGCATAAAATGTTTGCAAAATTATATTATTAACAAAAATTTAATTAGGTACTAAAGATCACTGTAGGACATTTTCGACAATTTCAGGATTCTAGTTCTGTTGCGGGGTTTTGATTTTTTGGCAAAATTATGATTTCTCAAGATTGATTAAGATGAAGATTTCTCCTGTGTCAGGAGCTGAGTGCAAATATACTGACCCCCACGCCATATCCTATAGCTTGAGTATGTCATGCTCACTCAAATGTCCTTGCGGTGGTGGCGTCATGCGTCGGGTCGTTGCGTTCCCTAAAATATGGTTGAGCAAAACGATGGCTGGTTCATGCGTCATACTCGTGAACGGGTGCTGCCAGTGGGGACTGGTCTGCTCATGTCTAATATGTTTATTCGTACTCATACTCGTATAACTTAAAATAAAAAGTTATTTTCATCTTTTATTTTAAATCATGTGACTGCAGAACACAGGTTTTTGTAGATTTGTCAAATTGTTTTACTACTAAGTACATATTTTTGTAACTGGCGGGAGAAAAAACTAATCTTGACGATTTTCTTGCCCGTTCTTTTACGATCAAGCTCCCGCCTGCCCGCAGTGAATGGGCGCGCTAGTTTTTAAGTTTTGACGTTCATAAGAGCTCTTTTGAGCCAAACTTGAATAAATGAATATGAATTTGAATTTGAATATCGGTCGATTTCTGATAGAGATAATATTACAAAGATACCTATTGTTACTTGCAGAGGCGGCTCGTCCTAAAGAACGCTGGTGCAGTGCACTCCCACAAAAATTACTTAATTTATTTTTTTATTATCCCTATCAATACATACCTACATTAAATATTACTATGCCTATACAGTACACTACGCGTTAAATGTTCGTTCTCTATGATAATATTTGGTGTCATGTAGCGAGTGGAGCGCCAGTTTTTGCGCTCCTATGAAACAAAGTTTAGTACAATGTCAAGCCCTGCATTCAATGAGTGCGAAAGAGAAACGTCGACACAGTCCGGCGCGTGAAACAAAAGATTTCCTATGAAAAATTAACCTAATCTGGAGCGCAGCTCCTGCTGCGCGACGTTGCCACTCGGGATCGGGCAAGGCGTGCGCGGGCGCGGGGAATTTCAAACAAACGTCGTCACCGGTAACTTTATGCTTCGCGGATTATATTTTAAACAATATTAAAAAATAGTTTGTGCGCGACATTTGTGGAAAAATGGAACAATACGGTGTACCTTTTATTAAAAATTGTAAGAAGGCTCTCAAAATGCGTCTCGAACTGAAAAGTAAAAGTTTAGTACGAAAACTAGAAAAACGGTTAATCAATTCATTATCTAATTTTCACAAGAAAGTGATAGATTACTTCGCTCGCCAAAAAGACCCTCCAATGGATTTCCTGTACCAATAAAATAAATGGTATACCTACCATTTGTGTTGTGAACACCCATCAAAAAACGTCACGAGCCGCCTCTGGTTACTTGTATGATTATGGCCAACAGACGGTCTGTTTATTTGTTTCCTGTAAGCATGACTGAGTCACACATCTAAAGAGTGTCTCGTTACTTAATAACAACATTCCAGTCAATATTGCTCAATTGTAACTTGAATTGACCGCCTTCTTAAGTTAATACATACCTACATTAATTTTGCTGATTTAACAGAACTACCAATAATTGCTTACGGTTTTGCTCGAGTATGTAATATGAATACAGGAGGCTAAAACTGAAGTTGTGGAATTATTTTTCGTGAGTGTAAAGTTATTTAATTACTACATAGGTATCTAGTATAAAACAAAGTTGCTTTCCGCTGTCTGTGTGTCCCTATCCTTATGTATGCTTAGATCTTTAACAGGGGGCCTACCGCCGAGTTCGATGGCAATCGATTATAAGGCAAAATGGATTTAGAATTGATTCTGTCGTACCGCCGAACTCATGGAAATCGAAACAAAATGGCGTTCTCCATTTACCTATTGGTCTGTCACGGACTGAAGGTCGGCAGATTCCCCGGTACGGATTAATTAACGCAAAACAAAGTTTGATCTAGATGGATTACCGGTAATCCATCGAATTCGGCGGTAGGCCCCCAGGCAGCAGAGCACGTTGAAAATATTCATTGGTTTTCCACTTTAAGTTATCGGCATAAGGTTCAATTTATGGTGGTCATATATTGACCACTGCCTGGTGAAGGGTTAAAACTACGGGTTTTCAGTGGATAGAGTGGTTCAAGAGTAAGTTTTATATGTACATCACGCAGACGAAGTCGCGGGTGGCAGCTAGTTTAAAAGAGAATAAGTAAAAAGAAATATTCCTCGGTATCGCGTACAGCGTTTCAAGTCCAAAACTAAGATGAGTTTTTTCGTCCTATGGATGAACGAATAAACACAAAGAAAAGTACAAGTTAGTGCTTAGTTTTGGCATTAATAGCGCTGTGTGATACGTACAAAAACTCGCAATTCTTTATTTAATCAAAAAACTAAAATTAGACACTTTTTCTCGTTCGTATATTTTATTGCTGAAGGCCGTGCACTTGAAAGGCGACTTTCGACGACTGATATGGCGTGGAGGTCAATACACCTTTTTTGTTATTTAAGTCGGTAACAAAATGCATTTACGCACTGTCTCCCGGCCAAAGGGGGACCGAGGGAGGTGTGTGGGACTCACCACCGGCAGACACGACCGCCAGCAGTAATACCTGGGTTGCAGCTCTGACACCCCGCCTGCGGCCAACGACCCCCGGACCAAAACCGAGAGTACCTCCTCAGAGAGACGCAGTGGACGCGCCCCTCCTACCTCCTTGTGCGACCATAGCGTGTGTGGCCGACTTCTCGAAGGGTCTATGGTTAGACAGCAGGGGCCCCCTGCCCCCCCCCTGCGCCCTCTACAGGTCCCTTTTAGTTTCCCCCCCGGTAGTCAGTACTATGGGCACCCAGAGTCGCCAATCTCTGGGTGTTACCTTTTCCTTAGCGCCCTCTGCGCCCTGCCAAGAGGTACTCAGCCCCCCCACCACGACAAGGTCGTGGGGGGTGGTCAATACACCTGCACTTCACTCCAGAGGTCGTGGGTTCGATTCCCACACAGGACAAATCTTTTTGTGCATGAACATGAATATTTGTTCGGGTCTGGGTGTTGTCCTATGTATATTAAGTATGTATTTTACAAAAAAAAGTTATTTAAATATGTTTATCCGTTCTTTAGTATCCACAACACAAGTTCTTAGTGATACTTATCTTGGAACTAAATAATTGTTGTGATTGGAAGAGAATATTAATTAATTTATTATTATTATTAAAGGCTTTTCGAGTCATTTCCCTCCCTCCACCTTGTCCTGTTTTCGGCTTCTCTCAGGGCTTGGTCACACCATTGGCTTAGTTAGATACAGTACCTAATGGATAATTTAATTGAAAAAACCTTTATAGGTATTTCTAGATTGCTCTTCATGAACGAGGAATTGAACAGCAAAATTGTAGCCAACAATCTTTGAGAATTATTTTCCTATGCATTGACGTAAAATTTTATAATTTACTAGCTTTTGCCCGCGACTTTGTTCGCGTGGAATAGTGACTTCCGGCAGATTTTTGATTTTGCCCACAAAGTTCCCGCGGGATTTCCGGAATAAAAACTATCCTATGTCCTTTCTCGAGTTCCGAACTATGTCTTTACCAAAATTTCATACAAATCGTAACAGTAGTTTAAGCGTGAAGAAAAGACGTGCGGTTCGCATTATAGGGGATGCTGAGGTAACAGCGTCACTCGAGGATCTACAGCTGCGTAGCGACATTGCATCTCTCAGTGTCTTCTACCAGAACTACTATGGCGAGTGTTCTGGGGAGCTTTTCGATCTCATCCCGCCCTCTCCTTTCCTCTCCCGAACAACACGTGCTGTGCCGACTATCAGCACTCGAACCAAGAAATTTGGGAAGTCGTTTCTGAGCAAGACCACTAAGCTCTGGAATTCGCTGCCGGCTCATGTGTTTCCTTTTTGCTATGATCCCGGGTCTTTTAAGCGGGGCGTGAAACGGCATTTTAGTAGGCCGTCATGAGTGGATGCGCTTTGTACCGTGCTTATTTCACGGTATGAAGCGCTTTAATTTTTTAATGGACTGCATCGACTGCTTACCATCATTATGACGTGTCACATTACAAAAAAAAAGACAGCAGACAGAGTTACTTTCGCATTTAATTTTAAAATATTAGTAGGATCAGAAAGTGTTACGACTTTTTACATGCCTTTTTACATGACAGGTTTACATGCTTGTATCCCACATCCCGTCCCAAGCGCTCCTGTGTTACTAAAACACTTGAGTATCCTTCCTTTAATACTAAATTCTTCCGAAATTCATTCACTGTCCGTGGTGCACAGTTGTGGAATAAGTTGCCAAGTGATGTCTGGGACAGTCCGTCAATTGTGTCTTTTAAGACAAACTTAAAGAAGCACTTGCTATCGAGCTAGTCATTATGATTTTTGTTTTTTTTTTATTTTTCTTTGTATTTATTTATGTATATAAGTAGGTTTATATATCTGATATGTATCTTATATCATATTTTCGAATATATATATGTGTAATATTCTTATATTGTAGTGTGTTATTAATGCCTGCTAACTATCTCTCCCACTTCAGTTAAGGTTGACTGGAAGAGATTTCTTTTAGAAATAAGTCCACCTTAGTACATCGTCTTTTTCACATAAGGCTTTTTTTTGTTATTGTTTGTTTTTTGTGCATATATATATTTCAAAGTAGTTCTACACAGATTAGGTTATACGAGGTAGTATTCATTATGTTACGTTATCACGTTTCTTTTAATAGAAACAGTTTTTTGTTCAAATAGGCGACAGCGACTCCGCTATGAGGGTTTTTAAACTGTAAGACTCAAGTGCCATCGAGTGTGGGTGTGTTCCCACGTTCGACGGTTCCGCTAAATACCTCCGCGACGCACTTTAAGTGTTCTCTGTAAAGTAAAGAAAAAAATTATTACATGAGCTATGTTAAGTTAGATGTTTACGTCAGCCGAGACCAACTTCATAATGTGCTTTCCGAGACACGGAGCAAGCGATAACTACGCATACAACTTCGAAAAGTCATATGTGCGTGTAACCTGAAGGCATCTGTCTCGAATTTGAACTGTATTGGCCTCGCCATGGAGCTATCGCCGCTCAGAATTTTAATTAAAGACTACTTATTAAGTTAAAATCGGCCCATTGTTTGAGGCGAAGTAGATGTCAAAGTAGAGCAACGAAACACGTTTTGCATTTGTAACGCCCTTTAACAGGCAGAGCACGTTGAAAATATTTATTGTTTCAATAAATATTTTCAGCTCAATAAACTTGAGAGGCTACAAAATTTTTGTATTAGAATTGTTTTTGGCTTACGAAAATATGATCACGTATCTGAATTCCGATTTAAGCTTCAGTGGTTGCCTATAAGACTTCGCAGAAATGCTCACATTCTTTATCTTCTCTATAGTGTATTATTTAGCAGCAGCTCCAAACTATTTTAAGGAGCGTTTCAAATTCCTCCATGATGGTCACTCTCGAAACTTGAGGTCAGAAAAGAATCTGACTTTAAATATGCCAATTCATGTCAAAAAAATTTACGACTCGTCGTTTACTGTGCGGGCAGTTCGTCTTTGAAATGAGCTGCCCGTCGGTATACGAAAATTACATACATTAGATTTATTTAAGAAATCAGTCTGGGAGCATTATTTGTCTTTGTAATTTTAAATATGTTATATTATGTATGTAACTTTAAATTATATATTTCATGTAATAATATGTATGTGTGAATTTATTATTTACTTATAGTAAGTAAGAGCACTCTGTTGTGCCTACTCTATCTCATTATTTTTTATTCATTGTTTCCTGTCCATCCTAAGGTTGCCTGGAAGAAATTGCTGTTAGCAATAAGGCCGCCCATTGTACCATATATCGAGGGTTCCGTGCTCAAACCCGATAAGTGACAACATCAGATACATAATTTCTGCCGCTTTTTCCTGTGATATTATCAGATAAGTCGATTTCAGAAAAGAAGACTGAAAACTGAGGACTTCATAATCCAATAAGTAAACCTTTTAAGTTTCATTTTTTTTAATTAACCGATAAATTCTTTTAAGTACTGTTTTAAGCCCAAAAACACATATCGGGTTTGAGCACGGAACCCTCGATATTTGTTTATGTGATTTTATTAGATACTTTTTTTATTTTTAGTGTACAATAAAGTGTTCATTCATTCATTCATTCATTCATTTATATATATATTGGTTTTCCACCTTAATTTAACCGCATAAAGTCCAATTTTTGGTGGTCAAATATTGACCACTGCCTGGTAAAGGGTTAAATGCTGTCGTCGGTCTCAGACATTACAGAAAACCATTACCTATTGGTCGGTCGTTTAGCGTTTAAAGATTTAATAAAAAGACATTAATAATACGCGTAGTTTTCTATCTATTTATTGTAATCTAACAGCCTACTACTAACTAGTTTGCCAACAAACTAGTTAGTAGTAGGCTATATAGAATATCCAAATATTGTTTTATATTCTAAGCAATATAAAGTTTATCTTTTTAATTAATAAATAATAATAAAGTTGTAGTAGTGTAGTAAAAAATATAATATTGCCTTTGCTAACAGTGTGTTCTTGTTCTATTCTAGGTAGATGAATATGACAAAGCTCAAAAAAATGGATCCGGCGATGGAGCTCCTACTGCAACGTCTGACGAAGTTATAACAATCAGTAAACTTAATCCAAACGTCCCAGAATTTATACCAGTGGATAAACTTAAATCTAGTCCTAGCATTAAGAGTAACATTGACTTAGATACAACTGTTAATTTAAACGGGGTAAGTGATAGTAATAATGTAAATAAACAATGCGAGAAGAACAATGCTTCTAATGACTGTGAATTAGACGAACGTGCTAACATTAAAGACTTTAATATAACTAAGAAAATTGATATATCTAAACTAAATCCAGATGAAATTAAAGATATAACACAGAAACTTAGGAATAAAATTAGTTCTAAGTCAAATAACAACAATCTAATATGTAAGCGGGAAAAAAATGTAGCGATAGCAACTTTGTTAAAATTGTATTCTACTACAAATGATACGCCTATAACAGTGTCATCTGCCGTTAACGAAAGCCCGATAAAGCTTTTCACTCCTGAATATTTCGAGAAGTGTTCAGCGACAGTAGAGGATGAAGAAGACGATAAGCAGAAAACAAAAACTGAAGACGGAATATTAAAAAGTAATATCATCAATTCTCCTACGAATTGTGATGTGAATTTGGTAGAAGTTAAAAAGAAAAAAATATCTGAAGACGTGCAAGCAGAATTAGAAAGCTCCGATCTGATTACTGATCCCCGGTTTGGACTGCATCCCTCGACCTCGTCGACTGTGTTGACAAGTCCAGTTAAAAATATTTTTTATGAGAATCCTGACGTAAGAGAGTCAATTAAAAAGGTCAAAGGTTGGTTCGAAAAACCGTTAGAAAAGAAGGTTAGTAGGGGACCATCGGCATTTCTGGGTCCAGTGATGTTCAGGAAAAAAGAGAAGCCTAAGTCGCCCATCAGTGACATCTCGACTCCATCAAGCAGTGGAACTACTAATATTGCTCAATACCGCCCGAGCGACTACGCAGAAAATTTGAAGAAAATATACATAGAACGCAGTAAAGCTCGCGAGATTCATAATATGGACATTTGGGCTAAAGCAGAAAAAGAAATGAAAGAACGAGAAGAGAAAATGAGAAAAAAACAAAATGATACTTCTTCAATCAGCACTAATAGCCAGGATGATAGCGAGAGCAAAGATGAAGAAGAATTAAGTCTTATTGATTTCAACACTTAAATTGGTGAAATCAATGTTAGACGTTGTTTATACCTAAGTAAGCTGAGTATAGCAACATTCAACGATCTCACTAAAAAAATAATATTAACAATCTCTTACTTCAAGGCTTTATTTATTTTTTTGTAGTGAATTTATTCATCGCATAACAGCGTTGACATTGAAGTTGTGGCAATTCCAGGGAAATTGGGCTTCCAGAAAAAAAAATATCGGCTTCTTAACGGACATATTTAATTTCTATAAAAACATATATTCAGAACGGAATAATTCAGGTATAAAAAGATCGGTTCAGCTCTAAAATATTCCTTTTTGTCAAATCAACACTCTGAAATTGTGCGCAAATCTAAAGTATTTAGGTACTATTTTAATAAATGAATAATGAAACTCCCATATTTAAATACTATGTATACTACTAAAACTATCGATATCATCTTAAAATACTAAATATATGATCATAATAATAAAGGATTACCTAAAAACTATAATACTTCGTATATTCGTAGAGGTATACTTCGGGATTCCGAATAACTTTTCACTTTCAAAATGCCCTTGAAGCTCAATCCCTATAGAGACAAGAAGAATATTACATCCTTATTTATACCTGACCAAAGCATTTCTGGCGCTGGTGTAAGCGATATCAATGCGCATCATCAGAAGGTGAATCAATTGGAAGTACTGCAAAATGTAAATGGTCATCAGAGGCAAACAGCAATTCACACACATGGAGTTTACACAAGGAAACTGGTTAAAATTTAGGTTAAGCTGGGACTAGAGGTCTCAAGCCCAGATTAACACCAAATGTTTTAACGAAGGAACGACTTACAGAAGACCCAAGTCTCTACTGTAGGTGTCTAGAAAGTGTGTTACACAAAGCAGGCGACAGAAATGCCTTTCTCGTTATTGTTTGGCGGTAGAAAATAGGCTCTTAATGAATGTGCTTGAATGTTCTCGTTGTTCGTTGCTCAGACTCAGCGGCGGCCTTACGCATTGCGAGGCCCCGGGCGGCAGGCAGGTCTTTGCGAGGCCTTTTGCACTTTGTGAAAAGTATGTAATACGAAAGTAGGTCTGGTTGTTTGGCTTAGAAGTTTGACATGTTTGACGAGAAATGATAAAGTGAGACAAATAAAAAAAAAGAGTTTTTAATTATTTTACATAAAAAGATTTACAAAATTAACAAATACAGAGCTGACATTTTAAAATTGATGTTTTCGGCTTTTTATAAGACTAAAATCTTTAATTAAAGCACAATAGTCTAACGAATACGCTACGTCATTTTCGATTGAAAGAATAGCAACGGTTGAAAGCCGATCTTGTGTCATCGAATTCCTCAAATATGTTTTAATGATTTTAAGCCTCGAAAAACTCCTTTCAGCAGATGCAACTGTAACAGGTGTGGTGGCAATAATTCTCAGAACTATTTCGATAGTGGGGTAAACTTCAGTAATTTTTTTTTCTATTATGTATTTTAGCACCGAGATAATGTCGTTATTTCCTTCATATACACGGATGAACATATTCAGTTCTTCGTACAATTCATGTCCATCAATATCACATGATTCTCCTGCTGTCATAGATATTTGCAAGTCATGATTTCTCGTATTTTCTGCTAAATCCCTTAAAGCATCACATATATCGCTTAATTGGTATTTAACGGCCTTCACCGATGCAACCCTGCACTCGTTTTAGCGATAATGATTTTAAATGAGCATTAAAAATAGCCCACCTTTGACTTGAGCCGGCAAACAGAGTGTACAATCTTTGTAGCAAACCAAAAAATGGTTTTGCTTGGACACAAGACGATGCTGCATCTCCTAGGATGAGATTCCAGCTATTACACCCACAAGGTAAAAAATAAACAAGTGGATTAATTTCAAGAATACGTTTTTGGACACCACTTTTTTCACCACGCAAACGCATAATTAGTCAAACACTCAGCTGTGGTTTTATCGACGTCTAAGAAACCAATAAAATGTTCTTCAATTTCAGCTGTATTTGTATTAAAAAATCTTATAATAATTGAAGGTTGCTCAACACGAGAAACGTCGCGAGTACAATCAAGAATAATCGAGTAATATTTATTTTTTATTATTTTTTCAACAATATGAGTTTTCACGCGACTTGCCATTAATTGTATGAGCTCATTTTGAATATTTTTTCCGATATAGTGGTCATTAATAGTCTTATCCTTTACTTGTTTTAGGTGAAGTCTCCGCACGGGATCAAATCAAACTTTACTAAATCTATAAAGTTGCCGCTTGTCTCACTCGAATCTGAGTCAGATGTTAATTTCTCTCTATGACCCCTAAAGGCCAAATTGTGAGATGCTAAAAAATTTACAATTGCGAGCAATCGTTCTAAAGTATCTCTCCAACGTTGCCTTTCTTGTTCAATTTGTGACTGGGCCAAAGAGTCAATAGTGGAACAGCTTTTTAAATCATTCTCTAAATTAAACCATTCGTGAGACTTACGGTAATCACCCAAGTGTTTCCAATCACACACTCCTTCACGAAATTAAATTTTTGTATTTTCTAGCCCGAATATTCGACACGGGAAGCAGTAAATGACATCCTTTGATTGTGGATAAATCATCCATCGCCTGTCATGCTTTTCACCGTTAACTAATATTTTATTATAATGATATTCGTTGAATCGCCGTCCATTGTCAATGACGGGAAATATATTAACTTTAACCCGGATCGGACCTTTTAATACAATCTCAGTTCGGTCTACATCAGTTATTGTTAGGGGCCACAAACCGCTCAGATTTGTGTTCTTGACTGTGTACAGCTTTGACGATGGCACCGGTGATGTAGTTAATTCATCATCATCCTCTCTGTGTTTACTTAATGGCGGCGGCGGCACCCATGATGATGTGGAAGGAATGTTTTCAGCTGGATCGGGATTATAGTCATTTTCAGTCAATAAATGTTTTGTAGAAGTTTCTTGATCCTAATTTTTTATATATTTATATAAAGAGCCACATAGACTTTCATTTACCTGCTTTCTTTTGATAGCTCGTTTCCTTTTTGAACTACCCGACTCAACAGCTTTGACGATGGCACCGGTCATGTAGTTAATTCATCATCATCCTCTCTGTATTTACTTAATGACGGCGGCGGCACCCATGATGATGTGGAAGGAATGTTTTCAGCTGGATCGGGATTAGAGTCATTTTCAGTCAATAAATGTTTTGTAGAAGTTTCTTGGTCCTAATTTTTTATATATTTATATAAAGAGCCACGTAGACTTTCATTTACCTGCTTTCTTTTGATAGCTCGTTTCCTTTTTGAACTACCCGACTCAAATTTTCAGCTGGCGTCACGATCACGCGAACTCATATCTTGTTTTGTTTCGCACAAACAGTCAAAAATAATTTTAAGTATCAAACAGATTTTTACACTTTTTCAGCTAACCCAATACTTTAAAAATATGTACCTCGAGTGACCAGGAAAAGTGTCAAGTAGGTACTTTAAATACTATGAAAACGTAATAAAATTTGAAGATATGTACCGCGCAGTAACGATTTTGTAACTCAAACGGATTCCCCGAGCGATAGAGGTGCAGAACACTCCCGAGTTGACCGAGCGCCAATCGAACCGATCTTCAAGTGTTTCGAGGCGCGATGTTCAAATCACTACGTAGTTATTTTTTAAATTATGTTTTGAATGAATGATTTAGGTAAATTAAATATGGTTATCTTTAATTTATCGTTATGTTATAACCTTAATAAATAAGTAGGGGTCAAAATGGAGAGTTTTAAATAAAATAATATAGTTGAATTATTTTTATTTGCTTGACGCGAGGCCCCTGTAAAAGCGAGGCCCCGGGCGATTGCCCCGTTTGCCACCCCCTAAGGCCGCCGCTGCTCAGACTACACGCTTGAGATACAACATATATCTGCAACAAGCAAAACTGAGCCTGTGTGTGAACGCTGTAGATTAATGGTCATGTTCGCAATTAGAAAAGAATATGTAATATTATATAAGAATTGTAGTCGATAATCCTAGGAATACAGGGAAAACAATTTAAATTATAAGAAATAATAGTCTGAGAGCCAAGCAATATTTTGGCTGACTAAAAATTTTCCGGTACTATAGATATAAGATCTCATATCGTTCTGATTTGCAAGGTGTATGGTGTGTGCTGGTGTACTGACGTAGTGACAAATTCGTGTTTTTTTCGGCTATTTGGCACCGAGCTGACATCTCGGAGTAATAATAACAACATCGGTACCAGTTAACAAACATTTTGTTGTTAGTCTTTGTTACGAATTCTATAAACTTCCTGTATAGCCGTTAGAATTATGCGTGCGTGCAGAAGAGAGATAGCATATCTGACCAAGCTAAACTATTCATTAAACGCAAAACACGACACGTAACTAAAAGTGATCACGATTTTGTTAGAAGCGTAAATTTTAGCATATCCCTATATTAAAATATGAGTCCTCTTCGTCTAATTGATAATGATTTTCACACGCAACAAGAGCACACGAATGATATAAACAACATAAAAGATCCTATTTTAAAACATTTGAGACCGCAATAAATAGCGGTTTCCTGTTTTACCGCAGCAAAATTGTTATTGATAACTCACGTATCGCTACGCTTTATTCAGCATATCAGCCTTATGAGTCCACTGCTGAATATTGGGCTCCCCAATAGATAAAATTCTATTGGGGGTATTTGCCCATAACCACCATGCTGGGCAGTTGCGTTGGTGATCGCAGTTCTAGCCAGTACGTAGGGTTACTGGCTAATCAAACGCTACGATTCGGCGGAGGGTGGTGCTCTGTAGCACCTCCAGCTTGTTCTTCCTGGATGGACTCAATAGTGCGTACCAGGCTGGCGCTGCCTATAGACCCTGAGTTTCGTCCTCAATGCTAGCGTGGAGTAGAGCACTGGTCCCAGGAGGAATCGCGCGTAGGTTGACGCCGCTGCTTACGACTCCCCGTTAGATGAAAGAGGGGTACCACCTTCTACCATTCTAGGCCGGTACCACATGGTACCCTTGTGATAATTGTATGGATAGTGCCAAGGTTCAGTCTCAAGGACTAGGAGAGCTGACCCCAAACAATGAGAAATGGCAAAGAAAAAGAAGGAAGAAGTGCTGACTTCAGCTGCGTTAAAAAATGATTTTATAGAGAGCTGAGTCGTATCAAGCATAATGATAGCAAGCAAAACATAATCTATTACAAAAACCAAGCCATCGAGCTCCTAATGTAAATACGCCGTCGTTGTTTATGGACAATCCCTACAAATAACCCATATATATATACTCTTTATTGGCCAAGAAACTTAAAAACTACAGATTACAATATTAAAGAAAAAAAAATATTAAAGCCAATTTAGGCAGTCTTATCACTAAAAGCGATCTCTTCCAGACAACCCGACGCAAAATAGAGAATAGGATAGCAGTAGGCAGAGCACATTAACTTTAAAAATAATAAACACAAAAACTATTAGTTAAATATGAATAAAATACATAAAATATGTGTTTAATGAGTACACATCGTAAAGAATCGATGGCCCTTGGGGCTTAATGTTCTTTATAATCACTTGCCGGAGAGCGCAGCGTGAGTATACCCTTCAGAATGAGGACATGTGACCTGATAAGAGGTGCGGAAAGCTGGTAGAAAATGTAATTGTGGAAAAATTTGGTTATGTCCAGCAGAGAGCGTCCTATGGCTGTAATTATGATATGTTCAATGTACTATTGCTGATATAATCACATTGTCTCCTCTCCGAAGGACAACCCTATAGCCTGGTTTTAAAACACCATAATACCAGGCTATATACTATATTATAGGAAAATCGATAGCAAACGTATCTAGCCATCTCTCAAAGTGGCTCTTATATAAAGAAATATATTTAACATGATTTCCAGAATTCTTAAATTGCCAACTTATCCTAATCTGAGGATTTTTGATATGCAATGAGGTATTTTTGGAGGATCACTTCATCAGATTAATTTTAATTAATTATAGTCCAACAATATAAATGGCAAAGTGTGGGCGTTTAGTATGCCCTTTAGGGGAAACAGGCGTGATATTGTGTATGTAAATATTATGTCGATGTGATTGTAGGATATACCAAAAATTACTGAATTCCATTAGACAAATTAGGAAAGTTCTGTGATGATAAATTTATTTCTAAATTATAGTCAATTGTTCGATCCATTGGTATTATAAATGTAATATAATTATATGTTATTGTTAATTATAAATACCTACAATATATTTAGTAATTGTTTTTATCACAGATGTAATTTATTTTGTATAATATGTTTTTTAACAATTTTAATTAGTATTTTTTAAATGTTTTATAAGGACTAATTACATAAAAAAATGTTTTAGACCAAGATAATTATTAGGGTATAATTATTAGTAAAGATTTGGTGCATACATAACAGCATGACTCTGAACCCAGATAAGTGTTTTCATATAAGTTTCACCAAAAAAAAAAGTGCAATAGACACAGAGTACTCGCTAGACGGCAAGGTTTTGGCAAGGGTTGACAAGATAAGGGATCTCGGTGTTATCATAGATAGCAAGTTGAAATTTAATACTCATGTTGACATGATCGTTCAAAAGTCTGCTCAAATGCTGGGTTTCGTAAAACGAAACTTAAAAGGATTCAAGCGGCAAGAAATACGAACTATCCTTTTCAATAGCCTGGTTCGCAGCAGGCTTGAGTTTGCGTCAATAGCATGGAGCCCTGTGTATGCTAACTCGTCTCAACGGATAGAAAGTATTCAACGGGCGTTCACGAGGCACCTGGCATACATGTCCCCCGGAATACATCACAAAGTTCCATACCACATGCGTTTATCTTTCTTTGGCATGACATCGCTTAAAAACCGCCGCACAATCATAGATTTATTATTCCTTTATAAGCTTATCCATAACAAAGTTTTATGCCCTGACCTACTTGCCAGTATCGGCTTCACTGTCCCCCGTAGATGCCCTCGAAAACCACTCACAAAATCTTTTACATTACCACCGCATAGAACCAATCTTGGCCTTCACTCTTCTTTAGCAAGAATTTGCAACTCCTACAACAGCTTGAATGCAAAGTCACCCGACCTTGATATCTTTTCTGTCTCGCAAAAAGTGTTCAAGGACACCCTGTTGAAGCTGCTCAATGACCCCTAGTGATTATATAAAAAATTTCATATTTTCCTAAAATATATTGATTGTTAGTCATAAGTTTAAAAAATATAAGTAGAAATAAGTAAATAATAATGATGTGAATACTTGTAATGGCTTGCATATATGTCCTTTGATTTTAAGTGTTGCATGTAAAATATATATGTTTAGCTGTAAGTGTTCCTAATAAATAAATAAATAGGGTTTCGTAGCATAAACGTGGAAAAACGTAATCCAAAGTGTAACTTTGTTGTCCGTCTGTCAAAAAATTTTTTTTTGTAAATTTTGGGTAATGGTATCAGATTTTATAATAAAATACTACAAAAAGTATATGATCTACTGTTACAGATTCAAACCTGTAGTAGGTAAGGAAGGGAATAAGATCCCGTGTAGGGTGAATGTGGGCGGAGCGCCATTCTCACGTTTCATCTAGACATGCGCAAAATCTTTCAATAACGTGAACTGAGGGATATACTGCCGTCCTTTAGCTAGAGAGCCGCTAACTGTCAGAGTATAATTTCTGAAATAAAAAATTTATTGTACAGTGGACCGCCGGTAATCCGGCCCCTGTCTAATCCGGCACCCCCTGTAATCCGACATGGTCTATTACTTATTTATTATTGAATATTTTTTGATAATATGTATTCGCTATAATTCATGATTGAACAAGTTACAACTTGTACGCACCATCACTATTGCGCTCGACGCGTAGGCTATTGTTTTGATTCTGATTGCTTACTTTGAATTTGATTCATAGTTTTTGATTATTTTAGTATGTACATTTATTTGTACACAATTATTTCCTAACGTAAAGTTATTGCATATTTTTTATGTTCTGTAGCATTCATGACGTTAATTTTATAATAAAACGTAAGCTCTCTATTGTGTTGTTTATTTTACTAAATTTGACATACATAATGAAGTATGATTTAATTTTGTACTTCAGAGTACATATATATAATATAAAGAATCTTATCATTGGATCTGTAATTTGTCGGATTACAAGGTACTCTTCGGACTAAAAATTCGGACTATAGGGGGTCTTAGGCAGTACTCTATAATCCGACAAATTCGATAGTCCGACACTGCCCTGCAAAATGTTTGTCGGACTACCGGGGGTCCCACTGTATTACAGCAGCGTTCAAATTCCAAAAACTACTTTTGAACGTTTGCCGCATTTTAGCTAATGGACGGCAGTATGTTTCCGTGGGAGTCTTCTAGTTCCATTAGTTTAATACATCCCAAGACATCTAACTTAAGAACTGTTTCATTCAGTTCAATTACATTGCATACATCGTTGGTGGACATATATTTTCTAATGGATACTAATAGTACTATCAAAATAGAAGCGGCAGTCCAGAATTACTACAATAATTGATAAATATTCGAGGGACAAGGGAAGTGTACCGTCAAACGCACTGGTTAATTGCGCACTGGTTTATTCAACAAATAGGAAAGCGTCGTCGCATACAACTGTGACCTTGAGTGAATCTCACAATACACACAACGTAAGCTATTACATATACAACAATCATAAAAATAAGAAATAAATAATTATTATATGCTAATCGCGCCTAATGTCCGATTAGACGCGAAACTAGCTTGACCCCTTACCGGCGGGGTCACGCGAGCCGAGCCGTGCAATCATCGTTTTATGAATAACACTTACGCAAAATATAAATAAAAAATATTTTTGTAACTTATGTGCTTTAGTCTGCCGACCCTAGAATGACGCATCGTTCTATGAATAAGACTTATGCAAAATAAAAATAAAAATTATTTTTGTCACTTGTGTGCTTTTAGTCTGTCGACCGTAGAACGACGCATTTTTCTATGAATAAGACTTATACAAAATAAAAATAAAAGTTATTTTTGTGACTTATGTGCTTTAGTCTGTCGACCGTAGAATGACGCATCGTTCTATGAATAAGACTTATGCAAAATAAAAATAAAAAATATTTTGTGACTTATGTATGTGCTTTAGTCTGTCGACTCTAGAAATATATCTGTACGTTTTGCTCTCATATCACTGAATTGGTAAACTAAAGTTAGGTAGGTAGAACTAAAGTTAACTGCTTGGGACCACAGTGAATGAATGATACATATGGACTAGATAGGTTACTAGATAGAAGTATTTCAATTGTGTCATTCATTCAGGAACTACCCATGTCTAGTTTCATTTAGAGATCTCTTTGCATTAAGTAAAAATTGCTACATCTATATAGATCATAAATCATAAATCTTTATTGCATCAAGTAAACAGTAGGTACCTAAGTAATACAATGAATACTGATACCCCGTAGGGGCACTGCAAATTGAGAGGGAACTTAAACATATTACTAAACTACAAACTTAATCATTCTATAAACTAACTAACTCACTAAAACACAAATATGAAATCAACAAAAAACAATATTTATACAGTATTATTATTATATTTAACATCTTCTATGATATATAGATTCTTCATCTTTTAAATAGTTTTAGCAAGATTACTGCCCATCCCAAATGAGTTATACGGGCCTAAGCACAGAAAGATATACAATTGATAGTGTAATAGGGCAAGTGTCACGATTTTTTAACAATGTTTGTGACGTCACTGCCGATATTTAGTGACGGTGAGTTTCCGGCTCTTAATTGTTCTGTAAGCAATGATAAATTGTATATCATAATTGTCTGAAACATGACATTCTTATTTGTAGTTCCTTTATTAAGATAAGAAAGTAGCGATGTGTCGATGCTTATTCTCTGTGCTAATGTCGGTAATGTGCGGGAGACTCCTCCTCCATCTACTTTTTCATCTCTCAATCTATGATGATATGATCCGGCAATGTTGTGTCATCTGGGGTTAGGAGATGATAGTCTAAATCAGTCTTTGATTCCAATAAAGCTTGAGCCAGGTCATCAAGATGTCCTTCTCTTTGATAAGCCCAGCCTCTGGTATTGATAAGTCGACAAACAGGTTGCAAAAGAGGAGGTGCTTTGGATGATAGAGATAATCCTAAGGATTCCACTTTATTTCGAGTGATGCTACCTCGATATGCTGCGATAGGTCCTCGAACAGTTATATCTTTGATTTGGGATTCTGTCATCCCGGTAGATATTCTGTATTTAATATTTCCGGCTTCGAAATTCCAACCTCTCATGAGATCACAGGATTGAGTAAGTTTTACTTCTTCTATGGCACAAATTTCATGGGGAGGAGCGCAATCAACCCCAGGGGGCGTACCGCCGAGTTCGATGGCAATCGATTATAAGGCAAAATGGATTTCGAATTGATTCTGTCGTACCGCCGAACTCATGGAAATCGAAACAAAATGGCGTTCTCCATTTACCTATTGGTCTGTCACGGACTGAAGGTCATGAATGAGAAGTGGCCTTCGGCAGATTCCCTGGTACGGATAAATGAACGTAAACAAAGTTTGATCTAGATGGATTACCGGTAATCCATCGAATTCGACGGTAGGCCCCCTGTTATCTCTCTCTGCCAACCTATTAATCTTAAGTTGGTTGCCTGTGAAACAGAGCAATAAGGAGTCACCAAAGTACTGGTCCCTCGTTTATCCAGGTATAACTGTCTTAAAACACTAATGAAATGTTGGTATTCGGCTTTCTCAATAATAGAATAAAGGTTTTCATCACCTTCCATTCTGTATAAGGCTGTGATTGTAGGAGATTTGTTAAGTCTGGTTGTCTGCCTTTTCGCCGAAAATTGGTTGGCTGATTATCACTTCCCAACTAACGTTTCGCAGAATGTTAATTCGCCGAATAATCATTTGCCAACTTATCATATAATTTTGTCTTATTTCCCAACCTCACAGTTACCAACTGCACGTTTGTTCTTTTTTTTATTATGACACTTTTCAAAACGCCAACTTTTAAGTAGCAGTATGTTTTAGTTAGCGTAAAGCGATTCGTTTCTGGCACTTCGCCGGCCGCTGCC